>JAUIMM010000435.1:790000-1390000 GCA_031769625.1 Taudactylus pleione
ATGCGGTGGGTTTAGAATCTGTAGCTAAACTGCCCCAAAAAATGACCTGTCTCATGCAGGCATGTTTGTAGAAAACACTGTTCACTAAGATTTGGAATCTGTGCATGCCTTTTCGATAAAAAATTATCAAATTAGCCAAAAACAAAAGACTGAGTAGGGTCCCCCAAAAATTATAACCAGTTTTAGGTCTTTAAGCCTAGAAATGGACAAAATGAGGGGGAAAAAAAAAAAGAGCATAGGGTCCCCTAGATTTGCCACTAACCAGCACTAGTAACAGCCAGGACACGTGGAACTATAGAGAGGAGACGGGCAATGTGGGGTCCCCCCACTATTGTTCCAATCTGCCCTAGGCAAGAAGGTGCTAAGGATGTCTTTCCCAGTGGGGGTTGGGCCCTCAAAAACATGTATGGGCCTCCACTTTTGGGTATAACCAGTCCTAGTGCCAACAGCACCAGGGACAACTCAGAAATTTGGGTATTAATTTTTTAAAATATTTTGTCTTTGCTGCACTGCAGCTTACAGCATATCCAGGTGGTTGCCAAGTCATGCTGGCACTTGTAGAAACACAAGTGCCAGCTGCCCCTGCCAACCGGATGACACCTGTAGTTAACTAGGGGAAAAATTTAATCAAGTATATAAACACAAGGAAATGTTAAAAAAAAGCTTAAAAAAAAAACAAACTCCCCCACAACCGTTGTTATTCAGTTTACAACTTACAAAATCCTTTTGGGAAGCTCTTCTTCATTCCATCATAACAAACATGATTTCACCCTTTTTAAAGTCTGAAGGTACTGAGAGGACACTCTCACAGGAATGGACCACTCTGATTGGTCAGAGCGTGGGAGCTGTTGCATTCAGTCCAGAGCAGTGTGATTCACTTTTTTTATTTTTTTTTTTAAACAAGTGATTAGAGATGTCAGAGGGGAATGGCCAGGCTGGTTCAAGCTGACATGGAAGTGACGATAACTCAAATAACCATGCATTGCAACAGTAGTATGCAGAAGAGCATCTCTGAAAGTACAGCATATAATACCTTGAAGTGGCAGCAGAAGACCATACAGGGTTCCACTCATGTTAGCGAAGAACAGGAATCTGAGGCTACAGTGAGCACAGGCTCCCCTAAACTGGACAAATGAAGATCGAAAAAAAATGTTGCCTGGTTTCATGAATGCAGATGGTAGAACCAAGATTTGGTGTAAACAATATGAATGCATGATATGCATCCTGGCTTGGGTCACTAGTTCAGGCTGGTTATGGTGGTTTAATAAATGGGGAATGTTTTCTTGGCACATGTTAGTCCCCTTAATGCCAACTGAGCATTGTTTAAATGCCACAGCCTACCTGAATATTTTTGCTGGCTTTGTGAAACTCTTTATGGCTACAGCCACATAATCTTGAATTGCTGCTTCCAGCAGGATAACATGCCCTGCTACAAACACACAATATCCCAAGCTGGTTCCACAAACATGACAATGAGTTCAGTTTACTGTAATGTCCTCCAGTGTCACAAGATCTCAATCCAATAGAGTACCTTTGGGATGTGATGGAATGGTTGATTCACAGCATGAATGCCCCACCAACTACATGATGCTATAATGTCAAAATGGACGAGAATCTCTAATGCTGGCCATACACTAGTACGTCCAGCATAAGATAAGATTCATCTTACGATTTCCCTTGAACTCCATGGCAGCTCCCTGGCAGTCCCGGGCAATACGACTGACACACGATGTACATACGATTTCACGATACGATAAGACACGCATCTGTCTTTAATAAAATAAACACAGTAAAAAGTTTTTATCAACCAACAGCTTCAACTGAACACAACTAAAAGAATACACAAATATTTTGTATACTTTCTTATCAGATAAACGTATTCACCACAGGACAAACAAGTAAAGAGGAAACAACTCCCAAGGGGTCCTCTGTAAAAATTACTTCCAGTTCATCTTGGATACCCCTGATGAAGTCTTAAGACAAAAAGCATAGGGCAGCCTCTCATACCATTTTCTCACTTATAATTAGGTGATTTCTGCACTGCTTAAGACAGGCGGACTGTAAAAATCTTCTGTGATCTATCGTGTATCTACATTTGCTTATGCAGGGGGCGTGGCATGCAAAAAAGGGGTGTGACCTTGCAGCAATGGGTGTGCGGACTGTCCTGCCAACATCACTCAGCAAAAAAACAAATACATTGTCCCCCTACAGGAAATTTCCCTTACATAAAAAAATAAAAGCCATTAAATTGCCCCAGCCCCCCATAGACTACTGACCTATCTGAGAGAGAGGAGCTCCAAGTCTCTCCATGCCCTCAGTCGTGGGCGACACCAGCATTCTAGCAGCAGCCACAGGCCCGGCAGTCTTGATCGGTCCACTCCATGGTGCAGTGCTGTGCCTGGCCTGCCCTCCCCCATGGCTCCCCTTAATACAGCTCTGGCACCGGCGCAATGGAGGCTGTTACATGCGACAGCCACAGCCAATAAGTATCAACCCGATTCTTATTGGCTATTGCTTTCACAGTGACACCTGACGGAGACAACTGCGGCTTCACTTCAGCGCAGCATCCAATAAGAATCACACTGATTCTTATTGGACGTGGCTAACTATTGCTGGAAAGGCAAACGTGATCAACTGTGCACAGTCGACCAGTTAATCGACACTTTGGCCACCTCTGGCTTAAGAAGTTACCTTAGGTCTGCACTTATGAGTCAGACAACTGTAGTGTGGTGGTCTGCTAGCCAGGTTACCCTCTCAAATGTCCTCCAGTTGAATCTGTAACAGATAAGCCTACTATCATATTTTTGTTGTAAGCAGAATGTACAACACATCTCAAAGGATATCTGTCTATTATGACCACAGAAATGAATGAGTATCTTGTAAGAGGTCCTGTGACCTGTAAGCAGCCAGATCACTTCCAGCATCACTGGAGCCTGGTAGCAGGGGCAGGTGTGGCAAATGTCCTGGGTGCCAAATGTTTGGGGCGCCATTATTATGTTTAAAAATGGGAAATAATCCACTTCTCATTTATGACAATCCCATATATACCACTTCACATTCAAGTGGTGATGTCATTGTAGGAAAGGTGATGGTGTGTCGCAGAGAAGAGCAACAGCAGCAGTTGAGAGTTTGTTTGGAAGGGAGAGCTTGGAGAAAGTGAGTAGATTGATGTACATAGGTTTGCATCATGTGTCAGCAAAGTGAGTAGTGGGAAAAAAAGTATAGTCACAATAAGATGCAGCGACAAAGGTTCTAGGAGCAATTAAACATTTTTGTAAGTGGTCTTTGGAAACGAAGGCTAAGAGAAGGTTGTATATTCTTGTGGTGTTGAAATAAGGTGCCAGGTGTCATTTGCACTATTTAGCTGTGTGTCGGACTTCATGGAAGTTCATTCCACATCAGTGTATATGTACATGTGCTATTCATGGCTATTGTGTCATCATTTTGTCTAGCTCTAGCATTTCCCTAATTTGTGTTTCCTGTGTATGTTTTTGTGGCTCAATCTAATCTAAAGGCCCCCATACACGGTGCGATATGCACCAAGCAAGGCAACGGTCGATCCGATGGCAGACATATCGGGCGGTCCCCACACATGGAGCGATCGGATGGCTGAGCACCCGATATGCTGGCAGCCCCCACCCGCATAGTGCTGCATGGGATCATACATAGCTCCCCCAGATTAACTGAAAATGCAGAAAGATATGGAGGAGCGATGTAAGATCCCACGGGAGCGCATTCTGGCCGATATCATCCCAACACACGGAACGATATAGCAGCGGTATCGTTCCAACACGTCGGATCGGCTGCTATATCGCACCGTGTGCAGGGGGGGGGGGCCTATGGCTCAATCTACGAATTCAAACAAAATTCTAAAGGACAGTTTTGAAACTACACCATATTTTTAATTTGCCCCAGGCGCCATCAATCCTATCAATCACGTCACTGCATGTTAATGCGGATAGAAGATGACCACCTACAGAGGGCCAATATCGGTCATCTTCAATTTTACGAACATGCCCAAGAATGTGTGCATCAATTACAATAGGAACATTATTGGTCTTAGAGTTGTTTAGGGCTGAGAAATGGATTTAGCACAACAAATGCCTGATTAAGACATTAGCAAAACTATGTCCAATGGTGATCGCTTTTTAATGTTATAATGTAAAACATGATATACAACCCAATTTGCAGCTTATGCATAAATAGGCATTTTACCAGCCTAAGCAGCAGTTACCAGAGGTATGCTAGGTGCTTTAACCTTGTATTAAACCTGTGAGCCAAAAAGAAAAAAAAAAAAATGGAAAGCAAAATTTGAAAGCTACAAACATCAGCGATTTAATCAAATCAGCTACATCTGTACATCACAAGCAGTTTCATAGTGCCTTTCACATGGTACAAGGGTCACCCAGCGTGTAAAATAAAATCCAATAAAAAGGATATCAATTCTATTTCATGTAATGAATAAAAATGCACCACTGGCAGAGCCAATACACTGAATATGATTACCCTATTAAAATGCCACACATATTTTACATATGCACAAATAAATCGTATTGCACAGAGATCGTTTTGTTGTGGAGGTCTAAAATCCTAAAAATACACCAAAATGCTTCCAAGAGAACCTGCAACAATTACACAACATTTTTTATGTTTTTGCCATTATGCCCACTTATAATATCTGAGTAAAAAAACAAACAAAAAAAACACGTTACTAATTTAAACAGAGTTCTACTGGAATGTCAGGATAACAGTGAATATTTCGTTTTATATTGGTTTGTGTCTTAAATTTGGTGTAAAGTATAAACTCCCCAGGCATTACACAGAGCTGATGCTTTTCCCACATGTTTAAGCACAGTGCCCTAATGGGATCTAATGCATATCAAAAAGCTGAGAAAACAGTTATTTAAGTTGCTGCGATTTTAGGACCGCTAAAGTCACCGCAACTAAAATGACGGTAGTCTCTTCTTGTTGACTGGCATCAGATCCCATTAACGCACTGTGTTTACATGGCACGTCTACTCTAACCATGTGAATCAATAAATCAACACATTTCTAAGGGAAATCTGTCAGGCAATTATCTGTGCACTCTGTACAGCATGGTGGACATATTCAAGTATAACACTCCAGTGGTTTTATGTATATTATTCTCCTTCTCTGTAATACACAGCCTTTGATATACTGTATATTATAATCAAATAGTGGCTTTATTTGCACTAGTTTTGCACTTTATTTTTCTACACACATTAGCAAAAATATTTTTCACATTTGAGAAAGAGTAGACGTGCCATGTAAACAGTGCACCATGCTTAGTAATATCCATTTTGAAGTAAAATACACACTGCAATCCCCATCAAAATAAACATTATATCGCTCCATTGGGACATCCAATGATTGAGCCATATATTACTACTGCATTTCCTATAGTGAACTTTAATTGGTAGCTGATGATCTAAGGAAAGTCAGCCATCATGCATAATTTCTGTGCTGTTATGAGGAACCTGAGCAATTCAGTCTACTGGTGTGGAACCCTGCCAATGGGAAACTGTGTGAGTGGTGAAGAGTAAATCAACCGCCTCTTATGCCGCTATTTTATTTTTAACTATAAACATATGCAAACTAATAGATACAATTTGTGGAGAATTTTGATAGACAGATATTTTATCTCAGCATCGCCTTTTTTTCTTTTTTTTTTTTTTTAACTATCAGAAATATTTATTAATATCCTTCTTTTATATATAATTAAATATATTTGTGTAAACTTATGTAACCAATTACCCCTTAATAAGAGGTGGAAGGCTTGGCATCATCACAGGGAACATTAATTCTCAGCCACTCACTATATATTAAGGCTAGTATGACATTTCATTGGAATGCCGCCGGCTCTTTAGCCGCTGGTTCAAATACCACCTCCGGAAGCCCGACAGTACGAAATCCCAAAAAGCTAAGGTGAGTAATCTAACCATACCCTGCCCCCTCCCTAACCCTAACCCACCCTTAGTGGTGCCTAACCCTAAATCCCCCCTCCCGACACCCTAATCCTAAATCTCCCAGGGGTGTGCCTAACCCTAACCTCCCCGCATGCTAACACTAACACTCCTGGGGGTGCCTAACCCTAACCTCCCCCCGGGGGTGCCTAACCCTAACCTCCCCCCGGGGGTGCCTAACCCTAACCTCCCCCCGGGGGTGCCTAACCCTAACCTCCCCCCGGGGGTGCCTAACCCTAACCTCCCCCCGGGGGTGCCTAACCCTAACCTCCCCGCATGCTAACACTAACACTCCCGGGGGGAGCCTAAGCCTAATTCCCCCCCGGGGGTGCCTAATCCTAACCACCCCCATCCCCGGCTTACCTGCATACTTACCCGCCGTTCAGACGTCCGGGATTCCGTCGGTCGTGATGCCGACACCAGTATCCTGATGTCCATCGGGATATCGTCATCGGCATTATGCCCGCGCAGCGGGATAGCGGCGTCAGTATTTCAACTGCCAGCATCCACCCCACGGCATGATAACTGCATCCCGTTAATTGGCCGGGCATTTTTTTTTTTGCTAGCTTGTATTGAGGGCTCTAAAATGTGAATATATTATATACACATAATTGTACCAGATTAGGTATTAGGCAAATTAAATGGAGATGACATTAAGGAAGTGTGAAAGTTTTAAGTGTGAAGTGTTTAGTGAATAATCTGCTACCTGCATTTTAAAAAAATAAATAAAAAGTTGTAGCAGTCTGAGAGTTCATCCTAATGGTTATACAAGGTCTCATTCAATGACTGATCGCTCATTGCTTTGCTTGGCCTGATCAGCAGGATCAACTGGGGTATTTTCCTAGTATGACTATCAGGTTGTCGTATTTCTCTTTACACGGTAGAAATTGTCTTTTTTTTTCCCTTTTCTTTTTAGCAGTAGCAACTACACGGTTCCACTACTGTAATATAAACACAGATATGTAGTTAAGGTATAAGCAGTAAAGATGGGATGTTGAACAGTCACCATGAATTAACGTTAGAGGATAACAAATTACAAACCAGCTACGTAGTGTACTTGCCATACTTTAGGTAGCAAAATGGAAATTAATTACAATTAAAACATATAATCGACTAGACCAGTGGTTCCCAAACAGGGTGCCGTGGCGCCCTGGGGTGCCCCAGGACACTTGCAGGGGTGCCTCAGATTGGTGGTCCACCACCAAATCAAATTATTCATCGTCAATGCAAGAGGAAAAAACATAGAATATGTGGTCAAACAGAAGCGCGTCCACCATCACACAACTGAAGCTTAGGATGACAGGTAAGCTCAATTTACTTAATCATTTTTTTTCTGAATTTCTCAATAACAAACTTTCGGCTTAGGGGTGCCGTGAAAAAAATGCTAATACTCTAGGGCGCCGTGATTCAAGAAAGTTTTGGAACCACTGGACTAGACAAATCCTTGGTTAAAAACACAAATGTAGCTCTGAATCCACTTAAATATATAGATGCTGTGGATAAGATTAAATGGGCTGAACACCGCAGCTACTCTGGATGTGTTTTCTTTGCAATTAACATGGTAAAGTGAGACCTCTCACTCACAGTTTCCCTAAGTAAACAGGCACTTGTTGCTGATATATCAACAGCCCTTAACTTCTTGAGAGCTTAAATCAACAGCTACTTATCTGAGCAGAAGCAAATCCTGTTGCTGGTTTCCTTTTCCATGCAAGGGGACAGAACGCATATTTTGTAAAAAGAATTTGCATTTCTCGGCAATAACAATTCTAAATATGGACAAATGAAGACTTCATGTTTCTGCAGGTTACTACATTGATCTTTAGATTTTGTTAAAGAGGCACTACCTTGGTGAAACTTTCGAATATATCAATCAAGGCTGTATACATTTTTACTGATGTATTAACCCAGGGGCGAATTAGGAGTGGAGGTGGCCTGTGTGCATTCTCTGTCCGGGGACCCCTCCTCTCTACCCGACAGCTGGCAGTGCACTGAGCGCAGCAGTAGACTCTGGGCCCTAGTGTGTTCCAGAGTCTACTGCACATGCGCAGGTCACCGGAGAAATGGTTCGGAAGCCATTTTTTCTGCTAATTTCCCTAATGTGCATGCGCAAAATAATGGGAAAATGGCCGCAGCAGCCATTTTCCAGATGGTGGTAGCAGCGCTATATGACTCAGCTTCAGAACAACAGAAGGTTGGCTGATTCTGTGGTGGACGCAGAAGAGGCTACATCTTTTGCCACAGTCGCGTCTGCAGTTTTAAGCGAATGCCGCAACCGATGATTCGCTTTATACTAAGGCGACCACCTGCAGCATCTTTAGGCGCACCATCGGTTGTGTCATCGAAACTTGCACCAGCCCTTTGCAGGTGTAATTTCTCTGCCTGAACATGGTGTCCTGTGTCTGCCTATCTACTCCCTAGGTGCCTCCAAGGAACTCACACTGAAATCCACCGCTCGTGTCCAAATTCATTCTGCACCTCCCGGCGATAACCATCCGCAACGCATATGCAGTGCGACTTAGACGCAACATCAGCCAACTGTATGGGGCATCGTCACAGCGACAATGTGAGGGTAGCTGGACAGTGAGCAACAGTTTTGGTCCTCTCTGTGCTTGGGCCTACTGTAGTAGGAAGTGATATAGCAGCCTTCGGGTTGGGCATGAAATCCCGGCGGCTCAATAGCCACCAGGATGAAATACAGACGCCGGAAGTCCGACAGAGGAAAATCCCGACGAAGCAGGTAAGTCCCCTAACCCTACCCTTCTCCCCCCCCTAACCCTCCATTAGGGGGTGTCTAGCCCAATACATCCCAGGGTGGTGCTAACCCTAAGTCCCCCCCGAGGGTGCCTAAACCTAACCCTCCCCCGTACCCTAAACCTAACCCCCCCTTCCCCTAGCCTAACCCTTCCCGAGGAGGTTTCTAAACCACCCCCACTGCGGCTAAGGACAGACGGACTTCACTTGATCAGTCTAGCGTCCTTCGGCATTCCCACGTAAGGATTAAGATAGGCGTCAGTATTTCGACGCCTATCTTAAGCCCCTTGTCGGGCTTCTGCTTTCGGGATATGGACCGGGGGCATTTAGTCCGCCGGTCTATAAACTACATCCCACAGCCTTCATATGATGAATGCAGCACAGGCCAACATACTTTACAGCTGCTGGCTCTTTAACCAGCAGTTGTACAGTAACATCACAGGAATGAAAATACCATATCCATCTTAAAGTTATAAGGCTTGCAGCAGATCAAATCTTCTAAAGAATGATGTTGTCCCACTGTCCTATGATCAATGCAGCCCTATAAACCTTTTGTTCCCCATTCCCCTGCTCTTGACAGTGTTGATTCTACTGGAGTGATTTGGGTAACCTGGACACCAAAGTAAATTGATTATTGACACAGGGCAATTTAGTTGTATACAAGGATTATCTTCATTTACCAAATCAAAAATCCATTTTAATGAATAGAAATTTGGATAAATTGTACAATGGAAAGACTAAGATCAGAGCCGTAACTAGACTTTTTGGTGCCCTGTGCCAGAAAGAGCATTGGCGCCCCCCTCATTTTTCAAAGGGACATAATGCACCCAAAACAGGGCCATGGCTTCATGGGGAAGGGCCAGAGAAGAGGTAGGGGAGGCCAGGAGATGCTGGGGATGAAATAAAAGGAAGCTTCAAGCAAGAATGATAATAAACAGAAATCTGACAGGCCCAAACAGTGCCCCCTGACCTGTGGTGCCCTGTGCGATGGCACCGGCCGCACTACCCTAGCTACGGCCCTGACTAAGATAGTTGACAGGCACAGCTAATGCCAAATTGCATGTGTAGAGAGCTGCTTGATCTTACCACATAGCTAGACGTTTATATAGAATTGGATCTTGAAGATAAACTGCAGTTTTAATCTAGATTTCTGGGTTCTTAAAGTAATGTTGTTTGTAATATGAAGACGAATGCAAGTGAGGAAAAGTCATGGTAATTTATGTATCCAGGATATATGGATAAGTTTGTAATCTCATTTTTAGTAAATCACTTCACAAACAGTAATGGTTTGGAGAACCAGGATTTTGGCTTCATTGCATCCGCTTGATTCCGTAGAGTTTCCAGCAATAAGTTATCGTGGCTATTTTATGTTCACAGAAAAGCATTAGGCACCATGTATTTATTGAATCTTATATGGCTGTATCCTTTAAGTATTTTCATACTAGAATAAGTAACACATACACAGTGCCATGTAAGTCCCTTTCAATGTGTATTATACAGTAGTATCTCTTATCAAGCCATAACAACCAACTGACACATTTACCGAGTATAACTTTAATCCTTATTTATACTAACAGTAAAAAAAAACCTAAAAACTCAGGCGTGCAGATCTGTCTGACGCTAGTTATGTGAGAGACACCGTTCCAATGTCTTCGTCAGACATTTTTCTAAAATGAGTTTAAATTAATTAGATGAAATTGTTCTATTTTATAATGGCAAAAAAAATAGTAAAAAACTGATAATAGAAGCACACAACATGCTAGCCCAATGGATTGCTCCATCTCAGGCATGCATTCTTACTTCAAAAAGCTACTGTGCATAATTTAATAAAAGGGTAACCAAGTTCTGAATAATAGCCGAAACGTACTCCCACAACAAATACATTTTATTTAAAAAAAATAAATAAAAAAAAAAGTATTTTTTTTTTTCCTAGTTCCCGGTGAAAACATCCTTTAATTTATCTGAATAAAAAATACAATGAATGACCATGACATTTGCTAGAATAACATTGTAACAGAACATCTAGTACTGTAAGTCAAATAAACTATCTGAACACTACTAAAAGCCTAATTGATGTGCTCACAGAAATTAGTTTCAATTTAGAGGAAATAAGATTGCTGAGGTACCGTCCCTCAGCCACATCTTTCTGGTGAAAATTGAAATCTAAAAATACTATAGCAGATTAGAGAGAAACTTCTTTATACATGGGAAAAAAAGAAATCCCCCCCAAAAAACAAACAAAAAAACCCCAGAATATGAAAATCAGAAATATTTTACACATTCTCATACTTCAGAGAGCGCTAACAACATTCTACTAGTCCAAAGCACTTCATCTTCATGTCTCCATAATGCAGAGTTGGTGCATAATAATGTAATTTATATCGCCTAAATGTTATTTTGGAAGCATTGCATCATTTCTCAAACTTCATGACCTTTACAATTTTCTAAACTTTTATTTCCCCTCATTATTCCGAACAGATTTCATTACATATTTTGAATGTAAACAACTCTGAATAATGATGGGAGCCATTACGTACGCACCGCTCTGACATTTGTGTATGGAGCCGAGATGGAAACCCAGTGCATTAATTTACCTCTCATCTTCAGTAACTGCTTCCCCATAAAAAGTTTTATACTCAACTCACATAAATCATGTGTAAGAAAAATGAGAAAATCTGCTGGCTAACTCATCTTCTACCATTCTGTGAAAATGAAATTCACTGAAATACCTATCAAAACTGCAATCATCAAGAGATAATGTCTTCTTAGGTCTATCTGCACTTTCCGATTTAATTTCCTGCATGCCCTTGACATCTAGAGATACCATTAAGATTAAGCGCATATAGTAACTGAGCAGTTTCCAGATTTTGATATATGGGGCCCAGGCACTAAATGTAATATCATCATTTGAAAATTAATGCAATATTTCTTTTGTTAGTTTTTTGACTTGGGAAGCAGGATGAATACTTTGGTTTCTCTAAAGTAATTTCCAGATCAGAATGACATGCAATTATGAATAGATATGCACCTGGTCAGGGGTCAGTCAAATTACTACATCATTTAATGAGTAGAAAGATCAAAATAGAGCAGGCACTAGTGCTGCTGAGCGGCGGCTTGCTGCCTGCGACATCAAATATGATGGAATCATTAGAGTAATAAGCATGAAAATCTGTTTGCAGATTAACCTGTGGTTTCAAGCTGCTTTTATCTAATGGGGCGCTGTGGAAATCTTGTCAGCTTTTCATCAGCAACGATCAAATTACTGAAATTACGTACAAACCACTGGTGCAATGAGGGACAACATTTCCAAGTGCAATTCTTTTTTGCTGGTGCCAAAGAAAATAATACACTTTCACTCTGACATGGTTTTGTATTATATCTGTTTGCTCGCATAACCGCTCTGTTTATGAGAAGCCTCATGTACATATCTGCTTGTTAAGAATGGCAGTCTGCAGTCAAAGTAAATTAAGGCAGGAAGAGCAATAAGCAGAACCAGGACGGCACAAAATAAATCATGAAGGTCACAAAATAAATACAAAACGATATTGTAAATAATCGGTAACAGGAAAAAAAAATTATTCCCCTTGTGTGTCTGCCCGGAATATGTTTTTTTTTTCAATAGCTTAGGCAACATCAGAGAACGTTACTACAGACAAGGTGGGAAACCCTATGGTGCAAATTCAAAGCTGCAAACTACATCTAAAATAGGTGATTTTATTTACTTTTAAGTGATAAAAATATGCAGTAAATAAAAGCTGGTTTTGTCTGAATATACCAGCATACTTGGAGATTTTTGAGGATTTTTTTTTTTTTTGTTACAAACCGACAGATTTATTGTCCAAAACAATAAGCAGTTCTCATAATACTATTACTAAACTATAATTTCCATTTAAAAGATTTCTGATCCAAAATATGTATAGCACTTCAATTTCATATTTTCAAAAATTGAAATATGTTACCATGTCTATAAACCTGAGAAATTAGAAAAAGACTGCACTGAGCTCACAGATATACTCCATCTGTTATATAATCACTGCAGTATTTGAAAGAAGTATTTTATCCAAGGGGGAATTTCTGAAAATGAAATGGAACCAGGTCATTTCATAACCAAGTTCCTGTAAAACCTGACTTTTAAATGGTATTTTGAGCAGTTTTGTGAACTGGTGTCATTTCACCAACCCTGTATGATCCCCCCTTAACTCCCCACCTCTTGAAAAATTACCACGAATTCCATTCCACTAGTCAATTTTTATGATCTACAGCAGGGGTTCCCAACCACGGTCCTCAAGCCACACTAACAGTCCAGGTTTTAGGGATAGCCATACTTGAGCATAGGTGACTTAATTAGTACCTCAAGTTATTTTGATGAAACCATCTGTGCACAATCATGGATATCACTAAAACCAGGACTGTTAGTGTGCCTTGAGGACCGAGGTTGGGAATCACTGATCTACAGTCTAACCAGTGAAGCATTAAAAAGTCAGGGCATAGCACAAAATCCTCTATAGTGATGTAATGCGCATTGAGTTGCATTGGTGAAAATACATATCAGCCACAATGCATTGAGTTGTGCAGCAAGGAGATGCAGTTTGCAGAAGATTGGTTACAAATACTGTGCAGAGGGAAAGTGTTCCTAGCTACCCGGCTTAACAGTGTTCTCCCTTGGAACAATTACATGGGCACTCGGCCTGTTTTTTCTTTACATGGCGCCTGGCACTATCCTGCTCCATGGGCCTGGCAGCTAGTATCGTGCTGATCTTACGCTACTGTGACAGACACCCTTCAGAGATCTCTCCACATCTGTAATAGTCAGGAGGCGGTTTGGACAGTGGGAACATTGCAGAGAGGGCAGGCATACACTGTATCTCAGCATGCAGCACTGTGTCTCAGGGTGCATTGCTGGACACATATATTTGTGTCCAGCCAGCAAGTGGGCATTATTTTCCTAGAACATTTAAAAATGATATCAACATTTTTCATTATGGCAAAGTATTGCACTACTCACACCCGTCTTCTTCTTAATGCCACCCGTCTGGCAAACTTTTCTGAACCCCCTCCCCACACACATTACACTACACTGAACTACACTACACTATTGCCGCTAACCCTGCACCCCCTTCGCCCACACACTATACTGCACCACTGCTGCTAGCCCTGCACCTCCTGGCTATACACACCGACCTACACTACACTACCACCTACCTACAACCCTACAATACCCCTAATGCAGACAGGAACTGCATCTCCCATAAGCCCCCTCCTCCCAACTTGACTGGCAGGAGGGGAGCTGGCAAGGAGGGTGAGAGACGCATGAGCAGACAGAACACATCGGTAAGTGTCAGATGTTCCGTGCCGCATCTTTTGTTTTTTCTCCCTCGAGGGAGCACACATATCCACGGTAAGCTTTAATTGATTGCGAGGTCCGTGTAATTTTTTGCGGGCAAAATCCTGCACTCAGTTGGATATGCCCCGTTGAGTCAATAAGTATGAGTGACATCACAGATTCTTATTCAAGCACTAGGCTACCTGCTCGGCGGCTCACCACGATGTGATAGGCTGCGCACTCAGGGCCTGATTCAGAGTTGGGAATAGAGAGAGATCTCTCTCTCAACTGATCATCTTGGTGAAACCATGCTGCACTGCAGGTGGGGCAGATTTAAAATGTGCAGAGAGATTTAGATTTGGGAGGAGTGTGTCCAAACTGACATCTAAATTGTAGAGTAATAATAAAGCTGTGCAGTATTTGTGGGCTACATGCAAAAGCAGCCTGTATTCACCCTACATGTAAAAAAATGTATGTATTTACACCCCTTGCATTGCAATATAGTTTGTTCAGGTTCACAGTTGAGAGAGATATCTCACTCTATTCCCAAGTCTGAATCAGGCCCTCGGGTTGTACAGTAATTGTATAATCAGAAAATATTTACAAACCAGCTAACATTAACATTTACGTTATCAGAGCATCTTTAATATGAAAGAATCTAAACAATTGTATTTCTTCATCTAAAGTGCATTAGTGACCTTTACACAGTAAAAATGTCCATTTTATTAATATTCAATAACAAGCAGCCTATTAATTACCTAGGAATCAGTGAGATCACAGAAACACTTAAAGGCATATTTATCAATTATCAGGGTTCAGATATTATATACCATCCGAATGTATTTTCAGACACACGTAGGGACAGGGGCTCCAAAAGGAACCCGTACCTGCGATGTGTTCAGAGTGAAGTGACTGCATTAGCGGCCTCCTCACTTTTTATTGGGGCCTACGGACTACATTTTGCCAGAATAACCGGGAGAGGGTTCCTTCAGAACCATGTGCAGGACACAAAGGGCCGCCATCAGGGGGGCATTGCTGGGACTGGAGTCCCGGGCCAGAACATTCAGGGGGCAAGCTCGATCCTACCCTCTGCCACTGCACTCAGGGCCGCCATAAGGAAGGGAACTGCCGGGACTGCCATCAGGGGTGACCGCTTACAACTAGGGATGTGCAGGCTCGGATAGGTTCGAGTTTGCACGTGGAGTTCGGATTTTTCCCTCCAAAAAAACGGAACTCAGAACGAGGCAAAACGTCATCTTACATGGACGAACATCATCATTCCTGGTCTTTTGTCCAGGAATGATGATGTTCGTCCATGTAAGATGACGTTTTGCCTCGTTCTGAGTTCCGTTTTTTTGGAGGGAAAAATCCGAACTCCACGTGCAAACTCGAACCTATCCGAGCCTGCACATCCCTACTTACAACCCGCTCTCCTGCTACCGCCACCCGCTGTGCTACCCAGCCTGCATAGAGTGAGACGGTGACCCGACGGCTAGTGCACGAAATGTCATGACGCCACGCCGCACCACTGAAAGAAAGAGTGGACAGAGGAGCCGTGGCTTATGAGCAGGACTGAGGAGCAACAAGTTGAAGGTAAGTGTGGGGCTGGGCCTGGCTGCCTGGGGCTGGGCTTGGACTGGCTGCCTGGGGCTGGGCTAGGACTAGCTGCCTGGGGCTCGCTACCTGGGGCTTGTTGTGGGGCTGACTGTCTGGGGCTGGGGCTTGATGCGGGGATGGACTGGAGACAAGTGTCGGACAGAAGGGCTTGGCTGGAGAGACAGAAAGTGGTGTTAAAATTGAAAAGTCTAAGCCAATTATTGGACCAATTATCAAGGGCATATACCCCATTTATAATACTAATATCCTAAATAATTGCTGCGGTTTTAAAAGGGGGGGGGGGCCTGGCTATTTGGTCAGTCCCGGGCCACACCATTTCTGATGGTAGCCCTGAGGCATTTTGGCAAAATGTAGCCCATAGGCTGGAGCTTGGTAAATCATAGAAACCCATGGGGGCTGCGGTTGCTGTTGGAAATGTCGGGGCTGCTAAAGATATGGATATATCTGCTGCGGTCCCCTCCATGGAACATTCAAGGGATACTTAATATTAGCGTGTTTTCGGGGTGTTGTAGTTATTATCACGGCTGTCGGAATGTCGGTGCTCAGAATGCTGGAGTCCGAATCCCGACACCAGTCAGAATTCAGGCTGTGCCAGCATCCCCACAGTATGTAATGGGTTAGGGGGAGGGTTAGGCACAAGTGGAAGGGTTAGGTTTAGGCTGCAGGGAGGGAGGTTAGGTTTCAGCTCCAGTTTAGGTACTGGGGGAGGGCTAGGTTTAAGCTGCGGGGAGGGAGGATTAGGGGTAGGGCATACTTGCCTCCTTCTGTCAGGACGGTGACCTTTCGGGATTCCGGCATTGGGATTTTGATCGCCGAGATCCCAAGCAATGGCATCCCGTAACCAGCCCATTTTTGGGGAATATCCCACAATTATTATTTGGTAAATAGTCCTTACTGTGTTGCAGTGAATCAATAAGCTGCATTCCCAAAATAGTTACCATCATTGTGTGTTTATTATTATTTATTATAAGTTATTTATATAGTGCTGTACAGAGAGCATTTAGCCATTCACATCAGTCCATGCCCTTGTGGAGTGTACTGTCTATATTCACTATCACATGTATACACATACACACAGAAGCAAATTGACCTACCAGTATGTTAGAAGCACAAGAACCTTTTACTATTTTAAAAACCACATTTATGGAAGTACTCAATTAATTACTTAGTAAACTATTTTCAAAACTAGTGAGTTACAGATAATTAGTCACTGCTGCTGGGCAGACTGACAGTTTAGAAAGGAATGACAAATACATTATGAAATAAGTGACAAATATTTTTAATTTCTAGCATTTTTAACAAAGTAACAGAACTAGGAAATTTATTTCATCATATGCTCATTGAATTTGACAAACATGTCTAAAACTGTAAAACAAATAAACACAAGTGAAATGTCTATAAACATAGAAACAATGCTTCCTTGAACTCCCGTTAAGTCTACTCCAAGTTGGCGTCTGGATCCAGATGGGTAGTTTATTTAATGTTTAAAGTTTAATATGTTTTTAGCAAGAGATATTGGCATAGATTCCGCTAGATAAAAAAACTTTTCTTTTTATCCTTTTATTTATTTTTTTTTCCAAAATTGCACATAAGGGTTTAGAAATCTAACAGTTAAACAGTGCAATAACAGAATGTTTAATATTGTACATTGTAGCAGATTTCTTTTTTTTACATATCTCTGTTCTGTTGCCCATTTTTTGTTTATGTGTCAGAACCATTTCTTTTTCTTCCCTTTTGATTTTTTTCTCCATATAAAATCCATATTTCACATAAATAACAGAATTCTATTTTGAAGCACTCTCCAGTGAACAGATGTCTTTTCTGATGCATTTTTTTTCCAGATTGGTAGAATTCGTATTTCTCACTAACAATATAGTCAGGTCAGGTCTTTATAGTCAGGTCCAGTATTTACATCTTTATTTTTTAAAATTTGCGTATGACTGTGATAACCTGGTCATATTGATTTTCTGATGTAATGCATTTGCATATTATATATTTATAAATTTTATATATATATATATATATAATATATACACATATATATTTAATATTTACACATACACACATACAGTGGATACGGAAATTATTTGCAGCGCTTAACTTTTTCCACATTTTGTTATGTTACAGCCTTATTCCAAAATGGAATAAATTCATTTTTGTCCTCAAACTTCTACACACAATACTCCATAATGACAATGTATAAAAAGTATTTTTGAGATTTTTGCAAATTTAATAAAAAATAATAATAAGAAATCACATGTACATTAGTATTCATGGCCTTTGCCATGAGGCTGAAAATTGAGCTCAGGAGCATTCTGTTTCCACTGATCATCCTTGAAATGTTCCTACAGCTTAATTGGAGTCCACCTGTGGTAAATTCAGTTGATTGGACATGATTTTGAAAGGCATACACCTGTCTATATAAGGTCCCACACTTGACAGTGCATGTCAAAGCACAAACCAAGCATGAAGTCCAAGGAATTGTCTGTACACCTCCGAGATTGTCTCGAGGCACAAATCTGGGGAAGGGTACAGAAAAATGTCTGCTGCTTTTAAGGTCCCAATGAGCACAGTGGCCTCCATCATCCGTAAATGGAAGAAGTTCGGAACCACCAGGACTCTTCCTAGAGTTGGCCGGCCGTCTAAACTGAGCGATCGGGGGAAAGGACCCTAGTCAGGGAGGTGACCATGGTCACTTTGTCAGAACTACAGCATTCCTCTGTGGAGAAGAACCTTCCAGAAGGACAACCATCTCTGCAGCAATCCACCAATCAGGCCTGTATGGTAGAGTGGCCAGACGGAAGACACTCCTTAGTAAAAAGCACATGGCAGCCCGCCTGGAGTTTGCCAAAATGCACCTTAAGGACTCTCAGACCATGAGAAACAAAATTCTCTGGTTTGATGAGACAAAGATTGAACTCTTTGGTGTGAATGCCAGGCGTTATGTTTGGAGGAAACCAGGCACCGCTCATCACCAGCCCAATACCATCCCTACAGTGAAGCATGGTGGTGGCAGCATCATGCTATGGGGATGTTTTTCAGTGGCAGGAACTGGGAGACTAGTCAGGATAGAGGGAAAGATGAATGCAGCAATGTACAGAGACATCCTGGATGAAAACCTGCTCCAGAGCGCTCTTGACCTCAGACTGGGGCGACGGTTCATCTTTCAGCAGGACAAAGACCCTAAGCACACAGCCAAGATATCAAAGAAGTGGCTTCAGGACAACTCTGTGAATGTCCTTGAGTGGCCCAGCCAGAACCCAGACTTGAATCCGATTGATCATCTCTGGAGAGATCTGAAAATGGCTGTGCACCGACGCTTCCCATCCAACCTGATGGAGCTTGAGAGGTGCTGCAAAGAGGAATGGGCAAAACTGTCCAAAGATAGGTGTCCCAAGCTTTTGGCATCGTATTAAAAAAGACTTGAGGCTGTAATTGCTGCCAAAGGTGCATCAACAAATACTTATGTACATGTGGTTTCTTAAGCTGCATACACACACAACGATTTTTTTAATGATTATTGTTAAACGATATCGTTTAACGATAATTGATGGCAAAAATTGTTCACTTTCTGAGTCAAACGATGAACGATTATTGTTCATGCGCGTTTACGTTTGTAGTTTGTCGTTTAGTCAGACTTGTCAACTCAACGATTTTCATTAAGGGAATATGCAAAAATCGTTTGTAGTTCATAAAAATCGTTCATGACATTTAGTAAATGAACAACTTTAGTAAACGATTTTAGTAAATTTTTTCAATCGTTTACTCAAATCGTTCATTAAAAAAATCGTTGTGTGTGCATGCAGCTTTAGGTTTTTTTTTTTATAAATTAAATTTGCAAAAAATTAAAAAAAAACTTTTTACAGTTTGTCGTTATCGAGTATTGTGTGTAGCATTTTGAGGACAAAAATGAATTTATTCCATTTTGGAATAAGGCTGTAACATAACAGAATGTGGCAAAAGTGAAGCAATGTGGAAAAAGTGAAGCGATGTGAATACTTTCCGGATGCACTGTATGTATGTATGTATGTATTTATTTATTATATACAAACGATACAGGGATGGGCACTTACATGTAAAAATCCAATGTCCAAAGCACCGGGGTGCACAAAATCCTCAAAGAGCCTGGCATAGGGGCAATTCGCTAAATACAGAACTTGGTTAGGCAGCACTCCACGGACAGTAAAAGAAATTAGCTTGTTTAAAGCAACATTTCAGATGTTTATTACATCCTTCTTCAAGGCGTACAAGACATATAGTGACAAATCTTACTTTATATAACAAGTGAACATAATATCCCACCCAACTGACAAAGCTGCACTGCCTGGCAAAGCGCGCACAGATGACGCATGCATCACATGACCATGACGTCAGACGCAGCATCCCACGTGTGCACAGAGCTCGGAGCATCCAGCAACCATGGCAACACACCCATAGTCACTCGGCTGCCATGGAAATAAATACACAATAAACAAACAGTAATATAGAGCAATACTAAGCACATACCTATATGGAATGTGTGTATGAACATGCACATCTGTACAAAATATCGCAAGAAATATATACCAATATAGGCTGCATCAGTCTATAAACTAACGTAGCCACAAGGGCACAAATAATGAAATGCAGCTGGCCATATCCAAACACATATGTCAAAACATCACATACAAATACAAAAAACAAATAGCACATAAGACACATATTAGAAATAACAACCATTATGTAAGTATGCAAATAATTAATAGCAAACCTATCGCAAATGAATATAGTGTAGTAACACGGTCAAGATACACCTAACCAATAAACTCAGATTGGGATATAATCAAAAACATGCTAAACGAAGATACTCATTAAGCCCCATTGGAGCCAATGTATTAAGGCGATAAATCCACGATGCCTCCAATTTTAATAATTTCCTATTACGATCACCACCTTTAACCATATGCGGTAAATGATCAACCAATTTGTAACGCAGCATAGCCTAAGAGTGTATAGCTGACAAGAAATGTCTGGCGACTGGCTGGTGGCTCATTTTACCTTCTAAGGCTAATTTGTATTATTTATATATAATATATTTAAACATATACACACACACTTATTATATATATGTATACAAACACACACACACACACACATATATAAAGAGAGAAAGAGAAAGAGAATGAGACAGAGAAAGAGACAAAGAGAGAGAGAGAGAGACAGAGAGTTGTGTAAGTGCTTGGGACCAGGGGTATTTTGGATAACAAAATATTCCGCTGTTTGGAGTATTTGCATACCATAATGAAATATCTTGGGAATGGGACCCAAATCTAAACACAGAATGCATTTATGTTTCATATACACCTTATACACACAGCCTGCAGGTAATTTTATACAGTGTTTTCAATAATTTTGTGGCTCAAACAAAGTTTGTGTACAGCAAACCATCAGAAAGCAAAGGTGTCTATATCAGTCATGCTAAAAAATAAATAAATAAATAAATCTGTATTTCGGAATATTTGGATACGGGAAACTCAACCTGTGTATGTATGTATGTATGTATGTATGTATATTACCAGTTATCTATATAGCACACACATATTCCGCAGCGCTTTACAGAGAATATTTGGCCATTCACATCTGTCCCTGCCCCAGTGGAGCTCACAATCTATATTCCCTATCACATGCACACATACACACACTAGGGGTAATTTTGTTGGGAGCCAATTAACCTACCAGTATATTTTTGGAGTGTGGGATTGCTAACCATTACACCGTCTGCGCTGACCTATATATATATATATATATATATATATATATATATATATATATATATATATATACATGTCCGCACTCCAAGCCAAACAGTAGCCAGCAATGTGGTGCTCCTCAAGGATCCAAAAAGGTACCAGAATATAAAAGAACAGAAAAAAGGGCACTCACTAGGTAATGTAGTAAAGCATTAAAATCAAATCTTTATTACTTAGCTTAAAACATAGGATAAGTCGATGTTTCAATCCACCACAGGACCGTCTTCAGGACATATATATGAGTCTCTCCACAACCACCATATATATGTCCTGAAGACCGTCCCGTGCTTTACTACATTACCTAGCGAGTGCCCTTTTTTCTGTTACACACATACATATATAAAATATACATATAGTGAGACTAGCCAGCACTCATGCTGCTTATGGTGTCTGGTGCTTTCCAACTTCCCTCTCCTCGCAGGGAAAGTGACTTGTAATAATCACACTAGACCCAGTGTTTTGTTACAATGTTTCAAAGATATATTTGAAGCCCGCAATCCTGATGAAAGGGCTACAAATACAGCTGTAACACACAGGGTCTAGTGTGATTATGGCGCAATATGGCATGTGTGTATATGTGCATATTATGTGTGATAATGTGAAATGTTACAGGGAAAATGTATTGAACACATGTAGAAAGGGAGGTGCAAAAAGGCATGGAAAGCCAAGACACTAGCTGAAATCTATCAGTAATTAGAAAGCAATCCTGCCCCTTGTCAGTGCAAATTAATATAAGCTGGTTCAGTCCCAACTGATGGCCTATAAAAAGGTGTCTCATTACCAAGGTGTCACACAAGAAACATCTCATGATAGGCTTTGCAACCTTATTGTTGCAAAACATACTGATGGCATTGGTTACAGAAGGATTTCTAAACTTCTGAATGTTCCAGTTAGCACTGTTGGGGCCATTATCCGGAAGTGGAAAGAACATCATTTCACCATAAACCGGCAATGACCAGGTGATCCTCACAAGATTTCTGACAGAGGAGTGAAAATAATTATCAGAAGAGTTGTCCAGGAGCCAAGGACCACTTGTGGAGAGCTTCAGAAAGAGCTGGAATTAGCAGGTACAATTGTTTCAAAGAAAACAATAAGTAATGCACTCAACCGCTATGGCCTGTATGCATGCTCACCATGCTCCATTGCTGCACAACATTAGGACAAGCCTGTGAAATACTGGGAGAATATAGTCTGGTCAATGAGACAACTCTTTGGATGCCATAATACACACCATGTTTGGAGGAAACATGACACTGCACATCACCCCCAAAACACCATACCAACAGTGAAGTTTGGAAATGGGAACATTATGGTGTGGGGCTGTTTTCAAGCATACGGTACTGGCATACTTCATATGATTGAAGGAAGATGAATGGAGAAATGTACAGAGACATTCTTGATAAAAATCTGCTGCCATCTACCAGGATGCTGAAGATGAAACAAAGGTGGACATTTCAGCAAGACAATGATCCCAAACACACAGCCAAGGACACTCTCAATTGGTTTCAGAGAAAGAAAAAAAAGCTGCTAGAATGGCCCAGCCAATCACCTGAATCTATGGAAAGAACTAAAGATCAGAGTTCATAGAAGAGGCCCATGGAACCTTCAAGATTTGAAGACTGTGTGGAAGAATGGGGCAAAATCACATCTGAGCAATGCATGAGACTAGTTTCTCCATACAGGAGGCGTCTTGAAGCTGTCATTACCAACAAAGGCTTTTGTACAAATGTATTAAAAAAATTTCAGTAAGCGTGTTCAATACTTGTTCCCTGTGTCATATCACTTTATTATACATAACTTAATTTATGGACATCTATGGTTTGATTTCTTTGCATGTGTGGATTGTATGGGTTGTTGCTGACACTTGGTGAAAAATTCTTACACTAGCCCCATTACACATATATTTACTGAGAAAAATGTTGATGTGTTCAATACTTATTTACCTGCTGTATGTATGTAATATATATAATACATATATATATAAATATATACATACATACATACACACACATATATACATACACACACATATTTAGATATATACAAACATATTATATAGTCCTTTTACAAGAAGACAAAAATATATAAGAACACACACATACAGCAATAAGGCTGAGCAAATGATCACACTGATGCCTTATGAAGCCACGTTTCAGCCTACAGAATTCGTTGCTTATTCGCTGTATGTATCTGGAACTAGCAGGCAGTATAATGTCCATTTAATACATTTCTTAAAGCACTTATATATCACTAGCCTAGCTATTCTGATGACTGTTTTATGTCTGACTGTCAGTAAATTGCTTGTTCTAAACAGCCCATAATACCAATCTTGATCAACATCTATACTTCATGTATGAAATGCTGAAAGTTAGCCAGACTGGATATAGATCCAACCGCTTGTGTCAAAATAGTCCAAATGAGTGCATGTATAACATCTTAAGAGACATACAGACTTTTCTATTGGTATTAGAAAATAAAAGTGGAAATATTTAAAGACTGAGCCATTCATTAAATAATGTATTCCAAATAGATGTCATATACAGTATGAAACAATCAGATAGTCTGGGAAACATACTTGCATTAAATTATTTGGTTAATTAAGCACTAAGCAAAGTATAGTGATGAATCTGATGGCACACATTAGATCACACACAGATTATGATGGAAAGGGGGAATGTGCAGAATACAGCAAAGCATATACATTTATAGTCTGTCCTGCAAGTAACAATCTCAGACAGTCGGAGCGGGATCCGGTCATAATATCGACAGTCAGGATGCCGGCGCTGGAATCCTGACACCTGTCAGAATCTTGGCGCCAGCATCCCGACCGCCAGCATCCCAACGGTAAGTACTGGGGTTAGGGAGGTTAGGGGATAGGGTTAGGCACTAGGGGGAGGGTTAGGCACTAAGGGGTGAGGGTTAGGCTTAGGCACTAGGGGGAAAGGTTAGGGTTAGGCAGGGGTGGGAGGGTTAGGGGTAGGGAGAGGGGGAGAGTTAGGATACTGACTGACAGGTGTCGTATCCTAAATCCTGTCGGGGTGCCGGCGTTGTGATTCTGACCGCCAGGATCCCGAGCGCCGGCATCCTGAACCCAACCGCTTTAATCACAGAGAACCTTTGATATAAACAAACTAATACCACTTTCAGACATACGACCCAGGAATTTCCCTGCTCAGACCAGGATTTTTCACTTCAGCAAAAACCCAGGTGTTGTATATGCTGGAATTATTTCACACTACACCTGAGACCCCATTCAGACATAAACCTGTCTGCCCAGGCATTCTAACATCCAGGGCTGCCGGGCTGCTCTCATGTCATGCTCATACACACACATACATGTCATACACACACATCACACACCCCTTCTCCAGCCACCAGACCTCACAACGGGCAGCGTCTCTGTAGCTAGTGCGCGCCGGCTGCTTCTCCACACTGCAGCACGGGCCAGACACCATCGGTTACTTGGTCTTCACCCCTGGTTATAAATAAGGGCTGTGAAACCACTGATTCTCTCCCCAGATAAAGCGCTGAGTTTTTTCCTATTGTAGGACATCGCCCTGCCCCCTCCAGACAGCCCCAAATGGCCAATCAGAGGCCTATAGGTGTGACCAGGGAGTAAGTTCCCAAGTCACACCATTCAGACTTAACCCGGGTTGTCTACCCGGGACTTAAGTACCGGGAAAAACCCTGGTCAATAGCAGGGGCGCATACCCGGGAACATGGGTTGGTGCCTTTCAAACATGAGACCCAAAAGTTTAGCCAAGCCTTGGCACAAATCCAGGAATCTCGCTATGTCTGAAAGGGGTATTAAACACATTAAAGCCAAGAAGACAATAAACACAGCTATTACTAGGTCTTACAACTGTGAGAGGAAATCCATATAGGAAGACCGGTAAAACATACAGACACCTCAGCCCTTTTACTCTCCCTCCCATCCTCTTAAATTTTCCTGGTCTCTGATACCCACCTGTCATGCTGACCTAAAAGGCTTCTCCTTTATGACTAGACTTTAATTTATTTTGTCTGTATAGTATTTCCTTGTTTTATGTATGGCCTGTCTTCTCAACTACCTGGCACTTTGGAGCACTGCAACACCATAATAACCATCAATATAAACTTCACACAGATAGTGATATTCAGACACTGTTCATAATCAAGTCCAAAGTCATAGCACTGCCTTGCATAAATGCAAATTACTGTGCCACTGATTAATCATTCAAATATTGCTCTACTTCTCCTCTACATAAATGTTCTTAACCTGTGCATCCAAACTAATTAGGTTTAGTCACCATTATGCTGTATTTAATTTTAATTTCAACAAAAAAACATCTTCATTATATATATCAAATTTCCTAACTGCATTGTTTTGGTAAAATAATATTTAATTTGTAGACAATAGTAAAATTAACAGAAACAATATTAATTCAAACGAAAACCACAGTGTAAAGCGGATTTGACAAAATCTGTGCATCAGTCATAAACACTAATTCTGCATACTTATTTTTAATTACCAGTCACCTTAATTTAGTTACTGGTGTATGTATTAACAACATTTATTAGTGGGCAAAATTTGGCAGATCCTACTGCTCAGCTGATATCACTTACCAGTTTTGCATACCCGTAAGTGGCCAATTTTTACAAGCTCAAGCAGAGTATAACCAGATCACATTGTCTCTGTTAATGTGGTTTACAGATGGCTACATACAAAAGCAGACTGGATTTGTGAAAATAACTGAAAAGGTCCCAATAGTTTTAGGATGAAATATTTCCTGAGGGGCCAACACAAGCATTGTTTTGGGGCCAATTTAGCAAAATTGTGTTTTGCATGGGTAATTTTAGGGATTCTTCCTCTGAGACAATAAAATGGTCAATCTAGCCTTTTATGACTCCCATATATTAAATTGAAAACCATGATATCTAATAATTCTTTAATTTGACATTTTTCATATAATAGTCCAAAAACTATAAGAAAACTTGCTTTACTTTTTTTCTGTGTATAATACTGAAGTTACTGAAATGATTAATTTTAGGTCTGGGCTTCATCTATCCATGTAGATTAGAAATGTGGCTTTCCTTTCATAATCATTTACACTTATGTTTTGTTTTAAACAAATACAAAATAAATCAGTCTAGAAATTGCTGGCATTGAAACACATTTGTACTTATTGATTAACAAGGAACAAAGGGAGAACCTACACACTTATATCTTAATAAACCTCAAGCTATTAACAATAGATTACTCTACATTACTTACAACAACTCAATAGCATTGCTTGGCCACAAGGACAAAAGGGTCAAGAATATTCTGCTACGTGATTGGTGAGGCAATGAGATCATGGTATCATTAAATAAAAATAATAATAAAACAACCTCAGGTGACAATAGGGAAAAAAAAGGCTGAAAACTGAGCTGAATAATGTTTGCATTAAATATGCCATTACTTTCTCTTCTAGGACTTTGTATAATGTAGACTAAAATTAAATGTTTTTCACATGCTGACCTTTGCTAATCAGGTTGAATTTAGCGGTCATGACTAAACTTACAATATCCACTGTTCTGTTTAAAACAGAATGCCACCCATAAAACTATAGTGTAATTCTAACCTCATGTCAAATAGCAGAACCACAGGGCCCAGTGTCCCCCCCACACAAATTGTGAGATACTCAGCCCTGGCTAGTTCCTATGAAATGTCTGAATTCAAGGTCTTTGACACCTCAGCACATTCTTGTGCCAACAAAGTAAAGTGGGTGACCAGCTAGTCATCGAATCAATGCTCTTGGCACATGAGGAACTGGTTTGAATTTCAAACTTCTTATGCCACCTTTGGCTAAACTTACTAACGAGAAGGTGCAAGGGAGCATCTTGCAACTAGCAGAGTACCCATACACAGCACCCCCACTGTTCTGCTAACTGGTGGAAGGAAAAGTCATTTTACTCATGCACATATACAGATGTCATACCTTTCAAAAGCTTACCATATTTATTTATGCATGCAATATTTGTATGTAGTGCATTTGTTCTTTTTAGAACCTTGTGTGCCAAATATGTACAGCCAAACATTTAATTTTTTTATGATAATTAAAACAATCATCAATCCAATGATTGCATTCCATTTTTTATTTCATCTCCACATCAAAATAAAAAAAGATTATTTAAAAAAAAATTAATATTCCCTTGAGATGATCAACTAAATGAAAGAGTAAGTACCATCACATAATAATGGTAAGCGAACCCTTTGGGAAATAGATGACTCTCTCAATTCAAGGTATTCAAAGCTCAATGAAAAGTGTTCATTTGGAATGCAGATATCAAAGATGATGCAAATGTTCAAAAGAAATGTATAACTTACCAGATGTTCTAATCCAGCTTTGATGTTTACCGAGTCCCTGTAACAGAAGAACAAAAGTTCTAACTATTTGCTAAATCCTTGTCCAACACAATTTATCTAAGTGGGCCCCACAGCTCCCTACGTTTAAATATTGACCAGTGCGATTTTGTTTATATTGCGCCTCGTACACTGGATTAATACTGTAAAATAACATGCCCGCTTAAAGATGACACTTTTATAGTACAATGGTCTGTCATCTGAGAGATGTGACAGCATAATTTAGATAATACATGGAGACTGCAGTTAGACCACCCTGTAGGATCCCATCGGAATATTCAATCCCAGTGTTGCTAATATCTTCTAGATGATATAACTTTTTCAGCTGAACTTTAGGAGCTGATATTGTATTTGTTTATAAAGGAAGCAAAAATAGAAATTAAATATGGAGACAAAAATAAATAAAATAAAAGGCATGTCCAATCAACCTTTTATAAATTGAAGAGGTGAATGGATGAAGGTGTTATGGTTCAATTTTCTGAATTTTTTTTTTTTTTTTTTAGCGAATAATTTATCTTTAACGCTAAATATTTCCGTTTCTTCTAAACGTAACATAACACCTGCATCCACTCGTATCTTCTATTATAACGGTGAGTATTCATATAAAATGTACTTTTTTTCTGTTGCTTCAGCATATATATATATATATATATATATATATTTGTCAATAAATACATTTAAGTATAACTTGAAAATGACGTATAATGACTACAAACATTTTAAAATATTACAGCTAGAGCAGTGCTTCCCAAACTGGGGTGCCTCAGGACACTTGCTGGGGGTACCTCAGGTTGGTGGTCCAGCACCAAATCAAATTATTTATGGTCAATGTAATGTAAATATGTAGACAAACAATCTCAAACCTGTCCAACACCACATAACTGAACCTAAGGATGACAGGTCAGCACAATATACTTCACTTTATTGCTTTACTGCATTTTGTTTCTGAATTTCTCAATAACAAACATTTGGCTTAGGAGTGCGTGAAAACAATGCTGATACTCTATGGCACCGTGATTCAAAAAAGTGTGGGAACCTCTGAGCTAGAGTAATACCTGGGAAAAATATTCCTAATGTGCTCCCTTCCGCAAGATGGAGCCCTAGGATCTGCAAAATGCAGCAGGTCTTCCTGGGGATTTTACAGTTCTGTAGAAAGCAAATAAAACATGCTCCCCAATGTTAAATGGTGGTGGAAGGGTTGTGTGAACATAAGGACTAATCTCTTTATTGTCCCTTGTGATTGGTAATACTGCTTACCCCAAAGCTGAGAGAAACAAGAGAGCCCCAAGAAAAAAATAAACAAACAATTTAATGGCAGTAGCATCTTACGGAGACACATCGCCCAAGGCTCCTATGGAATCTCACGCTCAATTGAAACCCCGCCCCCCCCCCCCAAATAGTGTTTGTGAGCTTGAAAGCTGTGGAAACAGCAAGTGTGAAAACAGGAAGTAGTTCACACATACTTTAACAATATGAATAACCAACTGCTTATACAGTCAGGTGCATAAATATTGGGACATTGACAGAATTTTCATATTTTGGCCTCTATTCACCACCACAATGGCTTTGAAATAAAACAAACAAGATGTGCTTTAAATGCAGACTTTCACATATAATTTGAGGGTAAATACATCCAAATCAGGTGAACGGTGTAGGAATTACAACGGTTTCTATATGTGCCTCCCACTTTTTAAGGGGCCAAAAGTAATGGGACTATCAACTCAAAAGCTATTTCATGGACAGGTGTGGGCTATTCCCTCGTTATTTCATTATCAGGGTTAAGCAGGGTAAAAGGTCTGGAGTTGATTCTAGGTGTGACATTTGCATTTGGAATCAGTTGCTGTCGACTTTCAATATGAGATCAAAAGAGCTGTCACTATCAGTGAAGCAAGCCATCATTAGGCTGAAAAATCAAAACAAACCCATCAGAGAGATAGCAAAAACATTAGGTGTGGCCAAATCAACTGTTTGGAACATTCTTAAAAAGAAAGAACGCACCGGAGAGCTCAGCAACACCAAAAGACCCGGAAGACCACGGGAAAGCAACTGTGGTGGATGACAGAAGAGTTATTTCACTGGTGAAGAAAAACCCCTTCACAACAGTTGGCCAAATCAAGAACACTCTCCAGGAGATATGTGTATATGTGTCAAATTCAACAATCAAGAGAAGACTTCATAAGAGTGACTATAGAGGGTTCACCACAAGATGTAAACCATTGGTGAGCCACAAAAACAGGAAGACCAGATTAGAGTTTGCCAAACAAGATCTAAAAAAGCCATTACAGTTCTGGAACAACATCCTATGGACAGATGAGACAAAGATCAACTTGTACTAGAGTGATGGGAAGAGAAGAGTATGGAGAAGGAAAGGAACTGCTCATGATCCAAAACATACCACCTCATCAGTGAAGCATGGTGGTGGTAGTGTCATGGCGTGGGCATGTATGGCTGCCAATGGAACTGGTTCCCTTGTATTTATTGATGATGTGACTGCTGACAAAAGCAGTAGAATTAATTCTGAAGTGTTTCGGACAATATTATATGCTCATATTCAGTCAAATGCTTCAGAACTCATTGGACGGTGCTTCACAGTGCAGATGGACAATGACCCGAAGCATACTGCAAAAGCAACCAAAGAGTTTTTTAAGGCTAAAAAGTGGAATGTTATGCAATGGCCAAGTCAATCCCCTGACCTGAATCCGATTGAGCATGCATTTCACTTGATGAAGACAAAACTGAAGGGAAAATGCCCCAAGAACAAGCAGGAACTGAAGACATTTGCAGTAGAGGCCTGGCAGAGCATCACCAGGGATGAAACCCAGCATCTGGTGATGTCTATGCATTCCAGACTTCAGGCTGTAATTGCCTGCAAAGGATTTGCAACAAAGTATTAAAAAGTGAAAGTTAGATTTAGGATTGTTTAGTTTGTCCCATTACTTTTGGCCCCTTAAAAAGTGGGAGGCACATATAGAAACCGTTGTAACTCCTACACCGTTCACCTTATTTGGATACAATTACCCTCAAATTAAAACTGAAAATCTGCAGTTAAAGCACATCTTGTTTGTTTCATTTCAAAGCCATTGTGGTGGTGAATAGAGGCCAAAATATGAAAATTCTGTCAATGTCACAATATTTATGCACCTGACTGTATATACCAAAACATGTCAAAAAAGCATATAGAGTAGAGACTCTTTCCAACTATCTTCTTTAAAGCAATTTTAAAGTATTAATAAAAGCGCATTTTGTTAACACCATTGCATTCTAAAATCATAACCCTGATTTTAAAGTTGTGCTGCCTACCTAGAAAGATATTTTATTAATATGTCCCCTCCCAACAGTGAAAGCACCCCGCTGGTCCTCTCTCACACATACTCCACCACCACCCAATAAAATGAGAAAAAAGGGGTGCATGTAGCAGTTCCTGTGGCTCTAGCTAGAGGGCAGTGTAATGTTAGAATATTTACTTACAGTAGGTAGTACTGCAGCGTAAATATGTTGTGTATCTATTTTTGCACCATCATGCATTACAGATACAATTGTAAAACAAAGGTCTATAGTACACATTCATTTTCATGTGTTATGCTTTCCTACTTTGCTTACGAATAAATAAGCCCTCACTATATACATTTCTTTGTATAAGTGATTTGTTGATTAAACCAGACATTGTAAATAATAAGTTTTCTAAAATAAAGTGGTGTTAAAAGGGAGTGAGTGGTGTGAAACTTTCCACAACAAAACATTCCTGGGATAGTGAATGTCAGCAGCTAAACATTGGAACTCAGAAACAGTGTACAGAAACTGTGTATGTCATGTAAATGGTTTATATCAAACATTCTGACATTATTTATTTTTGCATATCCACGTCATACCAAGTCACCATGTGATTTTCAGGAAGTTTGATTGGCTTGGTAAGAATATATTTCCGAGCTGGATGGCCAATTACCTAATTCTTCAGATGAAGTGTACTGTAAAGATGAAGGCAAACTTTTTACTTCATCAGCCTGTGCCTAATCCAGTCACACGTGGTCTCGGAAAAGTACTGAAATGGTCTATGCTTTCTATCCAGCCCTGAAATGAATGCAATTGCTACACAAACCACTACCACCTCTAATAAAATACACTGTCAATTACAAGAACCTCATGCAAAGGGGAAGCTGTCTCTTGACAGCATGTCAGGGCAGGAATTACAACTAAAAGGATTTAGAAAAAAATATATTGAAGGCCATTAATGTTTGCCAACAGGTCATCATTATTTTCAAGGATTTAACCACAAAGCTGCTGAAAAGCTGACGAGACTCTGTTTACAGGGAAAAGGAATTGAGACGTCCATTATCTAGACGGAGATAAAATCCTGAGCATTTATTGAGACATTTAAGTGCAACCTTCTTAATGAAACTAATTTACTAGAGAGAAGCAACGACTTTCTATCACTAGCTGATAACTCCCTGATGCGGTGTCTGGATGTTATTTAGTGGTCTGTGTGCTGTGCAGTGCCTGTCATGACTTTATCAATATGTGTACAACTTTGCCTCTCCACTGAAAGCAGCCCTAATTCAATTACAGGCCTCAGAACTGATAACATGGTCCTGAAGTGGAAAATGGGAAGAGATTATTGGCAAATGAATAAAGATTTGTATCGAGAAAACACATAGGCGTACAGCAGGTCTCTCTCTCTCTTTTTTTTTTTAATCATTCCCTGTCTTTAGTCTTCGGGGAACAGAGAGTTTCCCTTCCGCTCATACTGCACATCGATTTTTGAATTAGACTGCAATATTAAATAATTAATATAGTGGCTATGATTGATGCTTTGCATTAGTTGAATATTAGGTTATCAATCAAAATCCGCTTGGTTTAATGTAATAATATTGAAAAAGTGACATGGGTCGTTCATCCAATTTGTAGTTGAGACGGCGCAGATAGTAATGTTGAAGTGTAACATGAGGCTGACCAGCAGCAAATGCTGTGGTCAAACGGGAGTGAGAGGAGTAATCGCAGAAGGCATGGAGTTTCTCCTTTACATCTTCTGGCATGTCGAGGAATTAACTCCTGCCGTCTGTGCCAGAGATAACATTCCTAACAAATGCACCAAAAACATACCTCAAACTAGACCCTGCTGCTGCTATGACGCAAGTGTCAAACCATTAAATATCATCAACGCAAATGACTGAGAACAGTGAATATATCCGAGAGGAAACGTTGGTAAATGCACGAAAGCTATTAAAGTGTGCAAAATACATCTGATTACATATACTACAAGAGAAAATAAATGTATGCAGCCAAGTATAATAGAGTACTAAATAATAATTAACACATAAAAATATACTTTTCTCTGCTTAATGTGAAACAAGACAACAAACTTAAACGTTAAGCAGAAGTAAAGAAAAAAAGGCAAAAAACATTCATAAATTACAAAGTTTTAATAAGGACAAAAAGAAAAAAGAAAGATAGATGTTGGTATAGCTAAATATTATATAAATTGCCCAAGCATTTATTTGCCAAAAAGACTGACTTGTAATAATTTAAAAAAATAGTATACCTTAATTAGGAATAAGAGGTGTGCTGCCAATTTATCATCCCAATTCTACTTTCCATTCTAATTCTCAGTAATAATACCAAAGCAAGACAACCCCATTAGACTGAAGAAGTCTGTCAGAGCATGAAAGCAAATATCTAGAAGCAAATATTTAGATGCACAAAAAAATTTAATTTGGACTTTTGGGTGTAATTAACCTATCTTAATTTCAACATTATTTAATATAAACCATAACTCCACAAACAAGATTCACAGCCTCCATAGACCTCAAATACAGATTTTATTTCAGAGTGGGGGGTTGATACATGTTGCTATCACCGACACTCGCTAAAAACAGTGTGATATAGAGGACCAGTGGTTAAGTTCATCCCAGACGCCCGAAGGCAAGTTATAATTTGGTGCCCCCCGCCGCCCCTCCCCTCCCCCCCTCCCCACAGCAGCTGACACGGTCATGTAACAATTTGCATGCAGACAGGCTATAGCTAGACAAAGGCAGAAGTTGATGGTCTAACATGGAGCTCTCCACTAATGTATGGTGGCTTCTCAGGGGCTGGGAAGTGGTGCCATGTATTGGGCGGCCGTGACAGTACACTCCGCTACATAGTTACAGCCCTAAGTGGGGTGAATATGTTGTGGACAATGGAGGAAGTGCCCCTTCAGAGCTGGAGCCCGGTGGCAGGCGCCTCCATTGTCTCCAATAGTTCTGCCACTGCAGTAGACACATGCATTCAAAGACGTTACTTTTTAACAAGTTATAGTCCCTACTGTCCCCAGTTACAACATATGGGGCAGGATTTAATAAAGATAGAGTCTGCCGGAGGTACGGGATGCAGACTGATCTCGATCGTTTTTTTAAAGTTGCAGTCATTTACAAGGCAAAGCCAGTTCCGCCCATGGAGTTGAAACGAATAGATCTGGAACAATGCATTAATACAGCCATAAGTGAACGTGTTCCATTTAATCTTAAGTGTGCATGATGGATATATTCCGGTTGATACCTGCACATTCTAAAGAAGGACACAAAATGAAGCTCATATTCCTTTGGTCCTGGCAAAAACACTAATTGAATCAAATGCTCATATATAATAAATCAGTTTGAAATAAATATTATAAATGTATATTTGAACATTTAAAGTCTATCTTGAAAAAAAAAAAGTAAATGGACTTTTCCAAGCAGATGTAACAATATACTACATTTCAGTTATGTATATGCAAATTTTTAAAATGCCAACAGCTGGAAATTCATAAAATAATGTAGAACACCTTGATAAAATCATCACACAAACGATCCAACTACCTGGGCGAAAGTTTGTGTCAGGAAATTAAAATGAAACTTCAGTGAAATATTTTTACGTCTAACACACTGGGAACTGCGGATGCAAACTGTACTAAAACAAATCCACAAAAATCAAAACCTGATCTGGATGTAGACAAATTCAACCAGATAGTGAACATCACAAATGTGACTGCATGAGTTAATCTCCTGGTTTACCACAAAGGAAAACGTTAATTATAATGCAGCAGAATTAGCAGAGAACAAGCAGAATGATGTAGTCACACTACTCTCCTTCGGATTATAAAGATTAACAATAACAAGTAAACAAACAGGAAAAAGGAAACAAGATTAGGAGGCAACAACAAGGGCCATCAGCATGTCCTTTCTTCCCATGTGCCATTCAAACTCACAGGAAATGTGCAGACGGGCCACATACATCCCCATGCAGAAAGTACAAGCTTACAGTGGCTGCTAATGGCCTCCGCTCAAACTAATATTGACACCTTTCAGCAGCTGAAGACAATGTCTTTCTTAGCTGTTACAGGATCTTATTCAGTAACCAACATCATGAAATGTTTTTAATCTATTGTCCTCGTTGACAGTGTTTTTACACAGTGGTGGTAGAAATTCTGCAGTCTGAACCAAAGCACATCAAAATGCAGCTTACAGTATACAGTTAGTTTATTTTTTAACGTGTTTATTTCGTTTTTGATACACAAAATTACGTGTAGTGGCATAGTCACACCATAAGCAGAAAGGTAAAATCACAAAAATAGCTAAACAAAAATTTCAAAGAACAACATACTACAAAAATAAACATTAATGGACACAATGAGTTGGACAAGCGTTCCGTGTGTATGACGGAATGGGTATGAAATAGAAGAGCCGTTGATATCCCGACACCGGAAGTCGAACAGTTAAGGTTCCCGATGTGGACAAGTCCCCTATCCCTCCCCTCCATAACCCTCCCTTTGTGGTGCCTAACCTTAACCTCCCCCCGGTGGTGCCTAACCCTAATGCCCCCTCCCCGCACCCTAAACCTAAGTCCCCCAGAGGGGTGCCTAAGCCTGACCCCCCCATCCCTCCCCCCCCGGTGGTGCCTAAACCCTCTCCCCGCACCCTAACCCTCCTGGGGGGTGCCTAAAGGTGCGTATCCACTTGCCAATAGAGGAACGACAGTACGATTACAATATTGTAATCGTACAGTCGTTCCTCATACTGTATAGTGCCTACACTGAACGATATGTCGTTCAGTGCAGGCACCCTCCCTTATCCCCGAACATGCACAATTTGTCGTTATCGGCAGATTGACCAGCATGTTCAGGCGATGATTGATGTCGAAAACGACCAGCGGGAGCGCGCATCGCTGGTCGTTTGACATTTTAATGAATGATTAAGGAGCAATTGAACGATAATGATGTCGTTATCGTTCAATCGCTCATTTTAATCGCCTAGTGGATACGCACCTCTGCCCTAATTTCCCCCTGGGGGTGACTAAACCTTAGCCCCCCCTTCCCCGTGAAGCAGATCATACTTACCCGGGCCCTGGACGTTCGGCAGTCCGGCGTTTCAGAGCTATTGTAGAGCTATTGTAGACAAACAAACCAAACTTGAAGGAATTTATGAGTCAAATTATGTAAATATGCTGAGATGTTCTCCATAGATGCCATGTGCCAAATGTTAATCAAGAGCTGTTGGTGGTAAGAAGGGTCTAGGCATTTTCAGTGTCCAGAAATCAAGCATCTAGCTGTAGTCAGGATTTGAAGAGAGTGCTTGTCAGCATATTTATACAATTCTTCCAATGGGCAGGCAAGGAGAAAAGACCAAGGAGACTTGGATATTGGTACTTTAAGAACTTCATAAAATAGATGAGCAACCCCATCCCAAAACTGAGCTGAGATATCTTCGGGCATGACCACCAGATATGCAAAAAAGAACCCACACTGCCACAGCCCATCAAACACTGATCTGAGGCGGAACCATACATTTTCCATTACCAAGTGGGTACTAGATACCACCTATAAAAATAGATCTTGTATATGTTCTCCTTAACCACAGAGGAGATAGAAGACCTAGAGAGTATCTCTCTTACCACAGATCAAGGGGTATATTTACTAAAGTACAGGATTTTAGAAGTGGAGACGTTGATCATAGCAACCAATCAGATTCTATTTATTTATCTAGCACCTTCTAGAAAATAATAGCTAGAATCTAATTGGTTGCAATGGGCAAGATCTCAAATTGTAAAAACTAGCATTTTAGTAAATATACCCCCGAGTGCCTTCATTTGGCGGTATCCCTAGGTCTCTCTCTTCCACTGAAGTTCCTGGTTTGGTGTTTAGCATGGAGTAAAAGGTTATAGAGGACAGAGATTTCCCTTGAGAAGATGGTTAGTAAGGCATAGAGTCTCAAGGGGAGTCAAAGATCTATTGATGAAGTGAGAGAGAGAGTCAGTAAAGTGTTGTTCTTGAAGGTAAGCAAATGGACTAATAATTGGTATCACAAATTTGCTCTGTAAAGAAGCCAGGGGAGTGCATCGGCCAGAGTTGAAGAGATCAGACACCACCCTGACACCTCCCTCAATCCACAGGGAGAAGCGAGTTAGATAGAGAAATGGGGGAAAAGCTGCATTTGGCCAGAGGGGAGCTATGGGGGACGGATGAGAACTAGTCTCAAAATTCCAATAGTCCCAAATAGAACAAGAAAAGCAAAGTGGGATTTCAGCGTCAGCCCCAACAGAGGTTGAAACGCATGGATACATTACAGGAGCTAGCTTGTAGGTGAACCTAACGGGAGACTCACTAGGTTGCAAACCAAGTTACATCTTGACTCAAATGGGTAGTGAAATAGTTAAGGAGGATGTTGGGGAATCTGTTCCCACCATTAGTAGTGGGACAACAGAGAGTTAAAAAGCTAATGCTTGGTGGTTTAAGTCTCCATGTAAACTGAACAAACTATCTATGTAGTTGTAAAAACTTTGATAGGGAAGGTCTGAAAAAGATAAAGTAGTACTGGCATGAGATTCACCTTAATCACCACTATCCTGCCCAAAAAAAACAGAAAACAAAAAAAAGAGGTCCGCCGCTGAAGGTCCAGTTTGATAATTTTAAGAAGGGGGGGTGGGATTTGCAGCGTATAGGGATTCGTACAGACTAGTTAGCACACCCCCAGATATTTCAGTTTATAGGTGCACCAAGAAAAAATATAATTGTGGGGCAGGTGGTGAGTGTAATGCAAGGAATTCGGTCTTTGAGGATTTATTTATAGACCTAAAGAGTACCATATACAGCCAGGGGATAGACATTTGGGGAGAAGTTAAAGTCAGTACATTGTCAGCAAAGAGCGATAAGTTGCATTCCCCGTTGATTAGTACATCCCTTTGATGCCTGGATCAAGATGAACCTAAGCCACCAGTTGCTCGATAACCAGGGCAAAAATTAAAGGAGACAAAGACGACTTCAGTCTGATGAAATTTGTTATAGGAAAGGAATACAATAAAAGCCCGTTCACAGAGACCCTGGCTAAAGGAACGTAGTATAGGGCTTGAACACCCTGGAGAAACTCCTTGTCAAGACCAAAAAGTTTGTATTTACGAATATGCTGGTATATTTTGCATAATTGAATACTTAGGTAGGACAAAGTTTTACAGTTCTCCACTTCATTTGTTTTATTTTGTTTCAATATTACAAGTAGTGATGATTTACTTTACTTAATTACCACAAATCTTCACACATTGCCCACCTGTGCATGTGAGGAGGTTGTGAAACTGCCACAGATAAGGGGAATGCTTGGGAACTCACAGGATTTAGAGGAGTTTTAGGCTTGTGGAAGTCTTGAGGTTATTTAGGTAATAAGAAAATCAGAAGTTATTTAATTGAGGATAAGGTCACTTGGGAGAGGGGAAGTAACATGGTTGGAGGGAAAAGTGCTGAAAACTAAATCAATGGGGTGGAGTGGTAGAAAGGAGCAACTAAATGTGACAAGTGTATAACTTGGATAAATATCTGCTGATAACATAGGAGAATAAGTTTTGGAGCTAAAAGTCATATGCATGGTGCCATGTTCTTGGCACACACTTGAGCAGTAACTAGCAGCATCCTAGCGACTCTCTGAATCAATCTGGTGGCTATGAACCTATGGCAAAGGCGCATTATCATGCTGAAAGAGCCTGCTCCCGTTTGCGTGAATAGATGACATGAACGGGTGCAAAAGATCTGGAATGATGGTTATATAGCATCTGCTGAGTGATATCTACAGATGTATTAGGGGTCCTCGTGTGCCAGCTGGAAACACCCCACACAATGAGAGTCACCACCACCCAGGACTGTCTCTTACTGGCGTGCAGTTTCCATCGCGTTGTAAAGGTTTTCCCCAGGCATGTAATCGTCCATCTGGCCAAAACAGTTAAAACCTCAGTCGGACCATAATACAAATTTCCAGTCATCTTGTATCCAGCCTTGTGCCTTGGATTCAGCAATGGGAGCTGAATAGGCCGGGTTGGGTATGATTTCCCAGCGGTCGGGATACCGCTGGTCAGAATACCGACAGTGCCATCCCGACAATGAAAATCCGACAGTGGTAGGCAAGTATACTACCACTAACCCCTACCCTAACGCTCCCCGATGCCTAAACCTAACCCTCCCCGATGCCTAAACCGAACCTCACCCCTAGTACCTAAACTTAACCTCCCCCCTAATGCCTAACCCTAACCCCCAATACTTACCTTGGGATGCCGGCGGTCGGGATACAGGAGCCGGGGATTTAGACCATCGGCATCCCACATAGATTGTAGCGATATCGGCTTTAATATAGAACTTTAACTGCAGAAAAGACCATTTAATGCAGGGGTGTGGAGGGAATGGAATAGGTTGTTTCAGTTTTCATGCCATATGAGTGCATAGATACATAACTTAACCAGTAGGAGGCAGATGAATAAGTTTCTAAGCACACATTCTCCCACCTCATGTTAAGATGTCCGACTTTTCCTGTTGCTCTTTGGTCTGTTATGCTGACTGAGTGCTCAAATCCTGGTAGCAGCCACATTCCATCCTTAATACTGTGTGTTGTTGCTCCAACTCTACAGTTATTGCAGTCATGATTCAAACTGCTTGCCTGGAAGGGATATCTCCTCCTGTATTTGCCCATGCCCAGAGGGTTATTTTCAACCATAGTTGAAAGATGCTCTAATCAGAAGATAGATTTCACATGTCTAGTACAAGTTAAGCTGGGTACACACTATCTTTGGAGCGATTATCAAATTAATGTGTACTCTATACGGACTGAGCTACAGTATCTTTTAGCTCAGTCTTTGCTTTCTTCAAGGGGATCAGGACGGCGGGAATTGGACTGCTGCAGGATTGTTCGAAGCCATCGGCTAATGCTCTTGTATACGCAGCTATGCAATTATTGGGCCCACGAGCCGATGTTGCATACCCAACTTTAGACAAAGTAAATGTCGGAACAATGTTGGTACATGACAATCTGGCTGGAAAGGAGCTCATCAAAGCCCTAGCACATAGAATTTATCAGGAGATAAGTATCAATAGCGTTGAGGTACATGTGTTCTTCATTAACCGCCAGTAAACTCAGGTTTACAACAAGCAGTAAGTGTATATAGAGCCCCATAGAGATTAGAGAATCAGCTGCTTGTCTTTGCTTGGTACCATAGATGGGCACATAACAGTGAGTGAAAAGCATACATCAAACCATGAGAATGAAGAAGCTTTACAGGGTGGATAATGATGCAGACATTGTGAAGTATATAACAGGCAGTGCACTTGCACGCTATAGCATGTATTTTATGCGCTATAGGCAGTAATGGACTCCGTACTGAAAATGAGTGGGTCCCGCAGGACAAGATGTGACTGATGACCTATATGATCTGAGGGCCTGATTCAGATTTGAACGCAAATGCCATCGCAGCTGCCTTCTGTCACAGATCGCAACTGCAAAATAATGCTAATGTCTCCAAAGCTTACCTGCTGCCTTCCCTTACCCCCCTCCCTGCCCTCAGCACTGCACCTGTTGGCTACGTGAAATCAAGGCAATAAATTAAAAAAATTGGGGTCCAACTCTGATAATTCTGGGACCCATAATAATGCTTATAAAGTGAGGGGTCCCTGGGACTCACATTTTTTCGCTCTGCTTGATTACTGATATAAGGATTGGCATGAAATATATGAGAAAGGGGTATAAATAGAATATTTATATAATGACATTGTAAAGTTGAAAGGATGAGTTTATAATACTGGCTGTCTCACCACTGACAACCACACACTGGTTCAACCACACAGTAATCATCTACTTTCAGAAAGATCTTGGTCTATTGGCAACATAATAGTCCAGAGTTTCCATTATGTGAAAGTAAACAGACAACAAAGTTACACTGTTATTACTCCCTTGTATTCTGTGAAAGCTTAAATAAGCACAGGCAGCACAGTGCATCTAGCATAAAATAATGATTTTGAATTTAAATTTTTCTCTTATAAATGTATCACTAAATCCTTACTCAAGCTATTAACCTATCTATAGCCAGATGGTTGTTCCCTCATTTCTAGTCACACCAACTGTCACATTTTCCTGCTGTGCCTGTTTCCCCTCAAATAACAATAAGTTTATTTCTTTACACTAACCAATCCAGTGCTGCAGATATTCTATGTTTCTCTAACTAGGGACAGACAGAACTTGTCTTTGCCATTTATTAAAAACCATTTTTCTCTGTGGGCATATGTGGGAAATCAGTAAAAATTATAGTCATAAACATTTGTAAATTGCCTCAAAACTCAACTGTGCTGGGCAGTCGGAGTCACAAACCATACACAACACAATCGTACATAACAGGACAAGTACTGCAGGCAGTGACAGAGCAGGTGCAGAATATGAGGCAGAGGAGGATACATAGGGTCAAAGCTTAAAGTCTACTCTAGAGCAACACTTATTGTGTGACACAAACACACCCAGGGGTGTGTTTGTTTGGACAGGAAGGCCCAGACAATAATTAGAAGATACAGATGTGTCCACATACATCTATCCTCCATGCACTACAAGTCGTGCCACACAACGTGGTACCTCCGTGTGCCTCGGTAGCACCAAGCATCTTTCGTGCATCTTATTCACACAGCGATGCGGATAGCACAAGCAGCTTCTGCTGATTAAAATGATATGCAGCATGCATATGTTCTGTGTGCAATAGCGGGTGTATCTGCATGTGAAAAGCTACGTTACAGTGTCAGCGGCTGTAACACTGTGACGTAGCGTGTCGCATGCAGATACACCAACAGACGCACAGAGAACATAGGCATGCTACATATCATTTTAATCAGCAGAAGATGCTTGTGCTATCTACTCGCATCTTTGAAAGTAAAAAGTCGAACCAGAAGTCGCTCAGCGCTACAGAGTCGCGCTTAGAATGGCTGTTTAACGCGCAATGAGGCTAAATGTATGAGGACACATCTGTACACAGAGTCAGGAAGTGATAAGCATATATGGGGGACTATTTGGTACAACAAGATCAAAGGAGAAATCTATTGAATGATATAGATGATAAAATAAGTCACAAGAATCCGTGTATATCTGACCAGACAGTTTACATAATAAGATGTTCTACTGATTTTCTTAGTTACTGAAACCTGATCAAAATCTTGTTGATCCTGGTGTCATTTTGCACAGAATTGATGTCCATACATGGCCCACACAAAGTATTGGCTGCGCAGAGAATGAGAGACTGCATGTTTAACACAATGTTATTATTTATAAACGTTTAATCATTTTGGCAATTAACAGATCAAGAGGTGCTTTGGAGCACTAATTAAGCAGACACATTCTGTATAGGAGTGCCTTGGTTTCTATAACTAAAGGGAATTGCGATTCAGTACACAAAATATTAGTTTACTTTTCATTTTGATATCAGTTATAAAAGATTTAAAGCTACTAGTAGGTTACATGTACATAGACTACATAACACATCCTAATGCATGATACATGTATGAAATTTCAAGTGATGGCAATACGGTCCTTTGCAGGCTTCCTGGACGATGTTCAGAAACAGTGTGTCTGTCTGATCCTACAAATTAGGGTCAAATAAATACCAGATGGAAAAACATCTCCATGGTACAAAAACAATTCCTTACAGAACACTTTATATATTTTAAACCCCTAATTCCCCATTGCTCAGACATGATTTAAAACTCAAAAGATTGATTCTCATTGGACACTAGTATAAAAGAGTCCAAAACTCAATCAGTCCTCAATTACTAGTATATCTAAACAAAGTTTAATTCTAGTAAAACAAAGGAATTCAAAACAATTTACTTTTTTTTCCCCTGGAATATCGAATATTAAAAACTTCCACACAAAGAATAAACTCCTGGAGAAAAGATGCAAATAAAATGAGTACCATTATCCTTTGTTTTTTATTTGCTAGTGTTAGACTAAGAAGGGACAAAAGCGAGGAACACAGCATCTGTCATATCAGAATATAAAAAGATGATCCTGGCACCAAATGAAAAAGCTCTAATTCATTTGCAAATCAAGTCTGCCACTTCTTTTTTAATCTGGAGGTAACTGTCAAGAGTTAACTAGATAATCACTTTCAATTCTGCCTTCAATGCTACATTACGCTGTTCTTCCATTCAGCTGAGCTGTTCTTTAGGGCACTGGATGAATGCTTTTCATTTCTAACTCACACAAAAAGTTGCCAAATAAAAAAAATAAAATAAAAAGAGGAAAGAGGAAAATCCACGGGGCTTAAGGAAGAAATCCCTTTATGGGCATTTATCTACCGGCACTTGCTTTTAGGCAAAATTAGATATTTGGATACATCTGTGTCCATTCTTTTTCTACTCCTTGAGGCCTGCAGTCTGTTGTGGCAAAATAAGCAGCATTTGATACAGCAGAAAACAATACAGGCAGTATTAACCCGTGACATGTCAAACAAATAAATAAAGCAACATTGCACTGCATGCACTCTCCAGCACAGACTTAAATGCAGAAGTTACAAAAATAAGAAAACAAAACTACAGCTCAATTATTCATGAATAAAATTGTTTCATCTGAAAATATATGTTTGATAACCATTTTTCTTATACCCAGTTACTATATATTACCTTGTGTATGATCTGCAATCAAGAAACTATTTCTTACAGTCATTTGAATAAGTTACCTTATTTCATTAGTCTTTCCATAGATTTAAAAGGTAAAAACAGGATAAATTAAATTATATTTTTACCACGAACAATTGAGCCCATATTCTTGTGTTGAAATATTAAATACCATTCAACAGTCCAAAGTCTATTTATTAGTAAGGCCAGTAAAGAAAACAACATAGATCAAAAACGATTACAAATGTCAAGTCTATTATAAGGAAATGGTGCAACTTGTCTGAACCAAATCATCCTCCAAAACTAAGCATGCATGTTTGATGGATCACCAAAAGACCAATGGCAATTCTTACAGTCTTCCATGGCATAGGTGGAAGAAACTGTCCACAGGTCAACAGCAGCCCAGGCAGTACACAAACATGTTCTTTAAGTTAGCATAGTAATAAGAAACCACTTCACAACAAATTAAAATGAAATCTCACCTAGAGATACCAGAAAGCATATGGAAAAACCATATGGAATATTCTATGGTCACAAGGGAGAAGGCGGCAACATTTTGGTACACACCTAACACTGTGCATCATACCAAAAACATTACTGTCTGCTCCTCTGCTTCATGGAATGGACAATTTGCCAAAATTGATAGAGCAAAATTGATAAAGCCAGTTATAGACAAATCTTTGGATTTAAAGCTGCTGAAATCTACAAGAGACATAGGACTAGGGAGAAGATTTATGTTCCTGCAGAACAATGACACAATGCATACAGCAAAAGTCACATTGGAGAGGCTTAAAACAAAAATAAATCATTCAATGTTGCTCAGCCAAAGTCCAGACACTAATCCCATTGAGAATCTGTAGAATTATTTGAAAATTGTTGTTCCTCGACAGTCTCCATATGGGCCTGATTTACAGTTGGATCTAAGTGCTACTTGTACCCACAAGAATCTCATCTGAACACAATGCTCCCAAATTTAAATGTAACTTGCTCTCACTACCCTTTATGCCTGTGGAGGTGGAAGGAGGACATGTAAGAGCAGGCTATGTAAGTAGGTGTTTGCACTTCAAGGGGGCATGTTAAATTTGTGTTTGCACTGTGCCACAGACCTGTTGTTGATTTTGAAGGGCTGGGGAAGTAGTCTGTGCTAATAATTTTGAACAGAACAGCATATTTCATTACTTGTTTAAAAAAATAGATGTAAAGAACAAATAAAAGTACTTTTTGCCATAGACTCGGCAAAATCAGGAGCCAGCACAGAGCTATGCCAGGCTAGGCTGGTTACCCCAGATCAGGTCAGAATTCCCTAGGGAGGACATGCATAGCTACTGTGTGCTGAATCCCATGGTACAGCTTTTGATCATTTTTAGACAATACACTACTACATACTTTCCAATGAAGAGCCACAGTGTTTTTCAGCATGGTGTTGGTATGCCAGGTGGGAGGGGCACACAGTCTTTGCAGACACTATTGCCCTAATTAATTGCACTGTGTGGACCAGGCAAAGCTGATATTTTTACAGGGGGCATTGCACATCTCTTTGTTTCATGCTTTTACAAGGGTTACCCCACATTGCAGGTATCTCCGTTTCACAATTTTACATTTGTACCACGTGCTTCAGAACAACCAGTCCAGGCTATAGTTCTTATACTGGTTACTTATTTTAGGGGGGCAACAGAGTTTTAGGGGGGGGGGGGGAGATCGATATACAATTAATGGCTATGTCTACCAAATCTTTACTAGAACTATTTCAAGATATGCTGGCTATCTTCTTGTGTTTCCATACTTATACTTGAAATACACATGTTGACTATATCTTATTATAATAGTTGCAGCCTACCCTAAATAAGAGCCTATGTGGGCGATTCAACTGGGTGCAAGGTTTAGTCGCAGGGTTTTTTAAATTTCCTGCCCGCAATTGGATTCCCCCCATATGTGTAGCATGCACACTCACAAAATGTAGCAATTTTTACATATTTAGGGAGACAGCGGGGCTGATAGTGTAGGGGGTGCACACGCCCACATGGCACTGACCACAGCTCCTCTGCTTCTTATAATAGGCCTTGTATTATTTTCAGTCCCAAACCCATGTGGCCCTTACTCTGCCCCTGCATACCCCCTAGAAAGCTGCTACAATGAAAAGCATCACCAGCATTGCTCACAAAACCTTGACCCAAGAAAATATGTTGTTTTTTTTTCATAGTCATTGAATGGGACAATAAAACATAATAATTGTGCATAATTCCACACCATATGTGCCAGTCAGACTACTGAAGAGTATGAAACTCCATGCCAATTAACACAGCTGAAAATATTATACAGGTTCAGTATCCCTTATCTGAAATGCTGGGGACCAGAAGTGTTTTGGAAGTAGGACCAGGGCAGATTAACAATGGGGCAGACTACACTTCCAGGCCCCCACATACACATAGGCCCATCATCATGACGACGACCAGCCACCACCTGGCTAAGCTGTCGATCAGAAATTGTATTTCTATTTTCCTCAAAAAATTATGTAATTTGTAACTTTTTCATACTTAGGGAGACATTGAGATTGATAGTATAGGACAGCGGTGGCCAATCTTTGGTTCTTGAGCCACATGCGGCTCTTCCATTGTTCTGATATGGCTCCCTTGACTGACACTGACTGCCTCCTATGATAGGCGTGCAGCTGTTCAGATGAGGCTCATCCTTTGTTGCAGCAGTTTGCTCCACTCTGGAGGCATGTATGGGTGATGTGGCGATTCACGCCACAAACATGAGGCGGAGCTCAACTTGTGACTGAACCTGCAGCCATGAGGAGGACACTGTTGCAGACACCGGAGCATACCTATGTGACACAGACAGTCGCAACAAGGTAAGAGCTGTGGGGTTTTTCATTTGTTTTTTTAATTTTATTTGTGACATGTGGGGGGGCTGGAGTGGCACATGAGGGTCTGCTGGAGTGACATATGGGGGGCTGGAGTGACACATGGAGTGGCTGTAGTTGTGACACATGAGGGGCTGCTGGAGTGACAGATGGGGGGCTGAAGTGACACATGGAGGGGCTAGAGTGACACTGGGGAGGTTAGATTGTATTATGAGAATCTGGTGGGGTTTTTTTGTTTTTTTTACAATGTATTTTTAGTGGATGTGGCTTTTTCAGTGCATTTTATGTGGATGTGGCTTTTTCAGTGCATTTTATGTGGATGTGGTTTTTTTCAGTGTATTTTATTTGGATCTGGCTTGTTTCAGTGTATTTTATGTGGATTTGTTTTCTTCAATTTTTTTTATATTGTTTTTCTTTCCCTTTAATAGTTACCTCCACGGTGATTGTGTCAATGCACTTTTACATGTTCCTACAAACATCATACCAGGGGCGTGGCCACACCCCTTTTTGCATGTGCGCCTTTAGTGTGCACATGATCTTGGCTCTTTGAAATCCCTACAGATATATTTGGGCTCTTTGCCTGGTTGGCCACCCTTGGTATAGGAGGTGTACATGCCCACATGGCATTGCTCACACCCACATAGCATTGGTCACACCTCCTCTGCATTTCAAACTCAGTGTTCGCAAAATACGAGCTGCAAGCAGTTAGGGACTCAGTTTTTAAAATGTGCGGGTCCCGCAGGACGCGCTGTAAATTACAGACCTGTGTGAGCTGCAGCAGCCAATAAAAGTCCTCAGTTTCTCCCCAACAAATCACAGTAGCCCTCAGTATCCCCTTGTCAAATCGCCGCCCGAGCCCTGGCACCACCCCCTCCTGCCTATTAACCCCTAGGTGTAGCCTGCTATATTAACCTAGCTGTCCGCTAGGTTAATATAGCAGGCTGCCTTTGGCGGTGATTGCAGGGCTCGCTGCCTCTCTCCAGGGGACCCTCAGCCTGTGTGACCCGTCACTGCATGTAATCGGCCCTGCAGTGTCTGGTCGTGCAGGGCCGGCTCCAGGGCCTTACCATTACGGCCGCCACTGGACACTTGACTTGTGCTGTCCGCCGGCAGTGGCACCTGTGTCCGGTGCAGGTGACGTTAGTGTAAGTGCGCCACTGGCCAGCTCATTCTACCGCTCTGCCTCAAGTCTGCCCCGCAGCTTCAAGCTTCTGGCTGCTGGCATTTGCGCCCCTCATCCCATCATGTGCATCCCGGGCCACAGAATGATAGCATGATGTCCTCTCCCCACAGTCCATAGGATTTCACTCAGAGGTAAGTAAGCTAACGGGATATACAAGTGAGTGGATACCATCTTACCATCCCTACCCATAGCACTGCCTGCCGCTAACCCCCTCTTTGCCCTCAGTACTGCCCCAGCTGCTATATACCCTTATCCCCTCCCTACCCCCAGTACTACCTTCCTTTAGCCCCTTTCTTGCTTCCCAGCATTGTCCCAACTTACGTCCTTCCAACCCCCAATCCCTACCCCAACTTCTCCCTGCCTCTAACCCCAGCTTTACCCCAACTGCAGTTTGCCCTTAACCCCCTTCTACTTCAAATGCTACCTAACCACAGCACTGCCCAAGCTGCTACCTGACCCCAGCACTGTCCCATCTGATATCTGCCCTCATCCCCCATAATACGTGATGGGACCCAAAACCATGGCGCAGGACCCCAATTTTTGAAAGTATTTTCTTTTGCTCAGCGCAAACACTGACACTAGGCCCTTGCACATTTTCAGCCCTAGGCCCATGTGGCCTTAATATGGCCCTGAGTAGGACCAATAAGAAGCCTCAGGTATGGACACTGCAGTGTCTCACTGGTCCTCCAAGTAATTTTAAGTAATGATCTAAATTTTTATCACTTTAAATGGCAGTGTAACTAAGTTCTGAAAAAGCATTTGTGCTGAACACTACAATCTCTAGACAGTGCAAATTACAAAGATTATGGTTTAAGTATAACTCACCAGCTCATTTGAATGAGAAAATCACAAAATGGGATCATATATTGGTAAACAGAGAAATAACACCACCATTTGTGGTCACCCATGATGCTCCACTTCCTTAGGAAACCATGTACCCAAAGACAACATGGCAAGATCACCACCAAGCAGTCTGGTTAAGTCAAGCATTTGAAAGCAACTCCTTTCAGGCACTGAAATTGAAGCCAGAGCAGAGGAATAAGGCAATGACAAAGCAGAAGGACGAACAAAAAAAGGACTGTAAAAATGTAAAGTGTTAATGAAGAAATGTTATTTAAGAATACCTCATTCTGCTGCTAGCAGCAACATAGTATGTAAATACAGAACTATTTATATTACTGTCTAAGTCCTAATGCATTAGACCATCATTTTCCCGTAAAATGTAATCGATTGATATCGTTCTAAACTATGGTGACAAAAATGGGAGGTGTTTCTGGCACAGGAACATATTTTGTTTTGTAACATGTGGTGTCAAAAAGACATGACATATTCCAACTGAAAGCTTTATTCGGTGAGCCTGGTATTAATGTTCATGTTGTTTATCATCTAAATATTCATAAGCCTTCCTCCTAAATTACAAGCAGACTGTGATATCACTTCCGAATTCGGTCACAGTTCCTGGAAGATCTACCAAACCTTGTTTCTCTAGCTACAGCCATGTATTTTAGAATGTATACTATAAATGAAGACAATATTGGACCACAGTATGTATTCCTTTACAAAAAAAAAAAAAAAAAGATACAAGACTTCAGCTGATTCAGCTGTGCTACAAGCCGCTGAGCCAAAGCTAATAGGAGCTCATTTGAATAATCAATATGACAACCTTATTTTACAAATGCAAACAGGATTGATACAGTAAGGTGTCTCACTGCCACATCACAGTCAAGGCCTCTTTTAACCCCTAATTAGATTTAGGCGATTATCCGTACACTTCTTTACAAGTGCACAGCTCGGATAAGGGGTGACAAAAGATATATGCTGCTTAATTCAGACTCCGTAGATTGCAGGTTATGCAGCCGGATAGAATACTATATCAGTGAACAATTGGTATTCATATTGTCTACAGTTGCAATATGCCAGCATGTATAGGTTGTAAGGGTAAGAAATACCCTAGAGCACTAGTGTGGACTCAGCAAAAGTTACGGCACAATAAAGGCCCGTCACTACTGTTTTAACTGAACGCATTTTCTTTCAACTTATATATATAGAACATCAACATTACACTCACATTTTTCACATACCACAATAATTAAAGTTTATTAACTTTAACACTTATTAAACATTTATTTATCAGCATTAATATTTTAAGCAGAATATGGATTTGACAGGAAACTGAATGGCTCTGTATAGAAGCAATGTTACAAATAATAATTAACACAATGTGGCTTTCTATGTAGCACAAAGGTAAGTAAACTGAAATATTTAGTACAGTTACTATACAAGAAACTTTGCAAACACCTTTATAATCACTATAGCTCTGGTCTCTAAATAATCTATGAGAATGATCACAGTTACACAGTTATCCAATGGCCATGGAAGTCATTCAACATAATAATGGGGAGTTCCTATTTATGTAAAAACATGCCATATACTGTTTAATGATTCATGCATTCATTAAAGTTCCTATTCTATTAAACTTTAGTTTTTATGTAGTTCTTCTCCATAAACAATTCTCCCTGCCATTGATTCACATAATAATGAGCACTGGAAATATCCCCAGCATCTCTGCAGTTAAACCATGAATAAAGTAGCCACATATCAAAAAAGGCAAGAAGTTCCACAGGTCTTGATGGGATGGAAATATCCCCATAAGTATAAATCCATCAGATTCTCACTGTAAGGTAGTAATAACAGTATTATGGGATGTGTCCAGTTCTAACTTTACCTACTAACCAACAGCAGTCTGAATGTGCTGTCCGGAAGTGGCTAAGATGGGAGCAACACAACGGAATACATTTACAGCAACTGCACCAGTACACCAAACAGAGCCTTTCAGTGCGCCCATTAAAGGGCATGGTTATGTGAGCTTAGCATTTCAATTAAATCGGTTAGAAATATACAGTAACATTTAAATAATAGCTGGCCATTCCTAGACAGCTATTGATCAGCAAACAGGTGGAATTATCGGCACGGCTTTGGGATCTATAACAGTAGCAGTGTTAACATCATCAGGCAATCAATGAGATCCTTAGGGGCCTAAAAGCTATTTAAGACTTTTTAAAGAAACTGTTCTATATTGCATATATGAAAGGAAACCTGGAAAAACTGTATAAAACTATGCAGAAAGAAACAACTCTATTAACAAGTATCCCACTAACTCTTCCTGTTTCACCACAAGACTTTGCACATGAGTTTCATGTAGATTTGATGTGCAGCCATCACAGTGGGGGCAGCCACTATTCATTAGAATGCACCAGTTGACTAGTAACTAGTGTTATATGTGCCATAGCAAGGATACTAGCGTAAATCCAGGAAGCTCAGTTAAGAACATGACTACTTACCCAAAACACCGTATGCCTTAGTGATGTGTGTAGTTTAACGTAAATTGACTCTGTATGATCATGAATATATTTTAACAGAGAAACGACCTTAATTATACGGTTACACATTAAGGCCACCCTACAACCTTGTTTATTGTGTCTACTTTATTTAATCGGATGAGTGAAGATGAAAATGACATTAAATCAGAAATCTTATATACAATATCTACAAAGAACTATGCTTGAGACTAGTATTTTGGATAAATTTACCCAAAATTACAGGGCAGCATGGGCAACTTTGCTTATAGTGTTGTGCATCAAACGATGAAATATAATTAGCACATGAGATGTTGCAAGTAATGCTGAATCTAATATGATTATCTGTTTAGCCACTCAATTATTGCAGGCTCTCTCACAGCAGCTTGGTGATAGCAGAACATTGTGTGCATGGCTGGATGATTACTGTATCTCTGCAGTTCAGTATCTGCAGGGTGTTTGAATGCCCCTCTAACTACTTAAAACCAGTAAAGAGATTACAGCTCACACTAACTGGATTTTCACAGCTCCATATCGTTCACCTTGGATTCCACATCCACAGATTAGGAGGACTCAGCCAGACAATAGTAGCTTAATAGATACAAGATGCCCTGGCTGGGAAATAAACTGCTCTCTTTCTATTATTTAGCAAAACAAAACCTTATGCACACAAAACCAGTTAAAACATCAGAAGACTGGATCCTTGCTGTCTGCGGGATGGATGCTTACAACTGGAACATTGACATTTTCCTTGTACATGACACAACGTTGTACATTTGTTTATTCAAGTGTGGTAATGACCCATGACAGATACACCATGATCGTAAACTCAGGGTGGCTATACTGGGAATTTACACAAGAAACTGGAAAATGGTCAGACACAATCTGATATGTTGTTAACCATGCTTTATAGTGCAAGCTTACATAAAATGTATCCAATATGAAACATGTAACGGTAAGATTAATACATTTTATTATATTGGATTAAACCTGCTGTGTATCTATATTCCGAGTGCAGTCTCCCATGTGTGTTGCTTACGGGCTCTGGGTCAGTTTCCTTGGAGGACACATACATACATACATACATACATACATACATACATAGTGTATGTGTATTATATATATATGTACATATATATATATATATATATATATATATAGACACACACATTCATACACTAATATATATATATATGTGGATATACACACACACATATATATATATATATATATATATATATATATAGCGTTCCCGTTAGGCTGCCCTCTCTAGCTCCGGCGCCCTGCCTGCCGCCGGAGCCAGAGTCAACACTATTTATATACACACACAAAGTATTTTACTGTAGCCAGTTTTATTTAAGGTTTATAAGATGCTCTTTGCATACCACTATTATGAGACACATGCTTACTAGAGTTACTGCCACTTTTCTCTCAGTTTGAACCAGTCTGGCCTACCTCCTTTCACCTCTCTCAGTTAACGAGGGCTTTCACCCAGAAAACTGCCACTCACTAAATGTTTCTATTTTACATTCTTCATAAACTCTAGAGAATGCAGTGCATGAAAAATCTCATGAAATCAGTTTTTTGAGAAACTCAAACCACCACGTCTGGCACCAATATTCATTCCACGGTCAAAGCCATTTAGATACCTTTTCTTCCCTATTCCGGTGCCCAGTCTGAATAAAAATTGAACCTCTTGGTCATGTATGTTATGCATACACCAAAAATAGGGGATTTTGCCCAGGCAGGCAGCTCAACCCGGGTCTCTGCTTGTGTTTGAACAGAAATGACCCAGGTCCCCGACCCTGCTTGGTTCCAGGGTTATTGCAGGAACCAACCCAGGTCGCCTGTAGTGTGCACGGCTTGACTCAGATCTTGATGACCCAGGTCATGCCTAAAAGAAGCTGTTTGTCGGGTGCAGTAGTGTTTCAGGATGACATCTCCAAGTGTCCACTGTTAGTCGGAAGACCTGGGTCACTGGAAGACCCGGGTCTAGTGTGAAAGGTGACGACCCGGGAATAACACGGGTCTATCACCCAGGTGTGAAAGGGGGTAAGTACTGAAACCCCGGCTTAACCAGTGTTCAGTGTCCAGGTCCCAGCTGGGTAAAAGCTAGGGTTTATGTGTGAAACGGGTATGATTTTATGCTGATCACAAATTCATTTAGCGGGAGCACCTAATATAGTGGTGTGGGTATGTATGCATGTATGTAGGATTAGAAAGGGAGGGGATTTAGTACAGTGGCTAGCTAAAGAGAAAACCTCATTAAGCACATTTCAAAATACTCCAGAAAAAGGATACTTTGAAGCAGTGTAAAAAGGAAAAGTACACCAACCTGTTTGCACCCCACATTACAGTAGTAAATCCAATCTGTACTAGTCTACCTAATGGTAATAAATAAACCTCTGTACGAGGGCGAGTCAAAAATTATCCGCACTCCAGTTATATTAAAACTTCTGTTGGCTGCACTGTCTTCTCAACACTTTCCGCACTAGGTCGCTTTCTCCCCAGTCACTGCTTTGCTCTAAGAGGACGAAAATTCACGTCTGATGAAGAGGTGAAGATAGCGGTGCATTCGTGACTCGCAGCTCAGACTAAAACGTTTTTTAAAGAGGGAATATGAAAGCTTGTTGACAGATGGACAAAGTGTATTGAAAAATAATGTATTTGTCTTTTCTGAAAGTTGATTAAAACAAATTCTACAGCCAGAGTGCGGATAATTTTTGTTTCACCCTCGTATATTACATAACATCTTTAATTATGAAACAAACAATGTACAAGGCGACAGATACTTAGTCATTCAAAAAGATATGCTCAACATACAACAAAATATTTATTTTACACCATTACTGTTTTATGTTACATCAATGCCTGTGCTCAATGTGAATCTACTGATGAATGTTTTATACATGACTAACAACATGTATTAAAAATGTAACAGTGGATATACTATGTATAAAAAAACACTAGCAGAATGTGTTGTATGTGATTTAAACATGAGTCATTTATACGAAAGAAAGAAAAAAAAACCCAAGAGGGTGAAACATAATTAGCAATTAGAATAGTCAAAATCCAATATATTCACATAGTGTAATGGGTATATTTGTGTATTTTATCTTGGTCTACAGAGCTTGATTCATGAAACGAAAAATATATCACATTTAAAAGCAAACACAAACCTGAAGCAACCAAATTTGATTTATCTCCAGTATAAAATAGTAAAGCACTGAGTTCTATTAGGAGAAAAATGCTACATAAATAACATTACTGTAGTATTATTAATATTATTACAGGTTGAGTCTCCCATATCCAAATATTCCGAAATATTTTAGCATGACTGAGAAAGTGAAACCTTTGCTTTCTGATGGTTCAATGTACACAAACTTTGTTTAAAGCACAAATTATTTTGTGTACAGGCTGTGTGTATAAGGTGTATATGAAACAAGTGAATTTAATGTATGTACACAAACTTTTTTTGATACACACAATTATTAAAAATATAGTATAAAATGACTTTCAGGCTATGTTTATAAGGTGTATATAAAACAAATGCATTCTTTGTTTAGATTTGGGTCCCATTCCCAAGATATTTCATTTTATGCAAATATTCCAAAATACGGAATATTCCGATATCCAAAATACCCCTGGTCCCAATCATTTTGGATATGGGAGACTCAACCTGTAGGAAAGCAAACCACAAACTGTAAGGGAAACACATAACACTGCACTTTAAAAGAGAATGTTTCATCAATGATAATAATCACATAAGTGGAGTTTAACATCTAGATTCCATACTGCATACACAGAAGGAAAGCTCACACAGAACTTATAGCTCTGACAATGCTAACCACTGTGGAACCCTACTGCAGCATCTGTAAAATTCACCCACCGGTCGCCAGTTTATTTGCAACAGACATTCAGTAAAAATGTGGACAAACGTTTCTGCGGAGAGAGAAGCACCATCTATGTATTTACACATTATCATTTTAATTGTTACATTATTATCATTTATTTATGTGGCGCCACAAATGTTCCGCAGCGCCTTACAAAGCACATAAACAAGTTGTAGACAAGCGACTTACAGAACAATACAATACAGGACCAGGACATGGATAATATATATTGCTACATTAGTGACCATAAGACCCAGATAAACAACCGAGCATAAGCAACCAAGTGTTAGGTGCCCTAGTTGTGAGTGAGAAGTAGATGAAGTAGGGAGAAGTGCAAGAGGGTAGAGGGCCTTGCTCGTAAGAGCTTACATTCTAAAAGATTGATTGCATTGCCCGTCAAAAGTAAAATTGGGTATCAATTTGTGTCCACAGATGAGTGAGAACAGACAAATATCCTAAAAGAAAAATTATGCATATGTCCTTACCAAAAAGTACAAACATGTTTATATAATTTTCTGAGGAGACAAAGAAAATAAAAAAGTAGTAGAATGCTTTCAAGATAAGTTATTTGCAGCGACAAACACTACAAAAAACAATTCCTATTAAATTATATAAATGGACAAACTTTCAAACAAACATTGCAAATACTAAATCATACAACAAAAGCTATAACAATGGTTTACTGCCCATTTCGCTATTGTAACTCTTCTAACAGACAATCACAGCCTCCTTTCCAGTGTATTAAGTGCATCATTTCTTTCTAGTCCAAAGTGTGCCTCCAGTAGATTTTCAGCCCATAGGGGGATTCTGTGAAGATCTTCGGGAAATCTCAGCAATGTCTCTGCTGACAAGCAGACAGTTGAAGCGCTTACAATTTAGTTATACCTTGCTGACAAATAGCGGTATTACAAATTAATTTTGGGTGTGCATACTTCCCATCTAACCTATTGACTGTTCCTTGCTGTCAACCAAACTATTAATGATCTTACTTTACTAAGCATTCCACAGACTAATTCAACAAAACAGAAATTCCCCTGGATCAATAGATACAAATATTCAGTTTGCAATGCAGCTGTGTTTTTAACATACTTAACCAGTGTTCCCAAACCATTTTGGGTCGCCGAACCATTAGGCTCTATAAATTTATTCCAGCACCTTCCCATCCACTCAGATCATGACATAAAAAAAATAAAAAAAAAATTACAAATTTTGATTCAAGTTTTTATAGCATATGAACAACTGACAACTTATATACTCCCCCCTTGGTAAGTCTGTTATTTCACTTTCAGGGCTGAAGCTTTTTGCCAACTATTGAGGGCCACAAACAAAATATTTTAGATTTAAAATACCTATTTAAAGGGGTGACTCGACCCAAAATGGAAGACAGTGTGTGTAAGCAAGCTCAAACAGAGGCGAAACGCGCATCATATCTGTGTACAAACCAAGACCTCATTAACAGCACTAGGGAGTAGCGGGCAGACTTCTATTCAGACAAACCCAGTCACTTTTTATTTACAGCACACTCTCTCACTGCATTTATATGATGGCGTGGTAATGCAATATCTGTGACAACAGTGCAACCCTACTAGCATCAGCATCACAGCAGAAGCAGCTTTCTACCTTCTTTTCGCAGCTATTCCTTGTCGGATCTGTCGCTCATCTTAATATTTCACTGCCTCGGCATATCTCTCATATGACAGTATTTATGCCTTATACGCCTGCATAATATCCTACACAAATATGTGGGACTAGACACACTTGATTATTGGATTGGTAATAAAGGGTGTTCAGCTGCAAAAGGTGTAATCCCTGATCGGCATATACTGAAATGATCAGGTCCACAATTTACAAATGTAATACCTACGCTCTGCTGTGAGAACAACCTTTCACACTAATTGTCTCCTTATTTTTATATTGAACAACTCTATTTCAGCAAAGTTACTGATGCAGGCTGATTTGCATTTTGAACATTTGGGATAATTAAACTATTTTTGAGGTATAAACATATGCTAACATGGTGACAACATTACGTTTCATTATTGCCTATTTATTTTCTAATTATTTGTTTCATTATTATTACTGGGCTCATATTGGAAACACTGCAAGAAACCTTGTTGAGAATAATCAACGGATGAGCACAGTGGCTACTATTTAATGTATTACAGGACTGCCATTTTCATCTATACGAACATAGTATGGTCATCTATGATCTATATAACCACCAAGCCCGTGGGCACAAATATGGTAAGAGCTGCGCAATATCAAAAATTAAACAGTCACCCTACTCAGAAATGGTACATGTAATATATATTTTGACAAAAGTACAGTATGTGCTAAAACCAATGTTCAAACACATGTAAAATCCAAGATACTTATCAGCAAAGTCCTCTGATGTGTGATCTTGTATGACATTTCACAAATCGCATGTAAAAACAAATATAAAAAAACACAATAGTGTAATATCGTCTATAAACAATAATTAAGCACCAAAACCAGTGATACAAGGAGGAATGATATGCTTCTTTGTCCAGAACCCGAACTCCAAAAGCAGAAGTGCTCCCCTCAAAGCCAGGAAATAAACCACCTGTCTGTATTAAGAAACTGATGCTTACATGTAAATAAATGATGTTAATGCATATAAAAGGTTTCTTAAACTCTGCCTCGTAATAAACTTCTCTCTATTTTTGTAGCAAAATCTTCAATGGAAAAAGACTAGTGGTGCATAGATTAAAAGCACACAAAGAAGGGGTAAGATATATCGCAGTAGGATCAAACGGTATGATGGTATATCACTTAGTGACCATAGAGTGGAGATGGAATCCCGGGACCTTCCTCTGGACCTTGTGAGACCACAGATCTACACAGGTATTTAGTACCCCAAGTCACTTGTGTCAACGCATTTCGACACAGATAGCATTTTTGTCAAGGATGACTGACTGATCAAAAATCCGGTATTTACGCCGAGAGACCGGAAATTACACTGGAAGTGCCCAGCTGCCCTTTTGTAAAAAAAAAAAAAGCTTTAATAAACCGATGTGCAATAAAATTAACTGAATAATAAAAACTCCAATCATAAAAATCCTATCGAACTGGGACCTTAAATAAGTCCGGGCGGCGTCTTTGTTAACCCTCAATAAAAATTACTGAAAAAAAAAAGGCAGAGCCAGACATGACGTATTTGTCATGGCAATCGGCAAAACTCAGTGTCCATACGTGCAGCAGTCTGTGGGGAATAAAGCTAGAACTCGTTGGAGCCCCATACTATACTAAAAACAATTAAAATAGCAATATTCTTTGTATAAGTAAGGTAAATAAAGGGATGTTACAGTGTAGTAATGTGACCCGATCTAAAAGTATATATCTAAAGAGTGGACACCTGATGATTTTGTAACCTGGAATATACATTAGAGGTGGAAGATTCATACTAATTTATTAAAAAGTACAAGAAAATTTAAACAAGTACCCTAACATTACTTAATAGGAGATACAACACTTTTGAAGGACAGACATCCATTGGTTCTTAGTTGTATGAAGCTATTAGGGAAGATGGTGTTCCCATACAAAGCAGTCCAGTATGCAAGGCTGCATTCCAGGATGTTCCAATGAAACATTCTAAAAAGCTTGGTTGAGTTCCAAACATCGGCTATCAACTCAATTTATTATCCTGTCACCAGAGATGAGACAGAGGGCCTGATTCTGACCCGCTCGCAAGCGGGTAGATGGTGCCCTAGTGCGCATGCGCACGACGGAGGGAGCTCCGTCGTGCGCATGCACAAGACCCGAATAGCGACAGCCAAGCCGTCGCTATGGGTCTCGCACCAAAGGGGGCGTCCTATCGATGTTGATTGACAGCACGCCCCCTTTAGTGGGCGTGCCGGGGGCATTGCTGCCCAGACGGAGGCGTTCCCATGGGAATGCCTACCGTCTGGGGCCGGCGCCACTGACATTGCTCCTGGGCTTGTGGCAGCGAGTTCCCTACCGCAGGGGTCTCGTCGCAAACCCGATGGTCGCGATGGTCTTGACCATCGCAACCATCTTTTTGGCCGCTCGCATAAGCTGTGGGTGGTCACCCACAGCTATGCGAGCGGCCAGGAGGCCGCTCCAATAAGAGGTAGGAGGGCCCAGATTCAGAGCGAGCGCTCTTATCAGAGCGTCCGGCTCTGAATCAGGCCCAGAATTTTAGAGCGGCCTCATGGCCGCTTGCATAGCTGTGGGTGACCACCCACAGCTATAGCGAGCGGCCAAAAAGATGGCGACCATCAGGCTTGCGACGAGATCCTTGTGGTAGGGGCTCGTTGCCGCAAGCCATAGAGTGCTTTCGGCTCTATCAGAGCCGAAAGCACTCCCACTGACATCACTTATGATGTCAGTGGGGCTGGCCCCAGACGGTAGGCGTTCCCATGGAAAGGCCTCCGTCTGGCCAGCCACGCCCCCGGCACGCCCACCAAAGGGGGCGTGCTGTCACTCACCATCGACAGCACGCCCCCTTTGTAGCGAGACCCATAGCGACGGCTTGCCCGGGTCCGTCATGCGCACTGACCCAACATCGACCCGCTTGCGCTCGCGAGCGGGTCTGAATCAGGCCCAGAGTCTTTTACATGGTGGATCCGGTCTGAAAACTTGAAAAAAAAAAATACCAGGAGCTTACTCAGAATTGATTAGTTATCGTGACCGATGCCAGTCTCATAGGCTGGGGGGCGGTGAATCAGAACAATAATTTTCTGGGACTCTGGTCCAGAAAGGAAACAAGGCTTCGAACCAATGCACTTTAAAAAAAGCGGTTCTAAACACATTGTGTTTTCAATCTCTAATTCAGAAAAAGCATATAAGGATCCAGTCCAGCAAGCATACAGCATTAGCATATACAAGTCATCAGTGGGACAAGAAGTTTCCTGGCAATGAGAGAATTGTTCTGGGGCAGTGATCCATGTTCCAGCAATATCCGCAGTCTTTAAACCAGGCAGGCCCGGCGACAGGAGGGTACAAAGGGTACACCTGTCCCGGGGGGCGCCGAGGTTCAGAGAGGCAGTTAAATTTGATTTACATAGAGACCGTATGGTCCGTACAGACCGGCGCCGCTGAACTATGTAGAAAAATAATAAATGAATAAAGCCGGCTGGGGTAACCCAAGGCTCACCCCACACCCCCTGTGACCCCCTTTGTCATCTGGTGTGTGGATGTGTTATTATAATACATGACACTGCCGAGACTCCATTACACCCCACCCCCGCCACCTGGTGCCTGCACGCGTCATTGTAATGAATGACACTGCAGCGGCTTCATTACACCTCAAGCCAGCACTTCGGTCACCTTCCTTGCCGCCGCCGCATTTGAAGAGCAGGAGGACACGGAGGCAACAGTAATCTTGCGGAGCAACATGGCTGCAAGCCCAAGCAGCAAGCTACAATAGCAGCGCCACTGCCCACTCTGATATCTAGTACTACACCCTCCCCACCCCTGAGGCAGCAAGCAGCACTCTCAGTAGGCAAGAGACGAGTACGTGATTGCTGCCTGCACTATTACTGTGACAGTGGTAAGTGGATGGCCACTTTATTTCATCTCCATTCTAATATATTTGTGTGTGTGTGTATATATATATATATATATATATATATATACATATATATATATATATATATATATATATATATATATATATATACATATACATATACACACACATATACGACAGGCTTGATTCACGGCACTCAACCATCTGGGGTGCCCTTGGCATGTGACCACACCATCTACATAAAAAATATCATACAAACTCGGCACTCACATGATTTTCAAACTGCAACTCCTTTGAACATAGGGAATGTTGGTTCCAAAATATTGCAATAATTTGTTAAGCTGGCCACCGCTTCACGGTCATTCCCATCTAGCCAGTCCCTACACTGATTCTCAGATAAATGAACTTGATCTGCCACCTTTGGCTCAAGCTGCATACATTTTAAACATGAAACTGGGTCCTGCCTTAAAGAGACATGACCACACCCAGGGCTATCAGTTAATAAGCACTTGGAAAAAGAAAAAAGTTTGGTGCATAAATATTGGGACATTGACAGAATTTTCAGATTTTGGCCTCTATTCACCACCACAATGGCTTTGAAATGAAACAAACAAGATGTGCTTTAACTGCAGACTTTCAGATTTAATTTGAAGGTAATTACATCCAAATCAGGTGAACGGTGAATCCTTTGCAGGCAATTACAGCCTGAAGTCTGGAACGCATAGACATCACCAGACGCTGGGTTTCATCCCTGGTGATGCTCTGCCAGGCCTCTACTGCAAATGTCTTCAGTTCCTGCTTGTTCTTGGGGCATTTTCCCTTCAGTTGTGTGTGTGTGAAGCATGGTGGTGGTAGTGTCATGGCGTGGGCATGTATGGCTGCCAATGGAACTGGTTCCCTTGTATTTATTGACGATGTGACTGCTGACAAAAGCAGCAGAATGAATTCTGATGTGTTTCGGGCAATATTATATGCTCATATTCAGTCAAATGCTTCAGAACTCATTGGACGGCGCTTCACAGTGCAGATGGACAATGAACCGAAGCATACTGCAAAAAGCAACCAAAGAGTTTTTTAAGGCTAAAAAGTGGAATGTTATGCAATGGCCAAGTCAATCCCCTGACCTGAATCCGATTGAGCATGCATTTCACTTGGTGAAGACAAAACTGAAGGGAAAATGCCCCAAGAACAAGCAGGATCTGAAGACATTTGCAGTAGAGGCCTGGCAGAGCATCACCAGGGATGAAACCCAGCGTCTGGTGATGTCTATGCGTTTCAGACTTCAGGCTGTAATTGCCTGCAAAGGATTTGCAACAAAGTATTAAAAAGTGAAAGTTAGATTTAGGATTGTTTTGACTTGTCCCATTACTTTTGGCCCCTTAAAAAGTGGGAGGCACATATAGAAACTGTTGTACAGTAATTCCTACACCGTTCACCTGATTTGGATGTAATTACCCTCAAATTAAATCTGAAAGTCTGCAGTTAAAGCACATCTTGTTTGTTTCATTTCAAAGCCATTGTGGTGGTGAATAGAGGCCAAAATCTTAAAATTCTGACAATGTCCCAATATTTATGCACCTGACTCTGTGTGTGTGTGTGTGTGTGTGTGTGTGTGTGTGTGTGTGTGTGTATGTATATATATATATATATATATATACACATACATATACATACACACAATGTTATACATACACATACACACACCTTTCCTGGAAATAGGGCCTGGAACAGTTATCCACTAGGCAGAGCGGTATTCAGTGGTACAGGGACAGATTCAATTAACCGCAGAACTTACTGCATGGCTGCAGCTCTATCCTGAGCTATTCAGTCACTGCCGATACCAAGTGTGGTAAACCCCAGAGTGTGCACGTAATGTAAATTTGTGTGTTAAATGCACTTTTTTATACTTGCCACGTGGGGTAATACCTTAGCTGTGGGCACTTAACCCAAGAGTTATGAGTTAGCAAGCGTCAGCCACGGGATTACTGTGCATGGAAATTGGCAAGTGATTGAACAGCTCTGGGTGTTAAACACGGGGTTGAGGGTGGTGGGGTTAAAGGTGGTAATGTCGGCGGGGGGTAGGGATGTTTAAAGGGGGGGCCCCCAGAGACATCAGTGTACAGTGCCCCAAGATTTCTGTTGCCGGCCCTGATTCCAGGAACAGAGAATTGGAAGGATGACTTGGTTCAAAGGTACAAATGTCAGCTTTTTGTTTTTCAGAGGAAATTGGCTCTGATTCCATAAGTAAAGACCTTTCTGGAGGGCGTATTACATACAGTGCATCCGGAAAGTATTCACAACGCTTCACTTTTTCCATATTTTGTTATGTTACAGCCTTATTCCAAATTGAAATAAATTCATTGTTGTACTCAAAAGTTCTACACACAATACCACATTAATGACATGTAAAAAGTTTTTTTGAAATTTTTGCAAATTTAATTAAAAAAAACTAAGAAATCACATGTACATAAGTATTTGTTGATGCACCTTTGGCAGCAATTACAGCCTCAAGTCTTTTTTAATACGATGCCAAAAGCTTGGGACACCTATCTTTGGGCAGTTTTGCCCATTCCTCTTTGCAGCACCTCTCAAGCTCCATCAGGTTGGATGGGAAGCGTCGGTGCACAGCCATTTTCAGATCTCTCCAGAGATGTTCAAACGGATTCAAGTCTGGGTTCTGGCAGGGCCACTCAAGGACATTCACAGAGTTGTCCTGAAGCCACTCCTTTGATATCTTGGCTGTGTGCTTAGGGTCTTTGTCCTGCTGAAAGATGAACCGTCGCCCCAGTCTGAGGTCAAGAGCGCTCTGGAGCAGGTTTTCATCCAGGATGTCTCTGTACATTGCTGCATTCATCTTTCCCTCTATCCTGACTAGTCTCCCAGTTCCTGCCACTGAAAAACATCCCCACAGCATGATGCTGCCACCACCATGCTTCACTATAGGGATGGTATTGGGCTGGTGATGAGCGGTGCCTGGTTTCCTCCAAACATAACGCCTGGCATTCACAACCTTTCCTCAATACTTTGTTGATGCACCTTTGGTACTAAATACAGTCTCAAGTATTTTTGAATATGATGCCATAAGCTTGGCACACTTATCTTTGGGTAGTTTCGCAAATTCCTCTTTGCAGGACCTCTCAAGCTCCATCAAGTTGGATGGGAAGCGTTGGTGCACAGCCATTTTCAGATCTCTCCAGAGATGTTCAATTGGATTCAAGTCTGGAGGTCAAGAGCGCTCTGGAGCAGGTTTTCATCCAGGATGGCTATGTACATTGCTGCATTCATCTTTCCCTCTATGCTGACTAGTCTCCCAGTTCCAGCCGCTGAAAAACATCCCCACAGTATGATGCTGCCACCACCATGCTTCACTGTAGGGATGGTATTGGCCTGGTAATGAGCGGTGCCTGGTTTCCTCCAAACATAACACCTGGCATGCACCACAAAGAGTTCAATCTTTGTCTCTCACGGTCTGTGAGTCCCTCAGGTGCATTTTGGCAAACTCCAGGTGGGCTGCCATGTGCTTTTTACACAGGGGTGGCTTCCATCTGGCCATTTTACCACACAGGCCTGTTTGGTGGATTGCTGCAGAGATGGTTGTCCTTCTGGAAGGTTCTCCTCTCTCCACAGAGGAATGCTGTAGCTCTGACAGAGTGACCATTGGGTTCTGGGTCATCTCCCTGACTAGGGTCCTTTTCCCCTGATCGCTCAGTTTAGACGGCCGGCCAACTCTAGGAAGAGTCCTGGTGGTACCGAACTTCTTCCATTTACAGATGATGGAGGCCACTGTGCTCAGTGGGACCTTCAAAGCAGCAGATATTTTTCTGTACCCTTCCCCAGATTTGTGCCTCGAGACAATCCTGTCTCGGAGGTCTACAGACAATTCCTTGGACTTCATGCTTGGTTTGTGCTCTGACATGCACTGTCAAGTGTGGGACCTTATATAGACAGGTGTATGCCTTTCAAAATCATGTCCAATCAACTGGATTTTCCACAGGTGGACTCCAATTAAGCTGTAGGAACATCTCAAGGATGATCAGTGGAAACAGGATGCACCTGAGCTCAATTTTGAGCTTCATGGCAAAGGCTGTGAATACTTATGTACAGGTGATTTCTTAGGTGTTTTTTTTATATATAGATTTGCAAAAATCTCAAAAAAACTTTTAAACGTTGTCATTATGGGGTATTGTGTGTAGAATTTTGAGGACAAAAATTTATCTATTCCATTTTGGAATAAGGCTGTATCATAACAAAATGTGGAAAAAGTGGAACGTTTTGAATACTTTCCAGGTGCACTGTATACAGCCACCTTATAGGCATCCCATAGAGCCTTGGGTTCTTAATCAGCACTTCAGTTACCTCCCTTTGAACCTTTGCAGGAGATAGACCTGAAGTGGGTGACCTTCTATAAAGTTGTGCCTGCTTTTTATTTTAAATTAGGATATCGTAATACCCACTTTAGCTTAGTCAGGCAAGACAACAGGTCAGGGTCAGTTGTCTCTTTTGGACGTGGCTAGAGTGCTCGGAATTTATCTGGAATGGACAGCCTGTATATGGAAAATTGATAGGTTACATATTCTTTATGAAAAGAGGTTGGCCAGACTCCAAGCAGACTATAGCAGATAGATTATGACCACTATTCAGCAGGCATACAAGGGGGCTGAATGACATATCCCAGCTAGGACCTCTTGCTCACTCCACTCGCTCGGTCGAAACTTTGTTGGTGGCACGGCATGTAGCTTCCGCAGAGCAGTTATGTAGAGCAGCTACATGGTCCTTGGTGCATGCATTCATCAAATTTTACAGATTTCATGGCTTTACATCCAGGGATTCCGCTTTTGGACAGCAAGTATTGGGTTCAGCCAAGGCTGAACATACCTTTCCCCTAGAGGCAACTCTTATACATCTCCCATGGTCTACGGTGTCCCCCGATGGAGGAGAAAAAGAGAATAAAATTATTGGTACTTACTTAACTTTCTCCGAGTCCATCCGGAGCAAACTACGATTTCTCCCCTATTGGGTTCGGCGTGTGAGAAGGATGCGATCCTTTCCTTATTTATTCAACCTATCCTTGGGCCTTTTTAAGTTTAAATGAAAGAGGTGGTTGGTGGGGAGGAGCTTATAGATCTTAAAAACTCACTACACCCCATGGTCTAGAGCAGGGGTGTCAAACATGCGGCCTGTAGGGCTGCATTATTGACACCCCTAGTCTAGAATATCCCCCAGATGGACTCAGAGAAAGATTTAACAGTAAGTGTCAAAAATGTTTGAGACTTTATTGTATTTGAACCTGCATCCTAAGACCTGGTTGCGCATGTGCCAAAGAGTAGTCGACAGGCATCAATGTAGTAAGTTGCCGTTTACTGCGCAAAGCCAGTATCACAAGAAAACTGAGCATTTCTCAGCTGTAATGGCTACTTTTTTTTGGTTAAATAAAAAACAGGTGTGTGATATAAATTACAAACCCTTGATAATACTATAATCACCTTTAAATTACATCTATATGCAGGTAGGATAGCAATTGCAGAGGTATCTTAATTTATTCCTAGTGTTTTTTTCTTTTAATCATATATACAGTAGATTATAAAAAAAAAATTTAAACATTTTATTTTTATCATTTTAACATTTTTGCAAAAGTGGAACTGAAAGCTCAAGTCCAGGTTTAAAATCCACTGCAAATCTATGAACCAGCAAAACCAGGCTACACAGGTGCATCTAAGAACTTAAATAACACCGTACGTGTAAAAAATAACCCATACTGCATGAGTGAGAACATCGGTCTTGTACTGTCCCAAAATGGTCTTGCAAGGTTCACCCCTATCGCCCAGATAGTTTTCTGCCACATAGCATTCAAAGTTGTGTCTTTTCCATGAGTCTTTAAAATGCTTAGTGCAAAGTAGAGCAACGTGTTAACATATACATTTTAGTTAAATTGTACAAAATGTCCACCAACTCTTTCCGTATGCTAACCGAGGTTTATTGGGTAGATTTTATGTCACATGCATGTGTGTTTGTGTAGTACAAAAGATTTTGTGACGGTCGTGAGGATGTCGAAAATGATGAACATTCAGGAAGGCCGTACATATCAAAAACAAATGAAAATGTGGATACAAAATTTTGAAAATTATTTGAATTGACTGTCAACTCAATCCCAATGATAGCAGAAATGGTGAACATCGACAAAAATTTTCCTCAAGATCTTAACATGACAAAAGTTTGTGCCAAGATGGTTCCAAGGTTTCTCACTGCCAAAAGCAAATTTGTACAGGCATTTTTAAGATAAAGTTATAACCTGTGATGAAACTTGGATCTTCCAGTACTATCCTGAGACAAAATGCCAATCCAAGCACTGTAAAATAAAATCATCAAGAAGAATGAAGAAATCATTCTTCAACAAATCCAAATTCAAAGCCATGTTAATTGTTTTCTCTCATATAAAAGGTGTTATTTTGGAAGATGGGTACCAAAAGGCGCAACAGTGAATCAACATTACTACAAAAATGTTGTAGCAACAGCAAGCAGGAAAGAATCAAAAGAAAGGTTGTGGAAAGACTTGTGGAAAAATGGTTTCATCCTCCATCAGGACAATGCACCAGCCCAAACAGCTCTCTTTGTGAAGCAGTTTTTGGCCAAGAAACAGATTGCAGTGCTCGAACATCCTATATACTCGCCAGACCTAGAACAGTGTGACTTCTCTCTTTTCCCTAAAGTCAAATATGTACTCAAGGGAACCAGTTTTGCATCAGTTACTGAGATAAAGAAAACAACGGAGCTGTTGAGATAGGCGACAGATAATGAGCTACAGCACGGCTTTGACTAATGGAAAATAAGAATGCAGTGGTGTGTGGATGCAGAAGGGGAGTACATAGAAGGGGAACAGAGTTCAAATTGACTTAATATAATTAAACATATAGCATCAGTCTCATTATTTAATAGCCACACCTCGTACATTCTTGTTAAAACATTTACTAATATTTAAAAAGTCGAGTTTTGAGGGGTTAGGAAGAGGGTATTGGAGGAGCAGGGGAGGAGGAGTAAAATTTTGACTGGAGTCAGAGCCGTAACAGGGCTGAATCGTTCCCTTTCCCAGCTCGCCTCCTCGGTGCCCAACATCATTACATCGCAGAGGGGGCAGGGCCAACAGCACCAGTAAGTGCAGCACTGACTGGAGCAGCCTGAGGATGACCGATCAGCTGGACATACTGTAGGTTGCTTGTCCGGGGCATCTAATGGCCGCTCAGGTGACATCTCAGCAGTGATTCTGGCTGCAGTGTGCCGTTCCAGGCAAGGGCCGTAGGGTGGCGATAGTGCCACTCACAGAGCCCTGTACTCTTTGTAGCAGCACATATCGCACACCCCTTTGGGTGTCTAAAAACCTTGCCCCTGCCCGGAGTAGTAAACCTCATTAGAATATTCTAATCACTCTTTTCATATTTAGTCAAATGTAATGAAAATTCATAGTTTCCATTGTTTTCTTTCAGTCTCTTTGCTCCCCCCATCAGATGTGATTCCACTGTTCTCATCTATCTCCAGATTTTTATTTTCTTTATTAATTGGTCTCCTCATTATTCTCCTTTCCTGCAGTGTGCCAGTTGTTTTACCTCATTCATCTTCTGCCTCACACCTGAATAGATGACCCCTTTCTCTCATGCATATTCTCCAATCCTTTTCCTGGATTTTTCCTTTTTTTTGGTAGGCACTTGTGTTCTGCCCAGCAAATCTTTCCCATTGGCCAGCTGCGGCTAATGGTGCACATTAACCACCATTTTGGCATTTCAATATTTAACAACCCCCTTTTTAAATCAGTAATGAGGAAAAGGTGTTAACTCATAGTGTAGTACATTAGTATAAAATGTATGTATACATCTTAAAATATTATCCGTATTGGAATGTTCTGTGGACACAACTTCAAATAAAAGTGACCGTAAAAAGAATGTAGATACACACTGTCTTGCAAAAGTATTCAATCCCCTAAAAACTCCATAGATTTAGTTATGTTACATATTAGCGACCCACCCTGGCTTCGCACGGTAGCAATTCTGAATTCATGGCGATAATTGTTTAACCAAGGGATTCCAGCACCAGCATTCTTACCGCCCGAATCCCCGCAGTCGGGATATTGACCGCATCCCGCTTGTAGTTAGTGATCAACTAATTTCTCACCATACATGTGTATACAGTACAGCACAATACCATTCCTGATATTGTTCCATGGATGCATCAACCATCATAGAATGTGACCGTGCCAACCATGTGCTGAAAAGGTTTGGAGTATAGTACACATTAAAGCAAGAGACATATGAAGAAATGTGGAAGGAGAAGATCAGAATGCTTGGAGAAGTAAAAGCATGGATTTTACATCTTTGTTGATGATCTGGCAGATGGAAATGATGCAGGTGGGGTTTAGGATTGCACTATAACCCTTGCCTCGGTGCAGACATATGTACAAGCACAAGCATATAGTGCACAGACTGCCACGGCAATCAACAGCCACTTGACCATTCCAAAAACGAAATCCTGGGTGAACCTATCTGTATCATGCTGTGTGCCCTTCCTGCTGCAAGAGGCCTGGCTAAAGTTGGGTACACACTAAGTGATGTGTGTACCCAACGATGTTGCCGATGATCCCAGCACCGACGGGCCGACATATTGGGCAGTCCGTACACACTGGGGGACCTGGTGCCTGACCACCCGATATGCCGCCATCCCCCCACCCACACGCATTGCGCTGCATGGGATCGTCAGCCGCATCGCCTGAGCTTACATAAGATCAGGCGATGTGGCTGACGACCCCATGGGAGCACGCACTACACGATGTAGTGCGCACACACTACACATTTTTAACGATTTGACGCTTCGATTGTCAGAATCGGGCAAATCGTTAAAGATATCGTATAGTGTGTGGGGGCCCATTAGAGTTCACCAGGAGGCACATAAGACGCTGCAGAGATATAGAACAACACTGACCACAAGGCACTGACTGTGAGGCACTGAAAGACAGTGGAACACTGAAAAGGTTACAGTGTAAACCTCACTGACCCAATGCATGTGATGTCATCAGCTATTATAACATCATAACGACCTTACAGACATTTAACTATAGCTGTGCCAGGGAGAAATCCCTGACTGACTGTCTGGATATTGCAGGCTAGTTTAGCTGCTGTGTAAAAAGGGAAGGGTGCAGCTAATCTACTAATTAATGCATGGTTTATTTATTAGGCCAGTTGTTCACAAACTTTTTAGAATCACGGCGCCCTAGGAGTATCAGCATCTTTTCCATGGCACCCATGGGCCCAAAGTTTCTTCCTGAGTAATTCAGCAAACATTAAATGAAGTAAATTGCGCTTATAGGTCACCCTTAGGTTTAGCTATGTGGTGGTTGACAGGGCTGTGCTGCTTTTTGTCCATATATTCTTTGATTGGCAGCCACCAGCACAGGATTTGCTAAAAATTATTTTATTTGGTACTGGACCACCAACCCGAGGCACACCTGCAAATGCCCTGAGCAGGGCCAAAACTATGATTTTTGTCACCAGGGGCAAGACAGTAATTTGGCGCCCCCCCTGGTAATTCCCTCTGCAGCAGTGCCCCTATAGTAATGCCCCCTGAGGTAATGCCCCTGTAGTAGTGCCCATATAGTAATGCCCCTGTAGTAGTGCCCATATGATAATGCCCCCATAGCAATGCCCCTGTACTAGTGCCCATATTGTAATGCCCATATGTTAATACCCCCATAGTAATGCCCCTGTAGTGCCCATGCTCCCATATTAATGCCCTTGTGGTAATGCCCCTGTAGTGCCCATGCTTTCATAGTAATGCCCCTGTAGTGTCCATGCTCTCATAGTAATGCCCCTGTAGTGCCCATGCTCTCATAGTAATGCCCCTGTAGTGCCCATGCTCCATAGTAATATCCATGTAGTGCCCTTACAGTAATGCCCCTGTAGTGCTCATGCCCCCACAGTAATGCCCCTGTGGTAATGCCTCTGTAGTGCCTATGCCCCTGTAGTGCTCATGCCCCATTAGTAATGTCCATTATTGCCCATGCCCCCATAATAATGCCCTTGTAGTGCAGCTTATTATAAAAAAAATACTTACCTTGAACCCTGCTCCTGAATCCAGCGTCGTGTCCAGTCTGCCGGCTGCTCCTCGGAACTCCAGCCTCCGGCTCCATCGCGTCGCTGCAGAGAAGGAGCCGGGCGCCCGCTGGTAATAAATATTACCAGCGGACGTCCGGCTTGGAGCCTCTCTGCAGCATCGGGCTGGAGGTCACTGGCACCGGGTACAGCGGCGTACCCGGTGCACGTGCACCTCCAGCCCCCCCTAGTTGCGGTCCTGCCCTGAGGCACGCCAAGGTATCACGGCACCCAGTTTGGGAACCACTGTATTAGCAGGTTAAATAATTACATAGCAAAAAATATGGCAGTTGCTCAATCAGCTTAATGATATACTACAGGTGCTTGTAAAGGGCGGGGTTTACACTGAACACAGAAAAAAGAAAATTGTCCCCCAGCACACTGCAGATAAATCAAAAATACTTGAATCCTACATGATAATAGAAATTCAGAGGTATTCGTTTATATACATTTGCAAATATATGAAATATATAGGCTCCTCTATACCAGCGTCCCTAACATTAAGGGGTTCACGTCCGAGAAGCATAAATAATTACATAAGCATTTGTTTGTGTAAAAGTTTATTATAGCCTGCTCAATGTTATCAGAGAGTAACGTGAGGAAACGTTTGGTCACAGGAACCTCACAATGAATAATATCAGGGCCTGAGTGATCATTAGGTAACTGTCTAGGGCAATACCTGGTCTTGCATGCACCAAAGAGTCCACGACTGACCAGCAACACAGTAAGTAGTTGTTTGCTGATTTCAGCCAGTATCACCGGGAAACAGCGTTGCTCAGCTGCCCTGGTGACTTGTTTTTGTTAAATAAGCCCGAAAAAGATTTTGGTAAGAGAAATTACACAACCTTGATATTATAATTCCCTTTAAATGACATATATATGCAGTTAGGATAACAACAGCAGGGGCTGCTTAAATTATATAATGTGTTTTTTCTTTTAAACTACAATTACCGTAGGGCGGTGGTTCTTACCCTAAACCCTCAAGACCTGTTTTGAGGATTTCTGTTAGTGAAAGGAGGAGAGATACCTAGCAAGATAGATGAACTCACCTGTGCTTGATAAAAGAAGTGCCACCAACAGGTCATGTTCTGTGGGTTTAAGTACAGGAGTTGAGAACCATTGCCCAGGATCATGCAAATGTTTTTTTATGTTTTTTTTACCCTCATCTTTTCCATTTTTCTGCAAAAGTGGTAAAGAAAGCCGAAAGTTCAAATGTAAAGTCCATTACACTAGTATGAACTAGCAAGCCAGGTCACGCATGTGCATATGCATTGTTAATAAATGTACTATTTAAGGGGCTAGGAAGAGAGTGTTGAAGGAGCTTTGCCTAGGAGGCCTAGAAAACTTGTACCAGCACGCAGTGTGGCTTACATGGTAAGTAAGACACTACTGCTTCCTTGCATGAATTTGCACAGAATACTAATATTCCGAAATGTAGTCATATTTCCAGCGGACGGAATGCTGTGTATCGATATACCGCTGCCAAAATCCCGCCGCCCAGCAATATGCCGGCGCCGATATCCCGAAGGTGAACAGGATACCGATGTTGGCATCTCGAAGAGCAGGAATCCCGATCATCCGGACGGGTATGTAACTGCTCTGTCCCCCGTGAAGGGCGGGGGGGGTAGTATAGGGTTAGGCACCCCCGAGGAAGGTTAGGGTTAGGCACCACTGGGGGGGAGGTTAGGGTTAGACACCCCCAGGGAGGGTTAGGTTTAGGGTTCGGGTTAGGCACCCCTTTGGGAGGTTAGGGTACTTACCTACCGCTGTCGGGATTCTGCGACAGGCGGCCTTCCATTATCGGAGATAATTCAGCTGCCGGCACATTATACCAGTTCCCTAATATCCGTATTCTCCAATAAATATTATTGAAACCAAATTGCATGGTAGATAATCTGCTATTTTTCCTCAAGCATAACATAATCAAAGTTATGTGATGTGAAAGAAGGTGGGGTGTAATATCTAAAAACATATGACTGCTGAATAACAAGCACAACTAACTACTACAGCTAGCAAAACCATTTTATTGTAGTATCTCATGCAGAGGATGCAAGCAGTGTGGGTACCGTAAATATATATATATACTGCATTCCCACCAATCAAACATTTACCCTTCGCCACTGGTGAAAGGCAACAAGATCTTTTTACAACCCCTCGTCTTTTTCAATAAATTTTGCATGAAAACATGTTACCCAAGCACAAAGTTGCCTGCTGTCGCATTGGAAGTATGATAAATGTTTAATGAAAACAACACCGCTCAGCTTGGTGTCAGACAACAGCTATCACACAGACCTGCTTTGATCTAAGCAGACACTTAAAAGGAGTTCTGAGAATGCTTTGCTCCACAGAACTCTATAACCTATATGCAAATAGCAGGGAATTAGCATAAATGACTTCCTGCTGCATAAAGAGGATGCAAGAGGAAAAAAAAAAATGTGACAAGCTCCAAATAAAAAGCTAGCGTCTGCTGTCAAACTAGAAAAGTCCAGAAACCTTAGTTGGTTTGTGAAAATATGTTGTCACAGGGGAGATGCAGACGTGTTTCCTGTACCAGGATCCCCAACTACTAAAACACACGTGCTGCAACAGGAGTAGCAAGCATAAAATAAAATGCCCACTTATATTTCCATTGTTGCGAAGCAGGGTTCCAGCTAAAACCATATTTCTCCTAATGCAACAATCTGGCAATACTTATGATGCCTTCATACCTACTGAATATATTAATGGGATGAAGGCAGCCCATGGGAAGTGCTAAGCTGGTGAATACAACAGAATATGAGCAAGGGGGCCAAAATATTACAGCATTACTGTATAATTGAAGTGTATTGATAAGATGACTTGCATGGATTAATGGAAACTAAAAATGCTTCGGTACTAATAAAATACGTGTACTAAATACCAATATATTATGGATGTAATACATCCTTTATATAAATTCAACCAAAAAATGGTATATTAGTGTATAAAAAATATAGCTACTAGTTCCAATAAGGAATAGCAATAATTCCAAAAAATGAAAAATATACATATAGGTTAAAGGTCAGACATGGACAGGTAGAGATGTAGATTCATCTGCCTAAAGCTGGCTACACACTACACGATTTCTCGTGCAACCAGGGTAGTGGCAGATCGTGCAGGGAGTACGAGGAAGAGATGTATTGATGCATCGTCGGTCGTGTTGCTGGGTCGCCGGATCACTGAGGTGTGTACACAGCTTTAGTGTAAAGCCAAATGAATACATAAGTTTATCAAGCTGGCCGGGAAAAAAAAAAAATGCAGATCCAAATGTATTGGTCATGCAATAAGTATATACTTACTGTATTGTGTGGACAAAAAGTAGTTTTATTCTGGGTAAACACTACACCGACTTACCCACAAAACGAGCAGCCAATTTTGGTAAACATCCACACGTTATGTCTGGAAGGGCAGGCAATTAATTTAGCCGGCCCAGTTGAGATGTCAGTGTCAGCTATTCGTGCGGCCAGTGTATATCTGCATATGCTCATCTGCTGTGCTGCACAGTAGATGGGACGATTCAATGAACGATGACGATGCAGTGTAGTTACATGCAGCATGGAACAATACACTGCGCCATTGTACACCGGATAGTGTAGTGTGTATGGCACTCACAATGCCTTGTTACATTGCTCACCGCAATGCTGGGTCGCACCTTCGTAAGGTGTTAACTTAATAAGCAAATCACATTGGGCAATCCCCTCCCACGTACAATAAATAAGACTTTCCTCTAGCCTCCAAACCTTCAAGCATTCTCTGAAAATTCACCTCTTCAGACAAGCTCATCAGATTCCAGAACCACCCACATAACCTTCATAAACTGTCCTACTCAATCACTACCCCACTATAAAGTCCACACATAATTCTACATATTTTCCTAATTCTTCACTTTCACATCCTCTGTGTGAAGGGGTCATACAGCCAACCCAGAATCTCTGCAATCTGGCTGGACCTTTATGCAATAGGTAGTGTATCAATGCCTATTTCCCTACAGATGGTTAGCAGGGCCTTCCTACCTCTGTCTGTCTGTCTATTACCCAATCTTGTTTTATTACTGTTTGCTCCCAATGGTAAAGCGTAAAGTAATACGCTGCGTTATAAAAACATAATAAACATAATAATAAGCGCAGGACAGCAGGATGATGATTGTATCAAATGAAGATGTTGTTTATTACTTGTTCAAATTTCTAATTCTGGTTGTGAATTACTATTACTTCCTCATTGCATCACCAAAATAAAAGATCATAAAAAGTGTCCACCCCCAGCAAATGCAGCACTCGTAAGATATAGTGAATGACTATAAATATCTAAGGGAGGTGGAAACAAATACAGTCAGACGACTCTCGCAGCTAAATTAATCTCTCTCAAAATATCATAATTATAGTATGCAATATATTATACAAGGTAAGTAAATAACAGATAGGCAATGCTGCTACTGACTAATTTGTTAACTACAAAAACCATAAATATTATACAACATGTAAACATATAATACTGGGTAGGATGTACGATCGTATAAACCAGGGAAGGTGAAACATTTTTCTGCTGAGGGCCTTTTGTTAGATACAACATTATTCACGGGCCTGTGTGCAGGCCATGCCCCCTCCATATGACATCATACAGGGGGAGGGGGAGGGGGGGGTCAGAATTGCCAGTGATTGCAGCAATGTCCGGAGCTCCGGGAGCTGTAAGGGCAGCGGTTTGACCATCTGAAGCATCCTAAGGACGCTCCAGGCTGCACTGCTGTATAGATTATGGCTGGACGATGCCATTCTAGGCACTCTGATAGCCAGATGAGGCTGGCAGAAAAAAGCTCCAAGGGCCAGTCCAAATGATTCCGCCGGCCTTATATGGCCCCCGGGCCTGAGGTTTCCCATCCCTGGCTTAAACAGTGAATATAAATGTGGGTATAGATAGCAAAAACTAAAACAAAACTAAAGCCAAAATACCCATTGTACCAAAACCACAAACATCTCATTTTCACTAACAATTTTCATCCAAAAACTATTAAAACCTGAATGACTGAAGAGTGCAAATTTTAAATCCAACAATCTTACCTTAGATTACAGAATTTCCCAGACTCCACCATTACAGTCCAGGTTTTAAGGATATCCATGATTGATCACAGTTAACTTAATGGGATCCGGTCAAATCCCGACAGTCGGCATGCCGGCGCCAGAATCCCGACACCTGTCAGAATCCAGGTGCCGGCATCCCGACGTTAAGTACTGGGGTTAGGGGAAGGGTTAGGATTATGCACTAAGGGGGGAGGGTTAGGTTTATGCACTAAGGGGGGAGGGTTAGGTTTAGTGTGCGGGGAGGTTAGGTTTAGGCACCAGGAGGGGAGAGTTAGAGTTAAAGGTAGGAAGAGGGGGAGGGTTAGGATACTGACCGACAAGTGTCAGTATCCTAGCCCTGTTGGGATGCCGCAGTTGGAATTCTGACTGTCGGGATCCCCAGCGTCGGTATCCCGTACCCAACCCAAATTAGTACCTCAGTCCATTTGATTCAACTATCTAAGCTTACAATCTATATCCCTACCACATGCGCGCGCGCGCACACACACACACACACACACACACACACACACACACACGTTAATTTTTGTTGGGACCCAATTAACCTACCAGTATATTTTTGGTTTGTGGGAGGAAACTGGAGTACCCGGGAGAAACTGATGCAAACACATGAAGAATATACAAACTCCACACAGTTACGGCCGTAGTTGAAAATGAACCTACGACTTCAGTGCTGCGAGGCAGTAGTGCTAACCATTACACCGTCTGTGCTGCCCTGGAATGGGATAGCAGTGGCAAGCTTTGTCATCTCTATAGGTAAAAAGGCTTACACACTATGCACATCTCTGGAGAAGGAGAAAAATAAATATATAAAAGCTAGGCAACCTCAGGCATTACAGCTAGTCGGTTCATGATCCCACAATAATTCGGGCCATAAGTCTACTGCCTCGATTCTCCATTCTGCCTATCTGCGGATCGGCGGCCATCAATCATCGGCAATTGGGGAATCTAACATGTAAAAAATCCCCAACTCTCCAATTCCAACCATTTTCGGGTCGGTATCGGGAAATGGGATTGCCCATTATGTTGAACATTCTCGAAACAACCGCAGAACTGTGAAATCAGTCGGTACACACAACCCACATAATTTAATGGGCACAGCCAACTATTTAGGTGCAGGAGAACTGTTTAGCGCGATAACATATCAGAGAAAAAAGATGGTTAGAAAAGATGGAAAAGTTTCAGAAGGAACTGACAGAGGAGCTTCATAAGAACATGGCTGCTTAGATTTGCAGTGATTTTAGAATGTAAGCTCTTACGAGCAAGGCCCTCTACCCTCTTGTGCTTCTCCCTACTTTAGTTTCATCTACTTCTTACTCACCACTAGGGCACCTAACACTTGGCTGCTTATGCTCTGTTGCTTATCTGGGTGTTATGGTCGCTAATGTAGCAATATATATTATCCATGTCCTGGTCCTGTATTGTATTGTTCTGTAAGTCGCTTGTCTACAACTTGTTTATGTACTTTGTAAGGCGCTGCGGAACATTTGTGGCGCCATAAAAATAAATGATAAATAATCATTTGGAATCCTATACGCAACAGGTATTGTCAAAGATTCCACAGGATCACTTAGGCTAATGCAATACACCAACTTCTAAAACAACGTCTAATGAAACGCAAACTTTGCTATGGCTGGTGGAATGTTGAAATGCCATTGTGGAAATGCATGGGTGGCAAGACATCAATACAAGGATGAGGAGAACGAAGTAACATCAATAAGATGTCTACCAACAACAGTCAATACAATAGTACAAGAAAAAGGTGGCGATATATTAAACGTTAAAAAAAAGAACACACATTATAAAATACACTATCAGAAATGAAAAATTACTGCTTACAATCTGCTCCATCGTACACCAAAGACCTGAATGTTCATGTCATAGCTGTATACTAGGATTTACAAGCATTCGTGAGATGGAATGTGTGTGTTGCGGTATGAATTCTAGTTAATACTAGTTGTTCTTCTCCGGCAATCGGATTGAAGCTAAAACATCTAATAAGTGACTTTGGATGCCTAACATTACTAACACAACTATTAATATTGCATTTAGCAGGCTCCTTAAATCCTATAGCACAAGTATATTCCACCTTGATAAGGGATATTCCAGAACTGTAATATATAATTTTCTGTGGCCACCATAAAAAGTAAGGAATTCAGACATTGAAGCTATAGAACAGTAAATTTGTGATTTGATAAGTACATGTGGACCACCCTTTCCTGCTGCATATCCTTCACTCCCTTGGTCTACGTGACACTGCTCTTTCCTGGCTGTCCTCCTACCTCTCTGACCGGTCTTTCTCGGTTTCCTCTCATGGCTTCTCCTCCCCCCCACAGCCTCTTACGGTAGGTGTTCCCCAAGGTTCTGTTCTTGGACCCCTCCTATTATACTTGCTTAGAACTTTTTAGTCCATATATGAGGAGATAAACAGATTATGTAATTGTCAGATTAGGTGATTGGTGCTAACTGCACGAATGATTATAAATTGTAGTGTGTGTATAAATAGAAGTGTAAATAAAGGAGAAGTATTGACTGTCAGCTCCTCCGATTTATATTTTATTCTTTGTACTTTGTTTTGAGTGGAGGTACAGTGCTCCTCTGTAAGGACAACAGACAATCTTTTTAATAACGATTCTTATGGTTTACACATTATATAATACGTCCGATAATGGTTCTATATATTTTAGTTAAGGTAATGATCCAGTGCAATCACATGATCCATAGCTTGGGGAGAATCCTTTGACGTCACGGTTATTCAAATGTTCATTCTAGCAGACGTTTGTCGATAATTATGTTGGGTTTCTTCTAAAGGCGCATATCCACTACACGATATAAATGGTCAACAACATAGTTATTGTTCAATTGTTCATTAATCGTGCAGTGAATATGCCGGCAACGACCAGCTATGCGCGTTCCCGCTGGACGTTGTCGGCATCTGTCATCACCTGAACATACTGCTCAACCTGCAGATATCGTCAGGTTGTGCATGTTCCGGTGATGAGGGAGGGTGCCTGCACTGAACGACATATCGTTCAGTGTGAGCACAATATCCACTGCACTGTATAATGAACGATTGAACGATAACGATGTCGTTATCGTACAGTTGTTCATTAGTCGTGTAGAGGATATGCACCTTAACTTTTGTTTGAGACACCTCCAAAATGAAATAAGGTTTTCAAAACATCGTTTATTTTCTGTATATAAGTGCAACTTGCACCGATTTGCATTTGTGTTTTATAGAGAACGCAGGGTAGCATATACCAAGCCAGCACTTTTGCAGCTCTATGTGGATTCTTGTGAAGATATCGCCCTTGTTGTGATTATATTTATTCTTTCTTTAGGTCTTAAAGCAGGTGGAGCAGCCAGTATCAAATAATGAAGCAAGTTCTGACTTACACTATTGCAAAGCGATTCACTATGTTTTGTCGACATTCATTATCTAGACACAATAGTGACAGGTACAAAATGTAGACAAAATATTGACACATTCAGTATGTCAACAACAACCAATTTTTAGCCTAACCCTAACATTTTCTATTGCCGACATTTTAACCATGTCGACATGACTACAAATCAAAAACACAAGTTGAACTGTGCCTATGCTAATAAGAAAAAGTTATAATGATAATGGCACATAAATTTAAATAGATCAAGACACTTTGTTAAATAAAATAAAAAAAGCATTAAATTTAATACTATGCTGGGACACCTGGTGTTGCCCGGGTTCAAGACTGGACCCTGAAGTACACCTGCAGCCTTAATTTTTTAACTATGCCAATTAGGAGTAAAAGACCGTGCAGGCAGGCGTGTTCTCATGCCCCTTTGGAATGGGGTATATCAGGAGCAGACTGATTTACAGAACAGAAATCAGTATAGCTTCCAAAATCACAGATATAACTGCAGAAAAGAGGGGGTGATTCAGCTGCTGACGGATATGCTATCGCAGCTGCCAACATGTTAGCAATTGCGATAGCTGTAATATGGTAATGCAGCAGAAGGCGTTACACCTCCTGCATGCATTACTGATCCAAGTTGCATCCTTGGATGCAGCAGCAGATTATCTGCAATCCATTCAGCCAGTTGAGTAACCATGGGGTCACGCAAGCCGGCGCCGCAGATGAGTAACATAGGCCAGGAAATCAATGTCAGCCAACAAAGATCCTGGCTTCTCCACTCAATGGAGGCAACACGCCTCCATTTTGGGAAACAGAGGCCCTCACCACCCACTTCCCACCCAAAAATGGTAGACTGTTAATCACTGACAGTCTGCTACCGGACTGTGTGCGGAATTGCAGACTTGTATTGCACACTGCACTGTAATTGGGATAATTGGGAATCTGCTTGACCACTTTCACTGCATCCGTAGTTGAATCAGCCCCTGAAATCACTGTGCAGACCAACACTGTAGACCATGTGTAGCAGGGCTGCCATCAGGGAGAGAATGCTGGGACTGGAGACCCGTTCCCAAGCACAAAAGAGGACCCACCCGCAGTGACACTGTGTGGCTGTGGTCAATCTCCGTACGCTAATGCCAGGTACACACATGTGCGACCGGCACTTGAGCCAATGTCCATGTACAGATTGGACATCGCATGATTGCCGGTACACACTGCAGCGATTAATGAAAGTCGGAACTATCACTCGTTCCATCCTTCATTAATATGCATGGCGCCGCATGCGATATTGTCAGGCTGACGTGCAGCATATCGAGCAGGAGCGCACATATCGTGCATACACACTGTACAATATGCACAGTATATTGTTGTTCTGATTTGGCCAAATTGGCACAACATCGCTCTAGTGTGTACCCAGCTTAAGCTTTGCCAGGATCAAAAATTGTGGGGTTGATATGTCTCAATACATATCCCGGCGGCTGCGACATTTGCATATTCTCGCACAGCCGCGTACAACAGCATTAGCATACATCTCTGAATCAGGCCCTATGTGCACAAATGCATAAAGTAGATTGAATTTGCAACCTGGGTATTACATTGAGGTCCAAGCAGGGCCATCTTTGATGACAGATAATGGGCCAGACTCAGAGATAGCCGCAGTGCCAATGTTTATGTAGCTGGGCGATGCATTCGTGAAAGCCCAAAAATCCCTTGCTGCGTACACGCAAAACCAGATGTCCTATGCCGTTGCAATTGCATGCAACATCGCTAACACATGAGAGGGGGCTTGCGATCCCTGGGCATGTCAGGGTGGAGACTGGAAGGTAACCTAAAGTGATCGCAAAAAGGGGCCGATTCATGGGCGTATTATGGTAGTGTCCCCTTAAGGTACAGGTGCTGTCTGCCAGAGTCTGAATGTACCGAGTGCTGAGCTGCTCATTAGCCTGCTAGAATGTGACAGTGTATGAAGCCAGGCCCCAGATCCTGTGTAATTCAAGCGTGTCCCAGTTTTATGGGATTGTGTGACAGTGTGTGGCCCTGACGAAGTTCAATTCTAGGCAAAAACCTAATCCTGGTCAAACTACACCACCATGCCAAATATGGTGGAGCCAAGTACAAAACTCTGGCCGTGCATAAAAGACAAACAGAAAGACACACACTTTCTAGTTTATTATATACATAATGTTAGTTAATATATGAGGACATAGTAAAATATCACATAATATAAATGATATACATCATATAGTAATATATAGCAATAAAAAATAAATACGGTATACCACCCTGACACATATAATATTGTGTGTGGGCACTAATAAAAAATCTGATCTAGAGTCAATTGATAGAAAAAACTCTGTGGGATGTTGCATCAACCAATAGAGTATATGCCTCAATGGAAAATTAATTGTTAGAGAGTATATAATCCCATATTGAATGATGAACTAAGTCTCGATAATAAACGCACTTAATTGCAATTTACCAGAATCCCCAGCTGAACGGTAATGAGAATCTTGCAGTCCGATAATTACACAGGTGGCCACCTTGCTGTATGGAGCCGTAGACAGACTACAGAGGACTACAATATTTAGATTGCGAGATCTCACGAGCAGGGCCCTCGACCCTCTTGCGATTATCCTTCCCTCTCTTATACCATCATCTTCTCATTACCAACAACGGCACCAAACCTTTGGGTTTGGCCATCCAGCTGTTGATTTGGGTCTTATGACTGCTGATGCACCAATGTTTATAAACCTCGTCCTTGTTCTGCAATATGGAAGTCCCTACAGTGAGTGGTCCTAATACAACATGCCCATCCAGCTCCATTGTGTTGTTCTTTATTTAAGCACTGTGTATATATTGTTTACCTCCTGCCTAATGACTGAAAAAAGAATAGCACCAGATTAATAAATGTGCATGTTAAGGAACAGACTTTAAGGCTATGTACATACTAGGTAAAAATATTATACGCATGTATTTTATTTCAGGCTCAGTGAGCTGCAACCAAGGAGGTCACTATAGAACACTGTTCTTTTTGGTACAGACAACCTCCATATCAACTAACAAAGGGACGCACCTCAATTGAGGCATTTTACATGTGTCTGAATGCAGCTGAGGTAATTTGTTCTAGTCTTACACACAGTGTGATGCTTAAGTGGACATTCACTTTCTCCCTGCGGCACCTTAACCTACACAGGGAACAGTCGCTGTGTCCTATACGGGGCCCTTTGAGTACAGTCTTCAGGGCCCCTGGATGTACCAGATCTATACATAAACAAAAGTAAATATTAGGGTGAATTATAGTGATAATGAAAATATTTCACATTTAAAAGCAAAATCCTAATCCCACATATAGCATGTACTGGTTGCTGTTAATGCCCAATATAAATAAGATTGTTTTCAGCAGAGAAAATGGAGCATATATCTGTGGAGAGCCTTGTTATAAAAGATATATCCAAAAAAATGCTTTTTTGCAAGATGACATCAAAAGAGCATCTCCATAGCTGATACAGCTTACTTTACCATAATGGATAAAGTTCACTGAGTAAAATAACTCAAGAGATTGCACCAATACAGCCAGGAACTGATAATGCAATAAAAGGAAAACAGATGAACAGCAATACACTTCGGATTTGAATAATTCTATAGGGTCTAGGTAGAAGTTCCCATGAATTTATACAAGAGGAATTTATCCAAGAAGCAGCCGTAATAACTAATGCTATCAAGAGGAAAAGATTTGTAGTCATAGTTTTTCCTAAAACGGAGGTGGTCTCGGCTCTATTTGATGAAATTATGCTATTTTATATCCACACTCAGAGATGGCCTTCACCAATCATATTGAATTGCTAATATCTCCACGTTCAGAATGAGTAACATCCACATTACCATGATACACCTTCCCCACTGTGGTTTAAATCAAACTCCATACACTCAGAAATAGGAGAACCTTACACAGGTTTTCTGGGGAAGCTGTTGAGATAAAATACGTAAACTCCATCAGAGGTTGCAGGTGGCGAGTTGCATGCAGGAGATTGCCGATGATCATGGCTAGCACAATCACAGAAGTACATCATAATCATTCATCTGATGGATGATCAGAATTGACAAAGCAAATTGTAATGACAATACCATAGACTTAACTAAATGGAAATAAAGAGACAGAGCATGGGAAATATGATAAATATGTGCACTGAAAATTGCAGCTTTATTCTGGGGCCATTTGCTTGTTATATACTTGGATACTTTTTTTCTTTTTTTTTTTATTGTGTAAAATTAGTTTTTTTTTTCTTGCAAAATTCCCAGAGAAATTCAATGACATTTATATGTCCCCAATAAAAGCAAATAAGTCAAGCAGATCCAATACCCTTCAGCATCATTTCTGGTATATTCCTATTAAAGTTTAGCAATCAGAAATTAAATAATGAGGCAGCACTTGTGGGCACAGATAAACATAGCAGTGCTATTTATGACATGCAATTTGCATTAAATGAATTCAGGAATAATCCTTCTATGCTCCTACTGAACTTCAGCTTTCTTCTTGATTGAAATGGTCATTCTAAAGCAGGGGTGGGGAACCTTTTTTCCACCGAGGGCCATTTTGATACATATAACATTATTTGTGGGCCTGGTGCAGGCCACGCCCCCTCCGTGTGACATCACACGGGGGCAGGGTCACAATCGCCAGTGATTACAGAAATGCGAAGCGGTGTGACCGCCTGAAGCGTCCTAAGGATGCTCCAGACGGCACTGCTGCATAGATTCTGGCTGCAGGGTGCCACTCTAAGCACCCTGCTAGCCAGATGAGGCTAACAGAAAAAAGCTCAGAGGGCCGACCAAATGATTCCGAGGGCCTTATACGGCCCCGGGGCCTGAGGTTCCCCATCCCTGTTCTAAAGAGTCCACATTCCTAAATGCATGTCAGAGCAGAAATTTCCATTAACAAGTGGCGTCCATCCAAACATACATATTTGCCAATCCAGGAGCATTCATATGTAAGATACAGAAATACCTGGCAACCTGTGGAGTGGACATTATGAAGTTTGGATATTCTGTGTTATGGGCAATGCAGTGCCTATGGTACATAGTAGCCATTTCAACGCCATCCCTCTTTGAACTTCGATTGATTAGTCAATCGCTAGCAGTTGGCGTACATTGTGTCTGTAAAAAATTACTTGCCCAAAATACAGACAAAGGGATCTTGGACCGTGTCACCTGTAAAGGAGTTTTTTTTATTGTTAAACATGTGGATGCCTATATAACCAAAGAGGGCCACCCCCGAACCCCAGGAAATATGTAAGCAATAATTTGGTAAATGAGGGTTATTTCAAATACAATGTTTTTTTCACACATTTCTCCATGATGCAATACAGGTAACAGAAGACACATCAGGGTTGACCCGTTAGTGAATACAGCCCTGTACTGGTCGGCACTATGTTAGAGAACTCAATTTTGCAAGATTCACTGCTACTGTACCATCAGAACATGGCTGGCATAGCTTAGTTCTGGTATGGACACTTTCAGGGGAGATAGGCACACTTTTTGTTCCTCCAATTTGCCGATAGCAGTCTAGGCTGGTAGAACTAGAACTTTGGTTTGTTTATGTGGTGGAGAGACACATTTTCTTCCAGTTTATTTAGCCAGTGAAAGGTTCAGGTTGATGATCACCCTACATGGTTATTACGGTGCGTTAATGTCCTTACTATAGTTGGACTTTGTTAGCCAGCCCTTCCTCTCCCCGTGTCCACCTCTCAGAGTCGTCACTAGTGTTGTGCGACTGGTGCCGCCGCCCAGGGCAAAAGGTTGAGAAGGCGGCACAGTCGCTGCTTCACATATCAACACTGTTCTTTTCATTATGGAAAAGAAATGTAGTTACAGGAATGAAATACAGCTAGATGATGAGTAATCAAAAAACCCAACAGTTAAGATTTCAGCAGCTACTAGCTACTTTAATCGTTCCATAGTCTATAAAATGTATATTATGCACATCTAGCCCCGACATCGCACGGAAGCAATTTTGAATTTACAGCGATCGTCTTTTTTTAATTGAGGTCTTATAAGATTGCCTTGTAGACGACATTAGTCATTTTTGCCTGACGTCAACACGAAAAGATTTAGTTTTGACGTGCCAAGCAATAGGCCATGTAAAATCATCAATGAGAAAAACAAACAGTCTCCACTTAGGTCATCTCCAGCCACGTTTAGGGTCTGTCCCTGTGTGCTTTATTTATAGCCATGCCAAAGCAGACTCTTACCGGGAACGGGACTTGTTTGAAATGAAAGAATCGTTTTTCACATAAATTAAATTGGGACGGTAAAAAAAAAAGGGAAAAGCCTAAATTTTTTATCAGTAAACAGGACTTGCATCAATTTTTCGGGAGAAACTGGATAATACACATCAATCTCTACATAGTATAAAATAAAGTCCATTATTGTGATATATCTTTAACGGCTTAGGCAGCGTAAGCCAAGAAAGCGCTTGGACGTCCATTTTTTCATGGACTTGCTTCACTAAAATGGTCACTGCTCTGCTCCCTTCTGTCATACATTAATGTTTCATACACCTAAACCTTCCTCGATAAACTCTCTATAGAATAGTGAAAACGGCATCAAAATCCATCTAGTGGTCTCATGATTAGCCCAAACAAACAGACAGACGTCTACCATGGACTTTATTTTATACTATGTATAGATGACAAGATTTAAAGGAGAACTTCATATAATTGCAGACATTTCTAGTTAAACTTCTTCGTGGCAACTATACTCCGTATGCTATTGGCTATTCTACCCCTTCCTTCACAAAACAGTACTTCAAGATACAAAGAAATCTATAGCTAGGTGGAGTCGCCAGTTAAGATTAAAAATTTTCATCCTCATCAAATAAGGTATGCAACCCCACTGTGGTTTATACATGTATACATACTTACTATGCTTGCTTCCCAAAGTGGAGTCATTGGAGTCATGTGCAATGTCCAGAAATGCTAATAAATTACATTGGTAAAAGTGAGCGGTCTTGAACCTTAAATGAAAAGACCTACCCAAGCTTGGTTCCTGACTCTCTCGCTTTTCCTCTGTCCTTCTCTCTAGGTTTTCCTTTCACTCTGGCTTTGCCCCTTTCTCGGTCATAGGACTTGCTACGGGATCTTCTGCGGCTGGAGCGATCACTGCTACGGCTGTGAGAACGATAACCATGTCTTGATCGTGACCTGATCAAACAGAGAACAAGAGTAAGTGTAATGTATTCTGCTCTGTCAGACACACAAGATTTTTTTTATTTCTGTTGCTTTTTATTTTGAAATGAAAAAAACCAAACAACCTCCTTGTTTCTCAATATTGCATACCATGTTTTGGTAACACAAATCACTGGAACAAACATGGTTTTATTAGGTGATCTCTGTATCTTACTGACCAGTATTTCCAAGGTATCCACATACATCTAGCCTCCTTGCACATTAATCAGAACCTCTAGTCGTGCCATGCCGTGGCGTGACTCGGTAGCGCAGAGTGCCTTTTCGTGCGACTTTTTACCTTCACATACATCTTATTTGCACAGCGGTGAGAATGGAACGCACAAGCAGTTTCTGCTGATTAGTATATGCGACATGCCTATGTTCCGTGTGCAACTGCGGGTGTATCTGCATGCGATACGCTACGTTACAGTGTTACAGCTGCTGACACTAACAGCATTTCACATGCAGACACACCCGCAGTCGCACACAGAACATAGGCATGCCGTATACCATTTTAAACAGCAGAAACTGCTTGTGCAAATAAGACGCAATTGAAGGCAAAAAGTCGCACGAAAAGACGCTTGGCACTACCGAGTCACGCAGCACTTGCGTTGTGTAACGCGACTTATAGCGCACGGAGGATAGATGTATGTGGACACATCTGTACCTAAAGTATAAGTTGACTTCTATAAAAGGAGCTACTAATGCCATTCATCAACATGTAAACGTGGTCATTCATATCTTGGCAAAACTGCATGGTATTCACATTTACATGAACATAAATTCTACAAGTGGATGGAGATTATTTCTAGAGACCTTACCAACAGATGACTATACCAAATATATCTTAATGCACCATAACCATATCAACCAATAATTTGCTTTTACATGTGGCTAGACTATTACAGCAAAGCCCATGTGATTTGTTATAACAATATTAGTGCACATTTGCAACATGAATCAAGTAGTAAATAACCCTTATACGTTAGGTGATATAATGGACTATATGTTGTTTCCAGGCAAATTGGAACGATATATCGTCCGCATCGCATAGTGTGTACGCTCAATCGCGTGCCGGTCATCGCACCTTCCCATCTGCACGTCACATGGGATGACCAGGCTGACAACGGCATGCAGGTGAATGCGTGATAGAAGGATATTTAATGCCCGGTTGCACACCTTATCATGCAGTGTGTACAGCCGCCAGATATATCCTTCCATCAGGCGTCGAATCGGCTGGGGTAAACGTCATTCTGATGTGTACACGGGCCTTAGATGAGGCAAGCATAACAGCCATTTCTAGATTTTTACAAAACATATCTAAAGTACATAGAAAAAAAAAAACCAATAGAAAAATTGAGTAGGCAATAACACGTCCTCACATACAGGTCATTCAATGCAGTGTCACAAAATATTTACAGCAGTCACTCTTCTGGAAAAGGAGTAAGAGAGCAACCTATAAACCAGCTTTTCTAACAGTAACCTCAAAATACAAGTTCAACTAAGAATAAGAGTCTACCTGTCACTTCCGAAAACATGTAAGACATACTATCAGCAATTCGTATAATTCTCATGTACTTAATCGTTTCACCTATCCTACAGCCATTGTCCACTCTGACCAGCAATCCTAGCTCAGATAAGTGGACTACATTGTCTTTCAATGTTTCAATGTTCTTAACGACAGGGAGCTTGGCAGTGACAAAAATCCGGTCAAATATCTTCAGTTTGGATCAACTAGAATATCTTATGTTTTTGTACATTTTTGTCCCATCACAAGATCACACTCTAATCACACAACATATTGTCACAACTAAATAAAGCAGCCAAAGATAACTAGGAATTACAGCAAGATAACTTTAAAGTAAAACAATTTTGATATGTAGACTGTAAACAGTCATTGGTGACTTACAATCGGGTTTCCAGGTGTAAGCAGCACATGTGCTTACCTGAGCTTCTTTTTAAGACTAAGGCCCGTATTCAATTTGGAGCGAAAAGCCAACTACGTAATTTCGCCAGGCGGAAAAGTAACGCTGTATTCAATTTGAAAGACTTTCCGCCTAGGCGTAAAGTCAATGCAATGTAATAGGCAAAAAACTTTCACCTATGAATATCAGGCGGAAAAAAGTGCAGAATTGGGGTTTTGGGGTCCATCATTGTGAGAACCCCCGTGCAACCAGACAGTCCCCCAAAGGTAAACTGCATCAAAAAAAAAAAAAAATACACCCCAAAAAAAATTACTTTAATTTTGGGGGCGGAAAAAAAAAAAAAAAGTTGGGGGACAAAGTTAAAAACTAGTGAACTAGAGTCCAGGGGTGCCCCAGGTGTTTTTTTCATTGCAGGGGCTTTCGGCAGGTGGATTTTTCAAGATTTTTTAAACTTAACTTTAGCAACTTTAAAATATGCTGACCCCCATTTTCAATTACCCCAAATTTGCTGGATTAAGTTTTTTTCTGCAAAAAAAAAAAATACTCCTGAATACTATTCTTCACCATTTCTGCAAAAATGCTATTTAACAGCTATTGAGCCAGTTTAAAAACACCAAATACCTTCGGCAAGCCAAATCGGGAGGTACCATAGGGAACCCCCATGTCAGAGCATCTTTTGGGGGGTGTCAGGCTGATTTCCCCAAATCTGACAGGACTTTCGACTTGTTTCAGTTTTGCCGGGTCCCGTTTCCGTGTATTTTCAAATTAAATACAGGGATATGTGGGCACGCACGCGCGATACTTTTCCGCATGCAAAAAAGGCGAAGTAGGCGGAAAGTCCGGGAGTCGAAAAGGTATCGCGGGTGCGAATCAATTTGAATACAGCTCTTAAGATCTACATAAATCTAAAATTCCATCATCTGATGTAGAATGCACACTGCTACTGCAAAGAGTCCACCATTCGGCTCATTTAGTACCAGCAGCTTGCACAAAAACAGTGGTACGTGGTTAATTTAAATCCATGAAGATTAAGAATAAATGTATCTATAAAGTATTAATAAAGTGAATTGACCTATTCCCATAAAAGTATAGAATTCTAAAAGTTAATGTTTACATATGCCTAGAGGTCTACATAATATAGCTTCTTTTTTTTTCGCAGTGTAAATTACGGCATTGGTAAACTGGGATGCAGTCATAATGTTGACACCACAAAGTCGACAGTTATAATGTTAACTTTGACAGCGTCGGTTTCATGTGAAATGTCACAATTTTGCAGGGACCGGAGGATTAGGGTTAGGCTGCGACAGTTGAAGGTTAGGGTTAGGCAGTAGGGGAAGGGCTAGGGTTAGGCACTAGGGAGACTTATGGCTAAGGGTGATGGTTAGAAATGCTCACCGCCAGAAGCCCTGCAGGATATGCTGCCAGACCTGAAAGACGCCACTGGAGCCACAGGACCCGCCAGAATAGTCACCGCTAGACCACCAACCTTTTGTCAACATTCTAATTATGTTGAAATGATGAATGTCCACGTGGTCAATGTCGACATTTTAAATGTTGATTAAATATACCACACCCATTAAACCAATCTTTATGCAAAATACATTAAAAAAAAAAACAATAAACAATGAAAAACAATGGCGTTTGTGGTGATGCCAGAACTAGCTTCCAATCTACAGCTGTCGGGTGCAATCACTCGGCCAAATCACCTGAATTAAAATCTTTTTTGGTCAGAAATAACAAAAGCAAAATATTCAGATGTAGCCACTTTTTACCCAATTAGTGTGGATGTCACATGGTCAGCTTCATTCATTACTTGAAAGTATTTTCTGACAGTCCCAATAAACATCCGCTAGATCTCGATTAGATACATAGGGTGGAATGGAGGCACAGTGTTTACCACTGATGCTTCACAACACTGGTCAAGGGTTTAATTGTACCCAGGACATTAGCTTTAGGTTCTGCTCAAAAAATGGTTTTACATATTCTCTGTAATAAGTCAGCCACATTTTTTCTATTTTGGAATTTGAAAGTGGTCTAATCAATTGCTATGGGCACCACTATTTTCTTTAGCTACTTGTGGAACCATACAATCACATAAATGTCACTTAATAAGTTTAACAGGGAAGCATGAGGACCCAACACATCATGTTTTCACCCATAAGTCACGAACCACTGATTGTGATGCAGTGGAGGATCCACGGGAGCCATCCCGGGTGACTGGCCAGCAGCAGCTGCACTAGGGATCGCCCCCGTCCTGGAGCCGCCACTGTTGTGATGGTGTCCAGCTTCTAAAAACGAAAGTAAATTATAGGGCATTTTTCTCTATGTAAACTAGGGTATTGATATTATTACAGTTTATATATACAGCGGCAGCTCATACACACTAGGGTCCATTTGTGGAGCCATCTAACATGCTAGTATGGCTTTCAAGTACAACCCTATCCTGGCATCCTGTTTCATGAGAATTATTATTGGTAGCGGAAGCAATGTGACACTTCTCGCTCATTTATTTTAAAAGAAAAACTGCAAAAATGCCACAAAATGGGGCCTGGAGGGAGTATACATTTTGCAATTCAGATTACAATGTGTAATGTACCATTTAAAGAAAAAGACTTCTATTAAAAAATTATTAAGCAGGAGTTACAAAACAGAAGACATAAATTCTTATATAATCAAATCATTAGCATAAGACAATTGTTTCTTAAACCAGCAATTGTGGTCATGTTTAATTTCCTATTCACTGCAACAAATAAAACACCAAACAGAAAGGGCAGGAAGTTATTTAAAAAGATTTAAACTCAACTGGTATTTGCTGATAGAATTACTTAAAATTATATAGTGTAATTTGTATTAAAAAAAATAATAATACAATAATAAACAACAGCTTTATTGAAAATTGGGTTGCCATAAAAAGACCCACCACTATGGCAAAGGTTAAGTCACTTAGCCAAGTTGAAAGATCTTCAAAGCCTTCTCAGATCCAGATAGGCCCATATGTTACAAAAATTCTGTGAAAGAGTCATTACGTTCCAATCTGCTCCTCGTGTCGGGACTTACAGAACACACAGATGCTTGGCTCGCACCCTTCTCCAAGCCTCCCATCAGATAATGAAGGTTCTCCAATACCTTTGTATGTAACAGACCCAAAGCAATGTCTTTATTCAATCAACACCTAGCAAGGTTGTAAAATAAATAACTAAAATATAGATGGGGGAAAAAATAAAAGGGTAAAAAAACCAAAGCTATCCATAAAATTATATTTACTTACTGCACAATACGTGTTAATTTGCTAATTTCTTCACAGGTAATCAATTAAAATGTAAAATATTGGATAAAATTAGTTGCACTAAATTTAACAGCTGCTCCATAAGCATAATTAATTTCACAAGAGCCATATGTATTCTCTACACAGACAGAGTTGAAACAGAAAAAGCAGATTTGAAAATAAGTTTGAGAAAATCTGCATTTAATTAGCAGGTGGGCACTACAACTGCATAATGTTTTATACATTTTTATTTATGAAGTGACAGAAGATCTAAAGGCTTTTTAAAATGGCGTTTATTGTTTGAATGGGTACTGTTTTGCTGCATGTTAAAGTGATTTAAATCCTCATAGCTGTTCTTTGAAAAAAAAAAATCATAAATGATGAAGGAAAACATGTGGAAAATTGTAAAACTAGAAAGAAATTGCGACAAAAAGCAGATACACATACCATAACCGAGAGGAAACTACACTTAATTAAATGTACACTACATCTGGACTATCAGCCTCATAAAACGTGAAACTATTAATTTTCATTGTTATAAAGGAAATGAGGTCAGTGTCATTGGGTACTTCCCAATATTTATTAAACTTTAGCATGGAGATAATTCATTCCTACAAAAATCATATATTACACGATGATGGTGTGTAAATATTATAGTAGGCTGTGTTTCGGTAGAAGACTATTTATAAGGAGCCTTAATGATCTACGGAACGTGTAAAGAAGCCACGTGTTAAAGTTCAATTCAATGCTGACAATCAGTTTTAGGTCTTTAAATCGGAGATGTGCAATCTCCAGCAATCCAGTTAAAACTACATTTCCCATGATGTTCCAGTGAAACGGCCAAAACAAGCAACCTCTGGCTCTGAGCATAGGGGATGTGTAAAGCTTGTTGTTCATATTTAATTTAATAAAAGATGGAGTGCCAGAGGATACCCCTTTTCTGCATTGGATGTATAACAACTGTTATTATTATCGTTATGTGGAAATGAAGCAGGAGATTCCACTGAGCTTTAACCTACAGTATTAAAATTACCATGAATAAAACGTTTAATAGGTGGTAAAGTGGTTGAATAAAAATATAGAGCTGGAGGTTTGTGGATCACTCCCCTGAAATGCATCACATTCAGAAATCAGTCACAGGTGGAAATTAAACATGGTATTCAGTTCACAGCAAACAGAAGATAAAGGGTTAACCAACCTCATGAACACAGGTGGCAAAATAACCTAACAGAACATAATCATAGATGAGTAGCCTGCTACACATTGGCATAAAACACAGACCCACTATATTTGCACCACAACAGCGCCTACACATGCTCTACCTTTACTAATTAAGTCACCTGTGGGCAAGCATTGATATGCTTAAAACCTGGACTGTTAGGGTGCCTTGAGGACCGAGTTTGGGAACCTCTGCATTAGGCGATAGTTTGGACAATATGTTGTTTTGAGGCAAACTGGAATGACATCGTTCTCACCGCAGTGTGTACGATCAATCGCGCGCTCATGTGCGTCTTCCATCACATCTTCCCATCTCATATGCTGCACGTCAGATGGGACAATGTAATGAACGACATCATACAGCTAAATGCAGCATGGAACGGCATATCAGACCATCGTACATAACATCGTCCAGTGCATATGGATGTCGTGATGTATCGTTCCATTGCACTGTCCGCTCACTGGGTACATGCATCGTCTATTATGTATCTAGCCTAAGGGGGCTGATTCAAAGACCGACGCCCATGGACGCAGCTGCTGTGCAAAAATATGCTAATACCTGCAGGAGGCATCTGAAGGGAAAAAAAAAAAACAAACAAAAAAAACACCTCCTGCCAACATCTCAGATCCGATGCCTCTGTCCGAAAATGCAGGAGAAGATCAACATCGCGACCATGGTTTGCAGCATCGCTCATCTGAGTAATGGGGTCCATACATCTTTGACAAATTGCCACGATTCCACGTTCTGCTGACGTCAGGGCTGGGGGATAGGGGATATTCAACATGGTAAAAAAACTTTATTTAAATGATCCTTACCTGGAAATGGTCGGAATCAACAAGACAAGGATTTTTAACATGTTGAATTTCCCCGATCCACTGACAGAACGCCGATCGATTTCCGTGGAATGGCGGATTTTGTCGCCGATCAGCATTATCAGGTCGACAGAACGGGGAATTGCGGCTCAGGTGTAGGGGGCCTTTAAGCCTAAATTTACTTAGAATAGCCACCTCCTGCCCTCTCGGGAGACACAGACACTAGCCTCGGCACTCCTACAAAAAAGGGCCAACACGCCCCCATTTTCCTGTGAAAGCTTGTCAGGCTGTGGCTTCGGGGGCACTGCGTGCAACAACACAGGACCTGTTCTGCACATGCGCAGAACGGTTGATGTGCATGCGCAGCCCTCAGCCATTGGAGATGTTCGCAAGCAATTGGGTTTGCGTTAATCTCCGAATCAGGCTCTAAACCTTTAGAGCCAAGCTTAACTATGACAATTTTTGCAGCTATAATAGGAGTTATGGTATAACATACACTTGTTAACTTTTTCTTTGAGGTCCATATATACCCCGCCCCTGGCTACAGGTACTTAGGACCTCATTCAGACCCGGTCGCAAGCGCTGAGCGCTCGCAACCGGGTTGATGTTTAGGTCCTGCGCACACGCAGCAGCCGCACTGCGCGTGCGCAAGCCCCGGAGTGAGAGAGAAATTCTCTTGCTCCGGTGCGCACTACAAAAGGGGCAGCTGTCGATCTTGATCAACAGCGCGACCCGTTTTGTAGGCATGGCGGGGGGGTGGTTTCACAAACGGAGGCGTTCCTTAAGGAACACCTGCCGTTTTGTGGGCGGCCGCACTGACAGTGGGGAGCTTCCTGCTCGATCAGAGCAGGAAGCTCCCTGGGGCTTGCGGTTGCCTTGACCCAACCGTAGAGTCTCGTCGCAACCCCCGATGGTTTGACCATCGCGACCATCAACCTGGTCGGTCGCTAAAGCTGTGGGTGGTAACCCACAGCTTAGCTAGCCACCAGGAGACCGCAATTGAAAAGTCAAGCGGCCACCCTCATTCAGAGCGAGCGCTCGCTTCTTGCGACCACCTCTGAATGAGAGCCTTAGTTTCTTGACAAGCCCAAAGCAGGAGAAGGAAGAGAAGGAAGGACAATTGTACACCAGAAAACACTCTAAGAAGACGGAATCACTGAAATACAAAAGAAAAAGATTACCCAATAACAGCAGGTGCGTTAGGGTGGGTGACCTGTGGACCTCGATGAAAAAGGTATTTTATACCATAACTCTTATTTTCTTCTTCGGGTTCCATAGGGTCCACAGGAATTACCTTGGGGATGACTCAAGCAGTTCCCTTAATCGTGGGGACGCTCCTGTTTAGTAGAAAGGAGAATCCGACGCCCAAAGGAAGCATCCTGAGAGGCAAATGTATCAAATGCTTAAAATTTGAGAAAAGTGTGAATGGAAGACCACGTGGCTGCCTTGCACAATTGTTAAGCAGAGGTGGTCCCACAGATCGACTAGAATGTGCTGTGTTTGGAACAGAGAGATCAGCTTGTGTGTAAGCTTGAGAAATCAGCATGCAAAGCCATCTAGCGAGAGTCTGTTTTTAGCAGCCCCGCTTAAGACAGCCATACAACACAAAAAGAGAATCCGATTTCCTAATGGCGTTGGTGCAATCTACGTAGATATGTAGGGCACATACAACATCCAGAGAAGCTTCACCTACAGAGAGGTCTGAAGCCTGGAACCACAATTTCCTCATTTACATGAAAGCGGGACACTACCTTAGGCAGGTAACCCGTCCTGGTATGAAGAACAGCTCTATACTGATGAAAAATCATAAAGGGGGAGCGACAAGAAAGGGCTGCCAAATCAGAGACCCTGCAGGCAGAAGGGGATAGAAAGATGTAAAACCGTCTTCCCTGTCAACCACTTAAGGTCTACTGATTTCAGGGGTTCAAATGGGGGAGCCTGTAGAGCCCTGAGAACCAAAGACAAATCCCTCGGAGCTACCGGAGGGAGAAAGGGAGGCTGAACCCTTAGAACACCCTGAAAAAATATCCTAACATCAGGCAGCAGGCGGTCCTTCGCTGAAACCAAACTGAGAGTGCAGATGCCTGAATCCTCAGTGTGGCTAGGCGGAGACCCCAGTCTAACCCAGCCTGGAGAAAAGCAAGCACTCATGAGACCCTATAAACTTCAGGATCATATTTTCTATGTTTACACCATTGAAAATACGAGTGCAAAATCCTGTAATAGATGCAGGCAGCGGAAGGCTTCCGTGCCCTGAGCATCGTCTGAATTACAGAAGTAGTAAAACCCTTGGCTCTTTAGATGTAAGATTCAAGAGCCATGCCATCAAAGACAGATGGGGAAGGTCTGGATGCCGGCAGAGACCCTGTGTTAACAATTCCGGCCTTAGAGGAAGAAGCCATGGAGTGTCTATGGAGAGACTCTGAACGTCGGTGAACCAATGGCGTCTGGGCCAAGCAGGGGCTATCAGTATTACTTTTCCGCCCTCCTGCTTAAATTTCCTGATGACCCTTGGAAGGAGGGAGAACGGAGGAAAAAGATATGCTAGCTTGAAGTCTCACTTCATTGCTAGAGCATCCACAAACTCTGCTGAGGGATCCCTTGTTCTGGACCCGTACCGGGGAACCCTGTGGTTATGGCCTCTGGTAGTCCCCATTTGTCCACTAGGATCTGAAAAGACATCTGGATGAAAAGCCCATTCCCTGGCGTGCATATCCTGCTGACTTAGGAAGTCCACTTCCCAGTTGAGGACTCCTGGTATGAATACTGCCAAGATTGCTGTAAGATGACATTCTGCCCAAACCAGAATGTTTGTCACTTCCACAATGGCTGCCCGACTTCGTGTGTCTCCCTGATGGTTGAGGTAGGCTACTGCGGTCGCGTTGCCGGACTGTACCTGGACAGGCCTGCCCTTCAGTATATCCTGTGCCTAAACGAGTGCTCTGAATACTGCACGCAGTTCCAGGATGTTTATGGATAGGAGACCCTCCTTGGTCGTCCATCTTCCCTGAAAGGTGTGACGACCCGTCACTGCGCCCCATCCGCAGAGGCTGGCATCGGTGGTGAGGAGCACCCAATCTGGAATCCAGGAGGGGCAACCACTGTTCAGATGAAACACCTGCAATCACCATGAGAGGGACAGTCGAACCTCTGGAGAAAGACGGATTGTCTGTGACTTTATTAACTGGTACTCCCCATTCCACCGGGAGAGGATCAGCTGTGGTCTGGAGTGGAACTGAGCATATTCCACCATGTAGAAGGTGGACACCATGGACCCCAGAACCTGCATCGCTTAGTGGAAAGACTGACTATTTGCGGAGAAATCTGCGAAAATACGCAATTGAAGGGCTACAATCTTGTCTCCTGGCAGAAATATCCTTTGTGCCAGAGAATCCAGTTGTGCACCTAAATGAACCATCTGCTATACTGGAGAAAGAGATTACTTTTTCCAATTTATGATCCAGCCATGTCTGTGTAGGCAGGCAATTGTCAGTCTGAGATGATGCTGCAATACCTCTGGAGACTGTGCCAATATCAGGAGAATGTCCAAGTATGGCAGTATTCTGACTCCCTGATGCCTGTGGTAGGCCGTCATTACTGCCATTATCTTGGTAAAGGCAAAAAAAACTTGTTTGGGACTGCCAAAGCAGTGTCCTTTTCATAAGGAGCACTCCTGTGCACCAAACAAAAAAAAACTAAGTGCCTGTAGCCAGGGGAGGGGTATATATATGGAGGTAGGCCGTCATGACTGCCATTATATTTGTAAAAACCCGCGGGGCAGTTGACGAACAGAAAGGCAGCGCCTGAAATTGGAATTGTTTCTGCAGAACCGCAAACATAAACCTTTGGTGGGAAGGTGTAATTAGCACATGCAGATATGCATCCTGAATGTCCCAGGACACCATAAAAACCCTGATTCCATTGGCAAAACAACTGACCGAAGAGTTTCCATACGGAACTTGGGCAGGCGGATAAACGTGTTGAGACCCTTCAGATTCAGAATAGGCCGGTGGGACCCTTTGGGCTTTTGGATCAAAAATAGATTGGAAAAAAAAACCCTTCTTTGTTGATCCAACGAAACCCGGATTATTACCCCTGAATCCAGCAGGGAACAAATGGCCTGCTGGAGGGCTAAGGCCTTTGCAGACTCCGCGGGAGGAGTTGTGCAGAAAAACCACTGCAGGGGACTTCTCCAGAAAGTAAGGGCGTACCCTCGCGAGACTACTGCCCACCCCATCAGGCTGTGGGTTTATCGTCTGACTTGGAAGCCGGACGTCTGATTGCCCAAGATCTCTTAGTTTGCAGTCTCTTACAAGAACTGGGTTGTTTAGAGGAAGACTGACCTTTCGCTTTTCCTTGTGGGCGAAAGGCTCGAAATAACGACTGCCTAGGTCTAGGGGTAGTCGTTGAAGGCAGACCAGCTGCCTTGGAAGCTGCCAAAGAAGCTACAATCTTATCTAATTTTGTGCCAAACAGAATGCCTCCAGTAAATGGCAGGGATTCCAAAGCCTTCTTGGACCCTGCATCTGCTTTCCAGCCCCTTAACCATAGGGCTCTGCGAGCAACAACTGAGGCAGCTGACGCCTTAGAAGTCAGAATACCGGCGTCTAATGCCGCCTCTCCCAGATAGGAGGCAGCCTCTTGATATAAGAGATAATTGTCAGCTGTTCTCTGGAAGCCTCTGGAAGAGTATTTTCCAGTGCCCCTGTCCATTCTTCAATGGCCTTAGATACCCAGGCCGTGGCCATGGCCAGGAGGGTAACAGCCCCCGATCCTTAAGGGAGGATGCAGATGGTATGGGCAATGTGGCGCTCCTGACCAGATGTGCCACATGAGCATCCACAGTCGGCGGAACTTCCCACTTAGCGCATTCGTCAGGTGGGAGGGGGTCTAAAGCTGTAACCTTCTTTGTAACATGAAATAGTCTATCCGGAGAACTCCATGCTACCCCCATAAGTTCAGAGAGTTGCTCAGATTTAGGAAACTCAGCTTTAAAAACCCTCTGGCACTAATAACGGAGCCTTCCTAGGTTCTGGCTCTTCATTATCTGTGTTTAAAATAATTTTTACCGCCCTAATCAAGGAGGGAACATCTGCTGTTGGAAATTGGTCCTCCTCTCCTGAGAGCGACTCCTGGGAGGAGCCCTGTATGTCCTCACACTCATTTGAAGATACAGAGTCCGCAGGCTGGACGGAGTAATAGGAAGAAGACGACCGCCTTCTGGTTTTAGACCCTACCGGCCTGCTTGCTTGCAGCGTTTGCTGAAATTCAGCCAGGGACGGAGCCAAACTCTGGCCTGAGTGGGCATAAACATCCATTCAAGGCGGACGCATAGGAGGCATAAACATAGTAGGTTGTAGCTGCTGAGGGTACCCTATAGTAGGGGTTGGCATGGGTGTAGATAAATGGTTTACAACCTGCACAATGATCTGGGAAATAGAAACCCAAGGGGGTTACTGCCCAGGAGCTGGTAGGCTGGACTGATGTGGTGACTCCTTGTAACAGTGATACATAATCCATTCTGTATGAAATCCTAGAGGGGACAAGCCCGCCTGACAGGCCGTACAAGAAACCAGCACAGGGGTTTTAGCCTCCTGCTTCTCATTCTCTTTAGACATAACAATAAACTATAATGTTATGCAAAGCAATATAATACAATGTGACAGTGTTCACCCCCAAAATAACCCACACACCTGTAGCAGAGGGTTATGAGGAGAAATAGCAGTGAAAGCTCTTAGTCAACTACGAACAGCACAAATGCCTAGTAGGATATTGAGCTCTGTATAACTTGGCCACCTAAGGAGAAGGATGCATGGAGACTGACCAAACCTCCTGATATTCGCAGCGACCGAGAGCACCTTAAAGTGGATCTCTGGGCATCTCATTTAACAGGGAGGAGCAATTCAGACACGGGAAACCTTGTCTCTGGATCAACGTCTGGTTCGGGGGAGGGGCCGCCGGGGAGAGCCTACTTCCCCCAAGAGCCTACCTCCACCAGGCGCACTGGCTATACATGGCCGCCGCCTTTTACTATCCCCGATGCCAGAATTTTATGCCCCTGCATACCCGATGTCTCCAGCTGCATTCCTGGTCCCAGCGCTATCAACTCCGCTGGCGCCCGCCAAAATCACCAGTTAACTCACTGGTGTTGCAGCGCCGGCGGGGGTAGACGGAGCAGCAGCACGGGCATCCATCCGGACGCCTAGTGCTGGTCATTCAGACAAAACAAAAAAACTTGTTTGGGACTGCCAAAGCAGTGCCCTGTTCATAAGGAGCACTCCTGCGCACATAACAAAAAACTAAGTGCCTGTAGCCAGGGGAGGGGGTATATATGGAGGAGGACCCAATGCCTCCTGGGAGCTAAAGCTTGTAACTAACTGGTGCCTGGATCACTCCAATCACATACCCCAAGGTAATGCCTGTGGACCCTATGGAACCCGAATAATCCATTGTCTGTCAATAAAAACCCACTTCTCTCATTTCTTAACTTGAGCTGCAGGCTTGATGCGGTTTAGGCAGATATGGAGCTATACAGAACTCATGACAGTATGGAACTCCAGCAATATTAACCATCTGAAATTCCTCTGATGTATATACAGTGTTGGAGCACTGACATACAGTTTGGTGAGAACTACAGCGCAATGCAATGACCAGCTGGTTCCTGGCTATCATGCCGGACATAAACTGACAGTAAGGATGTAGAATGATGACAGCATGCACTACAGCACAAGGCTGTCATCTGTGGCATTGTGCCCCATGAGACACAGAGCCCTGTTGTGTTAGATGTTATATCACTGGTTACAAATACACTCTATTTTCTCTCTGCTAGGAGACTGCTTATACAGTGCATGTAAAGTTACACTGGGCACAGACTGTGTAAATTGTATTTGTTAAAGTTGACAAACTTCAATATCCTTTAGTCGGGGAGACATGTGGGGTATGGCCAGTAGCAGTGTGGCCAGATTCCGAAAGGACGGAAATATGAGAACACCAAGGCCAAAAAGTGACAGCAACGCTCTAGGTTTACTCATAACTTGTACAGAGAAATAGCATAAAGCTAAGTCTAGTAAATACAGTACATGCCACTGTATGTCAGGGTTATAGAGCCCCCTTTGTCTGCTGAGAAAACGGACACTGAAATGAGCAAGAATTGGTCAATTAGAAGGCAGCTGTCCTGGAAACCTCTACTCTCAGACTGGTCAGTCCTTCATGCTACGGTCATCTGCAACCATTTCTGCTGTCCTCTTTCCTGTTCCCATTGTAACAGGAGTTCTACCATATGTGATGGTTATCATAATGATAACAACAACAACAACATTAACACTGACTGGACCCTATGACTTGCAATGACCTGATCTTGTATATTTGATGCACTGTTTTGCTAAAAGTATAGGCAGAATCTAATATAGTAAAGAAGTCACATTTTAGTAGCTGCCAAAAAATGGATAGCTTGCAATTGGAAAAAAACCCTCCTAACACCTCTCTCTGCAATAAAATGGCAAATCTGCCATATTGCGGCAAAGGAAAATATCACTTCTCCACTATAAGGGCCATATGGTCACCCCAGTGTGGGCTCCATGGCACCTCTCACCCTTGACCCCTATGCTTACATTCCTCATTGGACCCATGTGCGGCGAGGAGGGCCATCCTCCTCGCTTCACCCTTCCTTGCTCTATTACCTTGGATAGGTGGTCTTCTTCATCTCCAGAATGATACCTTCTGCACATCATATGATGCTCCTCAACATACTCTGTCTCAAGCAGTTCTGTCCCCCCCCATTATTCCTCAAACTCCCTCCCCCCAGCCTTTTATATTGTTCTATTTATATGTTCTGATTTCTATTGTATTTTTTATATTTGAAAATGTGGCTCATTGTTGATGCTATCTGCATTCACATGTACGTTCATATGTTCAGTCTGTCTATTCTCAGGAGCGCTTTAAATAGAGGATTTAAAAAAAGGACTGTTTCATCCTGATGGTAAATGTGAACTTTTATTTACCCTCTTACAGTAATGTAGTTCTACGTTTCAGAACCAGACATTTACCTCACTTTACATTGTAACTTTCGCACAACCAAGCCTTTGGCTTTCCTATTCAGATCCATATCTTCTAAAAAGAACCTTTAGGGGGTCGACAGAGCTAGGAGCAAACCTATGTGAATAGATTGTACGACTGCTACAAATGGATCACAGTCCCTTCTTTTTAAACCATTTAAGTGGTGAAGAAAATTGGTTTTATGGTACTCATTGATCATAAAAGCTATAGGAATCCCAAAAGACAGGGAGATAAGTACTTTTTGCAGATTGCCATAACCTTAAGCAAATGGAAAAATATTTCTCATTACAAAAAAACCCAAATGTCCTTATTAAAGGATGCTTTACATATTTTTTAATCTGTTCACATAAAATAAAGTAAAGAGTCAGAATTAACAACTTTCTGTCATGATCAGAGTTTCCACCATGGATTTCTTTTACAGGCTAACACCATCCATTTTGTTTATAATAAATTAAAAGGCAAATATGCTAACAAATAAACATTTGCCGTAAAATAGCATAATGCTGAGTTAGATGTAACCTTCCTGTACCTGGGCAGACTGGCTGAGGGCTTCAAAGTGATTATCTTTTGCGACCTAATGTCACCATCAACACAGATCTCTACCGTGTTAGGAAAACAAAACACCACAACATGTACACCACCAGCTTTCCACCAATATAAAAGGTAGCCCTGAGAGGCATAAAGGACTTGCTCCTCACACAAAACGGGATTGAAATGCCGGCGGCTGTTTAGCCGGTTCAAATCCCGACAGCGGATGCCCAAGTAAGTGTACCCTAACCTCCCCTGTCCACCCCTAACCCTCCTTTAGTGGTGCCTAACCCTAACCTCCCCCCTGGTGCCGAACCCTAACCTACCCCCGGGTGTGCCCAACCCTAGCCCCACCTTACCGCTCCCTAAACCTAATGCTCCCTGGGGGGGGTGCCTAATCCTAACCTCTCCCTGGGGGTGCCTAACCCCCCCTCCCCCCAAGGGGTGTCTAACCCTAATTTCCCCCCCAAAACCTAACCTTAACCCCGCTAGATTCCCTAATCCTAAACCAGTAACCTAACCTCCGCGTGGCGCCCCAGACGTACCATCATTCGGAATGGCGCCCTCGCCGTTCAGGCATCTGGATTATGATAAGCGTTGGAATTTCAACGCCTATCATAAATCCCTAGCCGGCATTCCGCTGTAGGGATTGTGACTGGTGGTCTTGTGGACGCCGGTCACATGACTACATCCCCCTCACATAATGTGAGTGCATGAAGGCAGTCTATGTGCAAATTATTAATCACAGCAGCTTCCGACTGATTGGTTGGATGTATTAAAAGTACTCCGATTGGCTGTTCGCGTATTGACCCCTCAAGTACAATTTACGTTCATTCATTGCAGCTCCTTAAGGCGCACGTTCCTTTTCATTCTAGCAGGGGTTTTTGATATTTATATCAATTGTACTACTCTGAGAAAGAAGATTCCTTATGGATTTAGCTGGATAGTAAAGAGGTATGGGAGTATCCAAATTAATATACAACTTTTGGCATTTGTACTTCCATAAATACCAGAATACCCAAGCATTAAATGGTTCCCAGGGCTTGATGGAACTTGTCTTTCCACAAAATAGTTTGCTTTTACACTATTACACTGATGCCCATAGAGCTGGTTGTCCCCTGATGTTGGGGGAGCTTGCACATTTATTGTTAGCATGATTCTCCCTAGGGCTGGGACTAGTTTCACATTACAACAGGAGGAACCCTCACTGCTCATCTACCTGTTCCAGAGCTATGCTTAGAGCTTACCTTGATGTGGTAGCAGCATATTTACAGTGTATTTTGAGTTGCACAAAATATACACATAAGGTGCAATTTTGAGTCTAATTGCATGTATATATTTTGGCTGCTAAATTGCAGTCTACCCTAACTGATGCCCATCTAGTGTAGTTGCAAGCTAGGGATTCTCATTTAGAAAATATGGAGAATACAGTCCTGCAGCCTAACCAAATCACAGCCAGGTCTGATAATTTGGATATGATTATGTACAATCAGGAATAGCATGAAATTCCCATTATTTTAATCCACAAATCATGCTTAGAAGTTGAAAATTTAGAATAAACACACATACATGGGATAATGTAATAACCTCTAGTGTAAATTATAGTGATATTAGAAGTTATTAGAGGAGTTATTGAGGAGTCAAATTACTTTATAAACAGTGGCGTTCAGGGTAGGTGATGCACATGGGGCACACATTACATACCCTACACCCATATATTATATAGTCACCTTTCTAGAGTCCATTGTTTGTGGTGATTTCTCTACTGCACAAACATAATCCCGGAGACCTGTGCATAGGCAGTAGACTCTGGCACAGTGTCAGAGTCTACTGTGCCACAATAAAGGAGGGACCCCGAACTGGAAGATTGCACATGGGCCCCCTCCTCTCTTAAACTGCCCCTGCTTATAAACCATGATGCTGTAGACCAAGTGCTTTATACAGGTCACAAACATCAATGTAACTTAATAACTACAATAGTTTACATTAAAGGGTGAATTGTACTTTATGATAAACTCTGAAGCTATAACATCAGGACTGTGTATATACTGTTATTATTTACAGGTAAAGGTGATTAGGTGTGGCAGGCGAGGACCATAAAAGCTATAGAGCCACAGGGTGACAATCCCTGCTTTATATATGTCTCCCTGTCCAATCTGCGTTACTTAGATTTTTAACAATCAAAAGAGAAAAAACACCCACATAAATTTTTTCAAGTTACTATCATTGCAAAAAAGAAGAAAAACAATCACAAGACCACACTGTCTTCGCTAAAAACTTGTATCCAAATCCCAAACCACAGCATATGTTACAAAATAAAATGAGTAAACACATCTAAATGTCACTATCAGCCTTAATATTTTGCAGTATTCTAGCATTTTTAGGATTATAAAACTCATGTAAACGGTTCTGAAAATAGAGCTCATTGTTTAAATGATCCTATACCCTGTCACAATGTTAGCAGTTACATGAAGGTCTAGGTGACCTCCAATAACCTCTAGTAGACCACAAGTAGAAAGTAATTGGTTAAAAGCAGCATTGTAAATGTGTTTGTATTTGACAATGCTTTTTCTCAAGATTGTACTTGTGTTCTTTTTTTTTCCTAACAGTGAGTGCGAGTTCAAGTAATGTAAATTCAGCACCAGCATTGCACTCAAGAGGTAAAAAATAAACTAACATTTTTGTAATTAAAAACAAAATAAATAATAAAACAAATTGATCATTATTTCATGGTCTATTCCAGCAATTACGCATTGGGATCTTAAAGATGGGACACTATATATTTAGTTTGATGCCCATAATCTACTGTTTTTACTTCAGTTATGTACTGTCAACTAACTGGCTAATAATCACATTATTTTGCAAAAATCTCTAAACTTACAATCTGAATAATACTATACTGAATCTGTAGACAATTGTAAAGTTATTAAAAGGAAACTTGAAATTGACATTGCTTACTTGTCTATTGATCAAAAAAACAATACTGGGGAAGCCTCATCATATAAAGTAGAGTCAGAAAGTTTACATTGTCTCCCCCTTCTCATAGGACCACATTTTCTTCCACATTTATGAGTCATTTGAAAAGATCTGCAACAGTCATCTTACAGGAGCTTTACATCGGTCATAGTACCTATGATCACCTCAAAAATGGCATCAAAAGAATATATATATATATATATATATATATATATATATATATATATATCAGCAGGAAGACAGCGGCACTCCAGGACTTATGATAAATCCTGCTGTTCTATTTTACGTTATTGCAGAAGGCACCCAGGCCATAAACATTTTCTATTCAGTCTGAGTGTCGGTTCGTGTTTGAGATAGATAGATAGATAGATAGATAGATAGATAGATCGATAGATAGATATCTACACATACATATATATATACGCATCGGCATCCCGACGGTCAGTAACCTGACGCCGCCATCCGGACAGGGTTAAGGTAACAGATGTCGGTAAGTATCCTAACCCTTATCCTACCCCTAAACCTCCCTCCCCACACCCTTAACATCCCCCTCTAGTGACTAACCCTCCGACCCAGTGCCTAACCCTAACCACTTACCCTCCCCCTATCCCCACTACTTACCATCGGAATGCCAGCGTCGGGATTCTGACTGGTGTCGGGATTCGGGCTCTGGCATTCTGAGCACCGGCATCCCGCACACCGGGATATAAACTACATCCTGGTAGAATTATTATTAAAGCCTTTAATGGAGAAAGCCAATTTCTTGGTGGTTTTGTCCATTGAACATGTTTTGTTTAACTTATGAAAGTATAAAAGCAAATCTGTATATATACACTCGCATCCAAAAATCTAACTACGTAATGACAGAGTTGGGGAAAAGAAATCTTTTGTTACCACCCTGAAGTAAGACCAGATAAGTGCAGTACAAAGTGCTATAACATTTAGATACAATGTTTAATTGGTTTGACTGCCTAATCCAGAGAAAGTTGGGTCACTATTATCACCAGCTTATTAAGAAGAAAAGCATTTGCTCTACTTCAATAAGTATAAAATGTTGACAATGTAAAGTTTGTAAAATAAATATCAATGTACCTTTATTATTATAAAAAAAAACAAAAAACTGTTTCAACATATTTTAGACTCATATTTAGACATGAAAGGAATGATTACAACCACATTTTCATAAAGGGAATAAAAAAAGGGTAACGCTGACCTTTCTTTTATTAGACTACAATTTGCTTCACCACTGTTTTCTTAAGCTATAGGAATGGTTTATATACCTTAACAGCGCACCACAGATGGCTCCGATTAGGTTTAACAGGACAAGGTACCCATTGAATAACTTTCACAGACTTGTTCCTAATGGGATATAATAATAAATCTGATATGGGGGGAGATAAAAATAACTATACACCAATCATATAGCATTGATAATAAATTATATGAAACGGACATTCCAATAAGCCAGAGAAACCTGAAAGAGGAAGAAATATATGGAGTATATGAGGAAAGACCAAGCTAAAGAGTCAAAATGTACAACGTCTTTTGCCAACTTGTATCCTTTAATATGACTAGCTGTCAACATTTTACCTATAGATACCACTAACTACTAAACTCTGGCAAATGTCAAAATTCCATTCCTCCGAGATGCCCTTAAAAGCCTAAATATTGTCCTTGGAAAGAAACCCTCTCTCACCAATCAATCAAAAGCAAATTAGAGGATTGTGTTGAAATGTGCTGCACTGTTTGAGTTAACAAATGAACGAAGAAAGGTAGCATATATAAAGTATTATTAAAATAAAAGGGTTATGTGCTGGTGGGGGGCCAGAATCCTGAAAAAATATTTGCTATAAATAAAAGTTAACATCCAGTAAGGATAAAGAGTGATGAAAAATAGAAAAGAAAAAGTCACTGTGGTAACCCAAATATACTGACAGACACAATTATTTCACTAATTGCTAATGAATATAGTCAAGTGCCTTTAAAAACTCTGCTTGGACTACACTAAGCTTTGACCTCTACCTGAGTAAATGCATTTAAAACCCAAACCTACTGCAACTGATTAACTGTGCCAGCCAAGGCCACCATATAGCTGAAGGATTTTTTTTTTTCTTTAATATATATATAATATATATATTTTTTTTTTTATTCCTCCCCATCACATGGCCCTAAGCATAGTTAAATGAACCTTAAAATGGCTACAAACAGCTCAATGACTACACAGAGTCCTGCCAATTAGAAATAATTAGGGATTCATTTTGGTGGTAAGTCTTTTTAAGTGCATACATAATGATGCAATGATGCTTATTAGCGATCTTATACGAGCTATGCTCAAACAGCCTGAAATAATTATGCAACTATCACAAAGCCTTGCACATCTCTGTACTTCACCTTAATGTATTTAAAAATCCACTTCATTACCTTCAGTAATTAATCCTCCATTAATTGCAGGAAAAGCCCAGTTTACCGTGCTTCGTCTCTAATTATCATCTTATAAATAGTTATATTTCTAATTAATGTGTTCATTAAGCTGGATATCTTTCTCAAAGCCACGCTAAGAGCAAAGGTTCCGCTTGTTCTCTCAACAGTCTAACTAGCCATAAGGTTGGGCCATTTTGGTTGTATTTGCTTTTATTTTATTATATTCAACCTCCTAATTGGCATTTAAATTCTAATTTGGAAGAACTTCAAGAAGAGTATATAAGGAAAATAGAAAAATCTTTTTTCCCCTGTATCACAAAAGCTAGAGATTTAAGAGGAAAACTTTCTTATGAATAAATTTGCAGTACTCATGCAGTACTTCTAGTACAAATGAGCTTCGCTGTTAGTACATGGTGCAAAATGATGACAGAATATGCAATATTATACCCTACAGTGCTAGTTGGAAGAACACTAGTTACAACCAACTAACCGACAATTGCAATAACTTGTATGGGAAAATAAATATTTTAATTGCCATGTTAAATAGCTTATTTAAATCAAGAGCAAAGCCAAAACAAAATATTATTATTAACACAGCTGAAAAATACTGAACGAAAATACATATGAAGAAGAGGTCCTAAATATTATCACATAACCCCTTTGAATGTATTGTGTGCAAACATTACAAAAGGTTTTCCACCTTCAGACATATACATTATGGACTTTCAATGCTTATTTTTGTAAGAAGATACCCTATATTCTCCCTTGAAATGTAGTGCACACCACTGTTTACCGTGTGCAATTCACCCTTTGCGCCGTCTCGCATTGCAGATAATGACTATGGGGAATATACCTTACAACTATCCCTGTAGTCGGGCAAAGTCTTGGTTGAGTGGGACTGAGGAGAAGACTTAAACCCTGTAATAAGGACAAAAGGACATGTTGCCAATAGCAACTAATCAGATTTCAGATATCATTTGTCTAGTACCTTTTATAAAATGACAGCTATATTCTGATTGGACTAGAGGTTAGGCAGTGCCTGCAGAGAGTTATGCGTCATTAATACGCTGATCTGTATGCTGATTGGCAAAGTACTCCTAGCCTCTTCTCTGATTGACCATTTAGTAATATACAGAGGATCATGTGATTTTGGAGTGTGGGTGTTTCATTGTACTTCTGGTACATTAGGATGTTTAGGTCCCACTTAATTTCTCACTCTGCCTGTTCCGGTTCCCTTCATTCTCCAGGTTCTTCTCTGCTCTGCTGCGTGTACCAGCTCCTTTTCCCGTCTGAGCAACTCCTAACAGGGGGAATCTACGGTGTGCTAATTTACTTCTCTTCTGCCCTGAACTCAAACAGCTGATGAATCTCTAATCTCCAGTCTTCCTGCAGGGATTGGAATGAATCAAGATGCATCTGGAACATAACTGTTCTATGGTGGTCAGTTGCCAAAATCCAAAAAGAGAAAAGGATGTGAGGATCCAGGTTGCAACATACTTCCACGAACAACAAATGGATCTGGGCATGTTGATGAGATTGGAAGAGAGAGAGTTTGCTCATTGCAACTTCTAATACTGTAACTCTTCAGTAATGAGCTCTCACAAGAGAATCCACAAAACTGCACACGTCACATCTTTAACTATCCAGGCATAGGTGCCTGTTGCACTCATCTTTGTTGTCTTCTGCCATCCCTGGAAAAAAACAAGTTTGTGATCTTCAACATTTTGTTAAACAAGTCATTGTTCTCAATAAACGGTTATTGCTGGAATTCAGGTCCCTGGGGATAACGGGTACAATAGCTTCATCGTGAAGATGCTTACCTCGTGCATTCCATACAGCCCCGTTAAATAGAAAGTGAGAAGGGACCTTTTTTTTTTTCCAGACAGGGAGTGGTGTAATGGCCCACCTTTGGCATATTCCATGACCAGACAAAGATTAAGGGTTTTCAGGAAGATTTCTTTTAGGTCTATAATATTTGGGTAATTTGAAATGCAAAACAGCTTGGCTTGCTGTCAGACGTGCCCTGCCGTTATGTTGATATCTTCATCTGAGTCATGCCATACTGCCTTAACTGTCATCTCTTTCTTTCTCCAAATTACATTGTAGACTTCTCATAATGGTACACTCCAATGATTTCCTCCAAATTTTGCTCCTCAGTCTTGATCTGCAACAGACGAGGGAAATACTTTGGGCAGCCCCTGAGGTGGCATATGTAGGATCACTGACCATACAATTATCTATACCCAATAAAACAGAACCACACTGCCATAAATACAAAACACTGTGTCCAGCCAGGGCGAGAGGGAGAGAGGGCGAGAGAACCATGTAAAGTATTCCAGGAATGAGTAAAACAAAGACTTCCTTCGTTTTAAATGTATGCTCTCTACCTACAGTGCTGCCCTTTTCCTCTCTAAACAGTCTTATTTCAAGACCCTTATAGCATCCCAGTCCTCCAACCCATGTTGTTTCTTCGCCACCTTCAACTCCCTCCTCTGCCCCCTCCTCACTCACTGCCCTCTACTTCACATATAAAATTTAAACCATACGTCAGGATATCACATTCAATGACCAGACCCTCAGCACTCCATCCTCTTCTTACCCAGTTTACCTCTCCACATATCATTTCACCAACTTTGGACTTCTTTCTTCCCAATATCTAGAGACGAAGTCATGGCCCTAATCCGGTCTTCCCCTCTTTCCACCTCCCCTGGTCCGTTTGTTGTTGCCTATTCCCATTTTGAACAGCTCTTCAATATCTCCCTCTCATTAGGCACTGCCCTCTCTGTATTCAAGCATGCCCTTGTCTCCGGTTTAAAAAATCCACCCTTGTTCCTGACACTCTCTCTAACTACTGCCCAATCTCTCTCCACCTCTTTGCCTTCAACCTCTTTGGGCAGATTGTCTACAACTATATTACCACCTTTCATTCCTGCCACTCCCTACTTGACCCATTTTAGTCTGGCTTTTGTCCTCTCCATCCACAGAAACTGCCATCACTAAAGTTAGCAATGACCTCCTTACTACCAAATCCAAGGACCACTACTCTCAGTTCATTCTCCTTGACCTCTTTTGTGGTCTATAAACTGTGGACTCTGCTCCTGCAAATCCTTTAGTCCCTTGGTCTGCGTGATAATGCCCTCTAATGTCTGTCCTACCATTCTGGCCATTCTTTCTCCATCCATCTCTCCACTTCCTCTACCAGTATGTGTCCCCAAGGTTCTGTTCTTATACTTCTAATATTCTACCTCTATACATCCTCTTTAGGTGAGCTCATCAGGTTATCTTGCTTCCCACCTATCTCTACTCCAAACTTTCCTCATTACTGCTGCCAACCTCATCCTCCTCTCCAAATGTACTACATTTGCCTCCCCTCTCCTACATGCCCTTCACAGGCTCCCCTTTTCTTCAAAACAAATGTTAACTTCTCACACTCACTAACAAAGCCCTCACCCAATCCTCTCCTATTTACACCTCTAAAATTATCTAAACTTTATACTGCTCGCCCACTTTGCTTCACAAATGAATGATGCTTCTCCTCCCAACTGATTACTTTCTCCTACTCCTGCCTCCAATATTTTGCCAGTGATGCTCCCTACCTCTGGAATTCACTCACTCTCCATTATCAGAGCCTCCACCTCTACAAAAGAAGTGGTCTTGAAAGCCCATTTGAAGTTTATCAAAGCCGTCTAGCTCTCATCCTAAACCACTGCTCCATGCTTGCAGTCTTTCCCCTTTGTGTTACCCCCATCTGTCTGCCCTGCCCCACCCCCTTAGGTGTTTTTTTCTTACCTCACTTAAACAATTGCCTCCCTCCCACTGAATAGAGCTACACCTAGCCCTTGGGTTCTGCCGCCCTGCTGCTTATTTGGGTATTATGACCGCTGATACAGCAATGTTTATAAACCATGTCCATGTCCGTAAATGTTCTGTACTGTAAGTCACTTCTTTGTTTTGTTCATATAGTTTGTGTACTTTGTAAGGCGTTGTGGACCCCATGTGGCGCCATATAAATAATAATGCGGCCTCCACAGTGAACTGTGAACATTCCATCGACACTCCCATAACACGCCTATTAGATGGACAATCTTCGTGCATTTGTTTAGCCACTTCCCAATCACCGCCCAGGAACGCCCAGCACTTTTCCAATACATCACTAATACTGCGCTTCCCAATTGCAACAGCGCCTCTGTGCATGAACCCTGTGTGACACAGGCTCCATAGGAGTTTTTAGGGACTTCACGCACATGTAGTAACAAAACAAATCGCTCTACTCCACCCACACCCGCATTGCATGCGACTTAGATTCAGGCACTTTATGTCATGATGCACAAAGCAGACAAATGACAGAACATGTGTGAAGACATGCGCCCGAGACAGATACAAATGCCATTATGTGTTCCATCTTATATTTACCAAACTTAGTTGATTACAACAGTAATTGAAGGAGGATCAGGTTGTTGTTGGGTTTTTTTTGTGTGTGTAATCAGCCACTATTATTAAACTCTTAGCAGCAGTAAGAATGCATTCTTTAAGTCTTATTGTGTGTTTGGAGGTATCAAGAATTAGCTGTGTTCTCGACATTTGTTAGTGATTTGATAAAATAGTGGGCATCCCACCTGAATAAAAGTCACTCCAGCAGAAAATAATATAGCAACCGAAAAGGAGTTTATAGGCGTTTTCTTTATACTGTATGCAGAATAAGTTTTTGCAATACTCTCCCAAACTGGAGACCAATCCCCTGACTCCAGGATCACCCAGATCTTGCTCTCATTTGAGTTCATGAAATCCTTTTAAATGGGTGATGCGCTTTAGAAGTAGGCAATAGAACATCTAGATAGCCTCTAGAGCAGGGCCGGACTGGGACTAAAAATAGGCCCTGGCATTTAAAGAGCGCACAGGCCCAACTCGCGACAGCATCTGGCTCCTGGCAGACTCCTCCCCTTATTATTCCTGGCCCTTCCCACTTCTTAGTCGATGCCATTACAAATATTATTAACATTAGAACAACATACAAGTACACATCATTCTCTGTATTAAAAATGTAATACCTACAACATAGCTCATCCTGCAGGGGATTCAAACATGTGCCATAGTCAGACATTACTGGTGTAGGTCACACACAGAGAAAAGGGAAGGCATTCTCCCAAATGACCAATCCCTAGCTTAGTAGTTGTACAGGATTAGATAGTGTTCACTGCAGGAGCAGGGTTGCTGAACGCAGAGGACACATCTGTGCACACCAAAGCAGAGCTGTAACTACACATTTTAACAGAAGAACGTTTGTGCCGCAACCCACAGGTGAAGCAGGGAGAGCGCGTGCAAAAAAATCCAGGTGTTGTCTTGCGGTGAAGGCGCGTAACCACATGATATTACCCTCAATTCAAATTATGCTACACAGTAGTGCCTCTTAGTCACATTCTATTGTCCTCTACTTCTATCGCACCATACGTGTTCCACAGAACCTTACAAAGTACATAAACAAATAAGTGCACAAGAAACCAGTGACTTACAGTACAATACAATATAGGACAAGTATATGCTGCATTAGCGATCATAGCGCTCAAAATAAGCAGCAGGGAGTCAGTAATCAATGGTTAAAGCTCTTTTGAGGAGTAAGAAGTACAAGATAGTATAGGGAGAAGCACATGAGGGAAGAGGGCCCTGCTCATGAGAGTTTACAATCTAAAGAAATTATTACGCCACACAGAAGTGCCCCTTTTTCACGTTATGTCACACATTAGTGTCCCTTATTCACATTACACCACAGAGTAGAGCCCATTCACGTTATGCCACCCAGAGCCCATTCACGTTATGCCGCACAGTAGTGCCCCTTATAAATTGTGCCATGCAGTAGTAGTGCCCCTTATACATTATGCTACACAGTAATGTCCCTTATACATTATGACACACACAATGCCCCTTATAACACATTATGCCACTCACAGTAATACCCTGGCATCTGCAGATGGTGTCTGTCATCAGATCATGAGGTGTCCAAAGATGGCATCCAGTCAGCTTCTTGCCCGCCCTTGCCACGCTTTTCATCCATAGGCTGGCAGCGTCACATCACCGCGGCCGCCCATGACACTCCAGTGACTCGACCATGTCCTCAGCAGGAGCTGTCAAAATGTCGTCCAGCCATTCCTCTGAGATAACTCCTGGGCCCCGCCCCCACTGCACATCTCATACCCGGCCGCGTCACTAAGTAATGACGTGCCCCAGGGAAAGATTAAGACTTGTAGGGACCCTGGGGCAAGTAAGTTGTGCGGGCCTCATCAATAAAATTGCCAGGGAGATGAAAGAGGGAAGGGAGAGAGAGACAGATAGTGAGGGAGGGGAGTGATGAGGAGCGACAGGGAGAGAGAGAGAAAGAGAGAGAGAGAAGGACAGGGAGTGAGATATATAGGGGCCTTTTCATCGTCATTTAATTTTTACAAAAGCAGAGGAAAATTAAAATGTTCACCTGCAATTGTAGAAATTAGGTTTTTGGGCCATTCATCAAAAAGGTAAAGCAGGAGATAACACAGACATCTCCTACTTACCTTCCTCTCTCAGAATGGCCCGCTGTCCCCATACGCTCTTGTGTGCATGCATGACTGGTAGGTCACACATGCGCACTTGTCTCCTCTGATAGGAACAGTGAAACACTTTGGGGAGACAGCTGATTTTTGGATAATCTGTCTCCACGCTGGAGCAGTGATGAATTGCTCCGGCGCTCGCGTAGCGTTAGAATCTTAATGATCAGGGTCCGTTCGGACCCAAATAATTAACATCAAATAGACCTCTAAGAGAGGGAAAGGGGGGAAGGGGAGAGAGAGAGAGGGAGGAAATGACAGGGAGGGAGACGAGGGTAATGGTGTGTACACACATAGCTATTTAAAAGAACGATTTGAAGGATAGCGAAATCGTTCTTTTAAATGGTCCATACCAACTTACCATCAACCAGCGATGCGCGGGCACATATGGACGATAGCGATATTGTCCATCGGGCCTGCATGCCGGTCAACTTGCTTGATTTTGAGCAAGTTACTATAGGGACCTGCGATCTACAATCGTGGATCGCCATGGTCGCCTGCGAGTTGTATGATCGATATTGATCATCCAGCATACCAGGGAAAGTGCATAACGATCTGCCAGCGATATTGTTTTGCTGGCAGATCGCTACGTTACTGATAATTTATATGCAGCATTATAATATACACAGACCACGTCCTGCAGAACAGTGTGGACAGGAACTCTGTATATTATCCATGCTAGAGTAGTCAGTGAGGTGAAAAGGGATTGTGTGAGATAAGAAAAGGGGACTTGGTTGAAATAATTTAAACCTACTGGTTGAAATGTGGCACATTTATTTAAATCATGACTAATGCCCTGGCTGTGCATCATATGTATCAGAAAATAAATATTCCTGTACTCAGTTTTAGCCATGTTATATATGGTACCAGCTGCGTGAAACAAAAATAATGACGTATAGGGATACAAAACAAAAAGACAATTGTCAGCAACACTACACATCTGTGTGTATCTAGCAAAATGAAAACTTGAGGGATTTTGTGATGTAGGACCATAAGAGAGGGGGGGAGAAAGTGAGAGAGACAGAGCGAGATAAAGGAAGAGAGAGGTAGGGGGAAATGAGGGGGACAGAGAGAGAAGTGGAGGGAGTGAGGAATGGATTGTATGCAGGCTCTCTCGATAGCACACTTACCAGCTTTTCTAAAGGGGGCGGGCACTTCGCGGCATTATGCTCCGCCCCCTACTCAACCGCGGCATTTCATCAAGGGGGCGGGGCTTCCTCAGTCAGCCGCGGTTATTATTGGATGCTGCTGCTGGGCGGCAGTATGCGGGAGCCAGCCAGGGGGCGCGCTTATAATCCGGACCTGACGTGGCAGCACATAGGAACTGCCGGGCAGCTCTGCACCGTTGACAGCTCGCAGGAGCTGTCTAATATCCCTTTTACACCAAAATCCCGGGTCCGACCCTGGAATGTGAACACTGGTCAATCCCGGGTCGAACTCGGCTTCAGACCCCGTTTACAGTGCAACTCGACCCGGGTTATTCCCGGGTTTGCCCCGTTTACACTGAATCCGGGTAATCCATGCTTTTCTCTATAGAAGTCACTCAAAATGGTCTGTTTTAAGGTCTGACAAAGATGGTCACAAAAGGCAACAAAAGAGAGGGGTGGGGACTGCTTACAGCATTGCTGCAGGTTGCTGTTCTGGCTGTGGCAGGCTGTGTATCACCCTGCATTTGTGGCTGCTGGTCAGGCTGTGGTGCAGGCTGCAGTTCTGGCTGTGTCAGCCTGCATTTGTGGCTGCTGGTCAGGCTGTGGTGCAGGTTGCTGTTCTGGCTGTGGCAGGCTGTGTATCAGCCTGCATTTGTGGCTGCTGGTCAGGCTGTGGTGCAGGCTGCAGTTCTGGCTGTGGCAGGCTGTGTGCCTGCCTGCTTTTGTGGCTGCTGGTCAGGCTGCTGTGGTGAAGGGGGTTAGGCAGGCAAGCGATGGGCTTCATGTGCGTCTCTCTCTGCAGGGCACTGACAAATTACATCATCTGCCGATGCCCCAGAAGCTCCAATCAGCATCTTACTGAGCTAGCCGGGTCAAATAATCAGGGTAGCACCCGTTTACACTGCCTCATGACCCGGGAACAACCAGTTTTCAACCCTGCTCTCAACCAGAGTAAGATTGCCCGGTAAATCGACCCGGTTTTTTTGGTTGGGAGCCGTTCACACAGAGCCTTAACCCGGATCGACCTGGCAATAACCCGAGTTATTTGTTTGGTGTAAAAACATCCACCCGCTCAGGTTAGGCTTGGCGCCAGCCGCGTCATGCTGACATGACGTAATTACGCAATGACGTGGCCGCGCATTTCAGAGGGATGCTCCGCCCGTTAGGTTGTTCTGTCGGGCCTGCGCTCCGTCAAATCGGCCCTTGTGGCCATCGGCCCTTCTGGCATTTGCCAGAAGTGCCCGATGGCCAGTCCGGCCCTGCTCTAGAGTGCAACTTGCTATGTGGTAGGGATTAAGCTGGAGCTCAAATTTAAATTACTGAGTTCTAAAAGTACCAGTACTACTGCGAAGAGATGGAATTGGTCTTTAACCTCATTGAACCCAATGAAATGTCATGATGGCAGGAATATAATGTTACACTTATTCCGTGCTTCAAAAGACTTGTGATCTATGCCAGGAAAGAAAGCAGAGTTATTCCATAGCTGTGTTCTGTGTGCAGAATTATTTATTAATGTGTGTGCAATTGTCCATGGCCTCTCCCAATTTATCCACCGTTTCCAGCCTGGTATAAAACCCACATGGTCAGAATGTGCCAATCTTTTAATGAGTGTAGCCAATATGTTAGCTAATACTATGGGCAATAATTTTAAGTCAATGTTAAGGAGTGATATGGGTCTGTAAATGACACTCGGGTTTTATTAGTTTACTTCTTTTATGGATTGCAATTTGTAATGGGAATCAGCAATTCAATTGGTTACTTTTTGCTCCCAACAAGAACGTCACACATTTGACCTCTCCCATGAGAAGTCGTCATGTAGGCTTTTCACATACTCCTGTGTGGTCATCGTGATTGCATCATAATTCATATTGCATATTTTTGGCAGGAGCATTTAAGCATAAATAGATTTGACTGCACACATGTGCCACTTTCTTGATAAATGGCCCTGCAGTTGGCTCTAAACATGGACTCATGGGATACATGCACTCCTAAATTTGTGATTTCTTTTTTTTTTTCTGGGTAAAAACAATTACCTTGGTAATGCTACATATCCATTGCACAATTAACTGGCTTAACTCCTTGCACAAGGTTTTAACAAACAGCATTCTGACTTTATTTTACTGTCTTGTTTACAACCATTCCCTAACTTACTATATACATAGCTTTATTGTTATGCTGTGTTTTTTATCCAGGTCTTCATAGCATTAAATCAGCAGAAAGGACTATTTTCATGATTGCATCACGTGATGCAGTTCTGCAATGCTTTCTGCACTGGAAACAATTGTATATAAAAAAGTAGTTTTGTGTTGAGTTGAACACAAGGAAAAAAATACAAAACAAAAAAAAAAAAGTTAAAAACATACAACAACTATACTAGGCACTAAACAGTATGACAAACACAGATGTTGTATACAAATAAAAAAAAAACCACATATAAAAGGGACGATTAAATTACAAGTGAAGTGCTGCCAGACCTTCGCGACATGTGCCCTGCGCACATAACTGCCATTACGGTTAGGAAATGTACGCTCATTTCAGCTTGCACCTCCATGGGCTGCAAGCACAAATGACAACGTCGCAAAGCAGTTCCAGTGGCACCATAGACACATATACATATAAATTACATAGACAAAAAACATTACAGTTTCACATGTCCCAATAAGGCTTCTTAGACATGATCTGAAATTTCACAAAATCTATTGAATTTCTGCCAATCAAACTTAAAAAGCAATGAAATTACAATCTTTAATGCCGACGCCTTAATGGACGTGTTCCTTGCGCAACACAAATATGGTATGGCATGGTATGTCTGGTGCATATGAAAGTAAAAATACTGTCTTTTGCAGTACGAATACAGGTCCCAGCAGGCCTCTCCCGCATGCTGGTACTTGGAGAACCACAAGTACCAGCAAGTGGGTGAGTAAGGGCCTGCTGGCACCTATAGTACCCCTGTAAAAGAAATATTAAAATAAAACAAGGATACAGATTGTTTTAATATTTTATTTTCCTGCACCTTCACCTGGAGGGTGGTAGCCTTTAAACTCTTTTGGATGGCCCAGCGTCTTTTTTCTTCGGCAGTTCTTCTCTGCTGCTTCCCGGCCGACGGACTGCAGTGTCCTCGCACTGGCTTATATAAGCCGTGATTGGCTCGCAGTGGCAATCGTTAAATTTCAATGGGCATCGTGGTTCTCTCCCTTGAAGTCAATTGTGAGAATCACTCATTGGCTGAGAGGCGAAAGGTTAACCTCTCTCAGCCGATGAGCGCTTCGCACCGGGATTTCTATAGTGAAATCCTGCTGTGAAGTGGTCATTTGGGTAGTACTGTCCTTAGTGGACAGTACTAATGTCCATGGGTCTGCGTATTTCGTTTTTTTGTGGGATTTTTGCCAAGACCCTGGATTGCCTACTTTGGAACGTAGAGGACCTGATCCACGCATAGGAGGAGGGGAGTATGGATTTTTTTTATTACAGTTACACCAATTGATTTTCTACTTGGAAAAGTGGACGTGATTGGCCTCAGGGATACATAGGCGAGTATGTGAGATAGTGTGTGCATATATAGTCAGTTGCATAAATATTGGGACATTGACAGAATTTTCATATTTTGGCCTCTATTCACCACCACAATGGCTTTGAAATGAAACAAACAAGATGAGCTTTAATGAGACTTTCAGATTTAATTTGAGGGTAATTACATCCAAATCAGGTGAACGGTGTAGGAATTACAACTGTTTCTATATGTGCCTCCCACTTTTTAAGGATTACTGAAACTTTCCAGTTGTTAAGTGTATGGTTTAGAATGTTGGAAATTTAAATCAACCATGTGTTTCCTAAGCTTGCTAAAGAGTACAGACCCTAATTTCATTTAGATAAGTATTTTCAATTTCGGTAAAGTCAGTCACAAGCATAGTAAACAGCCTCCAGAGTTTTTAAGTTTATTTTATTTCCAATGAGAACTATAATCATTAGTCAAGAAGTAGTTAAACTATAGCGTGAATAAATTAGGTAAAAATTTAAATAAAAACTGAAAGACAAAAATACATTTCTTTAAACTTTCTCTAGAACACTAGTATGCAACACATACCATGACTTTTATATCCACTTACATTATTTTCATGGCCAATTTAGAAAAAAAAAAAAAGTAGTATTCTCTGTCTGCACCTAGTACTATTTCAAACCGATATTATTCTCATTTCTTTGAATAATATTCATACTCTGGGGCCATTTCCCTTCACATATTCAATATCATACAAGCTTGTATCTAAACCCCTTTCTTCATATCCTGTCACGGTATCAATCACTGCCTCCTGTCCACTCAATCCCATTTTGATTTATCAGCCCACGTCTTTCTGGACTCCATAACTCGACCCAAACCATTTTAACGAGACAGTGACAAATAGTCCCCTGGATCACATCAACCTGTTCCACTTAGTAAACTAAGACACAGAAACCGTGACATATCCACATAAAACTATTCCATTCCCCCGACTGATGTATATTAATGATGAGATGCGATTTGAAATGCCTCTTCCACATCACTATCTAATATGATCGAATTAGGAAATGGAATGATTTATTAAATTTCGAAGAGCTGAAATACTCCTTTGTGTTGTTCCATGTGAGGTTTAGAGAAGGGGCTGTTGCTTTCAATTTCTCTGCAGAGGACATCTAGGAGTTTCACAGGCAAATTATTGTCTCAAGGAGGTAAAATGTTATTAAGCAAAGGCTCAATAACGCAAAGCTAAATCAGTTTTTTTTAAACCCTAATTTAATGTATATCACGGCTCCTATGCTGAAATTCAGTTTGCGATCTTATTAAGTCCCATTTGTATCTTCCACTCTTGCCCCAGGACAGTTTTAAAATTTATAGAACTAGTGGGTAAAAATAAAAATTAAATAAATTAAAACACATAAGCCAAAACTGTTACAATATCTACCAGACATAAATAATGAATACACTGGCATTTACCCACAACTAAAAGATCACCTTGGATAAAAAGCATAAGACGACTAATTAAAAAAAAATGCAAAGTAAAGTTTTCATTCTTTCAAGCTGTATGGCCAAAAATACAGAGTTCTATAAAGGACTTACATGAAAATATGTTATAATTGTTTCTATAAATCTAAAATGATACAATTTGCATTACAAATATGTACTGCATCATTTTAATACAGTAGAACTATTGAATACTGTACAATATGCTACATGGAAAATCCTCTGGAATATGTATTCAAGCTGCACATATATGGTGAACAGAACAGTCCTTTAGCCCCCTTAGTGACTGGGGACATTGACAAGCCTCAGGGATGCAATGCTTTGGGAAGGGGAAGATATAGATAGAGGTTATGAACTTTATAACACCCCACCACAAAAAAAAAAAAAAGAACACAAATACATCTTAAAAGCACAAAATCAAATATGCAACCGCACCATTGCTCCATCTACTAATGCACCTTAACCAGCAGTAAATATGTAAAATGGCCAAAAAGTGGAAATAAAAGTTCCTGATTAGTCACCATACACCGAACAGGATGATTCTAATAGAGAACTGAATTGTATAGAACTTCCTGGACATTGTAAGAGAATCCATCGATCTCTATTGCAATATTATATCTGTTCTAGATTTAATCAAAATTACTGGTGGGGGACCTTCTTGCCCTCCAATACTATTTAACCTTCCCGCCAGGTCCATGAAATTTAGTTGAATATTTGTGTTCAGGTCTTCCATATCCATCCATAAGCTCTGTACAGCCACATATGCTCACAATATGGTGGGAAATTTACCTTTTTATATAATGCATTTATGGCACAGATCCATCATTGCAGAGAAAGGCTTACTCTGCATTTAAAAGGACATTTTGAGGCTTGGTGTATGATAGTGGTCAATAAGATTTGTGCATACATAGAAATATGGAATCTGAAGGAATGAATCAACCACCCTTTTCTGTAACACAAGTTCTACTTTTCGTTACCTTAAAAACACTGCTTGCCTGATCATTTTGAATATTTCTGTCTTTTAATCTTTGTGTCCATTCTATGCAATAAGAAGTCTTTTCTGATCAGTTTTGTTATGCAACCCATGCACCATTCTAAATAGTCCTTCTCTGGCATAACAAGACGGGCGATAACTTATAGTCACTGGCAACAAGATGCTGGCATTTGGACCATTGCTCCAGCTCTTCGCAACCACAAATATCAAAATTTATTTCCTTGCACCCCATAGAGGTGTGCAGGAAAACTGGAGATGTTGGGGTACTGTAATTATCCATGATGTGCACATGTGCAAATCACGGATAACTGAATACCCCCCAAACAGGAGTCCTCAACGGTGTGTATTAAGCCCCTTTTTATACATCTGACTGCATTGCAAGCAGAGGCCCTGATTCAGAGCCGGATTGCTCTGAATCAGGGCCGGCCCTCTTACTTTTTGGAGCGCCCTCCTGGCCGCTCACATAGCTGTGGGTGGCCACCCACAGCTATAGCGAGCGGCCAAAATGATGGTCGCGATGGTCAAGAACATTGCGACCATCAGGCTTGCGACGAGACCCTAAGGTAGGGTCTCGTCTGCCGCAAGCCCTGGAGTGCTTTTGGCTCTATCAGAGCCAAAAGCACTCCCACTGACATCACTAGTGATGTCAGTGGGGCCGGCCCCAGTCGGTAGGCGTTCCCATGGGAACCCCTCCGTCTGGGCAGCCACGCCCCCGGCACGCCCACCAAAGGCAGCGTGCTGTCAGTCACCATCGACAGCACGCCCCCTTTGGTGCGAGACCCATGACGACGGCTTGGCAGTCGTTATTCGGGTCTCGCGCATGCGCACGACGGAGCCGCACTTGGGAAACATCGACCCGCTTGCGAGCGGGTCTGAATCAGGCCCAGAGTCCAATGTTATTTTACATTTGCTGATGACACTACAATTGTGGGATTGATTAGTGATGTGGGTGAGGGAAGTTACAGGGAAGAGGTGAGGCAGCTTGTGAAGTGGGGGGAGGAAAAACATTTGCTTTTAAATATTAAGAAATCTAAGGAGATAGTGGTCGATTTTAGAAGGTCAAGGAAAACTGTGCATCAACCACTATTCTTAACTGGATTAGAGGTGGAGATGGTTAATGGTTTTTAGTTTTTGGGTATTAATTTTACGGAGGACATATCATGGTCTCAGCATATCTCAGCTGCAGTTGGGAAGGCACAGCAAACTCCTTTTTTTCTTAACAAGATTTTGAGCAACAGGTTTACCTAGATCGATCCTTGTTAACTTCTATTGCTGTGTACTTGAAAGTCTCCTAACGTATTCCATAACAGTGGTATGGAAATTCTAAGTGCTCTGACCGCAGATTCTTAGATAAGGTGGGTAAAACGGCTGAGAGAATTATTGGTCGGTCTCTACCAAAGCTGGAAGATATTTTTGATAGTAGGAGTTTAATAAAAGCTAATAAGATTATTGCTGATGCAAGCCATACATGCCAATCTCTCTACTCTTTGTTGCCATCAAAAAAAATGGTACAGGTGCCTTGAGTGCTGTACTAGCAGACTGTGAAACAGTGTTTTTCCGTCTGTGATTGTTAGCTTGTGGTATTTTAAGTATTTTATTGAGTTTTTTGCACCGTAATTTCGCTGATACATTTTTTTATAATGTGCAAGTGATATAAGTAAAGAACTTGAAGTAAAAGCGAAATCCATTTAAAAACTGGTCATAGAGTTCGCAAAGCAGAATAGGAACCCCTTTAGAGCTATATCTCTAAAGACTATAACCCCATGCAATACCCCAAGCTCTTGGGGTGCAAAATAAAATGCTGTCCCTCAAACCAAAAGGTTACTAAGAGCCAAATTAAGGGCCCGATTCAGAGTTCTTTGCTAGTATGTGTATGTTATACAAAGCGAAAATATGCAAATGTCGCAGCCGCTGATAGATTTATTGAGATGTCCTCCTGAGCTTTGCAAATCCAAGCATCTGCGTAAAATGTTGCAGCATCTGAATACAAAGACAACATCGGTCACAGATCATTCGATTGTTGCAGTCCTGAGTGAGTTTATGGTCCCGCAGAATGGCTGGGTGAATGGATGGGCCATATTGTCAATCATATTGCGAATAAAAACTCGTTGCGAGTGAATAAGGTAATGTACCTTGACGCATGTGCAGTGTGATTTAGACGCATGAGCAGACGGACTATAATCGCTCAACTGCAAAAACATCGGCATAGTGTACAACTCTGAATCAGGCGTCAAGCACACAATGACTGTCTCTAGGACAATAGCGGTTTAGTCAGCTGAGAATAACCATCTATCCCTTCTCTTTTTGGAGCAAACACAGTGTACCACAAAAAAAAAAAAAAAAAAAAAGACAAATATGTGTATGGCTGGGGGAAAAAAAATAAAAAATTACCCATGGTCGACAAAGCTGCGCATTTTTAGGCAATGCTGATGTAATCAGATTGACATCTGTTAATAAGAAACTATGACCTCTGATGCCTCTCTCTGCAATCCATTTTTGTCTAAAAGGAAAAGGAGACTTTTTCCCAGTTTATGGGAAAGTCTTGAATATATTACTAATCAGATTAATAGCTGCTGTTAAGGACAGACAGTGGGCCACAAAATAAAGCCATAGCAATTAAGTTTCACAGGAGTACAGCAAGCACTTCCTCTAGGCCAGAGGTTCCCAAACGCGGCCCTCAACAGTTCAGGTTTAAAATATCCATGGTTGAGCACAAGTGGTTAAATCAAATTGACTGAGTAACTAAATAAGTCACTTGTGGTCAAGCATGGACATCCTTCAAACCTGAACTAATAGGGTGCCTTGAGGACAGAGTTTGGGAACATTTGCTCTAGGCAACTAAACTGCAATACTTCAGTAAAGCTACTATTTAGAATTGGCAAAAGTGTAATGGAAAAAAAATTTAAAGTTATGGTAGACTTACCTTTGTTAACTCTATTTCTTCGAAGTCCATAGGATCCACAGGGATACTATGGGGTGTGTGTGGTTGGAGTGATCCGGGCACCAAACAGTTAAGCTTTAGCTCCCAGGATGCCCCGGTCCTCCTCCACATATACCCCACCACCAGCCATAGAAAAAGTTTTGTAAACAAGCCCAAGGCAGGAGCAGGAAAGAGGAGAAGAACATTACTCTCAAGAAACTCTCCCCCAGAAGATGAAGGAATCAGTGATCAAGAGAAAAAAAAATACCCAATGAGGCCAAGTGGTCTTATGGACTTCGAAGAAATAGAGTTAACAAAGGTAAGTCTACCATAACTCTTAATTTCTCCTTCAAGGTCCATAGGGAATCCACAGGGATACCATGGGGATGTCCCAAAGCAGTTTCCCTAAGGGTGGGGACGCTCCTGAGCAGAAAGTAGAATCCAACGCCCAAAAGAAGCATCCTGAGAGGCAAAGGGTATCAAAGGCAACCACATAACCGCCTTGCTCAATTGATCAGCAGAAGCGCCACATCAAGCCGCCCATGAGGGTCCCACATAGAGTACAATGAGCTGTAACCCTGTTTGGAACAGGAAGATCAGTTTGCGTGTAGGCCTGAGAGATTGTCATGCGGAGCCAACGAGCCAGAGCCTGTTTGTTAGATGTCCAGCCTTCGCTTGTGGAAGCCATACAACACAAAAAGAGAATATGTTTTCCTCAAGGATTTGGTAAGATCCACATAGATCCGAAGATCACGAACCACATCCAAAGAGGCTTCACCTGCAGACTGATCCGAGGACTGGAAGGCCGGAACCACAATCTCTTCATCTGAATGGAACCAGGATACCACTTTAGGGAGGTACTCAACCCTGGTACGGAGGACAGCTCTGTCCGGATGAAAGATCAAGAATGAGGAGCGTCAGGAGAGTACTGCTAAATCAGATACCCTGCTGGCAGAGGACATAGCGAGGACAAAGAGCGTCTTTGCTGTCAGCCACTTGAGGTCTACTGAGTCCAGAGGTTCAAACAGAGGTGCCTGTAGAGCCCAGAGAACCCAGGACAAATCCCACGGAGCCACCAGAGGGACAAAAGGAGGTTGAATGCAGAGAACACCCTGCAAAAATGTTCTAACATCAGGCAGGGGAGCAATCCTTCGATGGAACCAGATTGACAGAGCAGAACCCTGAACTCTAAGGGAGGCCAGGCGGAGAAAGGCAAGAACCAGGGAGACCCTATAAACTGTAGGGTCATAGCCTCTGGGGGAGCACCATTGAAAGTAGGAGTGCCAAACTCTGTAACAGATGCGGGCTGAGCAAGGCTTATGCGCCCTGAGCATCGTCTGGACCACAGAGCAAGAGAAACCCTTAGCCTTTAAGAGGGATGATTCAAGAGCCATGCAGTCAAAGACAGCCAAAGTAGATCCGGGTGCAGGCAAGGGCCCTTTGTCAACATGTCCTGCCGTAGAGGAAGTGGAAAGGGAGTGTCTATGGAGAGACTCCATAGGTCGGTGACCAATGTTGCCTGGGCCAGGTTGGGGCTATTAGCATCACTGTGCCGCCTTCTTGCTTGAACTTTCGAAGTACCCTCGGGAGAAGGAAGATCAGAGGCAAAAGGTATGCGACATTGAAGTCCCACCTCACTGCCAGAGCATCCACGAAGGATGGGGACATACCTGGGGACCTTGTGGTTATGACGTGATACCATGAGGTCTACGTCTGGAAGGCCCCATTTGTCCACCAGGAGTTGAAAGACATCCGGGTGGAGAGCCCACTCTCCGGCGTGTATGTCCTGACAGCTTAGGAAGTCCGCTTCCCAGTTGAGGACTCCGGCAATGAACACTGCTGAGATTGCATTTAGCCCAGACCAAAATGTTTGCCACTTCTCGCATTGCTGCCCGACTTAGTGTTCCTCTTTGACGGTTGAGGTACACTACCACAGTTGCGTTGTCAGACTGGATTTGGATCGGCCTGCCCCTGAGAAGGTCTTGCGTCTAAGTGCTCTGTACACTGCTCGAAGCTCCAGAATGTTTATGGGCAGATGACTTTCCAGAGTTGTCCACCATCCGTGAAAAGGTATGATGACCGATTACCGCGCCCCATCCGCGAAGGCTGGCATCTGTCATGGGAAGTTCCCAATCAGGAATCCAGAAGGGGCGACCCTTGTCCAGATGGGACGTCTGTAGCCACCATGAGAGGGAAAGCCGAAATTCAGAGAGAGGAAGATCGCCTGGGACCGGATCAGATGATACTGCTCGTTCCACTGGGAGAGAATCAGTTGTTGAAGGAGCCTGGAGTGGAACTAGGCATATTGCACCATATCGAAGGTGGATACCATGGACCCCAGGACCTGCATTGCTGAGTAAATGTATATCCTCCAATTGTGGAGTAAACTGCGCACATGCAAGTGTAGTGTCAAAATCTTGTCTGCTGGCAGAAATATCCTATGTATTCGAGAATCAAGAAGTGTCCCCAGATGTATCATCTGCTGTGTCAGAGATACGGAGGACTTTTTCCAATTGATGATCCAGCCGTGTGTTTGCAGACAGTCCATGGTCAGCTGTAGATGGCATTGTAACACAAGAGGTGAGTGTGCCAAGATTAAGAGGTCGTCTAGGTATGGCAAGATTCTGGACTCCCTGGAATCTGAGGTGTACCGCCATTATTTTGGTAAAGACCCGAGGGGTTGTTGACAGGCCTAAGGTCGAATTGCCCGAAACTGGTAATGTTGCTGCAGAACAGCAAACCGTAAGAACCGCTCGTGGATTGGAGTAATAGGTATATGCAGATATGCATCCTGAATGTCCAGAGAAACCATGAAATCCCCAGGCTCTAATGCCAGGACAATAGATCATAGAGTTTCCATGCGGAACTTGGGCACTCTGATAAATTTGTTGAGGGGTCTGAGATTCAGAATAGGTCGATGAGACCCATTCGGCTTCTGAATCAAAAAGAGAGTGGAATAAAACCAGTTCTTCTCTGAGCCAAAGGAACCAGTATTATCACACCTGAACTCAGCGGGAGTGAATGGCCTCTTGGAAGGCCAAGGCCTTGATAGGATCTGATGGGGGACCTGTACAAAAATTGCTGGGGAGGACGCCTCAGGAAGGTGAGAGCGTAACCAGTGAGAGACCACTTCTTGGACCCAGGCATCTGTTGTTGTTTGACGCCATGAGTCGGCAAATCGAAGAATTCGGCCTCCCACCCTGGGATCCCCCAGGAGGAGGCCCGCGACCAAGGCTGCTTGACTCGCGGCTTGATGGTCTTGAGCAAACTAGACTGCCTCGGAAAGGACTGTCCTCTTGCCTTACCCTGGGGGCGAAAGGACCGAAAGGACAGCCTAGGCTTAGGGGCAGCTGCTGATGGCAGAAAGGCAGATTTTGAGGGTGCCACGGTAGCCACAATCTTGTCCAATTCTGCTGCCAGAATAAGGATTTGAGGGCCTTCTTGGATCCCGTGTCTGCCTCCCAGGGCTGTAGCCAAAAGGATCCGGTTGAGACTACCAAGGTCGCAGATGCCTTACAGGCAAGGAGTCCAGTATCCAACGCAGCTTCTCCCAAATAAAAGGCTGCTTCCTGAATATGGGAGATGTATGCCAGTTGTTCCGTGGTAGCATCTGATTGAAGGCTCTCTTCCAGTGCCCCTGCCCATCCTTCGATAGCCTTAGCCACCAAGGCCGCAGCCATAGCTGGCCTAGTGATCGCCCAAGAGCGAGTTGACTGACTTGAGACAAGTTTCTAGCTTTCTATCCGTGGCATCTTTAACGGAAAAAGGTAGCGTCAAGCTTCTGACTAAGCGTGCCACATTCGAATCAGCAGTGGGAGGGACTTGCCATTTAGTACACGCCTTAATAGGCAGAGGGTAAAAAGACGCTAGTCTTTTTGGGACCTGGAACCGCTTGCCAGGAGTACCCCAAGCTTCTCCCATGAGCTCAGTGAGGTGTTCTGATTGAGGGAATTCAACCTTAACCACCTTCTGACGTCTAAACATCGGGGTTTAGGGGTCCGGTTCATCATTCTCTATATTCAGGATTGATTTAACTGCCCTCACTAAAGCAGGAACATCCACTGATGATTGATGGTGCACCTCACCCGAGTGCGACCCGGTGAGAGAACCTTGTGTATTATCTACCTCCTCAGATGATAACACCAGAATGCGAAAGCTGAGTAGACTGGGAGGATGATACAGTCCGCCTACGTGCTTTGGTGGCTAATGGTCTGTCTGCCTGTAACCTTTGCGGCAGACGTTTGAGTCATATTCTGAAATGAATGGGCATAAACATCCACCCAAGGAGGATGCAAAGGGGGTACCAACATAGTCAGCTGTAACAGCTGTAGGTACCCCATGGTGGGAGGTAGCATGAGAGTTGACAACAATCCACAATGTCAATAGGCAACATGTCGACATTCACAGAAGGTCGTTATGTGAAATGCTGAAATTGTCAGAATGTCAACATTAGGGTTAGTCACTAGAGGTAGGGTTAGGCACTAGCGGAGGTTAGGATTAAGCACAGGGAGGGAGAGGTTAGGGTTAGTCACTACAGGGAGGGTTAGGCACCAGGGGATGTTAGGTTAGTCACTAGAGGGAGGGTTGAGGGAACTGAATTTATTGGAATGCTGTCGCATCGGATGATTACACTGGAACCGACAGTCACATGACCGCTGGGACCCGGAAGCCGCTGCTGCTGTTGCCGGGACCAGGTAAGTGACCAAAGGGACCACCAGGGACGATACGTTGACATTTCATCAGTGTCTCTATAATGAATGTCTACATCAGGCCTTGCGAACCTGTGGCTCTATAGCTACTGTGAAACTACAAGTCCCAGCATGCTTTACCAGCTGATCAGTGGGAGGGTATGTTGAAACTTGCAGTTTCACAACAGCTGGAAAGTCACAGGTTGACCAGGCCTGGTCTACATAGTCAATGTTGACTTTATGGCCATGTCAACATTCTCATGCCAACATATCATACCTAACTCACACTACATAACTACTTGCTCCAAGGTAACAGTAACATATGAAGGATTTATCTAGTATGAAGACAGTTTACACATGATCACCACAAAGTACTTTCACACGAAAAAAAAACAAAAGAAAAAAAAAAAACACACTTGAGGCCAGATGTAGAGTGAGCACAATGCACATTAGCAAGGTGTATCTTACAATAAATCGCTCTCTGAATATAACCAATCATTCTCTCTCTGTTATCATGAGCCCAAACCACATACATAGTACAAAATATTTTATTTCTCAAACGGTTAACGAGATAATAGATGTTATACATATAGTACATAAATACAGTTTAGTTATTCAGGCAAAAATACACAATAAAGTATAGAGACTTTCAGAAGTGATTTTCCAAATTTAATCCCTGTAATACGTTACCCTATTCTGTTCCTAAATTAACCTTTGTGCAAATTAAATGAATCCTTTATTGTGTACATAAAGCCAGGGCTTCCTTGGTGTACATGTATTTATTGATGGATATTATAAGTGTGAGCAATTTTTTTCTGTCTGCGCCGAAGTTTGTGTTTTGAGAGAGCGCAAGAGAGGGAAATGAGGGGAAAGCATGGATAGCTTGTAGAGAAAGAATGGAGGACAGAACAATAGTGGTCAGAATGGATGGCGAACAAACATGTAATGTATTGGCGGACAGAAAGCATGGAGGGACAAACATGGACGACAAAGGCAGAAATAGAAAGTATATAGAGCAGAGAATAGCAGGGAATCGGTATGTAATACCGCCGGCCGCATGGCCGGCAGTTCGAATCCCGGCAGTGTCAGGCCGACAGAGGAAGAGATCCCGGCAGCGGCTGGAAATCCCGATCGTCCCCAGGTAAGAACTAACCAACCTAACCTACCTCCCTAACCCTCCCTTAGGGGTGCCTAACCCTAACCTCACCCCCCCCCTCCCCAAGTGCCTAACCCCCCCTTCCCTGCTGCCTAAACCTAAGTCCCCCGTGGGGTGCCTAACCCTAACCTTCTCCCGGGGGTGCAGGACCCCAACCCCCCTTCCCCTAGCCTAACCCTAACCCACCCGGGGGGGTGCCTAACCCTAAGTCCCCCCCAGGAGCCCTTAACCTAACCCTCCCCCCCGCGGCTGTGTGATCGCGGTGCCCGGCATCCCTTCGATCGGGATGCAGGGTCCCGGTTTCCCGGCGTAGGGGTAATGACAGACGTCTGTCGGGAAGCCGTCGGTCTGTATTGCGGCCGCCGGTTTCCTAAACGTATACCAATAGCATGTGTGATCAGAGGACAAAGAGCAGAGAATAAATGGAGGGAGAGATGCTAATGCAAGGTTATAATAGAGTTAAGCAAAGAGTATCGCAGATTGTATGGATGTATACATTGCAGGACATGCTCACTGATATAAACAACATTGCAGGCTATTGTACAGTGTGATAATGGGGACCAACTCATGCCTAAAATATGATCTGCAGGGATTATTAATGTATCATAATAACTGCTCAGGAGGTATGTCATCTGGAATGAGCAGCCAAACACTTGCATGTACAAATTGTGTGTTTATTCTGTTTGAGATGCTGATCAAAGGCAAGAATATTCCCTGCAGAGAGGCCCCACGTAAGCTGATAACTCAAAAGGCTGGGAGACAGCTAGTCTAAGATATACCTTAGAGAAGCCCAGCAATCTGTGAATACCACCAGGGGGGTCAGGGACATTTCATTGTAGCAAGGTGTGAAACGAGCCCTCAACTGTACAGTTTAGCCAGGATGCCAAAACTGCCTAGATCTCCTGCCCCCCCCCCCTCCCTTCCTTAAACCAGAGGGGGGGGGGAGCTTTCCCTACATAAAAGGGGACAGGGTCAAACCAGTATATTAGCTGAGTCCAGTGATCACCCATTGTTCATTTTTGTGAGGAGGCCATAGGGTCAGAATGCACCAGATCCCCAAGAAGACACCTCATTTCTGTCATTGTTCAACCCTGCACAGGTGACCTGAGCTCTGTTTTTCCCCCTTTATTTTTTTTCTTGAAATTGCTAGTAACTTGTGTGATCTTTTAATAATTATTATAATCTTTTGTAACTAATACGACAAGCAGAAGTGACTTTTACTTTCTTCCATTTTTGACGTCCTATACAACACAAACTTAGATAGGTCTGTTCACTGTATTGGTACACACAGACTGAAAAAGGTTCTGTGGTTATAGGATAGCAACTCCTCACTCTCTCACTCGGTCCGTCAATGTCCCCTGCAATGTATATATTGTATCAGGGAATTTGTCGGTTAACACTTTACACGAACAGCAGAAGTGACTGTATCTTTCTTCTTATTTGTGTCCTATACAACACATACCTGAGTGAGGTCCGTTCACTGTAATGATACACATGGACTAAGAAAGGGTTTTGTGGCTATAGGTTCACAACTCGTTTAGATATGTCCTTACCCTATCATGCGAATATTAATTAATATGTTTAGTAGCCTCTATGGTTAACATACAGATTTGTGACCATATTTCCTTTAACATAGGTATGACCTTGATATAATATGGGCTGATATTTGATTCTCTCAATATAGTATACATCTATTAGAGGGTTTACTGTCCAGTCTCTCTCTCCGGTGGTAATGTCTATTAAATGACTATTATTTTATCCTCTGTAATATAGCACTGGACTATTACATAGCTATAATTATAATATACGTGCAATAATTTTACACCTGCACTAATATCTTAAGTTTAGAATATGTGCTTAGGAGGAAAGGAGTCAATTAGGACACTATATGCACATTATTACGATCAGGGAATCTTTTACCCATCACCTCTCATTGATATAACTAGAGGGGCGGAATTATTAAGTACATAGCTTAATCAGCACAGTAATATAACTGAGCTATAGTTATGTTAATACATGTGCAACAATCGTATACCTGCACTGCTGTCTTAGGTTTTGAATATGTGCTCAGGAGGAAAGGAGTTAACTATGTTATTAAATGTACAGTACAATGGACTGGGAATCCTGATGACGATCAGGATAAACAGGAACTATCCCCATGACTACTCTTTTCCGTCCCTCCCACTCCATGACAACCTTCTTCTGTCCCACCCCTCTCATAGAGGTAACTAGAGGGGCGGAGATATTCTAATTATGCAGCCAATAAAATGGCTGCCGTCTAATAGCTCTTACTATCGGCCTCCTGTTTGAGAAAACCTGAACGGCGAAACGCGCGTCACAGGACACGTGAGTATCAGCTGAGTCCAGCTGATCTTCCGGCCGGCGTCTGACCATCCCCGCTGTACACTGCAGAGGCACCGCTCAGGTACAGTGAGTATCAGCTGTTCCCAGCTGACTCCCGGGCGGGTGCTAGTACAGCCTTATGCACCGAACAAGGACTTGGCACAGACATTGAAAACGTCCCTTCTTTGCTTCCGTAATGGCAGCTCCTGTTACACTCGTGCCCTCTACTCATTAGTATACAAGCATGTAGTGATTCTGTGATTCTCTTACAGCTTAGGGGTATCTGCTTTTTGCCCCCAGTTATACACTAGGTGTAGCATACTATCATATATGGTTACAAACACCCATTTTTTTTATATACCTATTGCCATTAAAATGTTGCATGTTTGGGGTGTAGAATAATGAAAGCTTAAAGAGTGTTAACCATTTATTGTATACAGGAGTGATAAGTGGGGATATTATTGCTAAAATTGAATCACATAAATTATTATACCCAAATATTAGAAATACAAACCTTTAGTGTAACTTATTGAATAATATCATTATATGAGTTTGTATATTCCAAGGGTTACATACTTAGACGCCGGCTGTTTAATCTAGCTTGTATCTATGGATGGCGTATATGGCTACATAATATTTATTATTACAAGCTTACTTTATTTTTTATTCTTTATTTTCGCCTCTTGTTCCACTGTCACTAAATTTTGGAACAATATCTAAGTATTGAAGGGTAAAACCTACTTTTTATGGTATGGCCAAACTTTATTGTACTCAAGCCATGGTGCAGATACTGATTCTTTGGAATACTGTGCTGCAGTTATATATGGTACAGAATACTGTAGTGCTGATCATTCTTTTTTTGTGTATATGTTGTGATTTATTGTCATGTTCAATGTCTTGTTCTAGTCTTTTTAAAGTGCATCAATAAATAAATGTTATGTTTTAACTAATATTTTTGAGAACTACAAAATAAGAGTGCCCCCACAAAGGAGTTTCTTTCTGTTGCCCTACTATATAGGATAATTCCCCCCTTTATTTGAGCTGTATACTGCTTGACTCCAGGGGAGCACCACCAACTGAGAAATGGTAAAGACGTCTTGTTGATATGTGATATAGATGTTGTTTTCTGGATTTCTTCAGACTCTATGTAAATCATGTGCGGAGTCCTCTGTTTTCTAATCTTTTGTAACCATAAGCTTTAAAGTAACTACTTAAAGTTAAAACCTAATTTTTAGTTTTGATATTCTGTAATTCTTAAACTCATGGCCTCCTATAGTCACATGCCACTAACATAAAAGGTATATTTTTCAGGTGAAGCGGAACCAAAAAGCCACAGTGGGAGGGGCATCTCCCAGTCTAACTCTTGGTGGTGGCAGGATTTTTGTATTTGGTAATAAGGTAACCCGTAAACAACCACTGTTACAACCATCCGTCTTAGCTAGCTATCTGATTGCATTGGAGTGCGAGACAAAATAACCAACATTGCAGGCTATCGTACAAATGGTAATATTAAAATAAGTAACTGTAAAAGAGTAGTATATTTATTATAAGGTTATTGTAAACAGTAGGTGCAGAAGTAGTAAATAATAATTACAGGCTTAACAGTTACTGAAGGGATAAACAACAGTAGAGTAAGTTTTAGGCTGATTAGAGACTAGAGGAGTAGTTAATGTAGGATTAAATAGATCAGTAGAAAAACCATCAGGCTGATTTCATAAAGTTTAGGCTTTAAATTGCAATTTACAGAGTTAGCCAGGGAAGGAATAGCTGGGGATGCAGAGTTCCTCAAGTGTTGAAGAGCTCCAGGAAACAGGAAAGTTAGGTCTGTAGTGCAAGGTCTGGGCTAATGTATACCATCACTCACACTCACTGGTGCACCTCTATCAGGTATGAACAGGAAGTCAGTTCATACAGAGGCTCTGCACACGCCAGGCTCAGGGCAAAGGTCATTTTGCCTCCAGAGCTGGGCATACGCAGGTCACATTCCAAGTTCACACTGATCTATGTACGGCACTACGGACCATTTGTGGAACCATATAAATAAAAGATAAGATTCAGAGTGGGCTAGCACAGACATTACTGAAAATTGCAAGGCATTATCCACTGAAGAGGAAAGGTAAAGCCACACGACTACATAGGCTTTAGGAGTACATAATGAATCACATGACTCCATAGCGACCCTATTTTAAAGAGATTAATGGTAATCCTTTGTTTAAAACTAAGAGGAGGAAAACTAAATAACCTACCAAGCATTTTTCACATTTAAGGTACCATTTCCACAGTTCTTTTGCCCTTGCCAGCCAACAGGTCTGCCTATAGGTCAGACCCCACCCTGGATTTCATGGTACGTCAACCTATTCCAAAGTCCCCTAAGAAGTACACATAGTAAGTGAAAGATGAACCCTGTATAAAAACACACAATACAGAATAATAGCCTGCAACTATACTAAGGGGCTCCCCACGCTGCCAATGGCACCCCTATCTCTTATGTCATAGTGAGGTCACGGAATGGGTGGTCCAGACCTGAAACAATTTTCTGTTCTCACCAAATAGCAGACTAAATGGGAATTGTAGAGATATGATTGTTGAAGCTGAGTAATTGGCTGAGACAAGTTCAGTTTAAAATTGAATCGCGGCGAAGCCATCTTGCGATTGGCCGCAAGACGCCATCTTGAAAATGAGATCGCAAGACGCCATTTTTCGAATGGCCGCCTAAGCGCCATCTTAGATAAACTCACATTTTAGTACATGTGGCGATAATACTATTAGCACCATGCGATTGCATCTTTCACCATTTCTCATACACACATTAATACGCACAATTGCGCTGTTAACTAGTCGCATATTAGCGAATGCATAGGACTTTGTATGAAACCGCTGTTTTATTAGCTTTATGCGCACGCATCTGCCCCAAGTTAACCAGCGTCCTTATATCAAACCGCTGTTTTATTAGCTTTATGCGCACGCATCTGCCCCAAGTTAACTAGCGTCCTTATATCAAACCCCGAATATTCACACATAAGGTTTAATAAGCTTTAAAGTATATGATTTAAGTTGGTTCAGTTAGTTTAAATGCTGAGAAATAAAGATATATGATAACTAAAGTTTTATATATATTAGGAAAGTCGTGTTTGGTTTCGTACTGATGCGTACTCTTTCAACAGAATTCCGGGACTAACGGTGTGAAGATCGCATCATGCATTCTCAACTTATGGACCGCAGAGACAACAAGCAACAAAATGTATATTTCATGAACAACTGTTAGGATGTTACAGGGGGCGGGAAGGGAAAGACCCCCAGCTGTTAGAGGCAGGGAGAGTCTATTTGAACCAGCCTGTTAAATGCTCTGTAACAGATGCTTCTCCCCTGGGAACCAATGACATCAGCAACAAACTTCTCTATTGTCCTGTCTATTCTGGGGGGGTATAAATATGTGTGCTCAAACGCTGGGTTCTTAGTCTTCGTGCTGAATGCTGAATGACGAGGGGTCTCTTGCTGATGCCTATCTTTGGGTCCGGAAGCGCTGCGTATGTATACTGTACTTGGGTCTGTATAATTTCTTTTGCGCCTAAATTGTGTCTGGATCAATTGCGTGTAACTGTCTGAACTTTTACTTGAATAATACTTTTGCTTTGGAACCACAGATTCCAGGTCTAAGTCTTTATTTACTGTATGACTGCGTACGCAAATTAGCGTCATTCTTAGAGGTTTATAGGTAGGATTTTAGAAGGTACAGGCAGGGGTATATAGAGGTTCTGATCCAGTATCGTTATGATAGAGAGACAGACATTATGGGAGGTTGGGCAGAACATTTCACTCATGAATAAAGTGTTCTAATTTAAAAGTACATAAACTTTGACATAGACTGTAAAGTTGTGTGTCTTTGGGTGACAAAACGTAATAAAAAATGTGCAAGGGTAAAACATTTAATAATACCTTTGTTGACATTTATAGTACAATTTTTTTTTTTTGGGGGGGGGGGGTTGTTTTACACACTTTTACTAAAAGAACAGGAAAAATTGTTTGGAACCACCATTCATTATTTTTGCTAGAAGGTTTTCTTTCATCACATTGAAAGTGGTCTGGAAAGTCCACAACACAAAACTAAATTTGATCAAATTATATGTAAACATTAAAAAATATATATATATTAAATTTTATTTTTTTCCACTACATTTAACAATCAACTCAAAATATAGGTCTCCAAAAAAACGCTTTAAAGTGGCACTACCGCTTAGGAAATGTTTTTCCTTAGGAATTCTTACACCCTAGCCAGAGTCTGCTGCATACAGCCATGTTTAAATGGAGATGGAAGGAGGACTGTGAGTGTGAGAACCAATCACAAGCCACAAAATTTTAACTGCAAATTGTGATTGGTTTTTCCGTTATTCCCACTGAGAAAAACGGAGAAGCCTCTAAAACTTTAAAAGCGACCAGCACTCAGATAATTCCTACCCCACCATAGATGGGGAATCCAATTCCATGTTATTTTGAAAACACTACCTGCATGTAATTATTCATATGCTGAAGTGCTGAATAGCACCATGACCCAACAGTCCCCTTCCATGGAGCATTCAACCCTGTGGGACTATAAAGAAACGGCAAGATGACATTATTAAAATGGGAATCTCTCCTTGGACGGATGGAGCTGAAAGCATTCTTCCTTTCAAGAATTTATACTTTAGGTAAAACATGCAAGGAAAAATTATCAAATTCAATTAATTACCTTGATTTTCTGGATCTGTGGACTTTGCGCGACTTCCCTGTAGTTCGGGACCTGCTGGTACTTCGTTTCCTTCTGGAGCTGTAAGAAGATGCACTGCTAGAACGGCGCCTGCGTCTAAAACACATGCATATGAATTAAGCACATTACCAGCTGAAAAATAATAAAAGGATACATTATACCAGCCAAAGATTCCAAGATTGACCCTCAGAGTCCAAACACTGCCCATTTTTATTTAAGCGGAATTTGGGCAATCACCAGTGAGTGACTATGACAGACAGCTAGAGCAAAGCAGGGAAAGTTTTAAAATGTGGCTTGAGGACAGACAGACAGATCCACTGAAACAGGCTATAAGCAGTAGAAAAGGACTAAAGCGCTAAGTGTACTAAAGATCTGAACTTCCTATATAAATGACAATAGCAGAACTAACAAACATATAATGTATACATTAATAGATCGTTTTAGAAAAAGTGATTTTTGACTTCCCACCCTAGTATGGGTGTAAGTGTGGGAACTGTTCCTACTTTACCCTAACAGGTCCTGTGCATAGGCCACACTTCCCCCGCTGATGATTTGCAGCTCGTTTACGGTTAGTTGCCGCCATTGTCATTTGCATTGGACATTCAGATCTTTGTACACTTTGCGCTTTCATCTTGTTCTACTTTACCAATCAACTATTTTTATATAGAAAGCTGCTATTTATTAGGGTAGCGCATATATATATATATATATATTATATACACACATACATAATACATATTACAATCATGTTAACCTGTTTTAGAGCAACAATTTTGTCTGAAGCATGTTCCTAAATTATAGGGCAGCAGGTTTATAAAAGTGAATACGACTAAGGACTATGGGGAAGATTTTATGAACTTTCTCAAGAAGACAATTGGAGAGGTTGGCTTAGCAACCAATCAGATATAAGCTATAATTTTATAGACTCTACTAGATAAATTATAGCTGGATTTGTTTGGTCATATAAGAAGCTTCTCCACTTGTCCTCTTTAGGAACCTTACTATACTGAATTTCATCTCATTTCCTCTAAAAAAAAAAAAAAAAAAAAAAAAAGTGGTTCTCAAACTCTGTCCACAGGACCCCACACAGGTCACATTTTCCAAGTCACCCAGCAGGTACACAGGTGTATTCATTACTCACTGGCACAGTTTGAAAGATCCACAGGTGGAGCTAATTATTTCACTTGCAATTCTGTGAGGAGACCTGAAAAACATGGACTGTTTGGGGTCATGAGGACCGGGTTTGAGAACCTGTGCTCTAAAATATCTTGCATTTTGAAGTGGACGGCAATGTAACAACCTGTAGGCAAGTGGTACTCAAACTCAGGGCCTGATTCTGACCCGCTCGCGAGCGCTGAGCGCTCGCAAGCGGGTCGATGGTGCCCTAGTGAGCATGCGCACGACGGAGGAAGCTCCGTCGTGCGCGAGACCCGAATAGCGACGGCCAAGCAGTCGCTATGGGTCTCGCACCAAAGGGGGCGTGCTGTCGATGTTGATTGACAGCACGCCCCCTTTGGTGGGCATGCCAGGGGCATTGCTGCCCAGACGGAGGCATTCCCATGGGAACGCCTACCGTCTGGGGCCGGCCCCACTGACATCTCTAGTGATGTCAGTGGGAGTGCTTTTGGCTCTGACAGAGCCAAAAGCACTACTGGGCTTTCGGCAGCGAGACCCTACAGCAGGGTCTCGTCGCAAGCCCGATGGTTGCGATGGTCTTGACCATCGCGACCATCAATTTGGCCGCTCGCATAAGCTGTGGGTGCTCACCCACAGCTATGCGAGCGGCCAGGAGGCAGCTGCAACAAGAGGTAGGAGGGCCCCGATTCAGAGCGAGCGCTCCTGTCAGAGCGTCCGGCTCTGAATCAGGACCTCAGTCCTCAAGGTACCCTACAGTCCAGGTTTTAAAGATATCGATGCTTGTGTATGTATGATATAATCAAACTGACTGATATACTAATTAAATCATCTGTGCTAAAGGGGGAATTCAATTAGCCACAATAACCCATCAATGGGTGTAAATGTGACTTTTTACGGGAGACGTGAATTTGAATCTATTCAGTTGTAACATACGTTAATTCTCTATGGGATTTAACAAGTCTTTTTTCCAGGACCTCCTGAACAAGAGAAAAGTTGGGGAAAATCCTTATTCTAATAGTACAAATTTGGTGATTTGGTTCAGAACCACTGGGACAACCTCCTTAATGATTAATTAGGCACTTAGTAGTTTTAATTTGGGCAATAATGAAATTTTTTGGGTGGAATTCTGCAAAATGCAGAATAATGGATTACAAGATATGAGACAGGTATAAGGAGGTGCTGTATGAATGGGACAGAAGTTTTTAAGCTTGCAGGTGGGAGTTACAGGTGTTTTTTAACACATTTTTAAAAGTGGCTTAAAATGACATATGTACTTACAGACATTTTTATGCTCCCCAAATTTATCTAGAGCATTTATTTTGCAGAAAAACACTTGTTTTCTATCATTTTTTCACTGTTTCGAAAAATGCATATAACAGCTATTTGACACATTTTAAGAACCCCAAATACTTTGATTTTGGACACTCACATAATTCTATACTGTTATCCAATATAAGTTTGCAATTTTTGGGGGTACAGGCTGATTTTTCCCATTTTCACCCACACTTAACGCGTGTATTACCAGCAACAATTACCACGTGGACACTGGAATAAGCATTTTCTATTTCAATTACACGTTAATTGGGAGCGCATAGATGCATTAAGTGAAATTACCGGCCAATATGCCCGTTAAATTAACACGCAATATAAAAAATTTTATCACGGCTAATTGAATTTTGGCCTAAATATGAGTATCTTTAAAACCTGCACTGTTAGGGTAAATGTGAGGACTGAGGACCTCATTCAGAGTCGTTCGCAAGCGCTGAGCGATCGCAACCGACTCAATGTTTTGGTCCTGCGCACGCGCAGCAGCCGCACTGCGCGTGCGCAAGCCCCGGAGCGAGAGAGAAACTCTCTCGCTCCGGAGCTCACTACAAAAGTGGCGGCTGTCGATGTTGATCGACAGCTCGCCTCGTTTTGTAGGCGGGGTGGTGGGGTGGTTACACAAACGGAGGCGTTCCTAACGGAACACTTGCCGTTTTGTGGGCGGCCGCACTGACATCAGCAGTGATGTCAGTGGGGAGTTTCCTGCTCGATCAGACCAGGAAGCTCCCTGGGGCTTGCGGTTGCCAAGACCCAACGTTAGGGTCTCGTCGCAAGCCCCGATGGTCTTCACCATCGCGACCATCACCCTGGTAGGTCGCTAAGCTGTAGGTGGTAACCCATAGCTTATCTAGCAACCAGGAGGCCGCACAGAAAAAAAAGAAGCGCCCGCCCTCATTCTGAATGAGGGCCTGAGTTTGAGAATCACTGTTGTAGGCAATTAGCTCATCAGACTGCTCACAGGAGCAGCATAGGAGTGTGGATCCAGTAGAGGGCAGTGACCTGTCCACTTATTCAGTGGTTCCCAAACTTTCTGAAATCATGGCACCCTAGAGCAGGGGTGGGGAACCTTTTTTCTGCAGAGGGCCATTTTGATATATATAACATTATTTGTGGGCCTGGTGGAGGCCACGCCCCCTCTGTGTGATGTCACATGGGGACAGGGCCCCAATAGCCAGTGATTACAGCAATGCCTTGAGCATCCTGAGGATGCTCAGGGGAGTTGTTAGGGCAGCGGTGTGACTGTCTGATGCATCCTAAGGACTCTCCATGCGGCACTGCTGCATAGATTCTGGCCGCAAGGTGCCATTATAGGCACCCTGCCATCCAGGTGAGGCTAGCAGAAAAAAAGCTCAGAGGGCCAGACCAAATGATTCCGGGGGCCTGAAATTCCCCATCCCTGCCCTAGAGTAACAAAAAAAATTTTTAAGCCACCCCTAGGCCAAAAGTTTCTCACTGAGAAATTCAGCAAACATTATTAAATGAAGTAACATGTGCTTACCCGTCATCCTTAGGTTCTGCTATGTGGTGTTGGACAGGGTTGCGTTTCAGTTTGTCCACACATTTTATGATTGGCAGTCACCAGCACTGGTTTTGCCTAACCATCACCACCCCAGGATGCAACAGAAGCCAATTTGGAAACCACTGACTAATAGGACTGTGTTACTGAGAACAGCACTGCATGCGGCAGGGGCTGTGTTATGAGGTCAGGAGAAGAACATTATAGACAGAGCATGAAGCAGCATTCCCTAACAACACTTTCACACACCTCTGATTTTAAACAGCTAACCTGGCAATGCTACGCTATTGGATGTCTAACGGGTTATCCAACTGATTCAGACCACAAAGTAATGGAGGGGAAAGGGGGGAGTGTAATATCTCCTTCCCTCAAACACTATTGGGATACTAATAAACACCAGACCAATAGACACACACTGCTACCTTTGCATTTAGATGCTAAATTTGAACTAAACAAGAAGCAATCAATGAAACATCTTTTACTTGTGCTACATAAATTCAGGTTAATGGGTGATTGGTTGCTTAATGCAAAATTGGGTAGAGGAAGAATAAGAAATAACTCTACATTGAGCAGTTAGTGGGAAAATTCCTACACCAGATTTCAGAAACTATATACAATGTTTACCTTGTTTTATTGAATAAAGTAATATGTTGCTCTTTTAAATAGAAATAAGTATAAAATACATAAATATGTGTCCAACAGACATCAACTTAATAGGAAGTTAATTAAGTTCTAGAGATCATCTGGACAATCAGTATGACTTTACATGCCTTCCCTCAATATAAATCTATAGTTTGCCCTCACCTTTTGTCATAGGAGTGTGAGCTTGAGTGTGCATCTCGTGAGCGAGACCTTGATCTTCTTCCTGATTTCTTATGACTGCGCTTCTTGCCCTCTGACGAGCTACTGGAGGAAGATCGCCGGCGATGTTTCTTTTTTTTGCGTGACTTGGCTTCCACCTCAGAGTCTGAAGAGCGACGACCCATTATGTCACTTTACTAAAAAGAAGAGGAAAGTCCTGGGGTTTATACTTATTAGCTTGAGCATACAAAGTTTATAGCTTAGATAACACTATCATTAAAGATTTATAACAGATAACAGGTGTAACTCTACCATGGTTGCTCCGAGATTAAACACAATTGGCATCGCAGGGATATGAAAGATTTTTTTTCAAGCTCAAATACTCAAATTTACTAAGAATCGTGTTTAATAGTGTAAGGGTTCAGTCGCGTTTGTGGCCGACTTGTAAAGTCCTTCCTCTGAGCAGAGTGTTTTGAAAAGCCAGCACAGATCAGTGAGATCCGTGCATGCTTCTCTGTTAAAGCGTTAAAAATTTGGAAAAAAATGTGTGAGTCCCCCTTCCCCAAGCATTACATTACATTTCACGGGTACCGGGCCAAAGCAATAACCCCTCCAACTAGTCAGCCAGGTCTGGAAAGTTGGGACCACCCAAATAAAGTAGTCCCCGCTGTGAAGTGTTCCCCACGCTGGGCCTGAAGCCCAGGGCTATCCCCCGCACCCCAAGCCAGTGGGTGCAGGGTTGATAGATTTGGATTTGAGTATAAGTAATATGGTCATTTACAGGGGGACTACATGCCCCAGCAAGCCTCCCCGCATGGAGGTACTTGGAGAACCATAAGTAACAGCATGCATGGAATTAAGGGCCCACTGGTGCCTATAAGCCCCCTATGTAAAAAAAAAAAAAAAAAACAGTAGAAACACACCAAATTAAAATTTAATACACACTCACTCTACATACTCTCCTCAACCGCAGCACTGGTAAGTCCCTTTGTCCAGTAGACATCCCAGGAGGAGATCTGTACTCTTCTCCAGTATGCATCCACAGGTAAGAAAATGAAAAAATGCAACCCGTCCCAGATGGGCAAAGAAGTACTGTATGTACTGAAAGTGTAAGGTCCCACGTGTGTTCCTGCACTTGGAGCCCCGTCAGCCAATCAGCGTCCGCTACCATGGGAACAGGCCGCTGATTGGCTGTAAGTGTTCTCTCTCTCTTAGCTAATCAACAGCCAGCCCAATGTTTGGCTAAGAGAAAGATCATTCACAGCCAATTAGCAGCCTGATCCCTTGGCAGTGGCCGCTGATTGGCTGGCAGGGTTCCAAGTGCAGGAACACACATGGGTCCCGTCACATTCCGAAGCCGCGGTATATGTACAGTATGTACATATAGTGCACCATGTACATATAATGCTATATCCGGCTGGTACGCGTTGCGTTTTTTTTTCTGTTCTTACCAATGGATGACTAATAGAGAAGAGGACAGCCTGTGAAGTCTACTGGACAAGGGGACCAACCGGCGCCAGGGAGTAAGTATGTAGTGTGAGTAGGGGTGTGAATGCGAGTGAGTGAGTGAATGAGTTAGTGCATTTATAATAAAAAATAATACAATATTTGGGGTGTGTATACTCTATTTTAATATTTTTTCCACAGTGGGGGTACAGTGCCGGCCCATCTGCTGGCATTTGTAGTTCTATAAGTGCCAAAGAGAGGGCACACTGGTACCTGTAATCCCACTGTGAAAAAATATTTTCCATTTATTTAAACCATTACCAGGGATGCAGAGAAGAGGCCCAGGCTATCAGCCCAGGCCTGGGGTATACTCAGGTGGGGGACACTTTAATTGGGGGGTCCCCACTTCAGGATGAATCCCCAACCTGGGATGACTAGTTGGGGGCAGGTTAATGCTTTGGCATGGGGGCCCCATCAAGTGTGCCCCCCTGCTGTGGCATTATCATCCAGCTAGTTTAGCCTGATGCTGGTTCAAGGAAATACAGGGGGAACAATACACGTTTTTCCCCGTATTTCCTGAACCAGGATAGGCTCACAGAGCCCAGTGCTGGTTCATTAAAACATGGGGGACCCCCATGCATTTTTTCCCACGTATTTCCTGAACCAGAACAGGGTCACAGAGCCCGATGCTGGTTATGCTTTGGGAAGTGAACCCCAATGCTTAAATTTATATCCGTGTTTGCAATCACGATTCTTGGCAAATGCCCATGTTGTATTCTTGTCTATGGAAAGTACTTGAGCATTTGGCCAATGGTGTATTTATTTCTATTTATGTTTTCAACAGTGTTTTGCAGAGAGAATCAAGATTTTTAGATCAGTGTTTGCCTTTCGTGAATCAACATGTTTGAAAATCAAGGGAAACTCTCACGGGAATACAATCTTGGCCAGACACGATTCTTAGTAAATTTACCCCCAAGTGGGGGCCATTGTGCAAATAAAATAATTACCTTGCAGGTGCCGGTCTCCACCATCTTTTCAGCTGATACCCTAATTAACTGTGGTTACTAAACAGGAGCGTCTGCAGAATAACCTTACAAGTATCAGGTCTCAGGTATTTACCCGATCACCCCTACTCACAGAAAGACTTTCAAAATTGTAAAAAAGTAACACGCCTTGGGAGAATCAAAAATACACAGAAAAAAACCCAAGCAAACACAAACATTCATTATAGGAAAGATAAAATAGATAGGCTGTATAGTAAAGCCACCAGATATTTGGAGTAGTTTTCATTATAAAGCCAACATGGAGTATAGGGCTAGACAAAGTAACACCACCAGAATTTTTTTTTATTTTTTTTTGGGGGGGTCTGTATAGTAAAACCACCAGACATTTGCGGTTTGCATTTTACAGTGGCCTCCATAGCAGGTCGGCATTGTGTTTTGGCTAGTGGTCACAACAATACTGCCTTTATTGGATAGTGTTCAGTTGACTGTTTGTTGCGTGTGTTTACACACACACACTGTGTGTGTGTGTGTGTGTGTATATATATATATATATATATATATATATATATATATATATATATTCTCCAAATATGAACAGGCACTCAAGATATTGGGAATGTGTGCCAGGGTGCCTTCTATGAAAATCCAATATCCAAGCAAAAGATCAGCGGCACTCCCGGACTTGTATCATGGTGAAAAAAACTTTAATGCATGCCACTCAGCCGATGTTTCAGGGCCGTACAAGACCCTTTTCTCAAGGCAGGCGTTGCAATATTCATTTACATTATAAACAGCATTTTTTTTTTCACCATGATACAAGTCCGGGAGACTAGGGTGCTCTCCGAGCCATGTAGGGGAGTCACTAGGATGGCCTCCATACTTTATAAAGGGATAATCTGGACTGCATAATTTTTGCACTGAATAAATAATCAGATTGGGTAGGTCGCTACTGAATTTGTTTACAGCTCTTTGACATAATTTTTCATATATTTCACTGGCTATATAAAACAATCGCCCACACGGTTTTCCTCAGGCCCATTATTTATTGCAAAGTACTCCTAGAACAGCTTGTGTTCATCCCAAATCCATGATGTGTATTATTACGTACTACACTGCTCTGTGACGTATGTAGCTGTGTATTATAATCATTTATATCGGGCTGTCTGCCAACAAATGAAACTATGTATTTTACAACAAATCTCTGCCTGTTGGAGTACTGTAAACCCTCAACACCATAACTGCATACCAGATCTCAAGCAAAAGGTAGTTAGAACTCATTCATGGTTCCCATAAATTGGAAATGAAACACCAAGAAATGCATTTTATTTCCAGTTTTCAAAAGTCATTAAGGGGCCCATTCATCATTGTATATTTGAGGTATAATCCCCGAAAACACCCATTTTCGGTGGTTAAAAACAAATATTAAGTTTTCCCAGGATGTGTTAAGGGGGGCCCACGGCAGGTATCTCCAATACCTGCTGTGATCCCTCCATTTACCCAGGCAGCTGCATCCCCCATAGGGTTCTATGGGGGATGCAATGCTGCCAAATTTACCAACATCCGGAATGCAAGGTATTCTGGAATATGGGCCCCCGCAGCTAATACCATCTGAAGGTGGCGTTAGCCACTGTAGCCTATGGGCTACACCGCATATAATTAGCCGGCGGAGGATTCTCGAGAATTTTCCCTGTCTATGGCGTGTCGCTGCATGTACCGGATGATACACCCGGGCGCTATGATCGCATATTGCAATGTGATCGTGGGCGGAAATGTCATGCCCAGAGCATTTTTGTGTCGATAATTTTCATGTCGAACTTTTTACCTGTCTAACTTTATTGTGTCTGACTCATGTCTGTGTCGAACTTTTTTCCATATCTAACATCTGGTGTCTATCTAGACATTGTCTAACTAATTACTGTCTATCTCTTATACCACACTCGAGAAGGAGTAACACTGGCAGTAATCAGTCTCTTCCCATCATAGCATAGGAGAAGGTGTAACACTGGCACGAACCTGTCTCTTCCTCCCATAACAGGTGTAGCACTGGAACTAACCTGTCTCTTCCCATCATAGCACAGGAGCCGGTGTAACACTGGCACTAACCTTTCCCTTCATAGCCCAGTAACAAGTGTAACACTGGCACTAACCTGTCTCTTCCCAACATAGCACAGGATGGGGTGTGAGACTGGCACTAACCTTTCCTTTCATAGCCCAGGAACAGGTGTAACACTGGCACTAACCTGTCTCTACCCCCACATAACACAGAACAGGAGTAACACTGGCACTAACCTGTCTCTTCCCCCGATAACACAGGAGCAGGTGTAACACTGGTACTACCCTGTCTCTCCCCATCATAGCACAGGAGCAGGTGTAACACTGGTACTACCCTGTCTCTTCCCATCATAGCACAGGATCAGGTACAGGCCCAGGTGGGTATACTGTAGCAGGGAGCGGCCCAGTCATAACAACACTGGCAGTGTATAGAACTGTACCCCGTGCGGTGCAGGTAGTCAGACAGCGGCCTCTACTACATGCAGCACTGACAGAACATGCCGCAGCGGGTAACGGAGCAACCTCGGGACACACTTACCGGACACACAAGCTCCAGGGCACTCTGTTATTATTACCAGTCCCACGCTGCACACACAACCAGACCAGAGCAATCGCACCACAGCAGACACAAGAAGGCGAGTGTAGATGAATCGATGAGAGAGCGCGCGCTCGCTGAGACAGTGGAACAGGCGCACAGAATACACAGAGCTCACCCCCCACTACTGTATAGCTAGTATCCTGCAATACTACGGTCATCTGATGGTGCCGGGCACTAATAGCACAACCTCATTGCAAGGTTTAAACACACTTCTTACCAGCAAATGTTACCGGTGTCGCGCGTGCGCACACAATTTCAATATTGAGAGTGATAGATATGTGCAGATGTGTATTTTGTGTGTGTATAGATTTGTCTATATTGTGTGTGTATTAATGTGAGAGTGTTGAAACTGTGTATATATATATATATATATATATACATACACACACACATACATGCAGATGTATATATTGTGTGTGCATAGATGTATGTGTGTTGAAATTGTATCTGTATATTGTGTGTGCATAGCTATACAGTATGTGTGTTGAAATTGTATCTGTGAATATATATATATACATATACACATATACACACATACATACATACATACATACATACATACACACAATATCTGAGATATTTATATTTCCTATACCACGTACATATTACATATGTTAGTGATTCTCTTTAGAATATGTAACACCTTCCCTGTTCTGTGCATCTCATGTACTTTATCTCTCTATTTAGCAAAGTTAATAATAGTATCTTTTTGGACCACAAATTAACCCGGTGTTTCCCGAAATTCTACTGAACTTTTGCTTATTGCCTATTGTTGTAATTTACCATTATGGCTATTTTATCTGGTTTGTAGTACATGTTGGCCCTTTATACAATAATATAAGTAACAACATCATTCATGTTTATACACTGGAGAGAAAAAAAGTGCCCGGTGTCAGATTGATTATTCTACCGGTGTCAGATACATTATTCTACATGGTTTTATTAATATAAAATGGTAAGCATATATTTCTTATTACCATTCTAGGATGTAATGTATGAAATATGTTATACATTATCATATACTCTGTGCTTACATAGGACGCAGTAATATGAAATACAGACAACCCTCGGCGTTTGCTTTGCCAGACACACTTAACTAAGGAAACAATAATCTTGTTGAATATAATTTAAAAGTCAAATATCCCCGTCAGTGCTCAACCTAAACATAACATCACTAACATTAGGGACTGCGAACTAATGTCTGTTATAATAAGAGGAACAACGACCCGAACTGACATAATAATCTATAATATTGATATTTTGAAATTGAATTGTTATCTCAACTTTAACAAACATCATATTAGTAATACGATATAACAGTCAGACGAATAGATAACATTGATTTATAAGAGAAGAACTTTTGGTCGCAGTAGAGCAAGTGCAGATTTTTAATGATTTATAATGATGAGGTGGCTGATGTCTCTATCATTACCCTCTCCCCAATCATTTTTCCTTCCCCAATCATTACCCCCTCCCCAAACAGCCTTACAATGAACAGTAAAGTAACACACATTTTTAATGAGCTCAATTCGTCCAAATTCAGTTTCTATTGATCACATGTTGGTCTGTTAGAAAGTAACTAAATCAACAATAATATTTTGACAAATTTTGCAAAATAATAACAATGTATTTATTATGATAATACCCTAGAAACACGGTTTCATTATGGAGGAAACTATATTATATTCTTAGATTCCCCTTTATAAAAATACCTAAGCCGGTGACTTATATTATTGAAGATATATATGTACAAACTTGGCTGCAATTAGTTATGCACCTGTATAAGTGCTCGATTAGTGAATTCATTATCAAGAACAACAGCTCAGAAATGATGTCGCTAGACACAAATACAATTCTGTGGTATGTTACTTTTAAAAAGGTCAAAAGGCAAAAAATCAATACATAAACCCAGAGTTAAACACAATTAATAATGGATGACAATTCTTTGTAAGGTGTAAATGACCGAATCCTGATATCCAAGTCAGTATACATTTCTGAAATATACATTATGTGATCTTTGAGCCAAATGAAGAATAATAGGTGACAATTAATATTGCGTGTAGATTTGATTACTCATTGGCCGTAGAATAAATTTGCCCTAAGCGAGAGCCTGCTGTAGTGACACCTCCCACTAACGTAAGAATTATCACCATATTGATATCATTGTATTACTAATAACAGAAGTGACAGCAATAAAGCCTTTCTACAATTAATCTCTAATACATATGTTGATTCATGACACAAACTCTCGTTTTCTTATTTTACACACACACACACATATATATATATATATATATATATATATATATATATATATATATATATATATATATATATATATATATATTATACAAATGACAGGATAATATTAAGTGATGTCTATTGAAGAGTTTTCATAATAGTATCTACAAAATAATCGTTTCTAACATGTAAACTCATGAGCACTTTATGATTAATACCGTAAACTGTAAGAATAGAAATGCAACAAGACTTTTTATCATATTGGGAAATTACACATCGTTTATGTAATTAGTAGGATAAATAATGAATACAGCTGTGATTTCTAATTGGTGAAAATGAAGCCTGATTTGCTGATGACCCCTCTCTGGCCAGACGCTGAGCAGGGTCAGTGGCCTTTGCCCCCCTATACGTTACATGTAGCCTGCACAGTGTTGTCGTTGGAGATTGTATCAATTACTTATAATTCGATGGGTTAATTCACAATATAGACAACATTTATTAATATACATCTTCCATAAACTCCTGTGGTAACTGGCAGAGAGGCTTGTCCTGGTGTTCAGCCTGGTTACAGGGGGTGAAGAGAATGAACCCCAATGGGGTAAGTACATGGGGAAGGATGTTACCCTCGGTCTGAGCTCTGACATGGTCTGGTGCCCTGGAACAGAGATGCCAGCCTGGCTGTGGCCCCTCCCATGGCTGGTCCTGCCCATCTCCCCTGTGTCTCACTCACTCAGGACACCATGCAAAGAGCACGGCTTTAACTAAATTAATTAGGGATTTTTGTCAATCCGGAGGATTAATGGCCAATAGCAACCTGAGCACAGATGATGTGGGAACCTGTAGGGTTGCAGTGATCTTGCATTGCTGCTGCTGCTAGGATGCTACAAGGGAGACAGGGGGATTCTTTCCTACTTCCAAGGGGAGGTAATTTGCTCAGAACAAGGGGCAGGCTTTGTAAAGTATAAATACTGCGACTTCAATAGCACATCCCTATCTGATGTGAAACTCTTAGCAGGAAGAATTGACAAAGATCTCTAACAAGGGAGAGTGAGTGGGGTTTGCTGCCTGCACAGCCCCTTGATGTCTTATTATTGAGGTTTCCGGACCCTGGAAGGAAGATTTGCCAGGTTATTAGTGTGCACGGCGATGGAAGAACTTACTGCCTTTGTCTCCAAGTCGTTTGATCATAAAATAAAGGAGAAAAAAGAGATGATCACTTACCGGGAGGTGCTGGAGAGCGGGCCGGCCCGGGGGAAGGAGCCCGGCTGCGGCGAGGGGGTCCGGGAGGAAGGGATACCAGGGACCAGGGGTATAGGAGGGGGTGGCGGCGGAGGAGGAGGTGGAGGAGGTGCCAGATCACCGGTCCTGGAGCTCGAACTGACCGCAGATAGGATCAGGGACACTGGGAGCCCCAAACTCACTGAGGGTAACTATCAGCCTCTCATATCATTATACACATGTAACATTCTATAATGTATAGTATACATTATCCAGAACAATTAGATCTTCCATAATACACATCATAGTATACATGTTCCTGATCATTACATTCTAATAATAATAGTAGTAGTATATATGTTCCTGAACATTATATTATTATTATTAATAATAATAACAATAAAATAATATTAGTATACATACTCTTGGTATTTGCATTATTAATATAACAATTATATATTATAATAATCATCATATTAAATATCACCTTATTATTACTAATAATAATCCTATTAAATACATACCTGATAATTACATTATTATTAATAATAAAAGCAATCACATTATGTGGGTACCTGATCATGACATATAATAATTGAACAAAAGCGGTGTTTTAGTTAGATTATTCACAGACTTCCATATACAAAACTACAGCCTGTGTACACAGATTGAACCATCATATATTTGACATGCATTATTTATTTACTGTGCCATATGTGCAGAGAGGGCAGCAGTGCAAACACATGTCCACTGGATGCACTCAGTCATATGCTGAAACAGGATTATATTCACCACTAATCACAAATGGGGTGAAATCAATACCATATACCCTGTCTCTGTTACCCCCGATTACTGAATATTACAGTATAAGAATATCTTTCCTGACCAGCAATGGACTTTAATACCATTACTAACATGATAAAAATATTTCCTGCTGAACCGGGGTGTAAAACAAATATTGTCCCAGTGCTGACAGACATCAAGCTTCTGAGGAATCACTGCAACCAATAAACAAAATCAATTCTACTCTCACAGGAGCTCATTCTAAATTTCTAATGCTGTAATTCCAATAGATAATCGGCATATTCCTATCTCCCTAGGAAATGTTGGCTGCTTCACACATTTAATATTTAGAAATATATTACTACTAGTACAATTAATATTATCAATAATAAGTGACATGTAAGATTATTCATTTGTAACATTCGCAGATAAAGTAAATGCAACTTAATTTTCTAAATATGTAACCAGCAACACATTTGCATCGCTTCGTATTCTAATGGCATAGGATAGATAGATAGATAGATAGATAGATAGATAGATAGATAGATAGATAGATAGATACTATAAATAATGGTATTGTATTAATTATTTCAACACAATATTTAATATTTTAAGCTGTCTTATTGTATCAAAGTTGTAAAAATAGTGTCATGTATATATATATATATATATATATATATATATACACATACATACATACATTCATACATACAAATATGCACACACATACGGACGCATTTATTTTTGAATGTAACAATGAGCATGAAACAAATACACACGTTCTTGTAATATTTCCATTTGATTATATTTGTTTAATCAAATAGAAGGACAATTGTATTATTTGAATGTCTGCATTGGCATAGTAGAAAGTGCAGGATGTAATCAGGGACCTGTTTATCTCAGATCTTTGTACAAATAATAACTGGTTGGCACATCGGAACTGGGCTTGGTGCAGCTCCCGGAAATCATTTCCTAAACAAATTGTCGCAGTGATGAGCAGCACACAGCCGTCCCAGTCCCAGGCGTGCACACCGGGTGCAGGGTAATCGCTGCTACACGTGTCCGGCGCCCGGCTCACTGTACACACTACACACAGCCTCACACACCACATGGCGCTTGTAGTATTGATGATGATCTGTTGTTACAGTTCTTTATTATATTATAGTTTGTGCAGTCACTGTGGCCCTTCCAGGGTCTATTAATTTAATATGGTGGTGAGTGTCCAGATTCACCTTTGCCTTGCATATATTAAACCCCCTACGGAATAAATTAACACACGAGTCTCTGCTGGGATAAATTAGGGGCTGAGGTGGCACAAGGAGTTGTCTGGGATGCTCAATAATTGTTGGAATATACTGCTATCCCTGCAGTGACCAAGTTGGCCAGCAGTGTCCTTAGCTTACTGAGAGGTCCTGTCATGCATCCTATATTGGTGACTGTCATTTAACGGGAGGATCTCCAGTTGTCAGCTGGCAGTGTGTGTCTGTGTGTGTGAGAAATTTAGCTTTGGAATTAGATCAGAGATGTGAGTAGAGAAACTGTTGTACGGTGCATTGTGTACTTGTACAGGATTTAAGACATATATTGCATCCAGCTATAGGTGTTTAATGCACCCAGCCATACATAGGCATCTGTATACTGCACCCAGCCACCGGAATGTAAAGGGAATGACTATGAAAAAGAGAATATATATATATATATATATTCTCTAATACCATATATATATATATATATATATATAAATATATATATATACATATATATATATATATATATATATATATATATGGTATTAGAAGGGGTGGGGGGCCCGCGTAGGTGGTATGCTGGACTGAGTGACTGAGTGATTAGGTCAGCAGTGCACTCACCTGTGTTCCCCATACAGTCTCCCCAGACATGAAGGAGCGCAAAGAGGACCTGAAGGTGCTGGAGGAAGAGGGACAGACTAAAATCAAGCAGAGAAGGAGCCGGACTAATTTCACTCTAGAGCAGCTAAACGAGCTGGAGAGGCTGTTTGACGAGACCCACTATCCCGATGCCTTTATGAGGGAAGAGCTGAGCCAGAGGCTGGGGCTGTCAGAGGCCAGAGTGCAGGTACTTGTCTCCTGGCCTCACCCCTCTCCCATACTGCTTCCCCATAATACTCTCATCACCCTACACCTCTCACCCCATTACCAACACAGCCAGGAGCCTGGATCATTTTCATCCTATTCATAGATGTTAGTACCAGTTCCTGCTGCCATCAGTCTAACCAGGAAACCTATATTCCCATCACTTATTTTACAGCACCTTGCCTCTCACCCTGCTGCTGCTCGGTCCATACAGATGCAAGGCTGTCGTTTCCTCCCTGATTGTCTCATGTGGCTATTCTCTGCATGTCTTGCAATAGGCAAAATATGGACAGCGATTTTTATTTTCAATAAATTGTTTATTATTTGAAGGAAATATATTCATGCGCTATATGTCTCTATGGAATCCACAGATATATAGCAGCATAAATATAAATAGTATCATAGATTATTAACTTTTTTTGTACATTAATCGTGTTCAAACACAAAGAGCATCGTTTTTCTGTATTACACATTAATTATTACATATTAAATTGGTCATAATTATAATGTTTTTGTAGCTAAAAGTGTCTAGTTATTACACACAAGCAGACGGAATACAGTCAGAGTAATGGATACACCCGTATTCATGGGCCTGCATGTGCACCATCTGCACCGGGATATGCCCAGGACTCTGCTGGGGTTTCCATGGATTGTGCTGTGGGACCATCCAGGCTGAACAAAATGAATACACAGCACCATATTCTCTATATAGGGGGAAATCCTGCTGCCAAATGTAGACCTCAAATGTCTTTATATCATTTTCCGGGAGTGAAACACTTTAATTATTCATAGAAACTAGGAAAGTGATACAATGTGTAGGGAGAAGGCACAATTGGATCTACTATGTTCTGTCTGCTATCAAATATTTTAACTAGTGTGATAATTAATGGTATATATATATATATATATATACATGTGTGTATGTGTATACATGTATATATATATATATATATATATATATATATATATATATATAGATGCATGCACACACACACACTGGTTACATTTTATAACTAATATATGTGATGTGTCTGCAGGGACCCGGAAAGCTTATATTGTTCCGAAATAAAATATGCTAGTGTGTGTGCTGATTTCAGAGCATAATAATTCTTTATATCAGACGTCGCCTGTTCTCTGAGGGGGCCACTGAGATTATCATAATAATGAGACAATTATGCAGCGTATTTTATTGTTTAATGCACAGAGGAACAGACTAAACTTCTTTGTAGCCATGCTTTTATGACATGTAATTATCCCAAAATCTCTACTCATTAATGTCCTGGTGATAAAGCTGATTGACACTCCTTTCCCTTTTTTTTTCACGAATTAAAACTTTTACCTATGGTAACATTTGATTAGTACATTCGGTGTTGTGGTTCTCCATAGCCGCTGTAACTTTTATTACATGTAAATGCAGTAGAACGTTTTATAAACAGGTTTTTTTTTTAATTAGATTTTTTTTTTTTTTTTAATTCAGGTCTGGTTTCAAAATCGGAGAGCAAAATGCAGGAAGCAGGAAAACCAGCTGCATAAAGGTACACTGAGAATATTATACGACACTTGGGCAATTTTTACAGTTTATATATATGATTTAAATTATTTGTGAAAAATGTTCCTGTATACATAGAATACTGATTTTTTTTGTGTGCAGTGAAATTAATATTTCGTTATTGCCGCATTGTATCAATGGCAGAGAGCTGATCCGAGTTGTATGATAGAACATAATAACGTTTTCCCGTGCCAGTGCCAAGTGCGCTACAACGGTTACATGCTGGATCAATGTTATCTGTTTGGTTAAACACTTGTACTGTACTGTGATGGAATGAAAGGGGCAGCAGCGGAGCTATCACAGAGACCTTTGCTGATCCAGGAGGGGTCCCGCACATCTGATCTCCTCTCTGATATTCGCAGGAGTTCTCATAGGAGCAGGCAGCCAGTTTGAAGCCTGTCGTGTAGCGCCTTATGTCAACGTGGGGGCTCTGAGGATGCCATTTCAGCAGGCAAGTTACATTACTTCCTTGTGTGTAATTATAAGTATATATATAATCTGCTATAATAAAGACAGGTGCGCACAAATAAATTCAGCAGCAGCCAAATCAGAATATATATTCAGAAATGAATAGACAGGAGGGACTTTGATACATTCATTCAGTGCTTATGTAATAGCTGCACTGAAAGCATGTTTGTTAATATTTAATAAAGTGAGTACTCTGTGCAGCTTGGATATAGAGAAAATGACATCATTTCATCCCTTCCTACAAAGCTCTGGGAGAAGGGAGAATTTGTACATTTATGTCTCCTGATTACAATGTCACACAAGTGTTAGCTCCAGAACTTTCCATGGTTTAGATGCCTTGTGCAATGTATTGTGTATTGCCTGATATGTAGTAACTACACAGGTAATATAGTCTATATACCCTTTAATAAAGTAGTTGCTCTATTATTGCTGCTATTCTTGTTTTAGCCAGGGGTCTGTTTCAGCGCAATCAATGTTTATGTAGGTGTAGAGTATTTACTGAGTCAGTAGCCTGAGAGATAGAAACAAAAAATCAATCAGCTTTGTCCATGTGTTCTCCCCCTTAAGTTTATTTTAGACATATGAAATCTATAATATAGCCTACATACAATATAAATAATGCACACTCTCCTTATCACAAGATTCATTTTAACATTAATTAAGGAGGATTGTTTTTCTTATAAAACATTTTATATTTCTTATGCAACTGATATGGTTTCATTTTTCAATAAAAATGTAATGACTAGTTGCTGTAAAAGCAAACATGGAAGGAGAGGTGTAAATCTGACCTGTATGGAATGTATGCTTTCTGACCACTAGACTAATAATAATTTTACTCCCAAACAAGAACTTAAACAGTTTATAGAATTTTACCTTCTGAAATCTAATTTAACCACTTTAACTTTCTATTTTATTGTCTCTTATCTATTGCATTGTTTCATCTTAAAATAAAAAACAAAACAGAAACTCTTGTCAACAATCAACTGTCAAGTTTAAATATTCTTTATATATATTTTATGTATTTAAAAAGCATATATATATACATATATATATATATATATATATATATATACACATACATAAATGTATATATATATATTTATGTTAATTTGGCATTTTTCCTTCTTAAAGCGAAAGAACATTGCCATTTTACCTGTTTAGTTATACATAAGTGTAATGAGTTGCATACACAATAACACAGTAAATTATATAAATTAGAAAACAGTATATAGATTTTTCTTTAGCATTGAGGGTTCTAATATTATCTATTTTCTCTAATTATCAAATGTAGGTAGATTCCTTCTCATGGTTTGGTACACTATATGTAAAATATATAGGACTCATGTAACATGTAAAATAAATCTGGTTTATAAATGTCCATTACATTGAGAAGAATAAAAATGTAAAATATGATCTATTTATTTTGTAGAATTTTTTTTTACCAGTCCCTATGGCAGCTATGGGTTAGCAGAGTATGCTGCATGTAGTCCTTCTAGATTGTAGTTGTGTTAATGCTCTGTTGTTTTTTTCTTCTTCTTGTGGCTTTTGCTTGTCCGCAATACTATTTTTAGGATAGTCATTGCAACGTGCCATCCTTGTCCTTCCAGGTCCAGGCACAATTGCAGCTGGACAGTGCTGTGGCACATGCACATCACCATCTACACCCTCATCTGACAGCACACGCCCCATACATGATGTTCCCTGCTCCACCCTTTGGTCTTCCATTGGCAACATTGGCGGCAGAAACAGCGACGGCTGCATCAGTAGTGGCTGCTGCTGCAGCTGCCAAAACTACCAGCAAAAACTCGAGCATTGCAGACCTCAGACTGAAAGCCAAAAAACATGCAGCTGCCCTGGGACTGTGACTGGCAATGCTTGGGCCCCCAGGCACTGGGGCCCTGCAGACATTCCCCTAAGTTCTTTATTTATGATATGGAGTCTGAAACCGCACCAAAATTCTATGTCCTTTTGAAATCTTCAAGGAATTAAGAAGGACATCTGATGAAGAGGCTGCTACAGTCTTCAATGTTTATGCATCAGAATTTTTTTTATTTGAGGTATTGGTCCGCCAAATGGTATCACTACCTGCGAAGTACCTTCCACTTTCTAGGACCAATATGGCTACTAAGACCCACTATTAAAGGACAGACCACAGAGACAGAGCACTAATTATATTTCCTAAATAATCTATGAATTAGATTTTTTTTTATGGAGATGTGTGTGAATAATGGGCAAGATGGAGAACACACACATTTTCTACTGTGGAACTTTTAAGAGAAGTAAATACGAAAGTTGAAAATAAAACAAAATAAATAAATATGATCTATGATGGGGAAACCCAGAAGCAAGATGTTTGGAAGTTCCCAGGTTTTGACACTGACCCTTTTGTGCAAAGTTCACTTTACTACAAGGAATATAACAAGCGAGGCGGGCCTCCTTGTGAATCATCTTCTGGACACTCCAAAACGTCTGGAAGAATGACTTGAATTAAAAATAAAGACTATTTCTTTGCTAATTTCTAGTGGCAAATTGTACAGATGACTCTGCTACAGATTACTGGTTTGCATGTTTTTCTCATTCATTGATACCGTTTTTATTCACTTGCACTTCATCTTCAACTTTAATAGAATATGATCTAAGGAAAGAGATAAATTCATTACTCTTCCTTAATTCATCCCCGCCGGCCCCCAGGTGACTTGTGTATTTCTTATATAACCCTTTGTGTGACAAAGGTTCATCTGATGCGCTTCTGTAGCAGTTGTACATTTGAAAAGAAGTGGTATTCATAAAGTAAAGGGACTTTTTTCCTTACACATTAGCACATATGATCCAAAGGGGAGATATATTTTCTCTTGACATTGGCAAGGAGTGTACTGTATTAAAGATGTTATTAAATGCACATCCCATGCTAGCCATTGGCTACATGTAAAATATGTTAATACACATGAACAAAATTTATTTTGGTTACATTGTGAATAGATAGTTACCTGTTAGCATTTTAATGTCATCAGAGGCGTATTCTATTCAAGTATCTTGTGATCCTTATTTTGAATACATATAGATATTTAATGTGGAAGTGGAGATTGTTATACTGTTTGCTAGCAAACACAATTTAGAGATTTTGAACACTAAAGATGATGGAGGGGGGAAAGCTCTCCTGTAAATGAACTTTGATGGGTGGGCTTAGTAATTATTTGTTCTCCATGAAAACAAGTTATTTATATATTCCATTTTTTTCAGTGTGCTTTTAAGTTATTTTACACTTTGTATGTTATTGCTGCATTACATTTGATGTTGGTACAATATATTTAAAAGAAAAAAAAATCACTCAGGTTTATTTCATCTCTGTTAAACCACTTTTGGCTACGTAATTTCAAATACAAAACTTGGCAAAACTGAATTAAAACACTAAAGTTTTTTGATCCTGGTTCGAATGCTTTGGTACTATTAAACTATCACTAATAATTTTTACATACATCGCACATCTGACTGAAAATTGCGGAGAAGCTCTGTACTATCTACTTTATGACAAAATATGTTTATATTAATATATACTGTTAATTAGTGTGTGAAAACTATCAACAGCTGCAAACAAAGAGCAGTTATTATTATTTGATACAGAATCATCATATTCGGTAGTGTTTTACAATATTGGGTGATATTTATATATAGTATTATAGAAAGGTAAAATGTATATTAACTCTTACTATTGTTCTGTGTAATTTGATAGCAGAGATTATCCAATGAAGGCAACACTACAGAGTGAGAGGTAAAATAAACAATTAACTATCAATTCTGAATAACAGCTAAATCTTAATAGAACATTTAATAAATTAATGAAGTTAAATAGCATCAAAATACATATTTCAAAGGCCTTCAAAATAATGATACTTAAAACAAAGCATTTCTTTATCGTTTAATGGGTCAGGTGAATGCTACTTTTGATCTTAAAATAAATAATTTTATTTTAATAAGATTAAAATATCATATGTCATAGAGTCTCTGAACTACCAATCAAGTCAGGGTTAATACAGTTTATTTTTTTAATGTAAAATTGCCCTGGAAGATTTTCCCACTGTAAAAATCAGTACATCACAGCTGTTTAGAAGGTTTAAAGTGATTAATTTATGCCTAGCGCTGTGATGAATCAGGCTGGGCAGAGTTTCATGCATGTTACTAGAGGCATTTTACATAAATACTTACATAAAGAATGATCCACAGCATGCAGGGAAAGACAGCCTGAAACCACTGACAATCATTTTATTAGCACATAAGCTTCCTACATGTGAATTGATGCTCTCCCTTGCTCGGGAAAAGAGGATTTTTCATATGCAGAATTTTAATTCTGTTGTGCAAAACAGGAGATAGGGTTAATTTAATCATAGGGTGTCCTGAGATACATACATAACATTGTAACAAAAAGAAAAAGTACAAATAAAATGTAAATGCAAAACCTGCCCAAATGTCACAAGAATAATAATAATAATAATAATAATAATAATACTAATACATTTTGACAGTCTCTAACATGTCGGCGAAAAGTTCAACAAATTCACGGAGTTTAGTAAAAGATTGGGATTTAGAGAAATGCCATTCCTACCAATGATGCAATCAGTAATGTGGGACACACGTGCTGAAGAGAATGAAAATTTCTGTTTCTCATGCCATTTTAACACATCAGCACCTAAACATCGCTGTTTCAAAAATTTAGATACTTAAAGTAATTTGTTTTTGATTTATGAAGCCTAAGATCCTATATGATTATTAAGAAAGACATTTTATTTATATTCATATGTATTTATTTTTATTTTTTTTTAATTAGTTTTTGTGCATGAGGAAAAAATAATATATATTTGCTCATAATTTACTATGCAACGGTCACTGTATAACTTTTCTTCTTTTTTTCTTCTTAGTTATAAATAGGGAATATTGTTACTATTGCTATCTTTCTACACTTCATTCTGATATGATAAAACATAATTCCCAACACAATATTTTTGGTTCTATACATTCTTGGTGAAAATAGTGTGTATGAAGGTATTTTTGTCTTTCCACTTATCACATAGCAAGAGACATTAAATATAGCATCAAAATATCTATAGTTCATGTATTGGTGTGGTGGGGTGGGCACTGCTTATTTTTATTGATTTTTTTGCTTTTAGACTAGTTTGTCTTTTTTTTTTGGGGAGAGATGCCCCGACATGCCTTTGTTCAGTTTTTACTTGAACTTTGCCCCTACTTTTATATTCATGCACCGCATGTCCACTCCAGGTCTCTGCCTCCTACATAATTTTGACATGACATTCTAGGCCAGTGTGCTCCCTATTTGTCAATAACACAGCTAACTTCCAGAAGCATTACACAGCAATATTGCCACATACCACTGCACTAAACAGTTAATGTGGAAGCCAGACATGACCCCTCTTCTTTCCTTAAAACTAAGGGATCAGAGAAGAGTCAGGAACACGAGGGATCATGTGAGCAGGGTAAATAAAAGTATTTGGCACAGAAGAAACAAGGCTACAGAAAGTTAAACTTTGAAGAAGCAATGGAGGCTGACATGGAGCTAGGCAGAAGAGCAGAGGACTAGGAAATACATCTGGGAAACAAGGGCATTATCTTATATGCTGAAGCATGGGAAACCCAACAGGTGAAACCAGGAGGCAATGGGACATAGCAACTGGGGAGGCAGGATGGAGACAAGAAGATGCAGACAGGAAGTAGCAAGGCATGGGAATGAAAAATAGATAGATAGGAGGTGGGAAAGAGGACCATGGTAGACAGTTGGGACAGACAAGACTAAGGGAGACAAAGGAGAGAAAAAAAAGAGGACATTGGCAATACAACTGGAGAAGACATAAGACAAGGGGGCCAAACATGAGCCATAGGGGTAACAAGGAGAAGATTCAAGGTGGAGATAAAAAAAGGGCAGACATGACGAAAGGGTGCAGGTGAGACGTTGGGAAGCCATGGGGTGACAGATATGAGGCAACAAGGGCAGATTAGACATAGTGGAGAAGGCAAGTGAGGCATAGTGATACAAATGTTAAGTAGGTATTACATAAACAAAATGTATCAGATACCATGGACAATAAATCCAATAATTATTCTCAGCGCTTACTCCACACCTAAGCTAAATTACCACCACACCTGCTGCAGAATAATTAAGAGGTAATTGCCCATCTCACACAAATACTAAACCATACAAATACAATTCTGCACTGGTGTGATTAGTGTAATTAATAAAAAAATATTTATTCAGTAATACATGACCCATAAAATCAAGTATATACCAACTTGTAAAAGAATAGCAGCATTAAGTTACATTAGCACATTAATGTAGCACAAACCTTGCAACATTGAATTGAAACAAAGAAAAATAAAATTGTGATTTATTAAATAGCAGAATAGCTTGGATATATTATTAAATGTCCAAAGTCCAACCTTATATATCAGTAATTGTATTTTCATGATGATGAAAAACACTTATATTGTAAAAAAAAAAGCAATAGTCTTATTTAAAGTTATTTTGTCTTGATGTAATTGTTAACGATGGAAATGCCTCCAGTATAGTATACAAGTATAAGACCTGATACTGAAACGCTGGAAGCACACATGTTGTAATGAGCCTCTGTGCATATTAATGTCCTTGTTTAACACGAGCTCACCCGTAGTTGACATGCAAAGTCAGCGCCAGCTGCTGTGTGTCCTACTATATAAATGGGTCTGTGTTCTTAGCTGGCCGGTATATGTGACCTCTCCTGGCACCTGGTGTGTTCACCTGTGCGGCGCTCACTGAGTATTAGCGTCTCTGGTCAGCTGCAGACACAAGTCGTCTCTCCGCCAGCCAGCTGCAATATCTGACAGGTGGGTGTTCCAATAAGCGCACAGCTGTGGCTGCTAGTCCCGTTGTATCAGGGTCTGCACGTGCTGGAGGGATCGCCAAAGAACGGAGAAACTACGCGTTTCGGTCACCCCTGTGACCTTTTTCAAGTTGATTTGTATGAATTACACTAATCACACCAGCGCAGAATTGTGTTTGTATGGTTTACCATGGAAAATAAAGGCACAGATGGACACACATTGGAGACCACCCTTTTAGAAGAAGGGTTGTTCTGTCCTCACTAAATGCTTCCCTTTGGTTTATATAATAAGACAGACAGCATGACCACTCCTACTTTTAATAGTCCAATCTAGATGTGAAGATCTGAAGAAGAATGGTGTTTATCGTTATAGCAGAAGACATTGATTAAACTGAAAAAACAAACAAACATGGAATGTGATTACAACATGCACTGATATGATGCAATGCACACGTAAATCAGGAATCAGAACTGACAGCAGATCTTACCATCAATGCTGTGCTGAGGGGAAAAATATATAGCACCTGTTTGCAGTGGGTTAGGTCTTGAACGAGGTGCTGTAAAGGACCTCTGACGTCACAACCACGTGACCCGCTGCAAAAGGGGGAGGGGCAAGGTTCAGAATGGGGGCCAAAACTGTCCGCTCGCCACAAGTTTATATTCCCCCTCTATGCCAACGTGGATGGTAACAGTGGTAGTGGACCAGCCCTGTTATAGCGGCCATGTGGTTGTGACGTCAGAGGTCCTTTCTCCATCTTGGATCCAGCAACAACTGTTTGCAGTGGTCCATGTTGAAACTAAAATGGAGTCTGCACTATGACCTACTGTACCAAGAGTGCATCTGGGAAGCTACTATGGTAACCTGTAAGGCTTAGAATTAGCTCATATCAGGCTGACCACTAGGTAGAGTTTACACAGGAATCCTTGTATATTTTTTGGACTATATATATATATATATATATATATATATGTATATATATATATATATATATATATGTATATATATATATATATATATATATATATATAATTTGCTTAGTCCCTTTGTCCGGAAAGCTCTTTGAATTTGAATGTCTGACAAAAACCATAACTAATGCTTTGGTATAGCTAACCTTAAAATATCAAGAAAACTACCAGAGCACAGAGCTGGCACAGTGACCTGGGGGAAGTGGGATAGGGGTGACCGCCACCGGCTGCTGTTCTCACGCACTACGGGTGGACCTGGCGCCCTAGCCATGTGCGGACACTGTTTATGTTCTGCCGAGTTTGACTCCTGATTGGTTGCCTGGCTGCGTGATGTAGCTTTTACATAATGAGGGAGGGTGCGGGGGCTGCACAACACGAGGATGCTGCCATAAGGGGCGCTCTTCCCTCACCTACTTTCTACAACACGTCGATTCCAGGCTCGCAAATCCCAGCCAATCAGCACAGGGTTTGCGTCTCGAAAGCAACGCCTCTTTTCTCTGCTTTCCACGAGAGCTGCCAGCAGCCGCTTATTGGTGGGAGGCTGGGAGACAGTGAGGCAGAGTAATAGTGCACATTCAAATGGGATCATTAGTATCATTTCCCTGTATTGGTTATTAGGAACAATGGGGGTCATTGAGACCCGCTCGCGAGCGCAGGACGCTTGCAAGCGGGTCGATGTTCCCCCACTGCGCATGCGCACTACGGAGGGAGCTCTGTCGTGCGCATGCGTGAGACCCGGCGAGCGACGGGCTCTCCATCGCTCCGGGTCTCACACCAAAGGGGGCGTGCTGTTGATGTTGATTGACAGCACGCCCCCTTTGGTGGGCGTGCCGGGGGCGTGCCTGCCAGACGGAGGCGTTCCCATGGGAACGCCTACCGTCTGAAGCCGGCCCCACTGACATCACTAGTGATGTCAGTGGGAGTGATTTTGGAGACTCCGTCTTGACCATCGCGACCATCATCATGGACGCTCGCATATGCTGTGGGTGGTCACCCACAGCTATGCGAGCGGACAAGGAGGCCGCTCCATTTTCATGGAGGAGGGCCCTGATTCAGAGCAAGCGCTCTGGTCAGAGCGTTCGGCTCTGAATCAGGCCCAATGATCCCTATGGCTAAATACATTTTCTGAAAAGTATGAGAGTTTTATTTATCAAGCAGTGAAAAACTTAGAGAAGTGGACCAGTGGAGAAGTTGCCCATGGCAATCAATCAGCTTTGAATTAACGTTTATCAAGTACAGTTTCTAAATGAATAGGTAGGAGTTGATTTGTTGCCATGGGCAACTTCTCCACTAGTCCACTTCTCACATTTTTTCACTGCTTGATAAATAAACCCCTCAGTGTGTTTTCATCAACACGTAGATCTTACTAACTGCTTTGGGGCTTGTCTACATGTAGATGTAAGTCAATTTTATGGCACACCTATAAGATGTATCAGTACATGTTCACTTTACCGCTGTGCTCATAGTTGTTGCTTTCACAATCTCCCTGATAAGCTTTTTCAAAAGTAGGCAATTATGGCCCAGATACATCCCCACTGCTGCCTTTTAGTCCCTGGCTGTATTGCGATATATACGATGTGCCTGTTGGTTTTCCACCAATTTAAACAAAAACATGCATGGATGAATTTTCTTAATGAAAACCTATATTTTAATACCTGGGGGGAAAATGTACAAAAGTGAGAGTTTTTAGAAATGGAGATGTTGCCCATAGCAACCATTCAGGTTCTAGCTATTATCTTCGAGAAGGTGCTAGTTAAATGTTAAGTAGAATTTGATTGGTTGCTAAGGGCAACATCTCCACTTCTAAAAACTCTCACTTTAGTAAGTATACCCCTAGTAATCTCCACAAACCATAAAATAATATATAAACATTTTTTCTTTAAATCAGTAACGCTTAAATATGTGAAATATTTTAATAGTAATGTCTGTTTGCATTGATGTTTTGGGCCAGAGAATCTTTCATAACACATCATTATATTGTGAGTATGTCAGGTATCTCTGTCTCTCTTATCCTAGACTGTAGGAGTCAGCTTTGTGGGTGTTGTCATTGCTTCAACTCCCCCAATATTTATGCTGCCCACAGTCATGTCTAAATGTATAAACTCTGTGTCCTATGGCGGAATTAATGATAATGTGAGCACACCCCAAAGTTGTTTTCCATGTCCTAGACTATTACTATGAGCACATATAAACCTCCACATATGTGGCTGTGATATAGATTAGACATATGTGTGGCAATTGAAGTAGTTCACAAACACAGATGATACTGAGAGCCAGATCATCACTGAGGTGAATAAATTAGTAAATTTCTGGATGAACACAATAATTAGCCACAGTAATGATAAATAAACTGGACCAGGTTATCCCATTGACTTAGACAGCTGAGTTCTCCCTTATAAATCTACATACAGGGTTTCTGAGAGGGATGGTGGGCTGTCGGAAGTCCTGAACCTACCAGGAAGCTGCAGCCAAGCCCCCAATATAGTTTGGCCATGCCCCCTTCATTGGTATTCACAACAGTATTCACAACAGTCACATGGCCAAGTTCTACATGCCTGGCCATATCCCCTCTAGTACTGGGGCCCAAAAGATTATCCTGTGTTTTAGAACAATGTACCCTTGATATTGATGTTTGTATCTCACATAGGTCAGGTTAAGATGTACTTTAAGATCTCCCATTCACAAAGTCAATATAAGTTGACACAAAGTGGCATTATATAATTACCTAAGCACAGTATATCTTGTAATTAACCTGTGAAGGAAAAAAAACACAGTGAAATGTATTTCAATATGTTTATTCTAGGATGCGATTAGGGAGGAACATGGGGTGCTGATGTATGGGACCACTCAACGCCAATGATCTTGGCCACAGACTGCTTCTTATTCACAGTCTGCTGTTGAGTAAGGAGCAGATCACGGGCAGTATAATTGTTGCTGGCCCTTGGGAGATTGTCATCATTGTCACCAGCAGAGCTCGATTGATTTGGGGCACAAGGTTTCTGTGCTCCAGGCCACCCTCACTCTCAGTCCAGACCATCTCTACTTCCTCCTATATCTGTTGCTGTCTCCAAATCTCCACCCCTATTCTCTTCCTCCCTTGCTTCCATTTCATATACAAAGTAATAAATGCAGTGTCACTTAGAAGTACTCCAAGTGTGCTTCTGCCACACCCCCTCCCCATCTGTGCCTCTGCCCCCCTACATTATCTGTAATGCTGCCCCCCAACATTATATGTTCCTCTGCACCTCCTCCATTATCTGTTACTCCCACCCCCCCATTATTTGTTCCGATGCTCCCCTTCATCCTGTGTCCTCCTTTACCCATCTTTGCCTCTGCATCCTCCCTATCTGTATCTTTGCCCCCCCTCCCCATGACTGATGGCAAGACTGATTAATTGGACCTAAGTATATCAGGTAAGCACAATTTTCCTTTAATGAATCAAGAAGGTTTAAAGGGTTACAATAATTTTTTTTCTAAAACATTTTTTAATTTTTAAAGGTTTTTAAAGAATAATTTTTTCTTTATTTTCTTTTACTTTTTTATATTTTATGTGTGTGTGTGGAGATCTGAGGCTCATGTGGTGCATCACAGTAATGCTGGTGGGGCATCACAGCAGTCATTTGTACTAGGTCCAGGACTCCAGTTACATCTTTGCATTCACTGGGTCAGTAGGGAGGGGGGATGGGGAAGGGGGTAGACCTTTGTTTGTTATCTGTCGAATAAGAGATTCAGCATACAAACAATAAGATGGGTGAAATGCAAGCTTGCAATTTAATAAAATATGTTAAGTACCTTGGCAAAATCATATATCACTGCATTGTGGGACAAATGTAAATTGTGCAGGCATTTAGAGTTGGGAAGAGGGCGTGTCCCACTCCGCTCATGTTTAAATTGCAGTGTTAAAATTAAACTACCCAGTATTTGTGCTATATGCAAAAGCACTCAGTATTGTCCCTGCATTTGCACACCCTATAGTACAACATGATTTGGCAATGTGCAAACTCTAAATGAGCCTTACATAGAGACTGAAGGGCCTATTCATCAACACTAAATAACGTTTTTAAGGGCATTTTCCTTAATTAATTAACACACTTAGCGCAAGAGTTATCACTGATATCTCCTGGTTATGTCTTCCTGCGTTAATTTCCACACTCCCCATACATTAGTATAGGGATGTAGACATTAGGCTATTCATCAAATTCTGAAAATTATGTATTTTTGGAATTTGATGGTGTTACTATACGCCACTCTCAGGTGGCATATAACGGGTTACACTTACCTGCTTTCAGCTGGGCAGGTCCTCCTCCAGCTCGCTCCGTCGCTCCCTGGTCCCTCCTCCGGCTGCTGCTCTGACACTGTGTTCTCCCGGCAGAACACGGTAAAGTTAAAAAATAAATAAAAAAATAAATAAAAATACAATAAAGTTTAATAAAAAACAAACAAACTCCAGCAAGCTGGTCGGGATGTCGGGGTCCGCGGCTGCAGCCTGTCAGGGTCCAGACGGCCAGGTAGGTGGTGGAGAAGAGCGGGTGGTGGATGGGGGGGCAGACGGACACAGAATTACCGCAGATGTAAACAGCCGCTTTTGCGAACGTAACGGATTGATTATAGTTGCGGTAAGTTAGAGTAGATAGGGAAAAGTATCTATTTTATGCAAAGCTGTCATTGCAAAAATGACAGCTTTTCGGAATAGATACTTATCGGGAGGAGGAATGATGAATTCCTCTGGTAATTATGTAGAACTCCATGCAAGTTCTAAACCTAATTACCTCCATAAATATTTTAGTGTTGATGAATAGGCCCCAGAGAAAAAAAGAAACCTCACTGCCATGTAACACTTAAGCTGGGTACACACTATATGATATATTGTACGATATATCGTTCTGATGTGGTTTGGAATGATATATTGTACCGATCGTGTAGTGCGTCCACCCGATCCTTCGTTATTGACAGTCATTCATTGCATCATTCCATGTGCTGTTCTGTACAGCAGATGGGACGAGGCAACAAACTATGTGGTGCTGTTAAATGCACCATGTAAGGACACATCCGCCGTTGTATACTGGATTGAATAGTGTGTACGGCGTGCAATTGTATTATTGCATTGCGTGGTTCGGTCGCTGGGTACACACATCGTATGGTGTGTACCCAGCTTAATTTAGCTTACACTTTTAGTAAATCACTTCTATAGCAAACTTACATTGTTTGCCATCAGTCCATCATTCATGTGCCCAACAAGTCAATTCTAATACGAGGGCTGCCTGTGCAGTACGATTGTCTGCACAGGCAGCCCACATCTTTGCAGCAAGACTACAGAATAAAAACTTAATTTAATGACTATTGGGCATATTTACTAAGCAGTGGACTTACAAAACCCTTGATTTTTAAAAAAATTTCCTGCCAGATTTAAAATGGAAATAAAAATAATTCTTAATGCAAATCAAGCAGGATTTTGCATTTACTACTTTTGCCCTTTTAAATATGGCAGTAAATAAAACATATGGGGCCAAATGTAATAGGGTGAGAGTTTAGACAATGTGAGGGTTTAGCAGTAATCTCTCACACTTTTTAAACGCACCAATGTAATAACGATCATCCAGATATTTTCCCTTTTTGAAGAAAAAACCTGACCAATGTGATAGTTTACTGCTAAACTCTCACAAATTCTAAACTCTCCCCCTATTACATTTGGACAATAGGGTTTTGCAAATCCACTGTAAATATGCCCCATAAGAGACAAATCTTTTCACTGGAAAATCGGGTTTCTAATATTTCTCTAAAAACAATATTAATATTGAATCTGTGTCTTTGAAATAAATTTCATTCTTTGGTAACTAAGGGGCTAGGGGTCTGATTCATTAAAAAACGCAACTGCGATTATGCACGCAGACGGCTGATTGTTGCGTTCTGTGCATGTGTATGCATCGCAGTGACTACGCAGACCCATCGCAGAGTGATTGACAGGAAGTGACTGTTTGGGGGTGGTGACAGAGGGGTGGTTGGTGAAACGCAGACGTGCCAGTGTGTTTGAACGCCGTTACAGGGGCGTGCATAAATTATCCACTGTGATGCCATACGCAGCTTGTGTACTCACTGTGTGCGATGAGGTTAGCAATTTCTGAGTAAGGTCTGACCTTGTGCAAGTGTTCGTGAGGCTACGATGGTACTCGATTGTACTGAAGTTTTTGCAGACTTGCAAAGTATTATGGATGTGAGTAAGGGAAAGTGGGCGACCTTATGTTAGGCTGCGATGGCATTGCAATTGCAAACATTAGCATATATTCGCAGTGGGACTGCGTGTGTAATTGCAGCTACGATCGCAATAGCGATCCGTAATGAATCAGGCCCTAAATTGGATGGATCCCTGAGCCTGATTCAGAGATAAACGCAACTGCAATTTGCACGCACATCCAGCGATTATTTGCCATTGCACATGCGTATGCATCGCAGTGCGCGTGCGCAAAGGCAGCAGTGAGCCTGCTGTGCGTTCACGCAGACCACGGAGGCCCATTGCAGATTGATTGACAGGAAGTGGCTGTTTGGGGGTGGAGACAGGGCTTGGTTAGCGAAACGCATGCGTGCCTAGCCTTTTGAATGCCGTTATGTGGGCGTGCATCGGAGACTTTTCGCCTATTGTATTTCCACTGCATTCGCCTGTTTGAGACGGGAAATCGCGGTACATCCCCACGATTTGCCCTATTCAATTACAGAACAGAAGAAAACGCAATTAGGCGAATTAATAGATTGGGGAAATCAGTCTGTACCGCAAAATAAGATGCTCTGACACTGGAAATCATTACAGATCTGTACTATTAACCCTAATAAATGTACTTTGTGTCCTTAAGTTGTGTTAAAATCTTTCTAGCATATTTGAAAAAGTGATGAAGAATGATAGAAAACAGTATTTTTCGTTGAAAATAAATAGGCCAGTCAAATTTGGGGTACTTGAAAATGGGTGTTAGCATATTTTTGTGTCTCATTAGTGTACTTTTAAAAATCCACCTGCTGCATGCACCTGCAATCCTAAAAACACCTGTCCCATCCACACAGCTCTCCAAAAAACATATTCCACTACTTTTTATCCTTGTCCCCCCACTTTTTTAGTTTTCACCCCAAAAATGACATGTCTTTTTTGGGGTGTTCTAAGGTAATTTTTTTTTGCTGATTTGTCCTTTGGGGCTAGAGATCCATCTAAAGTCAGACGAATCTCTGCGCAGGCTCACATCAAGATAGCCCACAATTCCGTCTAAGGGGTAGATGTACCAATCAGCTCCGATCTGTCACGTTACAGGCTGTGTTTGAAAAATGACAGTTCGAAGCCGATTGGTTGGTACTTTATCTCCATCCATTTTATCTCTCTACAAGGCTTAGTATATAGACCCCTAAATGCCCACAACACACATCCCAGGTGCAAATGCCCCATTGCTGCCCAGTTACAATCACTCAGCCGCAGGTGGAGATGTGACCTAGATGCGTCCAACACTGTATGACCTCTAGTTCCCATGAGTGATGCATGATCGGCTCTGGAAAATGTGTATAGGGAAAAATAGCAAGATCTGTCTTCACAAATGGTCTTGAGTGCATCCTTGATTTAGTCCTAGTATGTCAGTAGCCATTACCTGCACTGAATCCCCCTTTCATGCTCTGTAGATTTCATTAGCTTTGCTAACAGACTGACTTCAGTAATGATTAGTGAGAAGTATCATTCTATCACACTGCTATCCTCCTGACCTTCATAGATTATTTCAAATAGTTAAAAAAAACAAACAGAAAAAGTTTGTTATGAAAGAAAAAATAAACAGAGCAATGTGCAGGACTGGTTTAGGGGTAGGCGGCACTTGTGCTCTCTCTTAGCTGCTAAGTGCATAGAAAAGAGTTGTCCCCAATGCACCTCATCCTGTCCTATAAATAATGCATTTTGATTTCATCAGTCCCTGTTTTTCTATCCCAGGGGTTCATGGCAATTAATTACACTCCGTAAACTGTAAGGCAGTGTTTCAATTTCAGCATCAGCATTTAACACCAATTAAATGGAAAACAATATTTATAGAGGGGTGTGCTTGTGTGACACGATTAGACTTTGCAAATTGCAACTGTGGGATACAGGCTGGCCGTGTATTATCTATGCCACCTGTGATCCTTCTGCTTATGATGGCACAAGCAGCAAATATTTTTTTTAACAAAAAATAAAGAGTAAAAACATTATCCAAACTATCAATGACCAATTTCCAAGAACAAACCACCCTTCCAGCAACCACGCTAATTATCAGCCTCCCCCAAATAGCTGTAATGTCATAACAGATTCTGCTTCTTGACTCCCTTCTCCTTATTTTGATCCCTTTATTTTTACAGTTTTCACATTTATATCCCCATCATTTTACCAACTAATGTTGCAGTTTCAGTAACCCAAGCTTAATGAAATGATCACCATGTAAGTATAGCCTGCACAGAGAATGGGACTGTGCATACATCTCCACTTGCTAACAGGTGAAATCAGACCAGTGATCCTGATGAAATCAGTCATTATTGAAAGTCACATTCCTCCGCAAAGTTATCCTATGTCTCATTTTCAGCCCTTTCATTATATCTATAGGAGGGGTGTATTTACAATGGGTACAAGGTTTATGTTGCAAACAATCCCCTTAAGGAGGGCCAACGCTATACTCTGCACCCCAGAACAAGGTCTGATTTGGCCTGACACCATTTTACTGTCATTATCTTAAAAAATATGGCACCGGTGCTAGAGTCATTGCTATCTGGTACTTATGCACTTGTGCCATTGTTCAGTGGGGATGAGGCCCGCACAAAAACTTGCACATAGGCCCCACATTTGTTAAAACACCCATGATATATAGATCATGGTATCCAACACTAAGGGGCCTATTTATCATGTAAGTAAATTATGTGTTTCCCAGTGGCTCCACATGCGCAGTAGGTAAGCGCGATCTGAACTTGGCAGTAAAGTGATAACGAAACGTATCATTTTCACTCCTCACTAAGACATATCAATGTGGCAATATGCAATGAGACCTACAGGGGTGTGGATCACTAGGTCTACAATAAAAAGGTAGACAATACAAGTTAGACAGGCAATAGATCGACAGGGGCTGATGGTCAACAGGATCTGAAGGTCGACACACTAAAGGTCGACTAGTGAAAAGGTCGACAGGGACAGAATTTCGACACACAAATGGTTGACATGTAAATGGTCGACACACTGTTTGTTTGTTTTTTTCTAGCCCTAATCTTCACCCTAACCCTAACTCTCCCCTTGGTGCCTAAACCTAACCCTCCCTCCTGGTGCCTAACTATAACCGACGGGGTAGGTGTCTGACCCTAACTGTCCCTTTTAGTGCCTAATCCTCCGGAGAGTGCCTAACCCTCCCTCCTGGTGCCTAACCCTAACCGTCAGTGTAGGTGTCTGACCCTAACCGTCCCTTCTAGTGCCTAACCCTCTGGAGAGTGCCTAACCCTAACCCTCCCTCCTGGTGCCTAAACTTAACCGTCGGGGTAAGTGCCTAATCGTCGGAGTAAGTGCCTAAACCTAACCCTCCAGTAAGTGCCTAACCCAAAAAAATTAAATAAATATTGTGTCGACCATTTGTGTGTCGACCTAATGGCCATGTTGACCACTGTCGATCTTCCCACTAGTCGACCTTTAGTGTGTCGACCTTCAGACCCTGACATCCTTCAGACCCTGTTGATCTATAGCCTAACTTGTATTGTCTACTTAAACATTGTCTAACTATTCACTGTAGACATAAAGACCGGAAACCGACTTACAGAGCTAAAAAGTATACAGTATTAAACAAACCCCTAAGGTTGGTGAGAAAGAAGACTATGACATTATCAGTGAGGGCCTGGACTATCTGTAAAGTCTAATTTAAAGCATCTTTAGAATGTAAGTACTCACATACAGGGCCCTCTTCCCTCATGTGCTTCTCCTTCTCTTACTCATACTATCGTCTACTCCTAACTCCCTACAAGGGCATCTAACACTTGATTGCTAACGCCCTGTTGCTTATTTGAGTGTTATGATCACGGATGCAGCAATGTGTATAAACCATGTCCTTGTCCTGCATTGTATTGTACGGAAATGGCGGCCATACACGGTGCGATAGGCACCGTGCGACGCGACGGGGGATCTGACGTCCGACATATTGGACGGTCCCCACACATAGTGCAATCGAGTGGCAAACCACCCGATATGCCGGCTCCCCCCTCCTTCTCCCGCATAGTGCTGCATGGGATCGCACAGCGCATCCCCTGATCAACTGAACCTGCAGTAAGATCAGGAGGTGCGATGTACGACGCCACGGGTGCGCGCTCGGTCCGACATCAGGCCCATACACGGTGCGATATAGCAGCCAAATCATACCAATCAGTCAGATCTGCTGCTTTATCGCACCGTGTATGGGGGTCTTAAATCACTGTTTTCTTGGTCGCTCATTTGTTTATGTACTTTGTAAGGCACTACGGAACCCTTGTGGCACCATATAAATCAAGTATTATAAAAATAATAATAATAATAATAATAATAATAATAATGTTGCTGGGCTTATGTAATGTACAGTATCAGGCAGTGGATATGCAGAAGATCTTTTTCTGTATGTGTACTTTCCTTCCTGTGTCATTTTTGGTAGTACATCAGTATTTATTCCTACTCATGTTTGTATTTTATATCATATACATAGATCATTCTTATATGTAAATATATATTCAAGGTTTTTACAAACACAAAAATAAAATAGATGCAAATGCATGTGTAGAACAACACTACAAAAGGCAGGCAAGCAGCCAAACATTTTATTCACACAGGCAGAGGGAGGATAATAATGTCTTTGCAGTTTTAGGGCTAGTAGTATTGGTACAGAGCATAAAGGCTTAGACTTATCCATTATGTTTATGTCATTATTAAACAATAATCACAGGACTTTTGTCACTTGCAAAGATGTGAAACAGGTTGCTCTATTGCTCTAGTCCGCCTTTTATTCCACACAACATATCAATGGCTGTAACCTGCGCTAAACCACCTGCGTAGACCAGTGAATGAGACCCTAAACACAATGTTAGAGTGCAAAGATCGTTGTCTTGTGGGTCACACTGTACCATTGTAACCATGTGTGTCCCGGCTAGGTTACTCTAGCAACAGAGAGCTGTCAGTATTACAGATTACCTAGTCATGCAAAAAGTGTGTAGTAGCACAGTGTACTCTGCTGGAGGAGAAATAGAAGAGTTAAAAATAATACAGAACAAATACCCAGACAATGCGCAATAATCTATGAAGAGCTGCTAAATCTACACCAGTACTGAAGGGGTAAATTGTGCGGCTGTGTTATAAATAACTAGCTCTGCTGCATCTCAGACATTATGTAAAGTGATCAATTCTAAGATCTCGCTATGAAAAACCTAATGAAAGCAATTCTTCTGACTGTCAGCCAGCGGTATGAATGGAACAGTTTAGATATTAATATGGATTTCTGAGCTGATAACATTCTACCCCACTCTGCAGATGGTGTTGTGTATAGCAATTATGCGTCCTACTTTGTAATTGTATTGTGCTGCTCTGTGGTTGACATGGTCTTTCCATTGATGATAAATCTATAGCAATCCAAATGTAAGGGACAGTTTGAGAACTATTAAAGAAAGTGCACTGATTAATGCCATAGTACACTGTCATTTATTTATATATCTAGAGATACTATTACTGAGACCATATATTACTAGAAAAGTATCCCGGCTTTTACGTAATATAATGAGTTTAGTATATTTTTCTGTCATTAAAGACAAGACTCTTTCAAAATACTCTATAAGTTAACCCAGTTGTTTTCCAAACTGGATGCTGTGGTACCCTGGGGCACCATAGTGCACTCTCAGGAGTGCCATCGCTTGCCCAGTGCCAAATCAAATGATTTGGGCCAGCATGTTGCTTGTTAGCCTTAGGCTGGATACACACTTAGACGACGGATCAGTCAACAGACCTATCCGCAGTTCGAGCTGTCGTTTGGTAAGCTATACACACTTACTAAATGGTCGCTTGATATGTCTGGCCTGACATCACAACTGGGTGGGCATTTATATTTGCCCGCAAAGTTGTGATGTTAGTGTTGGCGGTCCCTGCAGCCAGTGTTGGGGTGTTTGGCGGGTCACTTGTACACACATGCAAATGCATCGACTGTGCTGCAGGGCCGACCTGATATGCCTGTGAACGACGTCGATATCATTCGTTGAAGTGTGTACCCAGCATTGGAGATGCAATATGCAGCCATTTACACAGGCTACCCCACTTGTGGGTGGCTGTGCTTTCTTGCCCCCCTCTCAACTTCCTTTCCATTCTCCGTGAGAACAGGTTAAAGAGCACAGATTCTTTACTGCCAAGTGCCAATTCACTATGGCTGAACAAGCTCTTTTTTCTCACTGCAGAATTCAATGTAACTAGTGTCCCTTCTCTTCAGTTGCCCACCCTTGACTCTGGTCACACCTCTGTATGCATCTCTGCTCCCCCTCTGTGTCTGTAACCCCTTTGTATTATTATTATGTCTTCAATAGTACATATTTGTCTCTCTGACATCCTTTTTGTGTATGTCTTCCAATGTCCCGCATCCCATCTGTTCCAACTATTTGTTTGGAGGTAGAATTATTTAAGTGCAAGGTACGGACTACGCACACAGCAGCTTAATACTTTAGAAAAAATCTGTTTTTTCTTCTCCCCTGGTGCTGGGGGCACGGAGCTTATATCCACCCCAACGCAACCTGTCCCTTTCTCTGATTGTCCTGATATGTCCTCCTCCACTGATGGCCATCAATGGTATGCCGTTATTTTTTTCCCGTCATCCATGTAAAGCTCTAATGACACAATCAATGGAGACCATTGATGGTACACCCATTGATGGTTATCTCTACTATTCTGTGCAAACAAAAATAAGTAAGGATTTCCTGCTGAATGACCAGTGTTGAATTAGCAGAAACTTGTCGCTAATTGAATCTCCCCAGAGGGAGTGTGAAAGAAACGCTAAGGGCACCATGAACCAAGAAAGTTTGGAAACCACTAGGTTAACCTCTACTGTGCCAGGAATACTTGGGATATTACTTCCTATGCCCTACCGACACAGTCTGTAGTAGACAAGCATTGACATCTGCACCAGACTGTGTAATTTGTAGACTCCAGAGCAGCAATTATATACAGTATATTGTTTTATGGGGCTGATGAAGACATGTGCGTATGACGGTTTGCGGAGTACATACTTTCAGTTACATTTCCACTTGCGACTGAAGGGGCGTAACTGGAATGTAAAGGAAAGCTCTCATGTAGGTAAAATTCGGAGAGGGCGTGTTGACATATCTGCGAGATAATGATATTATAATAATGTGCCCTTATTAAACAAAAGATAGAGAGAGGGGTGGTTCAGCCACAAAGATGCATATCACTCTGCAAACTGGCCAAAACATGCATTTATTTCTGTGCATGCATTTGCAATCAACTTATTTGAAGTAACATTTGTAGATTGTGCATATCCATGGAATCTAAATATTTTGATGAAAGGTAAAGATGTGTTTGACACTGGGATCATTGGTTTTGTAAAATATGCTGTTAATCATTAAAACTTCTAAATGTTGACATTTTTCCCTTCTTTGCCCCATCCTCCTCCGCGAACAAGAGGCTGTTATCTGAAATTAGGGCCAGGAGAAATGAAAGATAACATAAGATAAAACACGCACTTTACTTCTGCTGATCCTACAAAGCACTACTACTGATATGTCCTGGCATGAAGAACTGCTTCTTGTGATATTGCTAACTAATCGTGACTTGCAAATTGCAATTATCTCTACATTTGCCCTTTACAGAATTTGGGACTCATTTACTAAACTGCATTCAACTGCTTGTCATATCCTAATCTATACACAAAAGGGAATACAAGTGCACAACTCCAAATTAACTGACTATAGATAAATAAATACATTTTTGCAATAAATAGAGGTTTTTCGCATAAGCTTGGCCAAGGTTATGGGCTTACCCTCCACATCCGGGTAACCTCTACTAGGGTTCAAATCCAGAGAGCAGGACACCCCCAACCTAGCCCAACTAAGCCACCCAAGGCTCCGCTATAATAAGGGTGTCCTGCGCTCTGGATTTGAACCCTAGTATGTCAGGGACCTACCCTACAGAGGTTACCCAGATGTGGAGGGTAGGCCCATAACCTTGGCCAAGATTATGCCAAAAACCTCTCTTTATTGCAAAAGTTAATTTATTTTATATAATCAGTTAATTTGGAGTTGTGCACTTGTATTTCCTTTTGTGTATATATCAATTGTCTCCACAGGTAGCACCTCCAATTATATATATATATATATATATATATATATATATATGTTCAGGGTGTGCAGTCTGAGGCCCATTTTCTATACATATCCTAATCTACCTCACAGCCTCTCACAGCAGCATCTATTGGCCGTCTCTCAACTGTGACTGTATACAGAAGCCGCTACAAACTCTGTACCCTCTGTACATTTGTTTGGCTGAATGTGCAAGGACTGAGACACCCACGTTTAGTGTTCATGTGCGCTGTAATACCAATTGGTGCATCCTTATACATCGCCATCGAAAATTGCTCCAGCCCTATGGCAGGTACAGTTTCTCTGTCTGACCATGGCCTCCTATGCCTGCAGTAGTACATCTGAGAACGCAGCCGCTTGCACTGACACACCCAAGACACTCCCATAACATGCCCACAGAATGGACCTTTATTGTGCGCACTACTAGCCACCTCCCAGTCACCGCCCAGAACATCCATTACTTTTCCACCACATTTCTGATACCATCTGAATCGATCACAATATCACCTTTGTGCGTGCAGTCTGTGTAACACATGCGCCATAGGAGTTTTCAGAAATTGCAAAGTAACGCTCAACTACGTGAACATCAGCATTGCATGCGATTCAGAATCAGGCCTTTGCTTCAGCAAGCATAGTAAGGAGATGTCCCTAATTCCACAGACAGCATGTACTGTATGTGATCATGCAGAGCCATTATTACACATTTTGGTGCCCTGTGTGAGAGAAAACATTGGCGCCCCCCTGCACCCCCCACCTGGACCCCAACTGACTACCTAGAGAAAAAATCACTAGCAAAAACACTCTACTCTTTTTCTTCTGGGATGCCTTCTCATGAGAATTAGCCTCTCACTGCTTACTTCCCTCTACCACCCCCTGCACCTTTCACTGCCTACTTCCCTCTACCACCCCCTGCACCTCTCACTGCCTACTTCCCTTTAACACCCCCTGCACCTCTCACTGCCTACTTCCCTCTCCCACCCCCTGCACATCTCACTGCCTACTTCCCTTTACCACCCCCTGCATCTCTCACTGCCTACTTCCCTCTCCCACCCCCCTGCACCTCTCACTGCATACTTCCCTCTACCACCCCCTGCACCTCTCACTGCCTACTTCCCTCTCCCACCCCCCTTCACCTCTCACTGCCTACTTCACTCTCCCACCCCCTGCACCTCTCACTGCCTACTTCCCTCTACCACCCCCTGCACCTCTCACTGCCTACTTCCCTCTAACACACCCTGCACCTCTCACTGCCTACTTCCCTTTAACACACCCTGCACCTCTCACTGCCTACTTCCCTCTACCACCCCCTGCATCTCTCACTGCCTACTTCGCTCTACCACCCCCTGCATCTCTCACTGCCTACTTCCCTCTACCACCCCCTGCACCTCTCACTGCCTACTTCCCTCTACCGCCCCCTGCACCTCTCACTACCTACTTCCCTTTAGCACCTCCTGCACCTCTCACTGCCTACTTCCCTCTCCCACCCCCTGCACCTCTCACTGCCTTCTTTCCTCTAACACCCCCTGCATATCTCACTGCCTACTTCCCTTTAACACCTCCTGCACCTCTCACCGCCTACTTCCCTCTACCACCCCCTGCACCTCTCACTGCCTACTTCCCTTTAACACCCCCTGCACCTCTCACTGCCTACTTCCCTCTACCATCCCCTGCACCTCTCACTGCCTACTTCCCTCTACCACCCCCTGCAGCTCTCACTGCTTTCTTTCCTCTAACACCCCCTGCACCTCTCACTGCCTACTTCCCTCTACCACCCCCTGCACCTCTCACTGCCTACTTCCCTTTAACACCCCCTGCACCTCTCACTGCCTACTTTCCTCTACCACCCCCTGCACCTCTCACTGCCTACTTCCCTCTACCGCCCCCTGCACCTCTCACTGCCTACTTCCCTTTAATACCTCCTGCTCCTCTCACTGCCTACTTCCCTCTCGCACCCCCTGCACCTCTCACTGCCTACTTCCCTCACCCCCCCTGCACTTCTCACTGCCTACTTCCCTCTAACACCCCCTGCACCTCTCACTGCCTACTTCCCTCTAACACCCCCTGCACCTCTCACTGCCGACTTTCCTCTAACACCCCCTGCACCTGGCACTACCATCTTCCCTCACCTCACAGTCCTCACACTACCTCGCTCCCTCAGTACCTCTCAGTCCATGTTTGTTGTCTACGCTGACAGGCTGCTTCTCCTCTTTCCCGTCCCCCTGTCTGGCAGTGGGCTCTCCGTGGGCGGCTGAACACAAAGCAGTAGCACATCTTTCATCGGTAATGAGACAGAGTATCGGGTTCTAGCGCCAGGGCATGAGGGCAGATGCGGCAGCAGTTTAAACTTTGCACCGGCCATGGCGTGAACCAATTGTGGTGCGGACTGGCAACCAATCAGAAGCAGCCATGCGACTGGTACCAAATTTAAAAGGCCACCACCGACACTTGTTTTGAATTGGCCGATAGTCCTCGATTGCTTTGCCAGACAGATGTGCGGACACATCTCCAAATAGAACTGGGCACCGCGCATCGCAATGTTATTAAGGTATTCAATTGGGAAACTGGCTGACGTAAGCCCGACAGCCGGCTTCCCGATTGCTTTATCCCGGCGAGGGTTAAATGACAGGCATCTAAATCTAGACGCCTGTAATTTTTCCAACGCCGGGAGACTGGCGCCCGGGATCCCGTTCGAAGGAATGCCGAGCGCCGCGAGCGGACAGCTGCGAGGGGGGGAGGGCTAGGTTTAGGGCACCCAGGGGGAACTTAGGGTTAGGCACCCCCCGGGAGGGTCAGGGTTAGGCTAGGGGAAAGGGGTATTAGGGTTAGGCACCCCCGAGGGGAGGTTAGGGTTAGGCGCCCCCCTGGGTTTAGGCAGCGGGGAAGGGGGGGGTTGGGTTTAGGCACTTACAGGGGGGATTAGGGTTAGGCACAGGGGGGAGGTTAGGGTTAGGCACCCCTAAGGAGGGTTAGGGTTAGGGGGGTTAGGTTAGGTTAGTTTGTACTTACCTAGGGATGATCGGGATTTCCAGCACTGTCGGGCTGCCGCTGCCGGGATCTCTGCTTCTGTCGGACTGACGCTGCCGGGAATCGAACTGCCGGCCATGCGTCAGCCGGTATTTCATACCAATTCCGTTATTAATAGCGGGTGCCCAGCAGAGAGATTGCAGTGGGTGACGGTTCCGTCCTCAGGGCTGGTGGCTGTACCACCCTAGTTACAGTCCTGTGATCATGTGTTCAAATGAAATTAACTAAATCAACTGTGTGTAAAGTTGTTGTTAAAATCAAAGTTTATCCCGGGTCATTAAATTGTGCAATAATTAGAACCACTTGATTAGAACTGCAGTGTCTCTGGGAAACCTGGTCATATTGGGAGATATGATATAACATACATTGTACAGCTGATTTTCTACAGATGCACAGGCTGCCTCAGTAACGCAGACAGCTACATTTAACCATATTGAGAATGGCTAAACTAGGTAAGAACAAGAGATGTGCGCCGACCCTCGTTTTTTGGTTTTGGTTTTGGATCTGGATCTCCCCCGAATTTGGATCTGGATTGGTTTTGCCAAAACCTCAACTAAAATCACATAAAATGGGCCTGGTTTTGTTCCTACAGTATTATTAACCTCAATAACATTTAATTCTACTCGTTTCCAGTCAATTTTGACCACCTCCCAGCTCACAATATTGATTGTTTCATATAGTTAAGGGCCAAAAGGTTGCATCCAGCTAGCTGGCTCAAAACTGAGTGATAAATAGAGTTGAGGACTGTGTAGAGATGATGGTTGGGGTACCCCTTGAGGATTGAAGAATGGATAGTTGGTGCAGCCACTGGCTGAAGTAAGAAGAGTTGATACTTGATGATTGGTGCAGCCACTGGCTGGAGAATGGATAGCTGGCGCAGCCACTGGCTGAAGAAGAGTTGATACTTGATAATTGGTGCAGCCACTGGCTGAAGAATTAATAGTTGGTGCAGCCACTGGCTGAAGTAAGAAGAGTTGATACTTGATAATTGGTGCAGCCACTGGCTGAAGAATTGATAGTTGGCGCAGACACTGGATGAAGTAAGAAGAGTTGATACTTGATAATTGGTGCAGCCACTGGCTGAAGTAAGAAGAGTTAATACTTGATAATTGGTGCAGCCACTGGCTGAAGTAAGAAGAGTTGATACTTGATAATTGGTACAACCACTGGCTGAAGAATTGATAGTTGATAGTTAATTGTAGATGCAGCCTCCGGGCTGAGCAGTAGTGAAATACAGAGCTATGATTAGGAAGGAACCAGTCGTGCAACAGCCTTGAGGACTGGAACTCTTGGCAAGTTGTGGCCATTACAGCCTTGAGGGCTGGTGAGGAGTGACGACAGGTGGCCTTTGGGCCGTGAAGCAGGATGCGGCCTTTGGGCCATGTAACAGCCTTGAGGGCTGAGAACCTTGGCTGAATGCCACTGTTGTGCGACTTCTGCCGCTGGGTTGACACAACAAGCAGCAGTTGGCTCAGACTTTTCTTAAAAAAAATTAAAGGGGCATTCAGGAGATGCTGTCTGGGGGCCATTACAATTTTTGGGCATTCAAAAACCATAACATTAAAAATTTCAGGCAGTAATGCCCCAAACAGCACATGATGGAAAGGAAAAAGGTGCAAGATGGAATTGTCCTTGGGCCCTCCAACCCACCCTAATGTTGTATATATCAAACAGGACATTCAAAGTTTAACAAACCAATCACTTCAGCGACAGGGACTGTCACTTGTGGCTGAAATTGATTGGTTTGTTTGGACCCCCCACAAAACAAGCTGCCAATGCGCAGTGGACATTGGTTGGCAATGATCCCATACACAAACTGGGTTTACAATTCATTAGATTAGATGTCATCATTGTCATCATCATCGTCATCCCCATCAGTGTGTGTATCCTCCTCTTCTTCACACAATATAAATTCAGACGCTTCTGTATTTTTTGGACTTAAGTGCTGGTAAAGGTCTTCCTCGTGGAATTTGTAATTAGTTTTGACGAACATCATCTTTTCAACATTTTGGGGAGGAACCTTGCACAACACGGAAATTATACTCCACTGCGCTTGACTAAGGTGCATTCCAACTCCTCTCCCTATGTCATAGGCCGTAATGTAGCCTTGGATGGCCTTTTTTCTGCTCCTCCATCCGCTGAAGCATATAGAGGGTAGAATTCCACCTAGTTACTCCCTTTTGCTTCAGCTGATGGCAGGGTAAATTCAACAGTTCTTGATCGTGCTGCAATCTTCGACACACAGTTGCTGAATGTCGAATATGTCCAGAAATCTTTCGGGCCACCGAGAGCATCTCCTGCACGCCCCTGTCATTTTCAAAAAAATGTTGCACCACCAAATTCATTGTGTGAGCAAAACATGGGATGTGTTTGAAATCGCCAACACACGTAATGCTCGCACAATATTTCTGGCATTGTCAGAAATAACAAATCCCGAGGAGAGTCCAAGTGGGGTAAGCCATTTTGCAATGATTTCCTTGAGTTTTTCTAAGAGGTTCTCAGCGGTATGCCTCTTAGTGAAACCGGTGATACACAGAGTAGCCTGCCTCTGAATGAACTGACATTTGTTAGATGCTGCTGCTGCTTCTGCTGTTTGCACTGTTGGAGGCAATACATCTATGCAGTGGGTTGTTACAGTCATGTAATCTTTAGTTTGCCCTGTCCCACTTGGTCCACATATCTGTAGTTAAGTGGACGGTGGGCACAACAGCATTCCGGTGGACATCAATAAGGTTTTTTTAATGTCCTTGTACAGATTGAGAATTGCTATTCTAGAGAAGTGGAAGCTAGAAGGGACACGGTAGCAGGGGACTCAGGACCTCAATTAACTGTCTAAAACCCACTACATTAATGGTGGATACTGGACGCAAATCTAATACCAGCATAGATGTTATGGCATCAGTAGTCAATGTGCAACTGGGTGTTTGCTGTCATACTTGTTCGCAAAGGATTGTGTGACAGTCAATTGTTTGGTTGAACTTGAACTACTAAAAGTAGTCTTCTTCCTTGTCCCCTTCTGGGATGAAGATCCACTTATAGCAACAGCAGCAGTAGCGTAACACTCAAGGATCCTTCTGAGGAACAACGGATAGGAGAGGAGTCAGTCCTATTCCTTATGATGCAGGACTACTTCCGATTACAAATAAGGATGTTGATGATGATTCAGGTGTTGGTGGTGGAGATTGCAGACGCTTGGATCCAGATAGAAGGGAGCAGCTAGGTGACACTGGACTGATTGTTGTTCATTTTTTCATCCCTAAAGTTTCTATATCCTTTCCAATTTGAAGAATGCGCTGCAAGTGATGTAACAGGGAGGAGGTTCCAAGATGGTTAAGGTCCTTACCTTTATTCACTATTACATGGCAATGGTTACAAATGGCTTGGGAAAGGTTGTCCGGATTTGGGTGGAAATGAGATGTAGATTTTTTTAGTCCTTTGCCAGGCATGACAACAATGGGATTTTTCCCACCATGGGCCACAACTGTTGCCTGATTTACAGTTTTTACACAAACATCCTCAGCATCAACATATTCATCATCATCAACATCCTCATCATCCTTGTTGTTATCGCCAACTACATAAATATCCTCCTCATCCTCCTGGGGCAATTACACAGAAGCATCCTCGATTTCTACGTCAGCATGTTGACTTGTGCTGCTCATCCCCACATTTGCAGAGGGCACACAAATGGTGGAAGGAGGATCCTCTTCAAGTACAGTATTAGAAAGGTCATACTCACACATGGCAACCGCGGACACACTTGGACTCTCCTCTGGGATTTGTGATTTTTCAAAGCACACAGTTGGTTCCGGTGTCTTACTCGTCTTAACAATTTAAATTTTTTTGCACCTCTCCTACAAGCAAAGGGGCTTAAATCATCACTAGAACCACCAGTCATAAATAATAAAGGCCAAGACCTTATCCTTTCCTGGCCACTTCGTGTAGTGAATGGCATATTGGCAATTTTTTGTTTCTCTAAAGCTGACTTAGTTTTAGATTTTTTTTTCTTTAACAGGGTAAAAGTTGATTTGTTTTAGCCTGACTTTTTGGCCTGACCTAAGCCCTGGTACATAAGCCTTCATAGATGACGTTGACGGCCTTGCATCGTCATCATGACTGCTGCCGACAGCTACAAGACTGGTATGTGGATCCTGCTCTCCTGTCATGTAACTGTCCTCCATACTCACTGCGGTCTTACAGCAGTGTCACAAAGCAATTATAGCGCAGCTAAGTTGCGGCTAACGCACGCAACCAACCACACACACAAAAAATAGGTTTTATTTTCACACTGGTGGTGTGGCAGGCTAACACGCACACACCAAAAAATTGTTCTTATTTTCACACTGATGGTGTGGCAGGCTAACACGCACACACCAAAAATGTGTTTTTATTTTCACACTGGGGGTGAAGAAGAGCACCCCTGATGGACAGAGCACCCCCAGTACAACACAGCAGAACAGCCAGCCCCTATGGACAACAGCCAGCCAGCCCCTATGGACCAAAGCCAGCCAGCTCATATGGACAGGACAACAGCCAGCCAGGCCCTATGTGGATTATGGACAACAGCCAGCCAGCCCCTATGAACAACAGCCAGCCCCTATGAACAAGAGGCAGCCAGCCCCTATGGACAGGACAACCTAAAAACAGCCATCCAGCTACTATAGACAATAGCCAGCCAGCCCCTATGGACAGGACAACAGCCAGCCCCTATGGACTGGACAACAGCCAGCCAGCCAGCCCCTATATGGTATGGATTATGGACAACAGCCAGCCAACCCCTATGGACAGGACAACCTCACAATTATGCACAACAGCAGAGCAGCACAGCTCCCAGCACAACCTCACATGTCACAATTATGCACAACAGCAGCGCAGCACAGCTCCCAGGTCCCTCCCTCTTCACTCTCCACAGCCGGAATGAAAAATGGCGGCGATCGCAGGACCTTTATACAATCCAAAACCCGCAAGAATCCGACAGTGGGATGATGACGTTTTGCCTCGTTTTGAGATCCTAGATAGGTAGGAAAACCTGTGCCGGCTCGGATCTGCCTCGTATCTGCTAAGTTCGGGTGGGTTCGGTTCTCAGAGAACCGAACCCGCTCATCTCTAGTAAGAACTGTACTCATATTGTGTATCCAAAAAGGAGGAGAAGTTATTAGGACAACTTTTCACTAAAAGTACTTTATTTCGATGATTTTCAAGCCATTTAAGGTACCAAGTTACCCAAAGGCAAATTTACAGTATAGCAGTAGTACGGCTTATTTTTATGTGGAAAGACAGCCCATGAGAGCAAGCCACCGTTGTGATTGTGACTTTTCCCATAGGCAACCGGAAACCCCCCTCCCCAGCCCACACAATGACCACAATAGAAATAGTCAGGGTCGGATTAAGGCTTGTGGGGCCCCGGGGCAACTAAATTGTGGGGGCCCCCGGGACCTACCAGGCAGTGGTGGCCGCGCATGTGCAGATAGCAGTACTGCGCATGCGCAGAAGCCCCTGCAGCACTCCGAGCACATCGCAGGGATGGAGCCCCTGTCCCTGAATGTGCCGGTTGTTATTCTACAGGTATGATCGCATCTTGCAGTGCGATCATGGGCGGTAATGTCATGCCCAGATCATATTGCAAATGCGATAATTAATAAATTGGCCCCCATGGTCTAGTATGCTGCCAGGGGCAAACGCAGAATTTTGGTTGGGGGGGGAGGTGAGAGAAAGAGAAGGGAGTAGGAGGAAGGGGGATAGAAAGGGAGAGACAGAGAGTGGAAAGAGAGAGGGAGGGACAAGGAGGGAGAGAGGGGGAGGGAGAAAGGGAAAGAGTGAGACAGACAGGGAAGGGAGAGCAAGATAGAGAAGAGAGAGAACAGGGAGAGAGACAGAGAGGAAGTGAGAAAGAGAGAGAGAGGCCATGGCTAATTAAATACGCCCCAGAGACAGAGAAGTCATGAGTGACAAGGTGAGAGAGAGAGAGAGGAAAGGACAGAGTACACACACACACTGTACCTGCTGCAGGATCAGATCAGGCAGGCAGAGCTCTACTGAATGATGTGGGTCCCGTCATTAGGCTCCGCCCCCTGCCCATTCACCCGCGAATCGTGACAATGAGGGGGCGGGGCTTCCATCGTCCTCCACAATCAGTAACAGAGTCAGCGTGCTCAGCTGTCACTGCTGCCGGCTGGAACCGGCCACAGAGTGTCCAGACTCCAGAGTGGCCCGGAATGCTTGCGGCAGTGTGGGGGCCCCCAATGTGTGTGGGTCCCTGGATGACCGCCCCGTCCGCCCTGCCTATAATCCGGCCCTGGAAATAACCATTTAATAGAACACAGGTTTTCAAACTCGGCCCTCAGGACCCCAAACAGTGCATGTTTTCCAGGTCTCCTCACAGAACCACAAGTGAAATAATTAGATCACCTGTGGATCTTTGAAAATGTGTGAATGAGTAATGAATACACCTGTGCACCTGCTAGGTGACTTGCAAAATGTGAACTGTGTGGGGTCCTGAGGACTGAGGGCCTGATTCAGAGCCGCTCGTAAGGGCCGCTCGTTCGCTCCGAGCGATGTTCGCACATCTGCGCATGCGTATGGGTCGTAATGCGCATGCGCCAACCAGTCATTGCTGTCGGAAATCGAGCGCTCGCAAAATAGCGAGTGCCTGCTAATTTGAGTGACAGGATGAGGCGTTTGTGAGTGGTAACAGGGGAAGGTGCTTGAAAACGGGGAGTGGTGATCCGAACGCATGCGTGCTAAAAGGTCAAAACGGGCGTTTTAAGGGTGTGCATAATTAACAAAGCAGCGTCATCGACCATGTCACTTGGTTGTTTCTTAGCCTGAACTGTTCGCATTATTGCGGTAGGAAAATCGTGCCACAAGCACTGCGAGCAGTTCAGATGCCTTTCGATGTACTCGATTAATCAAATAAATAGCGGAGATGACGTATGATGCGAGCGGCCAGGGGGCGTCTTTACAAAATAGCAAGCGCATGTTTCGTTCGCTCGCTCAGACATAGAGGCGTCAACAGACCGCAAAGAGCGAGCGCTCAATTTAAATAGCCGGCCCCTTTTTCTGAACGAGCGAGCGCAAATAGCGTCCGGCTCTGAATCAGGCCCTGAGTTTGAGAACCACTGTAATAGAATGTCACTAGTGCTGCATGTTCTTCTCAGTATCACAAAGGAACTAATCAGCACCACCTGTGGATCTTTTAACATGTGTCAGCCAGTAATAAATACATCTGTACACCAACTAGGAGATCTGGAAAACATTCACTGTTAGGGGCGCACTACTATAGACCATCAGTATGGTTAATTATTAATACTGTATAATAATACAATATCCAGTGCATAAGGAGACCAATATGTACATATATGTTCAGGGCATTGATAGGTTCCTCTGCTGCTCCCCCAGACTCCCGGACTTGCTGCAATGCTGAGGAGAGAGAGTACTTTATGTACAGGAACGTAACTTAAACCCCTAGGGATTTGGGTGCACAGATAGGAATCAGTATAGTGGCATTGATAGGGTTAAATTTGGTCAGCCTATTAAGATAGTGTAGGTCATAACTGGTGGGAGGAGTTTAGTTGAGTTAGTCTAGTGTTAGGCAGGGCTCTGCCGCACAAATGTGAATAAAAACATTAATCTCAGGAAGGATGGCCCTATGCCCGCATCTAATGGCTTACTGTGATCACTGGTCCTGTATATGCTGGAATTATGACACACAGTACACTTTGTATGACGAATATTAAAGCTGGTTAAGTGCTAATTATGCCCTCTTCATGGATTGGTCACCCTCTAAAATCAAGCATTTGGAAACACCCCTCTCAAAATCCTGCGTTTGCCACTGCTTTCCATAATAATTAGATGAAAAATACAATATATTGAAAGGTGCTTATTATCAAGCCAAGATTAGTAGATTGTATGTTCTCGAAAAAAAATATAGCAAGAAATCGCTATATCTACAAAATAATAAATGACAAAAATACTTATTTCTGGACTCCCAGGGTAGCATTCACAATTTGGTAGAAGTGGCAATAAACTCAGTTGTCTTTTAATAACAGAAAAGTCAATCATGTCCCCAATCCTTTTATTATCCGCACTCTCTTCTTATAATCGTCTGATGCTTTATATGTTAGAAAAATAAGTAAAATTGAGATGCAAGGAGCAGCCATTTTCATTCCTTGAATATCTCAATAGGATAAAGGGACTTGGGGTCTATTTACTAAGCTATGGATAGAGATAAAATGAATGGGTATAAGCCAATCAGCTCCTAACTGCCATGTCACAGGCTGTGTTTGAAAAATGGCAGTTAGGAGCTACTTGGTTGGTACTTTATCTCTGTCCACTTTATCTTCATCCAAGGCTTAGTAAATAGACCCCCTTGTTTCTTGTTATATACAATTGTCACATTTGCTACCTATTAATCAATTAAAAAATACACTCCAATAATGTAAAAGTTTAGTAATGTCAACTATTCACTGCTTTTACTACAATTCGAAATGAAAGCATTGTCCCAGATATGATAGTCACATAGATATCTGGAAGTCTTAATAAAGGCATTTCACAAAATTTAATAAGACTGAAACCATGCAAACTAGTGCATGTCACAACATCATTTATTTTGAATAAAATTCTCTTAATTAAAAGAGACAACGAAAAAACAGACAACAAATAACAAAGAAAACGAAAAAAAACACCAATATGAGTACTTAGGGACAGTTTAGATCCAATTTGCTATCTAAAACTTACCAACAACGACTTGAAATGTTTACTCATTTATTGTAGTTAATACAATTATATTTTTTTATTTCATTGTAACCCCCCCCAAAACAATAACAATGATATAAGTCAAGATCCCAAATATCTAAGTTACTAATTTTCCCCATATCTCAAGCCGAGGTCAGCGAGAGCCAGGGGAAATAACAAGCCTTGAAGAGCTAATAACACGTCCCAATACAGTTTTTTACTAACTGACAAATCTTTACCAATGCTCTCTCCTGGCAGAACCGGCCACTTCCTGACGTGGAAATGATTCAGTGTACATGAATCTGATATTACTTTTCCAAACTGTCAGGCTCAGTTTAAATGACTATTGCCTGAAAAAAAAGATAGCAAGAAAACATAGTTATATTTATTAAGTTTGGCACCTTTATTGCCTTCATATTGCAACTGTTTTCCCATTTGTATGAACACTGTTCTGAGCTAGTGTATAACTCATAGCTTACCAGGGCAGCTTAGCCTCGCTGGTGGCACTGCAGCAAGTTGAATTCTGCTAAGTCTTCTGCAAATATTTCATTGTCTCTTTAGATTGTGCAAAAATATATGTCTAGGGTCTAGAGCTGAACAGTGGTGGTTGAGCTGTCCATTTATTTGTGGCTATAAACATATCAGGTTCAGGTCAGTTACAAATGAATATGGCATTGGGATGCATTGAGTATTGTATAGAGACTATGGCCTGATTCTGACTCGCAAGCAATCTGCAGGCAATGCTGATGTTCACATAGTTAAGCATTTTTTTGCAACTGCGCATGAGAGAAAATCTCTGAAATCCCTTACAGTGCATGCGTGACACAGAGTGAACGCGCCAAAGGTTATATTGCAATCAATTCATATGTTATCATAAATGTGGCTGAAAAGTGATGGGCGTTCCTTGCTGGTGACTGGAAAGGTGCTAGTAGTGCATGCAAAAATGGGCTGTTCAGTGGACGTATTATGAAAGTGTCGCGACGTGCAGTGCAAGCAGCTGTGTACCCAGACGCACAGCCACAAGCATAGGAGGCTGTGGAGAGACAGAGGAACTGCACCTGCCGTAGAGCTGTTGCAAATTTTGATGGTGCAAATGATGGTGGCATACAAGCATGCACCAATTGGTATCGCACTGTGCATGGGCGCTAAAGTGGTGTCAGTCCTTGCACATTCAGCTGTATGGATGTACACAAGGGAAGGCGTTTGTAGGACATTTGCATAAACTCGAAGACAGGCGACCTCCAAAAGATGGTGCAGTGTGCGCTTCTCATGCGACTCAGAACCAGTCCCCATATGTTACTGGCATCACACTATATCACCCTTTATCCCTATCCTGTGTTTGGGACAGGATGTAGTCCATATCCCGGCGGACGAGATGCTTGCTGACAATATACTGCCGCTGGGCAAAATGCAGATGCCGCTATCCCCTTACAGATCAGGATACCGGCGTCAAAATCCCGATGGGGGAGAGGGGAGGGGGTTAGGTTTAGGCACCCACTGGGGGGACTTAGGGTTAGGCAACCCCCCAGGAGGGTTAGGTTTAGGTGCGGGAGGGGAAGGTTAGGTTTAGGCACTAGGGTGGGAGGTTAGGTTTAGGCCCCAGGGAGGGAGAGTTAGGGTGCAGGGAGGTTGGGGTTAGGTACCTCCTGGGGAGGTTAGGGTTAGGCACCACCAAGGTAGGGTTAGGGTTATGGGGGGAGAGGGGAGTAATAGGGTACTTTCCAGCCTCCGTCGGGATCCAACTGTCAGGTTTCCGGGGTCGGAATCTGTTCAGCCGCCGGTATTTCATACCAAACCCGTTTGGGACTACACATTGGTATTTCTCCCACCATCCTTTCCCTAGATAGATTCATAGAGTTACAGCAATAACTTACTTTTCACATAGATGAAGTCCATTGTTAGCTTGGGGCTCTTTTCTCACTAAAAAACCCTTATTACTCCATTGCTGCAACAGAACCAAGAACGGTGCAGCAGTCTCTATAACTTTTTAAACTTCAGTGAGTTTTGTTTGTAATGCTGGACTCGGGTACTGAGGGCACATTTGGACCTTGCAAAGTGACATTGACTAAAATGTATGTCGGGGGTGAGAAATCTCATGTAACCAAATAAAAGCTTTGTGAGTTCCAGGTAGGTTCGCTAGTCTTAGGTGGAGATCTCAAGGTGGGGTTAGACTCTCTTAGAGATTGTTCCACCGGTGCCTCTAAACCTTGCCCAAAATAAAACTTGACGTGTTTTGCACCTTGATTCTTTTGATTTCACCAACTTTTTGCTACCGTACAACCTATATTGTAATTTTTATTTTTGGTTTATTTGCCATCGTACTTTGCTCTCTGAATCCTCAATGCACATACCCTTTATAGCAAGCAAAGGTACTAAGAGATCTAGGACAGTTAATTAAAAGACTTTAAATGTATTTTGAGTGTAAGAAGTAGACTGTGCAGTGCAGGCAGCTGAAGATTTTATTACACAACCCTCCAGAGGATACATCCTCCATAACAAACTGAAAAAATTTTGAAACGCTAAGGAGGCTCTTGATTAAATATGGGGCACAGCCAATGGGCATGGGACAGCACAGTGACAATCTGCTAAAACAAATAGCAGGCTTGGTGCTGAAACATAAAAGCTCCCTTGCCCTGACACACAACTTAATTATAATTAGATTTGAACTTAAAGTTCTCCTTGTATAACAGACTGATGCATATATAAACTTTCTAGGCCTAAACATATTTAATATGAGAACAAAAGTAGGAAATTTTCCAGGGCCTTAAACAACATATATTTCTCATATTTTTGACAGTTTGGAAAGAGGGAGAGGGTGCAGGACATTGGTGTGACTTTCCACTTTACATTATACCTCTTTCACATAGCAAATGCAAATTTGTACAGGCATCCATCCCGAGTGCGACATGGCTGAGACAGCTTTCAGATTTGTGGCCCGACCCGGCAATAAGGCTAGTGACGCAGGGGCGTTTCTAAAGAGGAGGGGGCCCGTGTGCAGTCTCCGACACGGGCCCCCTCCTCTCTGCCCGGCGACCGGCAGCGCACTGAGCTGTGTGCGGCCAGCGCCGGAGTTATAGACTCTGGGCACTAGAGTGTGCCCAGAGTCTATAGTGTATGCACAGGTCATTGGGAAAATGGCCACGGCGGCCATTTTCCCTGTACTGTGCATGCGCAAATGATGGGAAAATGGCCGCCGCAGCCATTTTCCAGTCGTTTTACAGCGCCGGACCCCTGCGCTGACGTGATACTTCGGAGAGGTAAGTAATATTATGGGTGCAGGGTGTGCGGTGCGGGGCCCTCCTAAACCCAGGGGCCACTTGTTCCCCGCACACCCTGCACCCATTATAGATATGCCCCTGTAGTGACGTCACGGGCAAACACTGCTGAGCCGGTGCTTGGAGATGAGATAATCTCCAAGCGCCAGCTCTACCTATGCAGTGAACGGGACCCGGGCCACCTCGACCCGGGTTACACGTTCACACTGCACTGCAAGCCGGGTTGAACTCAATAACCTATTTCAACTGGGCCTTTTCACACTGCACAGTAACCCAGATTGCAGCGCGTTCATGTGTAATAATAACCCAGGTTATTTGCTGGCAGTGTGAAAGGGGTATTATATTTCACTAAACATCGACACTTATATTTTTATTTTTTTATTACCAGTTATTTATATAGCGCACACATAATCTGCAGCGCTTTACAGAGAATATTTGGCCATTCACATCAGTCCCTGCCCCAGTGGAGCTTACAATCTATATTCCCTACCACATGCTCACAGACATACACACTAGGGATCATTTTTTATTTTTTGGGGGGAGCCAATTAACCTGGCAGTATATTTTTGGAGTGTGGGAGGAAACTGGAGTACCCGCAGGAAACCAACGCAAGCACAGGGAGAATATACAAACTCCACACAGTTAGGGCCGTAATGGGAATCAAACCCACGACCTTAGTGCTGTGAGGCAGTAATGCTAACCATTACACCGTCTGTGCACTTATATACTGATATCCCAAACTACATGGAAAAATATGCTTTGCTGAGACTGAGGACCTCATTCAGAGTCGGTCGTAGCGGCCGCACGGTCGTACGCATCCGATGTTTTTCTTTCTGCGCCTGCGCACGGCTAGCTGTGCGCATGTGCATCCGAGCTCTACTGATGAAAAATACTGTCGGTCGTAGGGCTTCCGACACGGAAGTGGATAGCTAAAGTTGATTGACAGGAAAGTCCGTTTGTGGGAGTATACGGGGGTGGTGGTCTGCAAACGGCGTTTCCAGGCGTTTTAGGGGAGTGCATAAATTATCTGCTTCGTACGACCAAGAATTGCGGATGCATGACAACGTCACTCTACGAACAGGATGATCGTCCAGGCTAAGGTAGGCAAGAAGCGTCCGTAAGCCACAACAGTACAATCGTAAATCCGATGTTACTTGCTATGTTTCTAATTGGAACCACACAAACCACGCAGCTAAGATTGGTGCATTGTAACTATTAACACTGCTAATTACCTTGTAACTGATTTCACTTGCGTGTGCATAGGGAATTCGTAACACAAATGTTTATTTGTGTTTTTTAAACTTATTTTTTTAAAACAGTTTTTTAAACATCTAGCATTGTGTTTTGCGCAGCAGCCTTTTCAGATACCATACTTTTTAAACCTTGTATACATTGATATAGTTAAATATAGACATTTTGTTTTTTTTATTTTTAATTTTTTTGAAATTCGCCTTTCAGCACAATTGTTAGGGCAACATTTGCATATAATTAAAAAAACAACAACACAATTCCGAATAAATAATTTTTTTTAAAAAAAAGAGCTTGAGACATTGCTAACAAGAAATATGGGGACTGGACAACAGGTGAGGGAGGAGATATCCAGGGCTACTTTCGTCGTTTGGGCCGGCTCGGAGGAAGAGGTAAGCTACGGATAGCCGACTGGTGTGTAACACGCCGACTGGCCTGGCCAGAGGTAGATGGGATTTCCTCAGGCCTAGGCATAGGGCTCTCCATACTTGCAGGGGTGGCTGTTGGGCTGCCAGAGGTGGTGGCCCTGGGAGGAAGGGAGTCTCGCTCCATCATGGCAGGTGGGTTTGCCTGCTCCTGGGTATTGGCCCAATGATCAAAGGCCCCAGCAATGGTCTCCAGGGCCACCGCCACCCTCACCAGAGTGGTCTCCATCCTCAGAAGAACACATCTGTTCTCCTGAGTTTGGGAGACCAACCTGGTGAGGAGAGGCACTGCTCGGTCTGATGGTTGCCCTGGAGTAGACTCCACAGGGTCCCCAGATGGAGTACTTGGATCCTCCCCTGCAGAGTCTCCATCTGTGCTGGACCCAGACCTGACCTCAGGAGCAGACACTACCTCCTCTGAGTCTGGAAAAAAAAGAAACTAAAACATTTGTATTTTTATTGTATAAAAAAACGCATACACGTTTTAGCTTTATACTTTTTTGAGTCTTAAAAATATTTACATTCTTGCACATGTGGAGCGTTGAAGTCGGCCATGTCAGTGTCCATAGTGGACATGCCGACTATCTCCTCTTCCGTCACACATCCCTGAGCCAACGTCTCCAACCTCGTCATGCCCAGCTCCTCAGGGATGGGACCACCACCTTTCCCCGCAGCATGGTCCACCCTACTCCGTAGCTTCCTCTTCAACTGGTATTTGAAATCCGTCCAGCTGTCAATGTGATTTTGCATTTTTTAAGGGTTTGTTTTTTAAAATAAGATCTCGCTTTTGACTTCAGTACACTCACAATATCATTTTCTTACCGTTTTTTAACGACTTTCGTGGTTCTGTGGGTTGTCCCCACAGCATTTACAGCCCTGGATATCTCCTCCCAAATCCTGTCTTTTGCTCCAGCCCCCATATTTCTTGGGGCATGGACAAGGTTATCCATTGTCATGGTCACCAATGTCTCAAGCTCAATCCGTGAAAACAGAGGGTTTCTTGGCCTTGGCCTGCTTGGGCCCGCCTCCTCCTCCTCTAGTGGTGGAATTGGATTCCCAGTACCTACAACATTTTTAAAATTAGATAAAATAAAAAAAAGTCTAGTTTTGGAAATATGAACTGTTCTTGGTTTTTTTTCAAAATGTGGTTTGCGCTTACCTGCCTCAGTTGGCCTCTGCTCACCATGCTCCTCACTTGACATTTTACAAACATGTGAGAGAGCATGAAGAATACTGCTTGTGCAGACTTTTTTATGGATGTGAGCGCATCCCTGGATTGGTTACCCGTTCATCCCTATTTGCCTAAGTACAATGCACACCTTGCCTGCATTCTGTAATCACTGCGTGGGTTGGGCTAGATGTGAGCGCATCCCTGGATTGGTTACCCTTGCATCCCTATTTGCCTACGTACAATGCACACCTTGCCTGCATTCCGTAATCACTGCGTGAGTTGGGCTAGATGTGAGCGCATCCCTGGATTGGTTACCCGTGCATCCCTATTTGCCTAAGTACAATGCACACCTTGCCTGCATTCTGTAATCACTGCGTGGGTTGGGCTAGATGTGAGCGCATCCCTGGATTGGTTACCCATGCATCCCTATTTGCCTACGTACAATGCACACCTTGCCTGCATTCCGTAATCACTGCGTGGGTTGGGCTAGATGTGAGCACATCCCTGGATTGGTTACTCGTGCATCCCTATTTGCCTAAGTACAATACACACCTTGCCTGCATGATTCAATAATTGTGTTTTTTTTCCTTATTTAAGGCAAAGCCAAATGTTCCCTTACTTGTGGGCTGTAGTTGGAGTGATTTGTGGTGCAGGAAGGGATTGCTAGTGGTTACATGGTTTGGAGTTGTCTGAGTGGTGCTTTTGTGTGTTGTTTGAGTGGTGCTTTTGTGTGTTGTTTGAGTGGTGCTTGTGTGTGCTGTTTGAGTGGTGCTTGTGTGTGTTGTTTGAGTGGTGCTTGTGTGTGTTGTTTGAGTGGTGCTTGATGGGAGTTGTTTGAGTGGTGCTTGTGTGTGTTTGAGTGTTTTTTTTGTTTGGGTGTTTGATTTATTTCTAATTTTATTTTGGGTGGTGGTTTTTGTTTTTTATTTTTTTGGGTGGTTGTTTTTTCTTTCTTATTTTTTTTTTTTTTTTATTTTGTTTTTTTTTGTTTGGGTGATGGTTTTTTATTTCTAATTTTATTTTGGGTGGTGGTTTTTTATTTCTAATTTTGTTTGGTGCATACATTTCCCAAACCCGGTTATTTGGTGTGTTTGGGTGGCTGTGCATTTGGAGGATCAAAAATCCAACATTATTTGAAGACTCCAGTAAGTGTGCCAGCCTACTGCCATTTTTTGGGGGGTTATATAAACCCAGAAAAATTACAGTATTCGAAAAATTTATATCATGTTTTGTTTACATTTTTTAAGGTGTTTAACAGTCCAGTTTGTACTTGAATCAGGTAAGTGTTTATTTTTACAATCCTAAAAGTTTGTTTATTTTAATTATGAAGTGTTTTTTGCTGTTTTTTTAACATTTAATAATGCAGTTTTTAATTTTTTGGAAAAAACTATAATAAAGTTTTAAAAATTTAATATTGCCCAATTTAAAAGTTAAGGTTTGTTTTAACAATAATAGTAGTAATAGTGGATTTTTAAAAATATTATATTTTTTTTTTCTCCCCCCCCCAAAAAAATGTACACCAAATACACCTGTAGGGGTTCCCGAAGATGGCACTGCCCGACCCTGTAAGAATATGCACCATTATTACTAAGCTAAGTATTTTGGGCCAAATATTGAAAAATCATTCTCAAAAACACTTTTTTATTGTTTTTTTAAATTTACAGAGCCATGTGGGCCAGCTAATAGTGGACATGTTGCCCCCCACCAACAGTCCTCAGCCTCCTCCTGGGCGTAGGCATAGGAGGCGTGCAAGGGCCAAGATATATAGAACACGTGTCACCCTTTTTGGAATGCCTGATGATGTGGTTGTAACCACTTATCGCCTGCATCCAAATATTATCCTAGACACTCTTTCAATAATAAAGAATGATCTAGAAAGTCAGATTCACATTCCTACAGCAATCTTACCACTTACAAAGTTGTTGGCGGTGTTACATTTCTGCGCCTCAGGGTCCTTCCAAACCAATGTGGGGCTGGTGGGTGGCCTCTCCCAGCCCTCATTTTCACGGATCCTGAGGCGTGTGCTAGATGCATTCTTCAATCATATAGCACATTTTATTAGTATGCCTTTGGATACGGAAGCCCTTGATGTGGTAAAGCAGAAGTTTTTTGAGATTGCAGGCTTTCCACATGTCATAGGGGTAGTGGATGGCACTCACATAGCACTTCAGCCCCCTGCATGCAGGGAACAAATATATAGGAACCGTAAACATTTCCATTCGCTAAATGTAATGGTGCTATATGATGCCTCCCTCCAGATCCTCTCCCTGAATGCCAAATTTCCAGGCTGCAGCCATGATGCGTACGTGATCCAGCATTCAGGGATTTGGCCAAAATTAAGCACACTGCAAGCTGGTGATGCGTGGCTTCTTGGTAAGTATAAATCCAGTATGTAGCTATAGTAATAGTGTAAACATGTTTTCATGGTCAATTTATGTATCTTTTGGTGTCCCATTTCCATCAGGTGACAGTGGATATCCTTGCACACCCTGGCTGCTGACTCCTTATTTGACTCCCACACCAGGGCCACAAACTCAATATAATGCCATGTTTACTGCCACCAGGCAGGTGGTGGAGAGCTGTATCGGCCTTTTAAAGGGCCGGTTCCGGTATCGCCATCACTCTGGTGGTGCACTCATGTACTCGCCGGATATGGTTTCTCGCATTGTGGTCCTGTGTGGGATTTTACACAACATTGCAATAAGGAGTGGAGTACCCATGCAGCCAGAGGATGCCTTGTCAGAGGATGGCCCCCCAGAGGAAGGTGTTGTGATGCTGTCGGGGGGGGGGGGCAGATGTGAATCTGTTGTTTCTCTATTTTTTAGGTAATAATTTTTATATTTATTTTGTTTTTTACACTTAGAGCAAATGTGTTTTAAGGTGTACCTAAATTTTTATTTTTTTTTCTTCCACAAAAATCTCAACACTTTCCAAAAATGCTAAACTAATGGAACCCATTGGCAATACCCTGTACTGTTTTTGGACAACTAACAAATTTTGCATGGATATACCACAACATGTTTAGTTAATTTGCCTTTTGTTTGATTAATTTGTCTGATTCCCAAAAAATGTTATGTTTGTTTTATAATATTGTTTTTTATGTCTGACTAAGCCTGCTATTTTATTTTGAAAAACCCTGATGACATTTTTTATGTGTGATTCTGTGATGAAATGCTTTTTACGATTAATAGCATGTTGGCAACATATTTGTTAGTTAATAAATGATTTTCCTAAATAAAAATGTTTGTTGTCAATTTTTTGTAAAAGCCATTTTGAGGTGGATAATGTAGGGCAACTTCCAACAAAACTATTAAAAAACATTACTGCCAATGTTCTTAAGGTTTACCAAAACATTTTTTAAATTGTTACACTATGGAAAGGCACCCAGCTTTGTTCACAAAGTATTTGAAATGCTGAATTACACCCTTTAATTTTTTTTAAAAAAGAGGACAAATGTTTTTACAAAAAAAACTTTACTGTAATAACGAATATTTGGAAATGGACAAAGACGACAAAAAGAAATTAAAATCTCTCCAGACTCCCCACAATATGCTGTAGGCAGCAGTAGGCCTGCAGTAAATGGCCACTTGTTCTTCTCAGCTCCTCCCGAATGTCCACCATGATGTTGGTTAGATCTGTGGACAGAAAAATGTATTTGTAGGTTAAAACCATCTAAAAAATGTCCAACATTTGAACATTAAACATTAGTCAATGTCCCAAAAAGTGTGAAAACACAATGATGTTAGGGTCTGTTTGAAAGTTTCATCCACACAACATTATTAATCTGTTGAAACTTTTATGGTGTTAAAACAATTGGAAACCCTAACTATGTGGCATAAGCAAAAAACCCCTAGGATGTTTTATAAAAAATGGGAGGTGTATTCTTAAGTCATGATGGCCATATCCTTAAAACACACTGCACGTAATCACTTCTAGAATGTTCTTGATAATCCAAAACTAAAATGTGTTTGTTTGCTATGGCAAACATCACTTTCCTAATGAAGTTACATCTTAGTACATTTTAAACACAGTGTACACAACATTAACAAGGTTAGTCTGGTTCCTATCACCTTCCCAAGTTCTGTGACATGTTTGATTTAAATCAAAAATACTAATCCAAATGTAATAATTTTTTACACCACATAAAAAGCATTTGGGAAACCCCAAAAGGCATACATTTTTGGGCTCCCCCCCCCAAAAAAAATGGCCCAGGCACAAAACATAAGCACAAAATATTGAATAACAGCATTACTGCGCAATGATTTTGACACCCATACTGAAAAAAAGAAAACAAACACACCGCCCAAAAATGTTTAAAAAAACAAGGATAACAACAACACTACAAAACCCCCCCCAAAAAACAAAATATTACAAAACACATACCATCAGAGCGTTCTAACAAAGCACCCGATGGAGATGGTGCAAGAGATGGTGCAGGAGATGGGGAGTAAGTTGGAGTTCTGGGAATGGTGGGAGGGGAAATGGAGTGCAAAACATCAAAGGGAGGGGATATTTGGGATGAGGACTCGGGCACGGGAGTGGAGATTTGGGATGAGTGGGCAGGGGAGGGAGGAATACTAGGGGAGGTTTGGAAGAGGGAGGGAGGGTTACTGGGGGAATATGGTGGTGGGGAGGGAGGGCTGGGTTGAGCGGATGGGGAAGGTGAGGGGGAGGGCTGCAGGTTGGGCCCTGCATTTCCTCCAAATCTGTGGGCCCTTCTCTGTCTCCGCTGTGTTTCTAAAATTTAAAGATATTAAAAAAAAAAAGTTTAGTTTTCACTTTCGGGTACACAATACAAGTACACTTTACACATTCAGGACAATAGGGACAACATACAGGAGGTTTTTTTTACATTTACTAAAAGAATTGGAAAAGGAACATACATTTTTAACAGTTCACTAATTATAACATTTATACAAACGCATACTTACGTCTGCATAGTTGTGCCCGCAAATTTCGCAAAAGGACTGGCGACCGGCGGCGCAGATCCGACCACCGCTTCTCTAGTTGCGCTATATTGCGCCTGTATCCAGCACTGCGAAGGGCTCGCCTCACCTCCGCCTAGGCCGCCCGCTTTATGCGGTTTGAAATTGGAGGCTGGGCGGTCGTAATCCACCTGTCCATGATCTGAAATTCCCGACGGGTAAAGGCCGCAGCTCTCATGATGGCAATGGCCGATTTTACAGAAAACATGCAATATACATGGGGTAAAATAAAGATGATTGGCTAAAATATTTACTCAGTTTCCAAAAAAAACCCCACTATTGGCCAATCCTTTAATCATGTGACCCGAAAAATAAGGTCAGATTTGATTGGATAAAACACGCAGTGTGCATTTGCAAACATAAGAGTGCAAATGATCCCAACGCAAAATGCACATGCATTTTTAAAGTTAACACAATTAGCAACAGTACATTCACAGATAATAAACATTACTTTGTTTTGGAAATTTTGGAAAAAAAAGAGAACGCAGAAAACACCCACGAAAAAAACAATAAAGTTTATTGACACATGAAAAAAAACTGGTTAAAAAGAACAGCAAGAGTTAAACAATCTTAATTAGATAATTGACAACAAGCTAATAACAAGCTGATCGATAGTCCAGGTAAACATGACATGTGACCATCAATACAATACATACGGCCGCAAACATCAGAACATTATTAGCATACAGCGACTGACAGCGCCTGACTATGATTGTCTCGGTCGTTAGATCAGATCAGTCGGTAGCTAGAGGAGGTGCAGTGCTAACGAATGGGCGTCACTTAGTTTACGATCGACCTGCCGTACGATCGGATTTTGCGGTCGTAGCCCGTATGACCGTGCGGCTGCTACGACCGACTCTGAATGAGGTCCTGAGACTCAAAGTAAATAAGGCCTTAGATACCCCCTTACTATTACTGTGGTTCATGTTGCATTGAAAACATTCCATGAGGCATTAGCCCTGATCTTGATGTTTTTACATTTGCGTTCTCTATATTTTTATAGTAAAACCTATCTTGCTGCTATAACCCACATCTCAGTTGACAACTCCTTCCCTTAAAGCTCTATGCAGTAATAATAGACAACTTGTTGAAACTGATCTTACCTGAGTTATATATTGGACCAAGTAGAGTTTGTACCTATGTATGAGGTGAGGAATAACAGAATCAGAACCATGGACAGAACTTGCTTTGCTTATAAACATTATAACTTGATGATGCGCTTGTCAACGGATGCTAAACTCATTCATCAGGACAGACTGGGTGTTTATGTGGCATAAGTTTAAGGGAAGACTGTTAGACAACTCCATTTTGGCACCAGTAATTGCTCTGTACTCCCCAAAAGTTAGAATGAAAATTGACAGACTTAATTTAGGTTATTTGACTATTACAAACAGAACTAGGCAAATTAGCCCCTATTCCATTTAAATTCATGCAACGGCATTCAAACGCACTGGCACCCCTGCGTTTCGCCAACCACCTCCCCGTCACCACCCACAAATGGCACTTCCTGTCAATCACTCTGCGATGGGTCTGTGTGGTACGCAACAATCGGCCGATTGCGTGCGTAATCACAGTTGCGATCGTTAATGAATCAGCATTATTTGCACCCCCATTAACACATTCCGCCATCCTGCCAGCACCCATTAACCAATTTCCCCCACACAGTATCCGCTAATCTATTCCTATCCAATAACCCATTAATCAATCCCCCCCACGAGCACCCATTAACCCATCTCTCCCTGATTCATTATCAATCTACCCTCCCAGCATCCATTAGCATATTAATTCACCCTATCAGCTCCCATATAGCTCCCCTCATACAGCACCCATTAATACACTCACTTAGCACCTATTAACTCCGCCCCACCCACCATTCAATAACCCATTCATTGATCAATTTCCACAGCACAGTGCAAATTAACACATTCACCCCTCCATACATACCACACACATACACACATACGTCATAGTGTAAACCCCTCCTCCCCAGTTTTATCCTCTGTGCCCTCAGAGAAGGATAATTACCCCATGGGGCCCCAGGCAAGATACAGGTCAGCTCTGCCAAAATACCTCAGGAAGTGACCTGTAGAATTACAGTATGTATTATTGTGGCAAATCATCCAAATTAATATTGTAAAAAACAATGTTGCAACAATAATATATAAATGTAAATAGCAGTTGAATGTACCCCATTGGAGTAAGATGCCATCTTACTCCGGATGTCCATTTACATATTTAGACCCATCGACTACCCCAGCTATATCATGCCCTCTTTTACATACTTGTGCAGCTGACAACAGTTGCACGGACATCTATCATAGTGGAAGGTTCCTCTAGACTAGAGTAAGTAACAAAGGTAATCTCATGCGACTAAGCATCCCAAAAAACCCAATCAAAAAGACTAATCTGTGCATGCATTGTGTTACTGCTACAACCATGCTTGTTACTGAGGGAGCCTCACACCTGTGGCAAAACACATTTAGAACAACCCCTATACAGAAGACTATGCATCATTTAGCACGAACCGTGAGTCTGCAATCGTACGCACCCTCTTGCTGCGAAATTATACAAATGAATGCACTCACAGAGCAATCGCAGCACTATACCCAGACGCCAACCACTATATAAAGACGCCCACTTCCCATTACATACATCCGCAAGTCAGCAAAAACATTGGTAACATCGAGCAACATCGGAGCCATACGCACAGTTGTAGTTGAGCTGACTCTGACTCACTAACTGCAAACTTCCTGTCGCCATCTAGACCTCTGGCTGCATATGCCCTCGCAAGTGCTTAATTATGCACGCCCCTGTAACCGCATCAAATGCACAGTCACGCCTGTGTTCTTTCGACCACCCCCCCTGTCCACCCCAAAACTGTGATTCCTGTCAATCACTCTGAGATGGCTCTGCGTATCCGCTGCACTTGCTTTCGCAATCGCAGTGGCTGGTTCGTGCACGAGCACTGCGGTGCATATGCATGCGCAGAACGCAAACATCGACCGGGTGCGTGAGTCCGCAGACTTGCGATCTAAGCTGAATGAGGCTCTATAGACACAATGACACGTTTTGTTAATTTTTTAATCCTTAATAGTTATTGTAATAGGAGACCTCTTAACACACTCTGAAGGACAGCGTAAGGCATATGCAATCTGACTGAGCCAGTTTAAACCCCGTGGTTGTGGTAGTAGTATACCTTTAAGAACTTTGATGTTGGTGTCAGTCATTAGTCTTAGCCTATAGGGTGCCTTGGGGGTTTGGCCTTGCTGGTAAATTAGGTCTGTTATCCAACGACTCAGCCTCTTTGTTTCTGCAAATCCCACCCACCCTCCCTGTTTGTTGTGTTTTTTGTTTGTTATGTGTTTTGTGGCGGCAAGAACGGTAGTGTGCTTTTAGTTATACAAATTAGATGGGTGCGCTCTCCTTGTTCAATGATAGGCCAAAAACGTCCCTACAGGGAAATGACACAGCCCCTCCAGGCGTGCTTTTTGCTGGAGAGTTGAACACCAACGAGTGATGTGTTTGGTCTGCGTGTGTTTTGTGGGAGTGTCCGTTCTTTGTTGTCCGCCACCATACTAACTTTAAGCTCACAATCAAGTTCAATTGGCAGCATCTAATTCGATAGCCCAAATTCAATATTTTATTAATTATTAATTAATTATTAATAATCTGAAGTCAAATAAATTTGAACTTTAATTTTAAATCCAACTCCTGTTGTCTGTGTGTTTATTTTTAAATAAGTTTTTAGTTGTGTTAAGTCTGTAAGGTATAGTGCACATATCAACCATAGGGAGTTTAACCACTTAACTGATGAATTCTTTTTCCAAAAACCGCACCAAAATGGTCGGTTTCTTTTATGATTGAATTAGGTCATGAACATTATTTTAAACTTATCCATCAGTATTTTATTTTAAAAATGTTTTTTTAAAACACAGTATACCATAAAAATAGCAATTTTTATGTTATACTGTAGTGGTGGCCATTGACGGCTGTGCCATCAATTGTTTTGCGATTGGTCGAGGAGATCTGTGTAGACCACAACTGCCGATGTTTCCTAAACATCGATTGAGGGTTGCCATCGATGGTGCAACATTGATGGCCACCAGCAATGGCAAACCCACTTGTTTTCAGTCAGACCATTGATGGTTTACAAACCATCGATGGTCGGTTGCCATCCCTAATCCATCGATCGAGATATATATATATATATATATATATATATATACACACATATAGACATATATACACATATATATATATATATACTGTATATATATATAATTTTATAACTGTTCATATATTGCCATGGGACACATGGGGATGGGGAGGCGGAGCTGAGGCCGGAAAAGAGTGAGCGGGGGCGCCGGGGTACATGGCAGCAGCCGCAGCTACCAGAGCCGCTGCTGCTGCTCTTACACTACACAGTGTTCTTACTGATCACTGTGTTCCGGAACCGCAGCGGTTGGATGTCCCGCTAGCGGCCCGGAGACATAGCAGCGGCGGCGGGTACCAGAGCCACCGCTGCTGCTCGTCCACACACAGCTACTGCTTCTGACGGTCCGGCTGCCCAATCACTGCTGGCCACAGTGATCGAGTCACAGCAGCAGCAGCGGCTACATGAGCCGTGGCTGCTGCTTCTAGCGGGTGCCGCCGGTGCCCGATCACTGTGGCCAGCAGTGATTGGGACACAAAGGAGGAGGAGGCACAGGTGTAGAGGGACCAGCAGGTCCCTCTGAGGTGGGCAGCTGCTGGAAGTTAACTTCCAGCATGCCGCCCACTGTGTGTTCCTGACTGGTCGTATCAGATACGACCATGTCAGGGAAAACCCTGTCTGGTATGGTCGTATCTGATACGACCATGCCAGGCAAGTGGTTAAGGAACATATAGTAAGTGAGGACCCCAAGCTTACCATGCAGAAATGGTGTGAGCTCAAAGAGAAGTCATCTAAGCACAATTTATGTACCATCAGCAAGCACATCAACATGAACAGAAATATTGACACAATGTATTTAAAAAAGTTTATTACTATCACACTGTGTTTAACATCTTATGTCCTTTTTCTCATGGAATGACAGATCAACATTACACTCTGCACTATAGAATATTTTTGGGAGTTAAACTTATTACTAAATTTGACATCAAGAACATGTAGACCATGTATGTAAATAATACATCACATCACTGAATGATGGGGCTGATTCAGTAAGGATCGCTATTGCGATCACAATAGCGATTATGCACGCAGTCTCACTACAAAGATATGCTAATGATTGCAGTCGCAATGCCATATGCAGTCTAAAACAAGGCTAAATCACAGGAGATCCACTGTCTGCTGCCTGCCCTGACCTTGGCTACATCCCAGGAGATGCACTTTCTGCCGCCTGCCCCGACCTCTGCTGTGTTCCTGGAGATGCACTGTCTGCCGCCAGCCCCGACCTCAGCTAAGTCCCAGGAAATGCACTATTGATTATTTTACTGAATTATATACATTGCTCACTTAAAATAAAGTTTAAAATATAAATAAAGCTGGCTTGCTCAAATATATGTGGATTTACTTTGTCTCAACCCCATAACAGGAAAACTGTGGAAGGAATAAATCAAGGCATGGTATGGCTAAAATAAGCTTTATACTTAAAATGTCAAACGAGATGTGTTTAGAAATGGTGTACATTATATAATCTAATGGAAATCTAAGAGGGCCTGATTCAGATGTGTATGTAATGTCGATGCCGCATGCATCCGAGCTACACTTCACATATGTACCGGTGGTCAGCACTCAGATATGCAGAATGAATCTGGATGTAAGAGCCCTGAATTTCAGTGGGCATTATAGGGAGGTAACAGGGGGTGGTTAGGCAGATGCCGACGTGCCATGGAGGGTCATGGTCAGCGACTGTGTCCAAAGCAGCAGTTTCACTGACACCGACGACCATGTTTAGATGAAGATTCTGCGCCTCTATAGGGCTGGTGCAATATTTGATGTTGTGACCGATGGTGCATATTGAATATTCTAGTTAATTTTTAAACAAAAGATGCACTTTACAACTCTATATTACAATCAGGGCTTCATCTATACTTTGATGCCTTTTTAGCTGCACACATTAATATATAGATTCTGTTGCAAAAGATTTTGGTTATATGAGATTAATTTTAGATGCTTTTAGTACTATGTAGTAGCATATAAAATATATAATATGATGTAAGGCTAATCAACTTGTGTTGCGGTTCAGATCCCGACAGTGGCAACCCGGCAGGGTTGAAAATCCCAATCGTCAAAAGGTAAGTATCCACTAACCCTATTCTACCCCCTAACCCTCCCTTAGGGGTGCCTAACCCTAACCTCCCCCCCCAAGTGCCTAAACCTAACCTCCCTTTCCTTGCAGCCTAAACCTATGTCCCCTGGGGGTGCCTAACCCTAACCCACCCTTACAATGGGGGCCTATGGACAGGGGAGTTGGGCGGGTTATGCAAAACATCCCATAAGTATATATTTTTAAAAATAAAATATTTAAATATATTTGAAAAAAGTACCTTTTCAACTTAATTAAATAAAAAAAATACCCGGCAATCTCTGTGCGGTTTTGACAAAAAAAATAATTGTTAGTTAAGTGGTTAATACACTCACTTAGCACCTATTAATGCTGCCTAATCCACCACTCAATTACACATTCGTTGATCGATTTCCACCACACAGTGCCCATTAACACATTCAACCCCCCTATACACACACACACACACACACACACATACATACACAAGCATATATACATAGACACACACGTATACATGCACACACAAACATATACACACGCACACACACACAAGCATATACATACACACACATATACATAGACACACACATATACATGCACACACAAACATACACACAGACACATATACACACACATATAGATACACACACACACATCAATCATTAATTGATTCTCTTCACCTTGAAGCCATTAAAGAAAGAACTTACCAGGGTCCATCCAGCAGCCGATCCTTGTCTAGGGGAGGAGCTTGTAACTGACAGGCTCAGGAGGACCCATGTGATGAAGAGGACTGGTGTAGAGGGAAGGGGTTGCCACCACACTGCCTGCACACTGCACTGCTCTAAGCACTGATCTCACTGAGAAGTGAGAGTGCAAGTCCAGTACTGGAACCTGAGGAGGCAGGGGCCTTGTCAATGCTATCAGTCTCCTGTGGGCCTATTTTCAATGGGGGCCTGGAGCTGCAGCTCCACCCGCCCCATTGTTAATCCGGCTCTGAGGCTAATAGAGTATTTATGAAACTGGGTAGCACATGAAAGACTTATACTGACAAAAGATGATTATGATTATGATGTCACCAATGGTAAAACCACAAACGTAATCACACATCTATTGTGTCACCCCTTACAAGATTTTGAGCAACCTAAAAACTTTTTGTCACCTAATTTTTTCCTTTGTCTTCAGAGTCCTGTAACGGACCACACCCCCAGTTACATCATTCTAGTGTTGTAAGATCCACTACTTGTCAACGAGCCTCATGCTTCTCTACAATGATATGTTTGTCCCATATGAATACACTTGATAGAAATGGATTTGATGTGAAAGTGGAATTAGGACAAAAATAATGGCTCTGTAGGCATTTAGTGGCAAATTTATATGGTATAGGAAAACTGCTGTGACATATAGATTATTATTTATTCATGTTTTAATAGTTATATGACATGAACAAAAATGGTGAATATTGTAGCACCAACATAGAAATCAGTTGTTAACAAAGAAAACCAATAACAAACTAATATCCTCTGCTAAGTGTGATTGCAAATGTCAAACATTCTACTTTCTTATAATATTACGGGCCAGGTAACAGATTATTTGGGAGTAGGGAAGCCAAACCCGCCTCATTTTTTTAATTCCGTGATTCCCGGGATACCAGGGATTGAGTTGATCAATGAAAATATTATTCATGCCCATAAATTCATGGGCCATGAGTGTTATTTTAAACAAACAAGAATGGTAAATATTTTAACACCAACATAGAAATCAGTTTTTAACAACTGAATGAGTCCTTTTAAAGTAACCAAAACCAATGGCAAACTATTATCATCTGCTCTGTGTGATAGCAAATGCCAAACATTCTAATTTGTCTTGTGTGCTCGTAATATTACGGGCCAGGTAACAAAACAGATTATTTGAGAGAAGGTAATAAAATAACTTTCATGCCTCCCCCCCAGCCAGCCCAGCCCCAAACTAAGAAAAGACATTCAATTGATTCACCCTACTCCAGAGTTCACTTCAGTTGAAGAACAGTCTCTGCAGCAGCACACACAGCCTCTGCAGCACACAGCCTCTGCAGCAGCACACACAGCCTCCTCAGCTTCAGTCCACTCAGCAAGTCAGCAGAACAGCACAGTTTGGAGAGTGCATGCAGGACCAGCCCAGGCACTTACAGTGACTCCCAGTACAGACCCAGTCCTCCTCCATAGCACTGAGAACAGTCCCAGTCCCTCCCACTCACTGCCACCACTTGGCTGCAGCACTGACTCAGCACTGGGGCAGAGGTCTCCAAGGGCAGGTGCAGCTGTTGAAAGGGTGGGCTGATGTGCGGCTCTGACATCACGCGCAGCTGCACAGCGTGCCAAAGCCTGGACAGTGTCTGTGCCAAATGCTCAGTGCTGCTCGGCTGAATACAGATGTGCTCATGCGCACTGTAATCCCATAAATCTCGGGATTAGAGGCGCCAATTCCGGGATTCAAATCCTGGCATTTTTGGGCCAAAATCCCGGGATTCTGCCGGTTCCAATCCCGGGATTGGTCTCCCTATATATGAGTGATACCCCCTTGTATACTAGACTCTAAATCAGGGGTGGGCAATAAGAGTCCCTCCAGCTGTTGTTGAACTACAAATCCCATCATGTTTTGCAACAGTTTTAGCATGGCCAAATAGCCGACTGTGGCAGGGCATGCTGGGATGTGTAGTTCTACAACATCTGGGGGGCCGCTTATTGCCCACCTCTACTCTAAATCATGCCATGTGTTTCTTCTTCCTGATATATTAGAAATCAAAAATTAGAGATGATGATATCAAAGAACACCTAGGAATTTTTTAAGGAGAGCAAACTGGAAGTATAGAATCAGAGTTTAAAATAGGTACCATAGACAATGTAAAAATAAAATTTTGTTACTAGATATATGAATATATGAATATGATTATAACAAATGTGTCCTCTCTTACTATTGCTTCAGTCTCTCCAAACAGCCCCTATTAGCACGACAGGTCCCGTGCAACTTGGCCGAGCATCTTCCTCACTCACATTGTGTGTCTAATTTGCATAAATAAAACATCTGGGAGCAACAAAAATACTTTGCTAGCTTACACTTATTTGATATGCAATATTTGTACATCTGTGTGCGACTGCCTCTGAATATGTGTAAAAAGGGCACCGATGTGAGCAGCCGCGGCTATCCCTCACACCGAGTTCCATTGTGCTTAATCTGCGTCTTTGTGAGGAAAGGCAAAGTTGCTATGCTCTGATCACCATTTGCCCAATATATCGATGATTAATACTTAGTAATCAATATTAATGTTATGTGTTGCAATAGGATGAAATTAATTTTTTTTATAAAATCGTGTTGGATAAATTATAAATAGATGTTCTTGATCTAATTCAATCATAAAAAACCCAGACAATTTCTGGGCAGTTTTTGTAAAAAATATTAGCCAGTTCAGTGGTTTACATATGGCATAGATATATTCTTTGGGAAAGTTATATAACTGTACATTGTTGAGATGTAGTTGGCATAGAACCCGATGATGTCAGGTTTGTAATATATATAGTACAAGAATTATTTTTTCAAGATAGTTCTATTCTTCACATTTATCTCTAAAAAATCCTTTAAGGGTGAAATCATAAAGTGTCAGAGTGTTATTAATGATAAATACCATTTGTTATGAATGACAATATTGCAAGTTTATGCATACAATTGTTCATTCAGAACTTAGATTTAAATGATACTACAGCTTTCAGTCTTTAAAATAATTACTTTCAGCATATTAATTATTTTACAATAAGCAGGGTGTGTTGGTTTTATCTACACTCCTACTGGTCTATTCATTATCTTAATTATCGGTGTCTCGTCACAAGCTCCGGAGCAATTCATCATTGCTCCAGCGCGGAGACAGTTGTCTCCATGGAACTTTTCATTGCTCCTTCATTGCTCCTTTAAAAGCAGGGAATCTTTTCACTTCTCCTTTTGGAGCAGTGACACAAGTGTGCTACCTACAGGCCATGCATGCGCACAAGAGCCCCAATGTCCAGGGGAAGCAGCTGACATGGGCAGAGGTATCCAAAAGGTTCCCTCTTCTCAACCTGGACCTCCTTCCCATAGGGAAGGAACAGGTTGGTTGCAACGAGCTGGAGGAAACGCCATCTGAAGATGACAAATGCTCCCGTAGTCAAGCTCCGAAGATATTATATTTTTGGAGCTTGATGAATTATGTCCCCATAGCCATACTAGTGTATGAGGACAGTGAGCCATTCCGCCAGAGGAAGGTAGGTAGGAGATATCTGTGATATCTCCTGCTTTACTTTCTTGATGAATGGTCCGATAATTTAATTTCTACAATTGCCGGTGAAATCGTTAATTTTCACCTGCTTTTTTAGAAATTAAGTGTGATGAACAGACCCCTAGTTATGTATTCACAAAGGGCAACAATTTGGTTACCTCAGTTTTATTTTTCCATTAATACTGGCACATATTGAAATTGCCCGACTCTTTACTCAGCTGCATATAGCGCTATTTCATTATATTTATTTAATTTTCTACATTTGTAATCTATATCTTTAGAAGTTAAGAGGTACAGGACTTGTAAAGTTCATGGCACATACCGCTAGTGACTACACTGACAGAGAAAATATCTATAATATATGCAATAAAAATAATTCCAAGTCGACACTGCACTGTTAAATGCTTTTAAGTTATGTTACAATAAATGTAGATGGAAATACACATTTTTGCAGTTGGCATGGTCATGTTTACAAAATAATCTACATTAAATCTAATTTTATTCCGGGCAGCTTTCCTGTACAGACTCAGACAATACACAAGTACTTGAGCATTTGAAAGTATTTACATTTTAAATTGTTTTGACATTTGGTAAACCTTTAAAGGAAAGCAAACATTTCCAATGTAAAAAAAATGTAAATATAACTTCCCAGATGACATTCCTGAGAGTTGAATTAAGATGAATGGAAACCACATGTCTGTAACGTTTAATACATAAATACATTAGTTTCAACACATAGTGTCTCAGAAATGTACTCACTAGAACATAGTCTAACTACTGTAGAGACATATAATAGCAGCACTTGATTAATATAAATACCCGGCAATGAAATGTGCACTCTCAAAAGAGAGCTCATTTAGTAATAAGGTTGTTTTTTCTTCCAAACTACACTCAATGTGTGTTCTGATAAAGCCTGTAAGTAATGTTATAAATAATTTAAAATTACAAAACCCAAGCTGCATCGTTTGATTTTGTACTCGTTAACGAGCACCAGCACGTTTCGCATCCCATGAACTCTTTCATCAGAGCCAAGTGTCCAGACAGCTACTGTGTGAGGCAGGGATGTGAGATTTCATACACTGGGACCTGTCAGCAGACACCAGAACATCTTTAAGAACCAGCTTCTCTGACTATAACCAAGTATAAAAGAATGGGGAATGATTGTAATACATTTCTTTAAAAATAGAATATATAAAATAAGTTATAGAAGCATATGGCCATTAAATTAAGAGCATATTCAATCATTCTAAATTGCAACAATAAGTGAGAAATTAAAAGTAGAACTTTGAAAACAATCTGGGGCTCATGCAGCGCTGGAGATATGTCTGTTTGTATTTTTGTAAAATATACATTTCTCTACTGCGATTGTGCACAAAATATGTATATGCATACATCTGTATGCAGATCTTGTGGCATCTTAAAACTGCAATTCCATATGCTTAGGTAGCAGGAATGGAATAGGTAAGGGATGGGCAATCGTAGGCTGAGCACAGAAAGGGTGCGTGAGTGCAGCAGTACCACCACCCAGGCTGCAAATAGCCATCGTTATCCCATTGGCACCTGTATTTGGCTTGCAGGATGCCTGGAAAGTCACCTTACAGTCACCTTACAGCCTGAAGATCTGCCCGAGAGCCACCAGGCAGGTACTTAGGACATGCATACCCGCTTTGGATTGGAGAGTTCCGCTTTTCAGGGATTGTTCTGACCTTCCACAGGCCAAAGTGTCCCACAGGAAGGGTAGAGTTAGGGGGAGCACTTTCAAAGTGGGTGGGTACATGGCATGCACTTTAGAGAGTGCGAGGAAGGGCCTGGGGGGCAGCTCGGCATCTCCGCGAGTTTTGGGCAAACCCCCAGAGTGATTAAAATGGGGGCGTGCCTCCAGGCCACACCCCTCCCAGTGAGGCCACACACCCTTTTAGGGGGTGCAGAATGTCCCGAATTTTAACTCACAAAAGTTGGGGGGGTATGTCTTAGTTTGCTGGTCCGAGCGCCCTCTTCTTGACGTTGTGGAAAGGGGTGGGAGGGGGCATGGCTGGACCAGGACACAATATTGCCTATTGCCCTGTGTATGGTGCTGTGTTCAAGTAATTGTGACTGTGGTAGATCTAGATACAGACATATTTACACCTATCAGGAGACGTATCTCTTGCAGGTGCTAGAGGGCTGGAGCAATAATATGCAGTGATGATGCTGACATTTGTCAGCACTAGCTAACAACTTCTGATTGGCTCAGTAATAACCCTCCCCCTGATAGTTCTTAATTCACTAGTGTGGCTACCATTTTATGTGAAATTATGGTTGTCTATGTGCATTTGTACTTGCAATTAATTAAGTTACAATGAAAATACAATTATATTTATTTCTTATATAGCGCAGCATATGCTGTTGCGCTTTTCCAATTGGAAAAAACATGAAAAGAAACTGGGTGTGTTAACAGACAGACAAAGGTATGAGGGCCCTGCTCGCAAGCTTACAACTTTCACCATTATTATTAATACTGTTCAGATACTATTCACATTCTATATGATACTTCATATTGTGTACAAATAGGGTAATTATTATCCACACAATCAGCTATTAGGGACTATTGATCATTAGATTAGGCATAACTGCTGCTGGTTCACCATGTGCATGCTAGACTTCCCAGCGAGCAGCTGGTTATAGTTAGTAAAAAGTGCTTTTTTTGTTCATTATGTAAGAGTTATGAATCATGTACCTTGAAAACCCTGACAAAGATTATATGAACTTTAAGATGATCTGTCACCATTAACACATTTTCAGATTTCTCATGAGCTATTACTGACTAACCGTAATTCGTACTAGCCAGGTTCCAGGTGATTTTTACTTATTTATTGGGTATATATTTTACCAAATACCACAAAATCCGGTGATGACATTCTTCTGAACCTGCAATAGAATTCCCTAGAGAGGGTGGGACTGCAAATATTCTAGTATGATTGCAAGAAAATAGTTATCCTTACATTTGTAATTTTTATACAGAAATAAACAATGGTTGATGGTTTCAAAATATCAGCATTGATTCCTTTGGTCAAGACATATCTGCTCGATGAAAATATGTACATGGAGGAGAAGGGAGCCAAGGACAAAACCTTGCGGGCCCCAATGGAAATGGGAGGTGCAAGGGAGTTGGGGGTGGGTGTATAACTGTATATACACAGAAGGAGCAGTTGAAATGTTTCAAGCTAAGAACCATCACATACATAGAAGTACAATGTTTAGTTTAGACAGTTAAATCCTATATTAAGATCATGTTCCTTCTCTCTTACACAGATAAGCCAAGTTTGTTTTATTAAAGCACCAGTTACAAAGTAATTACTTGTTCACATAGGCTTTTTCTTTTACTCACTTTTTTAATTTTTCCTTTTCAATGCTTTACTTTTTGTTATTTTTTTTCTATGTTTTGAGAGGCTTTTGTTTGCTTTGACAGTAACAGGAACATATTAGAGACACCATATCTGGATAAAGGGATTTGAAATGGACTCTTGTTCCAATCAAGCCTGAAAGCACTGCTAGTCTGGAAGCACAGAGTCTTATGAGCCCAAGAACCTCCGCAAGGTGGTGTGGACTTTTGTGACCGTCATGGACCCCTGTACAAGCTTAGAATGAGATTGATTAGGAAAATACAACACTTGCACTCTTGTGTGAGCCACTGAAGGTATACTAGTGTTGGAGTGGCACAGTAGAGAAGAGCGGTTTAAGCCTCGATGGAGCTACAGGACTGCTGAAGCAACTCGCCCCCTCACATCTCATTGATTTGACCCCTGAGAGCGTATCCAGAAGGAATCCAGAAGGAAGATACAGGCATGGGGTGCTGCTGCGCCGGGCATGGGGAAGGGGTGTGGCCTAATCATAGGAGGCATGGCCATGCCCCCTTAGGAGGGGGAGGGGCAGCTGTGAGTCCCTCAGCCTGGTGCAAAGCCAGTGGGGGGGCCCAATCAGTGTGATCACCCCCCCACAGACATAGGAGACCGCTGCTGCTGTGAGGTAAGAGGGAGGGTAGGCCGTGCTGGACCTGGGCACCCGCCGCATCCCTCCAGCAAGCCCGGGTAATTAGTACCCGCCCCCCCTCTCGGCGCCCCTGAATACAGAAACACTGGAGCACAAGAATATCCAGCATCCAGGAGCCGTAGTTCTACATAGATTGGATGAACTTCAGGCAATGGGTGAGTGCACAGTAGCTGTTAAGATGCCTGGCCACGATTAGTTTATGCCACTCAGCTCTCTGGACATCCAGGAATGGAATTAATCAGTTGCACATGGATGTAAAAGCAAGATGATGTCCGCCCATGAATCCCATTCCGGCAACCCCTGCTGCAAGGGAAAGAGGACTTAGTGACCAACCAGACCCAGTAAGTAGAGTAAAAGTAGTAAAAGATCCTCTGCAAAAGCAGATGCTTTAATCTCTAGAGCTCTGACAAGGATCCTCTTCCAGTAGACCTCTCTAAATAATGTATGAATCAAAAGGTCTAAGGCTATATTAAAAAACAATGGGGAGAGGGGGCAGCCCTGACGTGTGCCACAATGTAATGCGAAAGAAGGAGCATTGATGAAAAGAAAGGCGGTTGGTTGAGCATATAACATTCTAAATATATGTATAAACTCCGTGCCAAATTGTTGAAAATTAAGAACACGTAAAATATGGGGCCAGGAAACACGATCAAAGGCCTTATCAGCATTGCAATTATCTATATTAGCCTCGTAGTTGGCCAACTGCTTATTGTGAAGCACGGCAGCTATTAACATACGAACATTGTGTACAGACGTGCGGCCTTTAACAAACCCATTCTGTGTCGGATGAAGAATCCGGGGAAGGAAGCATTGAAGACGCTGAGCCATGAGCTTAGTAAATAATTTAAAATTCTGATTTAAAAGCGAGATAGGTCTGTAATTTTGGACAAGAGTATGATCTTTACCTGTTTTTTTTTCAGAACATTCTTTTGAAGCCAGGTGGAGGGGAATGGCCCTCAATTAGGGAATTAAATAATGACAATACGTGGGGTATCAGGTGAGTGGAAAGAAGCTGATAATACTCTGCCCAAAAACCATAGGGGTAAGGGGATTTACCTTTTGGTAAAGATTTAATTAAGGAGAGAAGCTCTGGTTCCATAACTGGCTCTTTCAGGGAATCTCACTCATTATCAGTTAAAATAGGCAAGCCAGCCTCCCTGATAAAGTGCATGCCGAGGGCCGCGGCATCAGGGGGGGCCGCATACAGCTCTCGATAATATTGTAGGAATGAGTCTGAAATAGCTGATGTAATAGAAGTAGAGAGGCCAGTTTTCAAATGTAAAATGTGGGAAGGAGCTGAGTAGGATCGGACCAAATTAGCTATCAATCTACCAGATTTATTGCACCCACAAAAATATCTATTGCGTTGGACATTGTAAGAAAACTGGGCATCTTCAGCACACAACAAGTCATACTCATGTTTTGCATCAATATTTGCCTGTTTAGTCTCAGGGGACTCACTTATAATAAGCGAGTCATAGGCCTTAGCTAGGTTTTGGCTAAATTCCTCCACTTCAGAGGTCAGTAATCTGCTCTTCATGGCCACATATTCCATAATTTGGCCACGAAGTACGGGTTTGGAAGCCGCCCAAAATAAGTTACTGTAATCCACAAGGTCTCTGTTGTCATCTGCATAGTTAAGAAACACCCTTTCTAGATGATTACGGAAATCAGCCGATTTATATAGATATGCAGGAAACCTCTTATTATAGGAGGCAGAGAGGGGATGTATAAGAAAAGTGTGAACCAAATCAGGGCATGGCCAGAAATAACTATTAAATCTATACCCAACTTTACCACCTGTTGATAGAGAGAAGTGGATAAGAGCCCAAAATCTATGCGGTATGAGTTGTGATGTGAGTAAAAGGTATACTCATGCAACGTAGGATGTTGGCATCTTCAAGGGCTGCAGCAAAGCTGCAAAGAATCAATCGACATTGTTAAAAAATAAGGAGGTACTCCTCTGCACCCACCTGTAGCCCAACGACCTATCCAATCCACGAGGCAACACACAATTAAAATCACCCCCCAAAATGAGCTTGCTTGCCACCCAACCCTGCAGTTTGACATAAAGATCAGAAAAGAAACCCTTGTTAGGGCTGAGAGGGGCATAAATAGCAGCCATAGTGTACAAGGAGCCATGCAATGATATTTAAAAAAAAAGAAAATGACCTTCAGGATCCAGTGTCTCGAATGTTATTAAGAAGGTGCTTGCAAAACAGAATCAAAACCCCCCTACACTTGGGTGTAAAGGAGGCCGCCTTAACGTCACCAATCCAGGTATCTCTAATATTGGGGTCTTTTGAGTTCCAGTGGGTCTCCTGTAGGAAAGCCACATCAGGTCTCAAATGCCTAAGGGAAGTTAACACTTTTCTCCACTTATAGGGGTATTCAGCTCCTCCACATTCCAAGACACAAATTTAAGGACATTCCTTACCCTAGCAGAACTAATGTAATGAGCAGCCATGTCAGCCTATATCGGCTCTAGGCCAAATAACACAATTAGGATAAAATAGTGTATATCCATTACCCATCCCAGCGACTGGGCAGTTGGGAAGTAATAAAGGCCTGATGCACCATGTCAAGACAATTAACCAGTGAAATGAGGTATGTGTGAAATTCAAATAGAACAACATAAAGAGCATTTGTAAATTTAATAGAACCAACAGGAGCAATCTATAAGATTGCCAAATAAACAGCAATAAAATAAACAGCCAAGAAGAGAACATAAGGAAAAGAAAAGGATTGGATGGGGGAGTGGTATAGGCCCAGGGGTAGATGGAAATAGACCAGAGAGCAAAGGATGAAGAGAAAGAGCAGAATAAGAGGTATTGGACAAAACAGCAAAGTTAATTTTTTACCTGCTTTTGTAGAAATTAAGTGATAATGAATAGACCCCAGAGTGGTAATATATTGTTAGGTGACATGGCTTGGCAGGGGTTCACAGTCTAAGCAGAAGGCTGTGTTATGTGCAACTGTCTCAGCTGTTCAGAGTCATGTATTTCATCCTCCTCTTAAGGGGAGGCAAGTAGCCCTGCGCTTTAATGTGGATAGTAGCATGATTGTGGCCTACTGATGTAATTAGTCAATTCAATTAGTTGTGACTTTTATCATCACTGTCTTCTGCTGCTATTTTTGTACTGAATAAACTTGCAGGGTTTTGAATTTTGCAGTCAGGGAGGTTAATTTTGTAAATGAGTGGGATAATGTTGAAAATAATTTTACCCTTTGCATTTCTTGTGTCTCACAGGCTTTCTCTGAAATCATAGTTATATAAAGACCTCCCTCTAATGATCATGTAAATTAATTCATTGTTCAATTTACTCCAGTATTGGCAGTAGACAGAATTCTCATTAAAAGTAAGTGCAATCCAAAATGCATTATTACATAGGTGTCCTATCATGCAGGAAAAAGAAAATTCAGGTGTAAGCATTAAGAATACTGATAATCAAAATAATTATGATAAACTCTACAATCAACTTTAAGTAGTGTAAGCTCAAAAATACAGACACATAAATTTAAAGGTAACAGGGCACAAGTACTTTGTACAACTTTGTACAACAGAAAGCTACAGAGTAAATCTTCAGAGTACTCCAGATTAGTTGCACTGTAATAAAATGCTAAACAGTTCTTTTCAATAGGCACAAATAAGTTGCACTGTAGCAAGATACTTAACAGATATTTTAAAAGAATCCAGGTTATCTACACAATAGAGATTCAGCAAGTAACAGACTTTCCAAATGTCACAGGCAGATGAACTTCACTAAGCAGCTTAGATCCATCTGTGCATCAGGACAAGAAAGAATCAGACTGATTACAACTAACAAAGTGTCCAGGGAGACTCCCTATAAGGGCTGAACATCCAATCAGCACAAGTCAAAGAACCAAGAAAGACTCTAACCCCAACTGCTGCACTCAGGAGTCATAACAAAGTCCAGCATAATGAGAACTAATCTGTACAGATGACTGGTTGCCAGGAGACTGATTGAAGCTCACAGAACTAAACTGATGATCTACTAAGCTGGGATTATTCAAGGTTCTAAAAAGTATGTTAAGGTCTTGGCCTGTAGCATATAGTATCCGTTATAGTAGACACTCCGGGACATATTTTGCGCAAAATGCACACAGAGCGCAGAGGTTGTGCCTCTAGTGGTCATGTGTCTTATTGCCTGGACAATAAAGTGGACACAGCATGCAGAGTGCAATCCTCTAATATATAAGGCAGTAAATTAACGCATTCAATGCTGGTTATATGTTCTGTTTCCTGGAAGATACCTGCGCTGCACACCTTGCTACTGCCTGATACCTGTTATTGACACAGTCTGTTTGACCATGTTTGTTTGCCTGTTGCTCTTGGACCTCTGCTTGATTACCAGAAACCCTCTTGCCTACTGATTGCCCAGAACTTGGAGTGTTTACTATTACTTGTCCCCCGCCAGCCAAGATGCCTGTCCCTGTTTACGCCCTTCCATTATTCCTAGTCTGTTACTTCGCAGCTAGAGTTAATCTGCCATTGTCCTACCCAAACCCAGTGCTTACCCGATGGGGTAGGGGGGAGGGGTGCTGCGAACTGCAGGATGTCAACAGTAGAGCTCACACCTCTTTACGGGGATTCCTGGTGAAGACCTGACCCTTATTAGACTCCGTGCCAAACTGGACTTGCTCCAACAGAAGCTCATGTACTGGTGTCCTACTGGTCTGCTAAGCTGCACTTCTAAGATCATTTCACAGTAAATCCAAACCACATCCATGGGATGGCTGATAAACCTGAAAACATACCCTTACATTTGTGCGCAGACGGATGCTCTTCAAAATGTGCTTGTCAAAAACAAAATTCTCATCAAAATCCAACCTAATTCTATTCCCTAAATTAATTTAAACTCTACAAAAAAATTTGTATTAAATTAACCATGAGGGAATATCTGTAGTGTCAATGAGTGTTGACATTGGAGTGCTTATTATTATATTGGCCAAAGTGCACCAATAGATAAAATCCTTAATATACCTTTGCTGTAGCTGCCACATAGCCTTCAGTTGATATTTCATCAAGTATAGAACATGTTAAATTTAACTTTTAATTACAAAGTGGTAAAATATTAATTAGCTACAAGCAGGTAAGTGCTGCATTCAGACAGAGAGCCTGATTCACTACCGATCGCAACTGCAAATGCAATAGAGATTACACACACAGTTCAACTGCGATAGTATGCTAATCCATTGTGATCGCCATGCCGCCACAGCACTACATAAGGAAGCCCACTTTACCTTACACACATCTGTAATGTTTAGCAAGACTACAAAACCATCGGTACAATCGAGTACCATCGCAGCCTCACACACACTTGCACAAATTCTGACCTTACTAAGGAATTGCTAACTGCATCGCACGCTATGAGACCACAAGCTGCATAAGGCATCGCAGTGGCTAATTTATGCACGCCCCTGCAACAGTGTTCCAACGCACTGGCACACCTGTGTTTTGCCAACCACCCCCCGTCACCACCCACAAACGGCACTTCCTATCAATCACTCTGTGATGGATCTGTGTAGTCACTGTGATCGAAGTCCCGATCGCAGTGGCTGGTTCGCACACTGCGATGCATATGCATGCGCAGAACGCAACAATCGTCCGATTGCATGAGTATTAGCAACTGCGATCCAAGCTGAATCAGGCCCAGAGAGCATGACAGCCCTTAAAGTCTGACATGCTAAATGTGCACATATGGAAATTATTTTGGATAATTGTTTTGATTTTTCAAATTTCATAGGAAGATGTTTAATTGACTTAAATATGCAATTTGGACTGGGTTTGCTTACAGCAGAAGAGATTCCAGGTGGGAATTATCCAGTAATGATAGTAGAGAGGTGTATAACTGGAAATTTGTGGGTCACATAGCAAATTCTTGAAGGGGACTGCAAAGAGACACTCAGCCCACTCTCTCTCCTCCCCCTGTCCCCCCTCCCCCTTTCTTCTCCCTCTCTCTCCTCCCCTCACTCTCTCCTCCCCTCACTTACTTTGGCAGGCAGACTGGCCATTCACCATTCTGAATTCCCTTCCCCTTAAATTTTGGAGCCAAATAATGCATGCAAGGCATTCTGGGGTTTAAAATGCTTTGCAGTTCTGGTGATTATGCAGCAGGGCACTGCCGTATTCTCCTCTTAGGGCAGAACGGGTTGAAGATGGTAGCGGAATTGAGGGCCTGGAGCAGCACAGGTGAAGACACTTTGGGGCTCATAGCATCAGCTACCTCTGCTCTTCTGAGATACACAGCAGCTTCTACTCAGATAGTAACACTCATAAGAGTAGACCCAAACTGCAGAGAACAAGCAAGTCTTAGGAGTAAGTAGAAATAAAAAGCTTTTTATTAATTGAAACTACTCTTAAGGTTGATACAAGATTATGAGCTTAACATCTTAACTCTAAACTTTGACCTGGTAAGGGGACAATTCAGTGTCAATCATTTGGATGATTTTGTGGCAGATAAAAATATGACTGTTTTGGGTGATAAGGTGCCAGCCAATCAGCTCCCAACTGTCATTTTTCAAACACAGCCTGTGAGATGACAGTTGGGAGCTGATTGGCTGGCACCTTATCACTTTCTTATCACTTTTCACTCCTAACACTGCTTAGTAAATAGACCCCTTAATTTTTGTGTGTAGCTTGTGACTTAAGGGCCCCATACATCTGCGACGGATCACAGAGATATGGCAAACGCGATCAAAAAATGATTGTGATTGGCAGATCGGTGAAATTTAACATGTAGAATTTCACCGAACGGAACATCAATGGCCACCGGTCAGCATTTCCGACCAGCGGATCGGCGTTTCCGATCCCATTGCTACATCGCAACGATCTGTCACAGATGTATAGGGACCATAAGTACTTATACATTGCCTTAATTGTTACCCTTGGAAAAACACTTTTGGGCATCTGCACACAATTATTGTTAAATTAATTTGGAAAACAGGGTCTTGTAGTTTTCCCATGAACAAGGCCAGTGCTGTTTGGTTCTGTGAACTGTCCATCGGCTGTTCTCCAACTTTCAGAACATTTACTGGAAGCCCAACAAGTTTTACGATATTCACTGTTGATCACGTGAATGAAAAAACTAATAAGTTGCATGAAACTGTGGTCCTTTTCATGCTTTCTGGAAAATGAGGAGATTTCCTGAGATGTATACATAGATCATCTTCCAATGCAAGCATCAGTCTTTGTTTTGGAATCTGGGTTATGTATCTTGTGTAGTTTTAAAAAAAAAGCATCCGAGACATTCAGAGAATGATCAAGATCAAGTACCTGTAGTTTCTTCCCAGCACCTTATTTATGCAATAAATTAGCAGCAAATCTGGTAGTATTTGTAATTCTATAAAAGGAGGACTGATTAGTTTTCTAGCAACTCAGTGATAAGTATGTTTCTTATTCTTATTTGGCTATTTTACACTTCTATTTGATTTATAACCTTTCTATATTTCTAAAGCAGTTTAAAAAAGAGTTTATTATAGTTGTGCTTCCATAGCAGATGCCTTCTGGCTGCACTATATAGAAACCTCTTATTGTGTCTTTTTAGGGCTCTAGCGAGACTCCTTGAGAATTATTTGTACTTAAAAATAAATAAGATGATCGATGGGAGAATTTAGGTTACATGGTTTTAATACAGTCCAGAGATGCTGGTGACATAGAGCCTCATGAACAAAGCTTGAGAATGTTCACCTTGTACCCAGACACCATACAGGGTTTCAGAAACATGACATTACACATATTTTTAGATTCTATTACTTCCTATTTACAACTGTTATGTTATAGTTATGGTAAAATCTTCTTGTTCACTGTTTTGTTTTAAATTATATTATATTATTATATTTCTAACTGCCAAAAAAGGTATTAAAATATATATTATGCACCAGATGATACATTTTGGTTTTTGGTTTCATTATAAGCTTTTTGTATGGTACAGTTGGTTTAGGATTTCCTTGTGATTGAGAGTTATAACATGATTTAATGAGTTTACAGCTTGTTAGCAGATACGCTATATAGGAGCAGCAGAAAGCATAATCAAACAGGAACTCTTTATTTAACTATAAACAGGCTCAAACACATGCTGCAAACTGTAACAAGCTGCTTTCAACATAGAGGAAAGACAGAGGCCCCCATTATTAATGATCGTGATTGCAATGCGATCTGGGCATGACATTACCGCCCATGATCACATTGCAATCCCCTCCGGATTGCTGGCATCCACTTCCCCCTTGTAAGTGGGCGGTACGGGGGAGCGGATGACGCGATTCGCACTGAATCGCGTCATCATGGCCCCGCCTCCGGCTACACAATGCCGGTAATCTCTGCATTGGGTGGTAGAGACGTGACCGCGATGACGCGTTCGCGCAGTCACACCCATGATCCGCCACCAAATTAGCAACATGCCCCCTGCTATGCCGATCTAGCTGCCTCCTCCCGGAGAGGGCAGTCAGATTGTCAACAAGCATGATTGCAATATGCGATCACAGCACCCAGATGTATCATCCGGCACATGCAGGGACATGGGCTCCGAAAGCCTGTCCCTGGGATGTGTTTGGAGAGCTTCTGGGGCTGCAGCGCATGCGCAGTCCCGCGGACAGCATGCGCACGGCTGCTATTGCCGGGTGGGGATGCGACTGACAGCGGGAATGGAGGGATCACAGCAGGTATTGGAGATACCTGCTGCGGTCCCTCCTTAATACATCCGGGGGAAACTTAATATTTGTGGTTAACTGGGATTATAGCTCAAATATACAATCATAAATGGGCACCAGAGTCTGAATGAAAACAAAACATCCCCTCTAGCTACCTTCTTTTTCATCTAACTTTATCAGCAGCTGAACACTGATGACATCTGCATCTACAATATACATTGAGAACAGTAGTTGCATTATCAAAATGACACATGTCTAACACGCCCACTCAACAATTGTTACTCAAACAAGTCCAATATTTGATCTAATGTCTTCAAATTTCGGCCTTGGTTTTGTCAAAACATCTGCTAACTTATTTTCAGTCTAACAATATTTAAGCTGAGTCATATCTTGCTCCACTAGATCACTAAAGTAATGAAGCTTCACATCAACAGGTTTGGTTCTAGTCTTTATCTTTTCACTGTTTACAAGCATTATACATCCTTGATTGTCCTGAAACAATATTGTAGGAGGAGCTGCTGACTCTCCAAAATCCTGTAGTAGCTGACATAACCAAACAACTGCTTGATTGGTGGAGGCCACTGAAATGTATTTGGCTTCCATTTGTTGATAAAGCAGTTTGCTTTTTACTGGACCATGAGATTGGACTGTTCCCAAGTTGAACAAGTGGCCACTTGTTGACTTACAATCCCTGTAATCACCTGTCCAATCTGTATCTACATATCCATTTCAATTCAATTTACCTTCTGCTGACAATGGGCCTGATTCTGAGTTGGGAATAAAGCAAGAAATAATAAGTAACTGTGCACAATGGGAAAACTTTGTTACACTACAGGTGGGACAAATTTTAAATGTGCAAATAAATTTAGATTTGAGAGGAGTGTGTCCAAACTGAAATCTAAACTGCAGTATAAAAAAATAAAGCTGTCCAGTATTTGTGGGCTACATGCAACCAGGGCCATAACTAGGGGTGTGCAACTGGTGCCGCCACACAAAGCACAGGGCTCTATGGGCAACAATGTCACTGTGCCATGGCCCTTGCTTCTGGCTAGCAGAGTGCCTGGTACGGCACCCTGCAGCCAATAACGTTGGCTGTATATTTTTCATGCTCAGTAAACACATTTTGTTTCACTCCTGATCATTATCACTCTGGTCTTTCTACACCCACATCTACAAGATGATCTTATAATTTCAGATATGATACATCCATTGGTGTTATCACACTTGCTACTGACATTCCAAACTGATTGAGAATTGTACCAATTTTCTCTTCATGGGGCCCATTTATTAATGATCGCTTTTGCAATGTCATCAGGGCATGCCAGTAACGCCCCTGATCGCATTGCAAAAAGTGATCCTATCGGCCGGATGTATTATCCAGGACATGCAGGGACACAGGCTCCTCAAGGAGCCCATCCCTGCGATGTCTTCGGAGAGTGGCCGGCCACTGCAGGGGGTGCTGCACATGCGCAGTCCGGTGGACTGCACATGCACATCCACCAGAGCTAGGAAGGGTTCTGGTGGATCCCTCCGCCAGCTAATAGTATACGGTGTAGCCCATAGGCTACAGCTGCTAACGCCATCTTCAGATGGCGTTAGCTGCAGGGGCCAATTTCTGGAATGCATCGCATTCCGGATATTGGTAAATTTGGCAGCATTGCATCCCCCATACAAAACCAATGGGGGAGGCAGCTGCCAGCGGCAATATAGGGATCACAGCAGGTATCGGAGATACCTGCTGCAGTTCCTCCTACATACATACGGGGGATACTTAGTATTTGGGATTTTACCTCAAATACACTTTGATAAATGGGTCCCTATATGTGGATTTCTAAGTAGTATGTCACCTCTCCCAGGTTTTCAGGGGGTCTGTTCATTATGTTAATTATCAAGGTCTGAGTGGACCCCAATAATTAACATACTAACTCAACGTGAGCACCGGAGGAATTCATCATTGATCTGGTGCAGAGATAGCTGATTGGAAAATCAACTGTCTCCAGAATCAGCTTCACTGCTCCTTTTGGAGCAGTGAAACTTAGCACTGTCGAGTCGATTCAACAATGCTAGTGCGTATGCATTTCCTAGAGTTCACGCAGGCACACAAAGCCCCGACGTCCGGCAGCCAGACAGGGGCAGAGGGAACTGAAAGGATCCCTCTTCGCACCAATAGGGAAGGAGCAGGATGTGCGCTGCAAGTGGGATCAAACGCCATCTGAAGATGGTGAATATTCCCACAGTCAAGCTCTAAAAATATTATATTTTCAGAGCTTGAAGAATTTCTGTCCCCATACTAGTGTATGGGGACCATGGGCCACATCGGAAGTGAAAGGTATCTGTGATATCTCCTGCTTTACCTTTTTGATGAATGGCCTGGACACTTAGTTTTTACAAAAGCAGGAGAAAATTTTAATTGTCACCTGATATTGTAGAAATTAAGTGATAATGAATAGCAGGGGTGCTGAGAGGGGGGGAGTGGGTACTAATTACCCAAGCCCGGGCTTGCTGGAGGGGCCCATAGAGGGCCCGGGTCCAGCACCGCTTTCTCCCCCTCTTACATCACAGCAGCGCAGCTCACGCTGCTGTGTGCTGGGCTGTACTGGGATACTGCTCGATGCTGCTAAGAAGCAGCCACAGCAGTCTCCTATGCCTGTGGGGGGAGCGATCAAGCTGATCATGCCCCGCACTGGTTATGCGCCGGGCTGAGGGGGCTCAGAGCACCCCCCTCCCCAGCAGGCAGCGCCGCAAAGGGGGCATGGCCATGCTTCCTGTGATTAGGCCACGCCCTTTTATACCCTGGCCCGCCACGGCTCTTGGCAGGCCTGATGAATAGACCCCTTAATATCAAAGTGTGGTTCTACAATGTCATTTTGTTTTGTTATTTCTTCTACTACTTCATGGGCAATAATCAAATCATCCACATATAGAGGCAAATACAACCATTTCCTTTTTTACAAACTTTGAATATAGGCATGGATTAACTTTACTTCTTGTAAACTCTTGTTCCAATAAAACAACATTAATATTACAATTCCTTTCTCTTGTCGATTGCTTAAGACTATAGAGTGATTTTTTTGTAATTTACAAACAAGATGTTCTTGGCCCTTTTTGACATAACCTTCAGGCTGTGTCATGTACAATTCTTCTATATCACCATTAAGAAAATAAGTTTTGATGTTATTATGTCACACTTGCATATTTCTTAAGGCAGCTATGGCGATCAAGGTTCTGAAAATATTATTTTTAGAAACTGGTACAAAAGTGGCATCATAATATTCACCATATTTTTGAGAATAGCCATTTGCAACTAATCTTGCTTTAAATCTATAAACTTTACCATCAGAATCACATTTGGTTTTAAAAAATCCATTTACATCCAATTGCATGTTTTCCTGGTGGCCTCTCTATAAGATCCCATGTCTGGAGCTGTTTGATAGATTCTTTCTCTTCATCAACAGCTTTAATCCATTTTGCCTTTTCATGGATGCTTTTAGGATTCTGGCTCAGGTTGAGGTGCTGTCCAAGAAAGATAAGATAGATAACCTCTTTGGTGGTATACTCTTGTTCCCCTTATTAGATCTCCTGACCAAAGGCAAAGGTGATCTTTCCTCTTCAACAGTAACTGGATCATTCATAGTAACTTCAAAATAATTTTCCTCTTCCTCAAGCTGCCCTGCTGTGTAGTTTCATGAAATAATTGATACACAGAGTTTTCATCAATAACAACACTTGCACTTATTGTCAACTGGTTGGCTCTGTGATTCACTGTAGCCTACAAGCATTGCTTCCTTTCCACAAGCATTCAACTTTAAGCATTTCTCCTTTGGGACATGTACAAATGCTTTAATTACAAATGTTATTATATGATGAATGTCAGGTTTCTTTATATTCTACAGTTCATATGGAATATTTCAGTTGTTTGTCCCTATAAAAGCTTTTGAATATTGCAGGCTGTCATGAATGCTTCTCCCCAGTAAATTGCTGGCATATCTTCCTCTCAGCGACATAATTTTGCTCTTGATTGTACAGTACTGTTGTCTGGAACATAATTCCATATCTTTTTCAGAATGGCTTGTGTCTTGCTAATTGGACTGTATATTCTGTTCCATTATCTGCACTTAGTGTTTTTGGAAAACGTCTAAAGTTTTTCTGAGACTTCATCCTTACTGTGTAGCAGGTAAAGTGTTCTGAACATTGAGTAATCATCAATTAATGTGTGGAAATATTGCTTTTGACTTGGGGTAACATTTTTCATTGGTCCACTCCACACACATCTGTGTGAATTAGGTCTATACACTTCTTAGCTCTGCTTTTACTGGTTTTTGGAAAACTTTTTCTTGTCATTTTCCATTTTAAACAGCTTACACATATTACTACTTTAGTCCATGGATCAATCTTTGAAGCATTTGCATGCTGTTTTTGATCTAGTATTCATATGGCAGCACAAATGGTAATGGTTAGCATTACTGCTTCACAGGTTGTGGGTTCAATTCCCACCACGGTCTTAACTGTGTGGAGTTTATATATTCTCCCTGTGCTTGTGTGGGTTCCCTCCAGGTACTCCGGTTTCCTCCCACACTCCAAAAATACACAATTGGCTCCCAACAAAAATTAACCCTAGTGTGTATGTAAGTGCATGTACATGTGGTAGGGAATATAGATTGTAAGCTCCACTGGGGCAGGAACTGATGTGAAAGGACAAATATTCTCTGTAAAACGCAGCGGAATATGTGTGCGCTTTATAAATAGCTAGTAATAAATAAATAAATATGGCTTCTGGATTTCTGTGCCCTACAGTTAATATGCTCCTGCTTAGCAGTATAAATAGCTTTATTACAATTGAACTGTTACAGTTGATTTGTTATTTTTCCTTCTGTAAGTGTGTGTCTGCCAATTGTAATAATGCATTTATCACATTTAAAAGTCACAACATGTCCTTGTTTGGAAAGCTTTTTTAAACAACATATTGGTGTGAAGATTAGGCACATATTAGACATTCTTCATTAGTATCTTTCTGGTAAATGTTGGAGAGACTGGACAGTAAATATCTATATAATGACAATTAGCTGTGGTTATTCTTTCTGATTTACTGTACTTTGCTCTGAGTAAAGAAATTATTATCATTTGTCATATAACTTGTAGCTCCTGAGTCAATACACCAAGCATTTATCATTGTGTCTGTGTTTTTAGTGAAAGCACATTCAGCATTAGAACTATTTCCTAGCACCTTTATATCACTACTTGCTTTTTGCTGTGCATCTTGTTACTTTAGCTAATTCATTCTGGCTTTCCAGACTCTGTAATCTGCTTTTAAGTGACCAAGTTTTCTGTACACAAAACATTCATGTGTGTCTGATCTCAGACTAGTGCTTTTAATAATACAATCCTGAAATTCCAATGCTGTATCATGCTTATTTGCATTTTATATCTTGTATTTGAATTCATCCACATATTCCCCTTTAACATACTCTAATGTCAGTTCATCATCTGGTCTGGCATCAAGTGATGTTACAAGTATCTGGGAGGCCACTGAGTAGCAGGGCTGCTATATGAAAGTCTTTTGTTTCTTCTATTCAGCGCAGACTTTCTACCATTTCTAGAGTAAATTTTATATAATCCTGCATGTGCTGGCATTTAAACAGTTTAGTCTGATACAATTTTCTTATTAAATAAAGCATATTGCTTAAATTAGCGCTGTCGGCAGCACATCCCATATTTCTATTGCATTGTCACAGCTACATATATGTACAATCTGATCATCATCTACACAGAGTGATATTGTACTCTGGACTTTCTGGTCTCTCTTAGTCCATTCCTCTATGACTGGGTCAGGCTTAGGATCTTGTATACATTTCTACATACCTTCTCTTATGAGCAATATCTTGACTTTGAATTTCCATGTCAGACAGTTCTGGTTAGTCAGACTCATCACTGTGAATTTGGCGGAAGACTGGTAGCAGCCATTCCTCTGGACTTTTCTTTCATTAACTTCACTGACTTTTATTAGTTTTCTTTCTTTTCTGTATGCAGTCCTGGTCTCATAACCTATGAAAATATAACCAAACAGGAACTCTTTATTTCTGTATAAACAGGATCAAACACATGCTATAAACTTTAACATGCTGCTTTCAACATGGAGGAAAATAGGAGAGAACACCTTCTTCTATAACAGAGTCTGGATAGAAAACACACTCCCAAGCTACCTTATTTGTATATCTAATGTTATCAGCAGCTAAACACTGATTACATATGTATGGATAATATACACAGTTGAGAACAATGCCTGTAATATCAAAATGACATATGGCTAACAAAACCCTTGGTCCAGGCCTATATTAAACCAAGAGTTTTCTCTTTGCAAAATGTAATGTTCTCTGAAGAACTATGGCCTATCCAAGTTCTAGATCCATTACCTTCTCCGACTTACTTTCTGAGTGGGTGTGTTGTTGAATCAGAGTAAGAAAACAACAAATGCCTTGCCCCCATTTAGGGCAATGATTCACTTCTTTGCCCCTGACTAACCTTGAGCAGCTAGTCTGCAAATAAAGTCCACAGTCTCTATCTCCTTCCTGCAGAGTCTATCACAGGCTCCAGCATGGCTTTCACACAAAGTTTCTCTTGTGGTGCTCCCTACCTCTTGCAGGTATGGACACTGGCTTCCTTAGCCTACAGCTTGGCTGCTTTTACATCACACAGTTTGAGAGGTTTGTGGTCTGGACCCAGGCCCCCAATGACTTGGCTTAGCTTCACTGGGCTCTCTGGCTGCCACAGTCCCACTTAGACTGACTCCAATGGCAGCCTGACTGGTCTGCCTTCTCATCAGCCCACCCCTGGACTCTCTCCACAAGGCAGCCCCTAGGTGTGGCAAATCTTAGCTTACCTACCCTGTGTAGGTGGATCCCTCCAACCCTACACAGAATCCATGGCTCGCCATCACCATCTCTGGTGATCCTGTCACATATCCCCCTCCTCAGATTGAAACCCCTGGGTTCAGCGACATGGGATGAGGCATTCTCATGGCGAAGTCCCCCTTCATTCATCTTATCAGGCCTTTCACCACATTCCCATACATCATCAAGACTTGTCTGTCATCTGCTGGTCTCATCTTCTGGGATCCGGAGTTTATTTTCCTCCTTTTTTTCTCACTTTATGGCACTTTATAGGTTTCTGTGAATCGCCAAGTACTCACTTGATGGGGTTTTCAGATGTCGCAACAATATTCCCCACCTCAGAGAGCAAGAGGTGACACTCTTCCCCTTCATCACTTTCTAGGAGGACTGTGATTACAGAGGCAACGTCAAAGACTGTACACGTCTTCAGGAGATTGAGACTTTCCAACTTCTCTTTATTTTTGACACATAGACCTCTGAGCCAGACATTTCTGTTAAGGACTGTACAAGCTTTGAACGGCTTTTCCTTAACAAAATAACAATTCCTCTTGCTTAAACCTGCCAACCTCAGATTCCAGACTCTCATGTCCACGTAAAATACTCAAATCTTTGCTCCATTGATTCACAAACTTTATCCTCACAGCTTTGATGGTTATCTGCCACTGCAATAAGGCCTATATCATTTGAATTTTCTTGTGCATCTGCTTTTTGGGACCTGAAAACATGACGAACAACTTCCACATGTTCCACCAGCACAGCTTGAAGTTCACTCTCCACAGAGGTCTTTATTTTCAAAATCTGTTTAGCTGGACTACTTGTTTCCAACTTTATAATGTGTAACCACTCCACTTTCCCACAGAGAAATTCAGCAGCACTGCAAGTTGCATCCTGCTTGCATGAAGACATTGTTTCACATACATGTGTATTACTCTTCACAAGACTGTCAGTATTAACTTTCTTTAAGGTTCTGCTTTCCACAGCAAAACGGTGTGATTGGATCACATTCACATCACTCTGATCACACGGCAACAACCGAGTCTCATATGTGGAAGCCATCATCATCTCTGTAGACTTTTTGTACATCCTGTACCTTTGCTTCACGGGATTTGCAATCATATGTATACGTCACTTCTTTTTCATCAACTTCAGACACAGGTTTTGCAATCTGGACCTGTTACCCTTTGGGAGGACTTCACACCCTCTGCTATCACTGTAAGACACTGCAAGGTACTTCACCCCCTTTTGCCAGACAGTCTTTCAGAAAATTTCCCAACTTTGATACTTCTGTCCCTTTTTGGACGCTATGACATTTAAGGAGGACATCTTCATTGTCAAATTGCTGCTGACAAACATCATTCTTCTGGAACATCTTACTTTGTTCAAGCATCTCATTGCTCGTCCACTGCTCATCACACACTATACACTATACACCAGTAGCATATCATTCTGCATGCCAGCCTTTTCAGGATCAACCTGTAATAATTGCTGATTGTGTTTATGTACTTATGTCACACTGGGTTCAGTGAATACATCGGATGCCATTTTGGGTCCAGAAATCAATCTTAGAGTGCCATTAAGTTTCCCCTGCTTTTCTGCTTTTCACATTACCATGTGGAACTTTTTCTGAGCTGCAGACATGTTCATCCAGCTGGGCAATTTTTGCCATGGCGCCTTCAAACTTGCTCTCCGACTGCAGAAGATTGCTCTCCACAACTTCAAATTCAGCAAGTCTCAACTTTTGTACAGCTATTTTAAACTGTGCCACATTTAATTCACATTGCAACTCCAGCTCTTTGGTATTCCTTTCCATTGGAAGTTTTGCAACTGGTTCTGTGTACTTAGCAGATATTTCTCAAGGTTCTCACTCTCTCCTTGCAATTTCCAAGCCATGCCATGGGTCTGGTTAAGGTGTTCCTCCAAAGATTCACTTTGCTCTGCTGTTTTATGAAAACTTTCCCCAGAAATAAATTCCTTTCTGTCAGACATTCTGAAACTGCTTTGGCTGAAGCCAAGTTGGATTGGATTGTCTGTACTTGTTCCTTAAAGCTTGCCTCAATACGTACAACCTCCACGTCTTTTGCATCACACTCTTTCTGCTGCATCTGGAGACATTTCTCCCTTTCTTCTGAACTTTCACAGAGCTTCTCAAGCAGAGAGTGTCTTTCTAACACACACTCTGCAAGTCTTGCTTTTGTGGAAACCACTTGAAAGTCTTTTCCTTCTAACATCAAAGTTAGATCCGCCACTTTTCCTTGTGTGCGAGTTGCGTCAGTCTGATGTCCCTTGACACATTCTTTTAATTCTTCCACTTTCTGCTGAAGTACCACACACTTTTGATGCAATTCAACCATGTCTTGTTCTAATACTAATACTAACACTGGGCTCTCTGGCTGCCACAGTCCGACTTAGACTGACTCCAATGGCAGCCTGACTGGTCTGCCTTCTCATCAGCCCACACCTGGACTCTCTCCAGAAGGCAGCCCCTAGGTGTGGCAAAACTTAGTTTAATGACCCTGTGTGGGCGGATCCGTCCAACCCCATACAGATTCCATGGCTCACCATTGCCTTCTCTGGTGATCCTTTCACAGTCGCTTCAATAGTAAATGCAGGTACATTTAGGTATATATATCTGCAATTAGGGATATATATTGCTCGGAGCAGCCCTTGAATTTCTGTTTTATTACTGTTAGTCTGAAAATTGCCAGTAACTGCAAAATATTTTGACTGTACCATACCCTATGCCATCTTGAGTGGAGTGTAGATGGGTAGGACAAGTGCAGACCACCCCTGTAAGCTGTCCAACTTAGTAAATATGTATACTCAATTAAAAATGGAAGCAAAATGTTAAAGTCCATTGCTTGTTTTATTAAAATATATTAAACTAACACTCATCAAATGAGGGATTATAAACAAACAATGATATCATAAAATTGGGCAGTGGCCATTTGTGTTGTGCCTAGGAGTACCCTGACCCCTAAATCTGCCACTGGGGGCATGATGACAGGATTTTGTGGCAATTTGTATCATTATAGTCCAGCATCCCACTGTGTTATGCTGCAAATCACTGCATTTTGCAGCGATGGGCGGGGCAGCGATGACAAAAATTTGTAGTCACTCAGAGAGGTGCAAGTAGGTAAGCTTGGATATTTCATATTAAAAATAGAGATGAGCGGGTTTGGTTTCCCACAAACCATACCCATCCGAACTTACCTGAACCAAGCCGAACCTGAGCCACTGCTTGGATCTCCCTGCCATTTTTGGTTTCCAAAATGAGGCGAATCATCATCTTCCTGGCGATCTTGCATGTTTTGGATCTGATATATGACCCTCCCGTGGTGATTCGGCATCATTTGTCAGAGGACAAGCAAAGGGGAAGGAGCTAAGGCGAGAGTGAGACAGAGCTGCAGACATGGTTCAAGTTCAGTGACACTGTCTTTGATGGGCAGTGCCACCCACATCTCCCTAGAGTAATAATGGGCAAGCTAGTTATTTGGATAGGCAGTCAGCAAATCATTGTTTGTTTTTTATAGTGCAAGAACATCATTATATTACTAAGTAATTATAGTAATAATGATAATTACAGTTGTGTGTGGTTTAAAAAACAATGTTTTTTTTGTTGAAAAAACTTTAGGCCGAGATACTGTGTCAGACAGTACCTGTGCTACTGGGAGGAAAAAAAGCCAATTTGGAGGCCCTTGTACAAACTGGCTTTGGTTTACATAAGCTGCCTACCCTCTAGTGTGTATTCGAAAGAGTTTTCAGCACAGCCGTGAACCTTGTCAGCGATCGGTGTAGGAGGCTACTTCCTCAAAATGTGGAAATTATGATGTTCATCATAATTAACTGCAAATTCCACGAGGAAGACCTTTACCGGAAATTATGTCAAAGTAATGGTGGATTCCAGCGGGGACGAATTAATATTGCGTGAAGATGATGTACACACTGATGAAGTTGAGGATGATAATGGCAATGTCAGCTGGCCTTTGGTAGCTTGTTTTGTGGGGGCCCAAACAAACAATCACTTCAGCCACAAGTGGCAGTCCCTGTTGCTGAAGTGATTGGTTTGTTAAACTGTGCATGTCCTTTTTAATATAGAACATAAGGGTAGGTGGGAGGGCCCAAGGACAATTCCATCTTGCACCTCTATCTCTGCATTATGCTCTGTTTGGGGCATTGATGACTGTCTTTTTGCGTAGACGACAAACATTTTTATAGTTTATTAAACTGCCATCCTATCTGCCACTGCTGAGTAGCAATGTTTCCTAGATGTCCTACTGTATATTATTTTAAACTGCTGTGCATTTGTGCTGCTGCTCTGTCGCTTACTTTAGACAGCCAGCTCTCTGAAGCCTTTGGCCAACAGTATATTGGTGAAAAGTGAAAAAAATATTGTGAGTATGTGAGCTGTGAGGTGGTCAATAATCCTGTAGGGAAAAAAACTGACCCAAATTATTTGATTTTAGCTTTTACCAATTTTTAAAAAAAAAATTCAGATCCAAAACCAAAACATGTGAAGGCGGTTTTGGCAAAACCAAATCCTGATGACGAATTATAACCAAAACTAAAACACAGTTTCGGCACACATCTCTAAATAAGGCCTTTACTGAATATAACACAAAACATAAAAAAAATATATTTGATGTAATAAATAAGTTATAATGATATATTATATATCATTGTCCTAACTAATATTTTAAACACTATCAGATATATGTTAAAGCACATTCAGATAATTTGCATGCATTGAATTATATCAATACATTTTATTATATTTACTGTTAAAGGCACTTTGTGGTTTTGCTGACTCCTGTAAAACTCTCAACCTTTGGTCCTATGGTTTGACTGTCCCCAGATCATGTAACTACTTTGCCATCCCTTTAATATGTGGTTTTAATATACCACATTCTTAATAATAAAGATGGTAAATAAAATGAATCAGCAACATGTCAATTAGAAAATGCATTCCGTTCTTTTAAAACCAGTTAATAATTTACATAAAAGCTATTATGTAACAGCACCTAAATATAGCAGAATCCATCAGTGTACAAAATGATGTGACCATTAATAGATCAAAAGAAAAAAAACAAATAGCAGAGTTCAAAACATAACACAGAGGGTTAGCTGCATTAACTTAGCATTGTAAAGTTGCTTCTCTCCGCTAACATATTGTATTCGCACTTGTATAGCCGACACACATCGGGGGTGATCAGGGGCAGTTAAAGAGAGGAGAAGACCCGTGTGCATATTCCGTATGGGCCCCCTCCTCTCTGGCAGCGTGGCAGACTCTGGCTTGGTACCAGAATCTATTGCACATGCGCAGGTCTCCGGGAAAAAGGCGCCTGCTCCTTATTCCCGGGACAATCTCTACTGCGCATGCGCAAATCACTGGGAAAACGGGCACTGCACCATTTTCCCTGTGATTTTTGCTGCACTGTAGTGCCGGGCTGGCGGCAGTGGTAAGTATAACTATATATGGGTGCAGGATGTATGGCGTGGGTCCCCCCTAGACCCATGGGCCCGCTTGCACTGGACACTCTGCACCACAGGGCCTGATTCTGATTTAGACATCTTGTAGCGTCTTTAGGACGCACCGATGAATGCACCATCGAAACTTGCAGGTACACTTCTCTGTCTGAGTATGGCCTCCTGTATCAGCGGTTTAACGTCTTTGGACACAACCGCTTTCAGCAACATGCCTCTTTTCCCTCCCAGGACTGCCCACCAATATCCACAGAACTGAGGCCCTGATTCAGAGCCGGACGCTCTGACAGAGCGCTCGCTCTGAATCAGGGCCGTCCTTCTTCATTTTGAGAGCGGCCTCCCGGCCGTTCGCATAGCTGTGGGTGACCACCCACAGCTATAGCGAGTGGCCAGGAAGATGGTCGCGATGGTCAAGACCATCGCGACCATCGGGCTTGCAACGAGACCCTTGTGGTAGGGTCTCGTTGCCGCAAGCCCTGGTGTGCTTTCGGCTCTATCAGAGCCGAGAGCACTCCCACTGACATCACTAGTGATGTCAGTGGGGCCGGTCCCAGATGGTAGGCGTTCCCCTGGAAACGCCTCCGTCTGGGCAGCCATGCCCCCGGCACGCCCACCAAAGGGGGCGTGCTGTCACTCACCATCGACAGCACGCCCCCTTTGTAGCGAGACCCAGAGCGACGGCTTGCCCGTCGCTATCCGGGTCTCGTGCATGCACACTGGCCCAACATCGACCCGCTTGCGAGTGCTCAGCGCTCGCGAGCGGGTCTGAATTAGGCCCTGTGTCTCTGAGGACGCATGTGCGGTGTGACTCAGATGTATGCACAGACTTACCACCTCAGTCATTTGCATGTTACATCACCATGGCGTGCATCTCTGAATAAGGCCCATCTGGTGCAAATATTATTGTTTTTCAGTTGTTCGTATTTTGGGATTCTCCTTGTTCAACATTCATATGTCCATCCAGAGCACTACATGAGGCACCTAGTGTGAAATGTGAATGTTGTTGTCACAGTCTCTCTGCAGACTGCACAGCTCCCTTCCCTAGCTTATTCCTTACTGGTAATCAGCAGAGTTACAAACACCCCCAATCATACTGCTGTAAACCAGTAAAAAGAATTCCCTTAAATTTGTGAATAAAATGTATTTGTCTTAGTAACACACATTTGCAAACATATGATCAGCCATTCGCCACTTCCCGTACATCTGAGGGGTGTAGCTGGCATCTCGGCGTGCAGGATGCCGACGGTCTAAATACCGGCGCCAAGATCCCAACAGGACGGGATCCCGGCACTAGTATCCTGACCGTTAACTTCCCGAATGGTAAATATCTGGGTGCACGGGGAGGGTAGTGTTAGGTAGTGGGGTTAGGTTTAGGCATTAGGCGGAAGGTTAGGGTTAGGCACCGGGAGGGAGGGTTAGGATTAGGGTACGTGGAGGGGGAGGTTAGGTTTAGGCACTAGGGGGGAGGTTAGGTTTAGGCACCGGGTTAGGGGGTCTTAGGTTTAGGGTGCAAGGAGGGGGAGGTTAAGTGTAGGCACTAGGAAGGGGGGTTAGGTTTAGGCACTGGGGAGGGAGGGTTAGGGTAGGGTTTAGGGTAAGGACAAAACTTACCTTGCGGTTCCAATGGGTGTCGGTATTCTGGCAGTCGGGATGACACTGTTGGTATTCTGAGCAGCAGCATCACGACAGCCGGGATATCATACCCAACCCCATTTGAGAGTCCTATATTGGGTCACATGTTATTCTTTTTTTTAAATTAGGGGCCAACTTACCATGATGTATAATAAACGCCTCCGGAATGGCATTACAAGTACCTAAAGTGCCTTGAGTGCTATTATAGAAAAGCACTATATAAATAAAATGATTATAAATCATTATTATTAGCTAATTACTTACTTTAAATCACAAGTTGTTACTTAGAAGCTGATTGCGTTACTTCCATTTTCTGCAACATTCCAGAGACACTAAGGGCTTTATTCACAAAAACCAGTGCGTCCCAGCGGTTGCAGATGAAAATGTAAAACCGCGCCCACAGTCAGTGTAAAGCACGCTTATAAAGCCGCTGGTTTGTCAGTAAAGACTTGAAAATATGCATTGCAGTACTATGTCAGAAAAATTCAGTGACTGCCAGGATTTTTTAATAACACATTATTTCCACATTTTTAGCTGTATCAAAAAGGAAAAATATTAGCATTTCGAGAAAAAAGGGGTACAGGGAACTGATATTTGACAACCGTGGCAAATAGATCATGTATACTTGTACTGGGGAACTCTCTACACTAGTACAGTGGGCCTGATTCAGAGATGGACGAATTGCACAGCCGCACACAAGACGCCCCCATTTCTGAGAACGCTGCCCAGGAATGCCCCTGCTCCGCCTTCCAAACGGCGCAGCCTATCAATCAGACTGCGAACTCGCAGACGGAGGGCAGCACATGCGCAGTACACATCCTGTGCATGCGTAGTCCTCCCACCATCGGAGATGTGCGCTAACCATCGGTTAGAGTACATCTCTGAATCAGGCCATGTGTTGTCCTATTTCTATTGACGTTACACTGGTCTATCGGCCTGATTCAGCAAGGAACGCACGGATGCAGACCGGGCGATGTTCGCAGTCTGCGCATGCGTCCTGGTCACAGTGCGCATGCGCTAACCACTCACTGCGTCCGCAAAAGCGAGTGCAGTGAATATGCAGACCCAGGGAAAAGCGATTGACAGGAAGTTCCATTTGTGGGTGGATACGGGGAGTGGTCGGCCGAACGCAGTTGTGCCAGTGCGTTCGCACCCCGTTACAGGGGCGTGCATAATTTAGCCACTGAAATGACGGACGCAGTCTGGCGTCCCTCTGCGTGCAGGAAGACTCTCAACTCCTGTGACAGGGTCAGGTCTATCTTTAGTCTGCGTGCTGCTCCGATGTTACTCAATGTTTCCGATGTTTTCTCAGCCTTGCGCATCAATACGGTCGTTGGCGATTAGTAAAGGGGGCAGCATTATGTAGTGCTGGGCGTCTGCATCTTTGTGCTGCGATTGCCGTGCATATGCATTCAGTAGCATATTCTCGCAGCTGCCGGGTGCGTGTGTCTTCATCCATGCGTTCCTTGCTGAATCAGGCCCTATATCCCTAAAACAGGAGGCAGCCACCACTGCATGATCACAATGTCGACATGTTAAATGCAGACACTCTGCAAAAATAGCAACATTAGGTTTAAAGTTAGGCTGTGGGGTTAAGGTACTCACTGCTGGAACTGCTGGATCAGATGACTATGCTGGTACTCCTCATCAGCTGACACCGCAAGACTAAAAGTCTCCGCTGCACCGCCAGAGCTGGAACGCAGGTAAGTTAGTGCCGTACAACCGGGAACCTATTTTACTGACATTCTAATCATGCCGACTTGTTATTAGTGTTAATATTCTCATGATGTTGATAAAACATACTGAACGTCCCCTAAAACACAATTTTTCAGGGGATATTATTAAATTCAAACACCTAAGTTTCCCTGTTTAGTGCCACAGTTCGCATAAATCTGTGGATTCAATATTTCCAATGAAAGTTTGTGGTGGCTGGTCAGGGGTGCGGAGTCTAGCAGACTCCTGATGTTCACCAGGGTCCTCCCACATGGGGGAGTGGCTTCTCTGTGAAAGAATTGCAAGTTGTGGCTCTCTGATCTGCAACAATGAAGTGGAGAGTTGATGTCAGGTGAGAAAGATGTAATGGTAGGGCTCATAAGGATAGTCAAGCTGAGGCCAAAAGCAGAATTCACAGATTGATGTACTGAATCAGGAGATCATGGCCTCAGGGTCAGGAAGGAGCTGGAGTACATGATACCAGAGATAACATGTGAAAGATGCAGCATCAGCACCTAGAATGTGAGAAGCTGGAAGACCTAATACCAGAGCCGGGCTGGCCACCTGGCACTTTTGGCAAATGGCAGAAGGGCAGATGGCCAGATGGGCTGGTCCAGCCGGCTGAAAGCCAGAGCTACTCGGCAGACATGCAGAGACAAGGGGTGAGGCATGACCACAGATGTGACCCTTTTCTCGCGCACACGCACTAACAATAACCAGGCAGGGATGGACTAAGGCTGCTCAGCAGCCCTGGCAGTCCCCCTAATGCACGCGCCATAAGGGAGCACAGCCGCAAAAGTGGCATGACCTTGCTGAAATGGGTGTGGTCACGCATCACAGGGGTGTGGCGTGAGTCACAAGGGCATGGCCTCATTGCACGCCCCCATCTTTCAGTGTCTCCGCTGAGCAGAGCGCTGGGAGGTAGATCTGCTCGGCCAGGGTTTGCAGCCGGACCGGCCCATCTAATGCCAGGGTGATTCACGGCCCCGTTCCATTGATGCTTAATACTCTAGCACTGAAACAGTGCACACAGAGCTGTAACAGGGCATGGTTGTGCCTGTGCTGGTCCCGTCCACTGAGCGAACGATGTCATGACATCATTACATCGCACAGAAGGTGGCGTGACCAGCTGCTCCAGTAAGTGCAGCGCTGACCGGGTGAGGACACCCAATCGGCTGCATACATGCATGCAGGGTGCCTTTCTGGAACGTCCACAGGATGCTCCATGGGTGCTGCAGCAGTAATCCTGGCTGCAGGATTCCATTCCAGGCACCCTGCTAGCCAGGAGCTATGGCCAGGGGGAAGGGGGTGGGGGGGGGGACAGTGCTGCCCACATTGCTTCTGCACTCTGTGTGATGGCACCGGTTGCCCATAGCTAGTTATGGCCCTGACTGCACAGTGAAAGGATTAAACAGATACCTTCATTCGAAATTTTCACATGTCAGCAGTCACATAACTACAAGCTTAGAAGAAAATTCACCAGTGCTAGGAAGTAGTGTGTGTGCAATAGTGGACAAGATGCCACGTTGAGTGCTGGGTTCTGTAAGTGAGTGTTTATTGTAACAAATATGTGTATGCTGGAGGAGTTTAGCCCATATACTAACATCTATGATGCAAATTGCTCCATTAATTGTGTTAAATGAGAGTTGATCTGTTTTTTAAATTTGACCAATTAAGGGCCCCTCTTTGCACTTCAGCTGACGGAGCCTATGAAAACTGGAGAGCCTTCGCTAGCCTGGGAAAACCTGCGTGTTCACTTACTAAGTCCGGTGGTGCTATCTCCTGGTGCTGCGATGGTAAAGTTGTGGGCAGTTGCACCCACCACAGTATGTATTCACGGACGGCAGACCCTTCTGGCTGCTGGCTTTTCCCCCAGCTGCTGCTGCTCTGCTTCTGGCGGCTGACAGGTGGCTGCAGCTACCATATGGACATGCACCGCTCTGTCTTAGATTTAAAACATTACAATGGTGCCAGGTTCAAACTCCCCAACATATACAAGGAAATTTCTGCCTCCTGTAGTAATGCCCCATAGTGTCCCCACTAGTAATGCCCCCAGTAGTAATGCCCCCTAGTGCCCCCAGTAGTAATGCCCCCAGTAGTAGTGCCCCCAGTCGAAATGTCCCCTGTAGTAATGCTCCCTAGTGCCCCCAGTAGTAATGCCCCCAGTAGTAGTGCCCCCAATAGTAATGCCCCCTGTAGTAGTGCCACCAGTAGTAATGCCCCCAGTAGTAGTGCCCCTTACACAAAAAAAACCTAACACACAATAATTACCTTAAACCCCGCTCCTGCATCTGCTGCCGTCCGCCTTGCTGCTCCTTGGAACTATGGGAGAGACGTCATGATGTCTCTTCCATAGTGTACACGGGATGCAGTCAGGCACCAGTATCCCAACCGCCGGCATCCCGAAGGTAAGTACCGGGGGTTAGGGAAGGGTTAGGTTTAGGGTTAGGCACTAGGGGGAGGGTTAGGCACTAAAGGGGAAGGGTTAGGGTGCAGGGAGGGGGAGGTTAGGTCACTAGGGGGAGAGGTTAAGTTTAGGCACCGAGGAGGGAGGGTTAGGGTGCAGGGTGGTTAGGTTTAGGCACTAGGGGGGAGGTTAGGTTTAGGCACCGGGGAGGGAGGGTTAGGGTAGGGGTTAGGGTTAGTTGTACTATACTTATTTACCACTGTCAGGATTCCGCTGTCTGTAATCTGACCAGCGGCATCCCGACCGCCGGCATCTCATACCCAACCCGTGCAAAATGCGGGAGCCGGAGGCTGGAGCTTAGGAGTGAACTCCAGCCTCCAGCTGCCGCTGTACTGTAGGGAATGAGCCGGGCACTCTGCTGGTAACATAATCTCAGCGGGCGCCTGGCAACTCCCTGCGGTGCAGTGCTGACAGGCCGGGTTAGGTGGGCTGGAGGAGGCAGAACTGGTTCCGTCTCCAAATAGAACTGATGGAACACAGTTCCGCCCCGTTCTGGCCCACTTTAAACTGTGGGTGCAGTGAAGTTCAAATCCCCTTGCAGGGGTCCCTGGTGACAACCACTGTGACGTTAGACTCTGCTGGCTAAGTATAATAGGGTCCAAGTTTTGAAAATGTGCGAGTATAGAGCGATACTCACACATATTTAGAACGCACCCTGTGTAATAGGATGCGAGAACATGCATTTTTCTCACACCTCGCAACTTGCAATGGCAAAACAGGCATCCAAATGTTTTGCCATTGTGAGGATACAACTCGGGCAATGCAATAGAGTGCAAATGTTTAATTTACACACTATTACTGTCTGAAAACTTGAAAAAAAACAGACCTGCTTCAGGCTAGCGAGTCTAGCATGAGCAGGTCCGAGTCAGACAGAAACATGCACAGATCCATGAGATCCGTGCATGCTCATGTGTGTAAAATGATAGTAAACAGTAAAAAAGAAAAAAAAATGACATGCATCCCACCACCACAAGTATAACCAGCCCCAATCTCTGTTGATCCTGTCCTGGTTCTTAAAATACAGGGGAAAAATGCGTAAGGTTCCCTGTATTTTAAGAACTAGTACCAGGTTCTGTTGAGCCAGTCCTGGTTGAGAAAATACAGTGGGGAAAAAGACGTAGGGTTTCCTCGTATTTTCATCAACCAGCACCAGGCTCAGTGAGATGGTCCTGGTTGTGGAAATACAGGGGACAAAATGAGTAAGGGTCCTCCGTTTTCTCTGCAACCAGCACTAGACTCTTTATAGCGGGAGTGTAATGCCACAGCCAGGGGACCCTTTCACCAGGTTCCCTGCCAAAGCATTCACACCTGACCACTAGTTATCCCAGTCTGGGATCCCTGGGCAGGTTGGGACCCCCAATAAAAGGGGTTCCCCCTCTCTAGGGAACCCCAGGCCTGGGCTATCCCCAGCACCTTTTGCCGGTGGGTGTCGGGTTGATTGTGTTCTAAAAATAGAATGATTAATATTGTCTTTACTAGAGAACTAGAGGTCCTAGCAAGCCTCCTCTGCATGCTGGTACTTGGAGAACCACAAGTACCAGCATGCAGAGCATTAAGGGCCGCTGATACCTCTGGTTCACCTGCAAAAGAAATGTTAAAATAACCACAAGACACACACACTGTGAAAGTATAATTTTATTAAAACTAGGGGTGAGCGGGTTCGGATTTCTGAAATCCGAACCCCCCCGAGCCCCCCCGATCCGAGGCAGATCCGAGTCAGGCTCGCCTTTTCCCGCCTGACTTGGATCTGAAATCGAGGCAAAACGTCATCATCCCGCCTTCCGAGTCTCGCGGGTTTTGGATCCTATATAAGGTACCCGCGTCTGCGCCATTTTCTCACTCGGCTGTGGACAGTGAAGAGGGAGGGTGGGAGTTAGGGCTGGCTGGGCTGTGTAGTGTAGTGTAGTGCAGAGTAGTGTTGTGCTGTGCTGTGCTGCGCTGTGCTGCTGTTGTCCACTACTTCAAAGTCCATAGGGGCTGGCTGTGTTGTGCTGTGCTGCTGTTTTTAATAGGGGCTGTGTCCACTACTTCAAAGTCCATAGGGGCTGGCTGGACTGTGTTGTGCAGTCAGTTCTCCATAGGGGCTGTGTCCACTCCAAAGTCCTGTGCAGTGTCCCAGTCCTAAAGGGGTGCTGTAGTGTTGTCCAGGGGGTGCTCTGTCCATCAGGGGTGCTCCCCCCAAGTGCTAAAAAAATAATATTTTTTGTGTGTTTGTGAATTGTGTGCGCAGTAGCCGCACGTGCATCAACAAAGTAATGCCAAGCGTGCGCCTGTGTCATAAGTAAAGGGCCGGCTGGCTTGTCCGTTAAAGGGTGCTGTAACCCCCAATGTACACTCCAAAACCAAATAACAAAATATTTTTTCTGTGTTTGTGAATTGTGTGCGTAGTAGCCGCACGTGCATCAACAAAGTAGTGCCAAGCGTGCGCCTGTGTCATAAGTAAAGGGCCGGCTGGCTTGACCGTTAAAGGGTGCTGTAACCCCCAAAGTACACTCCAGTCCAAACCAAAAAAATTTTTTTTTCTGTGTTTGTGAATTGTTTGCGCAGTAGCCGCACGTGAATCAACAAAGTAGTGCCAAGCGTGTGCCTGTGTCATAAGTAAAGGGCCGGCTGGCTTGACCATTAAAGGGTGCTGTAACCCCCAAAGTACACTCCAGTCCAAACCAAAAAAATTTTTTTTTCTGTGTTTGTGAATTGTTTGCGCAGTAGCCGCACGTGAATCAACAAAGTAGTGCCAAGCGTGTGCCTGTGTCATAAGTAAAGGGCCGGCTGGCTTGACCATTAAAGGGTGCTGTAACCCCCAAAGTACACTCCAGTCCAAACCAAAAAAAAAAATATTTTCTGTGTTTGTGAATTGTGTGCGCAGTAGCCGCACGTGCATCAACAAAGTAGTGCCAAGCGTGCGCCTGTGTCATAAGTAAAGGGCCGGCTGGCTTGACCGTTAAAGGGTGCTGTAACCCCCAAAGTACACTCCAAACCAAAAAAATATTTTCTGTGTTTGTGAATTGTGTGCGCAGTAGCCGCACGTGCATCAACAAAGTAATGCCAAGCGTGCGCCTGTGTCATAAGTAAAGGGCCGGCTGGCTTGACCGTTAAAGGGTGCTGTAACCCCCAAAGTACACTCCAGTCCAAACAAAAAAAAAAATAATTTTCTGTGTTTGTGAATTGTGTGCGCAGTAGCCGCACGTGCATCAACAAAGTAGTGCCAAGCGTGCGCCTGTGTCATAAGTAAAGGGCCGGCTGGCTTGACCGTTAAAGGGTGCTGTAACCCCCAAAGTACACTCCAGTCCAAACCAAAAAAAAAATTATTTTCTGTGTTTGTGAATTGTGTGTGCAGTAGCCGCACGTGCATCAACGAAGTAGTGCCAAGCGTGCGCCTGTGTCATAAGTAAAGGGCCGGCTGGCTTGACCGTTAAAGGGTGCTGTAACCCCCAAAGTACACTCCAGTCCAAACCAAAAAAAAAATTATTTTCTGTGTTTGTGAATTGTGTGCGCAGTAGCCGCACGTGCATCAACAAAGTAGTGCCAAGCATGCGCCTGTGTCATAAGTAAAGGGCTGGCTGGCTTGACAGTTAAAGGGTGCTGTAACCCCCAAAGTACACTCCAGTCCAAACCAAAAAGAAAAATATTTTCTGTGTTTGTGAATTGTGTGCGCAGTAGCCGCACGTGCATCAACAAAGTAGTGCCAAGCGTGCGCCTGTGTCATAAGTAAAGGGCCGGCTGGCTTGACCGTTAAAGGGTGCTGTAACCCCCAAAGTACACTCCAGTCCAAACCAAAAAAAAAATTATTTTCTGTGTTTGTGAATTGTGTGCACAGTAGCCGCACGTGCATCAACAAAGTAGTGCCAAGCGTGCACCTGTGTCATAAGTAAAGGGCCGGCTGGCTTGACCGTTAAAGGGTGCTGTAACCCCCAAAGTACACTCCAGTACAAACCAAAAAAAAAATAATTTTCTGTGTTTGTGAATTGTGTGCGCAGTAGCCACACGTGCATCAACAAAGGAGCAGCGCCAAGCGTGCGCCTGTGTCCCATAAGTAAAGAGCCGGCTGGCTCATTTCTTAAAGGCTGGTGTAACCCACAAAGTGCACTACTCTCCATCAAAAATAAAAAAATATTTTCTGTGTTTAGCCGCACGTATATATCAAATCGATATAACATAAATGGAGGACCAAACTTTCTCAGATAAAAATAAAATAGAGAAAGATCAAGAACCATTTCCTCCTAGTGCTGAAGCTGCTGCCACTAGTTATGACATAGACGATAACATGCCATCAACGTCGTCTGCCAAGGCCGATGCCCAATGTCATAATGGAGGGCACATATAATCCCAAATGACAAAGTTCAGGAAAATGACCTTGAAAAAAACATTTAAATCAGCTGAAGAGAAACATAAACTTGCCAATATGCCATTTACGACACGGAGTGGCAAGGAACGGCTAAGGTCGATCCCTAGTATGTTCATGACTAGTGGTTCAGCTTCACAGGACGATGGAAGCCCTCCTCCCACTAAAAAAATCAAAAGAGTTAAGCTGGCAAAAGCACAGCGAAGAACTGTGCTTTCTAAGAAGATATCACAAATCCCCAAGGAGAGTCCAAGTGTGGTGGTGGTTGCGATGCCTGACCTTCCCAGCACTGGACGGGAAGAGGTGGCTCTTTCCACCATTTGCACACCCCCTGCAAGTGCTGAAAGGAGCACCCACAGTCCACTTGCTGATATGCAAATTGAAGATGTCACTGTTGAAGTACAACAGGATGAGGATACTGGTGTAGCTGGTGCTGAGGAGGAAGTTGGCGAGGAGGATTCTGATGGTGATGTGGTTTGTTTAAATCAGGCTCCGGGGGAGACAGTTGTTGTCCGTGGGATGAAAAAGCCCATCACGGTCATGCCTGGGCAGAAGACCAAACATTCCACCTCTTTGGTCTGGCAATATTTCTATCCAAATCCGGACAACAACTGTCTTGCCATATGTACCTTATGTAAAGGTGGAATAAGTAGGGGTAGGGATGTTAACCACCTAGGAACATCCTCCCTTATATTGCACCTGCAGCGCGTTCATAATAAGTGACTGTCAAGTTCAGAAACTTTGGCTAAGACCGTAAGCAGTCCAGGGACACCTAAATCCCGTTGTCCTGTTGTATCTAAGCGCCTGCAAACCACACCGTCAACTCCCTCCTCGTCAATTTCTTCCTTAGTCAGGATCGGAAGTAGTCCTGCAGGCCATGTCACTGGCATGACTGACTCTCCTATCGGGGATTCCTCCGGAGGATCCTGCATTGCTACGCCTCCTGCTGCCGCTGCTGCTGTTGCTGCTGCTGGGAGTCATTCATCATCCCAGAGAGGAAGTAGGAACACCACTACTTTTACTAAACAATTGACCCTCCAACAGTCCTTAGCGAGGAGGATGAAGTACGACAGCAGTCATCCTGAAGCAAAACGTATAACTGAGGCCTTGACTGCTATGTTGGTGTTAGACGTGCGTCCGGTATCCTCCATTAGTGCAGTGGGATTTAGACAATTGATGGAGGTAGTGTGTCCCCGGTTCCAAATCCCGTCTAGATTCCACTTCACTAGGCAGGCGATACCGAGACTGTACAGAAACGTCAGAAAAAGTGTCCTCAGTGTCCTGAAAAATGCCGTTGTACCCAATGTCCACTTAACCACGGACATGTGGACAAGTGGAACAGGGCAGACTAAGGACTATATGACTGTGACAGCCCACTGGGTAGATGTATCACCTTACGCAGCAACAGCAGCAGCGTCACCAGTAGCAGCATCTCAGAAACACCAGCTCGTTCCAAGGCAGGCTACGCTGTGTATCACCGGTTTCAGTAAGACGCACACCGCCGACAACCTCTTAGAGAAACTGAGGGAAATCATCGCCCAGTGGCTTACCCCACTTAGACTCTCCTGGGGATTTGTGATATCTGACAACGCCACCAATATTGTGCGGGCATTACATCTGGGCAAATTCCAGCACGTCCCATGTTTTGCTCACACAATAAACTTGGTGGTGCAGAATTTTCTGAAAAGCGACAGGGGCGTGCAGGAGACGCTTTGGGTGGCCCGAAAAATTTCTGGCCACTTTCGCCATTCAGCGACTGCGTGCCGAAGACTGGAGCGCCAGCAAACACTCTTGAACCTGTCCCGCCATCACCTGAAGCAAGAGGTTGTGACGCGGTGGAACTTAACCCTCTATATGCTTCAGAGGATGGAGGAGCAGCAAAAGGCCATTCAAGCCTATACATCCACCTATGACATAGGCAAAGGAGGGGGTATGCACCTGACTCAAGCGCAGTGGAGAATGATTTCCGTGTTGTGCAAGGTTCTCCAGCCCTTCGAACTTGCCACACGTGAAGTCAGTTCAGACACTGCCAGCTTGAGTCAGGTCATTCCCCTCATCAGGCTTTTGCAAAAGCAGCTGGAGAAAGTGAAGGAGGAGCTAAGACAGAGCGATTCCGCTCGGCATGTGGGACTTGTGGATGAAGCCCTTCATTCGCTTTGCCAGGATTCCAGGGTGGTCAATCTGTTGAAATCAGACCACTACATTTTGGCCACCGTGCTCGATCCTAGGTTTAAAGCCTATGTGGTGTCTCTCTTTCCGGCCGACACAAGCCTGCAGAGGTGCAAAGACCTGCTGGTGAACACACTGTCAGCTGAAGCGGAACATGACACGTCAACAGCTCCTTCTTCATTTTCTCCCGCAACTGGGGCTGCCAGGAAAAAACGTAGGTATCCTAAGCAACCCGCTGGCGGTGATGCAGGGCAGGCAGGACCAAGTTTGGACATCTGGTCCGGACTGAAGGACCTGGCAACAATTTCTGACATGTCTACTGTCACTGCATATGATACTGTCACCATTGACAGAATGGTGGAGGATTACATCGGTGACAGCATCCAAGTAGGCATGTCAGACAGTCCATACCTGTACTGGCAGGAAAAAGAGGCAATTTGGAGGCCCCTGTACAAACTGGCTCTATTTTACCTGAGTTGCCCCCCCTCCAGTGTGTACTCCGAAAGAGTGTTTAGTGCAGCCGGGAACTTTGTCAGCGAAAGGCGTAGGAGGTTGCTTCCACAGAATGTGGAGAAGATGATGTTCATCAAAATGAATTATCAGCTTTTCCAGGGAGACCAGCCTCCAGAACGTACAGAGGGACCTGTGGTGGTGGATTCAAGTGGGGACGAGTTAATACTTTGTGAGGATGAGGATGTACACACTGAAGAGGGTGAGGAATCGGTGGATGAGGAGGATGAGGATGACATCTTGCCTCAGTAGAGCCAGTTTGTGCAGGGACAGATTAATTGCCAGCTTGTTTTGTGGGGGCCCAAACAAACCAGTCATTTCAGCCACAGTTGTGTGGCAGACCCTGGCGCTGAAATGATTGGTTTGTTAAAGTGTGCATGTCCTGTTTATACAACATAAGGGTGGGTGGGAGGGCCCAAGGACAATTCCATCTTGCACCTCTTTTTTTTCTTTGCATTATGTACAGTTTGGGGCCTAGTTTTTCAAACTGCCATCCTGTCTGCCACTGCAGTATCACGCCTAGATGGGTCACGTGTTTGTGCCGCCCACTCGTGTCGCTTAGCATAGTCATCCAGCTACCTCGGTGCAACCTTTTGGACATAAAAACACTATTGTGAGGTGTGAGGTGTTCAGAATAGACTGGAAATGAGTGGAAATTAAGGTTATTGAGGTTAATAATAGCATAGGAGCAGAAAAACCTACAAATTCTGTGATTTTAGCTGTTTTTATGCTTTTTTTCAAAAAAATACAGATCCAAAACACAAAACCCAGAACCCAAAACACGGAAGGCTGGTTTTGGCAAAACCAATCCAGATCCAAAACACGAAGAAAGATCCAGATCCAAAACCAAAACGCAAAACACGAAAAGTGGCCGGTGCACACCCCTAATTAAAACACACATCCACACTCACACTCACACATACTCACATATAAACCTCTGGGGATGGTACCTCACGAATGAATGCAAGTCGCATTACAACATGGGTGGGGAACGTTTTTTCAACCAAGGGCCATTTTGATATATAGATAACATTATATATATATATAATATATATATATATATGTATATATATATTATATGGGGCAGGCCATGCCCCTCAATGTGACATCACACGGGGGCGGGACCACATTCGCCAATGATACAGCAATGCTCCAGGGAGCTGTAAGGGCAGCAGTGTGACCATCTGAAGTGTTCTAAGGATGCTCCAGGCGGCACTGCTGCATAGATTCTGGCTGCCGGTTCCATTCTAGGCACCCTGCTTGCCAGATGAGTCTAGCAGAAAAAAGCTCAGAGGGCCAAACCAAATGATTTTGCGGGCCTTATACGGCCCACGGGCCTGAGGTTCCCCATCCCTGCATTACAAGGTCATAGTTTTCATAGGAGAAAACTCTCAGACTTGCATAATGTAATAGCCTCAAACTTACAAGTTCGCAGGCTATTACAGTTGCTGAGTTGTGGGACAAACCCAGACCTTTGAATGTGCGAGAAGGTCTGAGTTTGTCTCACAAATAAAACTAGGACCCTATAACATTTTGCCCTGCCCCTCAGTTCTGGAGATATTCCATGTCCAAGTGTACGGCCAGCATCCACATTATCCACCAAAGGTTTGCCACAGTGAGTGAGATGTAGGTGCATGTGTAGAAAGAACCTACATCCAAGCTGGATTAAAACTCTATGGGCAGAATTTATGAAGCAACGGCTTCTGTAAGCCGCTGCTTCCCGGCGGGTTGCAGGTACATATTTAAAATGGCACCCGGAGTTAGGCGTGCTTTACACTGACTCCGAGTGCCGTTTAAAATATTCACCTGCAACCTGCCGGAAAGCAGTGGCTTACAGAAGCCGCTGCTTCGTAAATTCTGCCCTATGGGTCTTAGACAATGTACTGGTTGGAGACCCCCTCCTCCCTTGGTTTGTCCAAAATGTAAACATAAAATGGGTTAATGTAATCTTCTCCCCTCATTGGATATTGAGAACTAGTCAGGAACCTTGGTTACCATATGAATAATCCGGCCTCTGTAAAAAAGGCTAAATACTGTATAATTAATTAGGATAAATAGCATGTTTAATAGCATTTGCATGGTGCTAAGTTACTACATGACGTCATTAGTGCAGTGTGAGGTACTTCCAATTGTCCTTGGCAGAGAGTTGCATAATGTACATAATATACATGTAGTACATGGCTATACTATGGGTAAGACATTGACATTATTCATCACTGTTCTTGTCATTGCAAATACAATTGCAGCAAGCAACCACAGCAGTCCATTTACAAGATATGTGCAACCATTGGTAGATAGTACAGCACCAATGTAAGAAATCATAGTGGCAATTGCTTATATTAACTCTAGACCCAAGCTGGGAAAAGTATGTAACCATGTAAAGTTTGTCTTTATGCTGGTCATACAAAGGGGAAAAACACCACCGTTACTGCTCCTAACTCAGCGTCAAGTTGTCCAAAGTAAAAACAATACTTATTCTATAAAGGTTTGTTCCCCTGATACCACCATGTAAGCATACATGTGGGGCAGTAAAAATGGAAGACGACACATTAAATGACATTAATATAAAATGCAATACTCTCGGAATGATCCCTTATTAAATTAGGTTGTATGATCTGAGATGAATTTCCTCGATCCCTAATCCATCACTGAAAAAAATATTAAAAGATAGGTCTCAACTGGTATTAGAATTGCACTCAGTCTCAACTTTCATTATTTTGAATTAGGGTGCTACTGGGGGAAAACCTCTTAATGAGAATTAGAGTGATTCACTAGCCTTCTTTTGGATTTTGACAAGTAAAATATTAACTCTTCAGTCACAGCTGTCTGAATTAAAATACTTGGCAGCCACAGAAGCACAAATTAAATTGGCCTTTATGTTTCCACATTGCTGACCCCCTTGGAGGCAAGTAAAACCCGTTACAACAATAAGGTAAAGCTTGAAAAAAAAGGTGTCAATTCTGGGAGAGCTGTGTATTTATCAAATATATCTCCACACACATCACTGCTATATGCTTCCAGCACAAAAAAATACAAATAAAGATTAGTGTTTTTGAAATGATTTGAAAAGCCTCTATTAAACCAGCTAGTAATCAGGGAATTAAGGTTTGCATTACGCTGTGTTCCTTTCTAAAAATTCTTTGTTTTGTTTTACCATAAAGCGGATGTTAGTTGATATATTCATTCAAACATCTTGAAAACAACACAGATTAACTGGCTTAGAAGATTTGTTTTCTCTAAATCAAAAACAGACTGAACATCAGAGCAGATCCAAAACGCTTTTAGAAATTTCTCTTTTTCTTCGTTTCACCATTGTGAGGCATGATTATAAAGTGTAAAGTATCATTTTATTGGCTGTCTTCTGTTATTACCAGTGACAAAAGAGTGTTAATTAATTGTCTTCCAATTATGTTAAATATGCAGATGTTTCCTTAGGGGAAGTTATGTAGCATAATCAAGCAAGTACACAAGCAGAATTATAACTGTTTGGTTCCAGTCAGATATTATACTGTTGTACATCTATTGATTTTCATTTTAACCTGATTTAACCATATAATGTGATGTTCATCATGGTCTCCTCATTAATGATTACTTATTGATTGCACCCAGTGATTGTCTGTACTCCAGGCTGAGGTGGACACTGATAAATACATTTAAAGTAGACTGACTTTGATATTTACTACTGATAATCTGACAAAAATGTGTGTTTTATCAGTTGACCTTGATTTGACAAATACCTGCTTAATGTTCCCAAATGGATCTGATACCTCCATCCCATTTCAGGCAAGAAAATCAGTTCAGCTTTTACTTTCCTTCATTAAGTAAATAAACAGATGTTACAATGAGCCAATAATAAATATTGTACATTTGTCATCCTAAGAATGATTAATGCACAATATGTTACATTTACTTTATACATACACATTTTGAAAGATTCAGCTTGATGCATTGATAGTACTTAATACAAATATATAAATTCGGAAAAAGAGGGTGATTTGTACCCCTTTTACATCACAATGCCGGCCCGTAACATTTTATACACGGGTCCATCCCGGGTGCGACCCATCTGAGACCATTTTCACTGGCTCCCTAACCCGGCTTATTTCCGGGTCATTGACGTCAACACCATCACGTGCTGAGCTGGCGCTTGTAGATGACATAGGGTTCTATTTACTACAATCCGCATTTGTAATGCAGATTGTAGTGTGATATTATCGACTAAAATTGTGAATTCAGGCAATATCACAGGGCTTTACAACAAATCCCTTGCAGGGACAGAGCTTACGATAAAGTTCTGTCCTTGCGAATCCCCTCCACACACTAGTCACGGTATTTTCAAAAATACAGTGACAAAGTGCCCGTGCATGCGCCGTCCGGCCGCCGCTGCTACCCCCACCGGCGCTAAGCCCCGTCCCCGTCGTTAAGCCCCACCCCCCATGATCGCGGGCCCCCCCGTGACTACCCCTCCCTTAATAGCACTTACCTGCAGTCATCGGCGTTCCGGTGATGTCTTCCATGCCTCCAGGCAGCTGATATCCCATACTGCACTGGACCCCCGATCACCTGATGACTGGTCCGCAGTGCACCATGGGAGACCAGCTGACCGGAGGGAGAACATCACCGGAGCCCCGATCACCGGTCCCTGGAGTCAGGTAAGTACATTTTTTTCTTTACTTTTTTTTTTTGTAGCAGTGATCAGCTTGCGGTCTAATTAGACCACACAGCTGATCACTGGGACCGGCTCCGGGCTCTGCTCTGCCTTTTAGAGCAGAGTAGGAGCCTGTTAACCGTGGGAGACCCTGGATAACGCCACCTCCAGGTGGCGTTATTATCACAGGGCTTTTCCCGGTATTTTTTTACAATTTATTTTTAGTAACTTTGGTCGGATCACATTTCCCATTACAATTATGGGAAATGCGATCTGCTTACTAAAAGTAAGTGATACTTAGGGGTTGGAGTAGAATTTTACGAATTCTACTCCAATTGCCCTGTAATAACAATAGGTGATACTAAAATAATGTGAAAAGGGTGTGAAAACACCCTTTTTCACTTTATTTTAGTAAAAATAATGTTAATAAATAGAGCCCTTAATCTCCAAGTGCCGGCTGTTCCTATGCATCACGAGCCGTATTGAACCCGTGTTCAACCCTGCTTGTTCGCCCGGTTATTTCAACCTGGCCATTTCAACTGCACAGTAACCCTGGTTGCTGAACGTTCACGTGCAATAACCTTGGTTATTGCTGGCAGTGTGAATGGGATATTAGTGAGAAACAATATTGCTCACAATATTGACCACTGTGTGGAGTTATGGATAACCACAAATGCTGGGACCTAAAATTATATGATGATGTGTGTAACAGGCCATTTCTGTGTTAAATGTTATGTGCTTGTGCTCAGTGTCATTATTTTTGGGCTATAATTAAATTGAGAATACAAGTAAATGATGATTTATACTGAGAAAATGTTTACACTTTATGTACCACTCTTTAAATTACATACCTCCCAACCAGTGGCAGATTTTACCTAGGGGCTGCGAGCAGGGTTGGAGTGGTACTAAAAATAGGCCCTGGCATTTAAAGCACACAGGCCCACCTCACGGTCCACTTCTTAAGGCCCCCATACACGGTGCAATTTGTATAAGATCCGATCTCGCATACAATTTCCCTTGAAAATTCTTCCCTTGACATTCTGTACGATTTGTGTAAAGAAAAGGAACGATTGTACAAACGACCATATGATTAGATGTATCTAAACGATAGCCTATTTACATTACGCCACACAGAGCCCATTCACGTTATGCCACACAGAGCCCATACCATTATACCACCCAGTAATACTCCTTAGAAACATTATGCCACACAGTAGTACTGCCCCCCATACATTATGCCACACATTAATGCCCCTAATACATTATGCCACACAGTAAAGCCACTTAAAATACATTTTGCCACACAGTAATGCCCCTTAAAACACATTATGCCACACAGTAATGCCCCTCATTACACATTATGCCACACAGTAATGTCCCTTATAAGATTAGGCCACACACAGTAACACATCCTTACATATTCTGCCACCCCCCCTCCAGCAGCCCTTTACTTATGCTCCCCCTGTTTGTCATCAGCTGCCTGCAGCAGGTGTATTTTGTGCTGGGCCACCAGCACACCAGGATGCAGCCACAGCCATGAAGAAATAGTGCCACTGGCATTTTGAGTCTGACGCCGTTTGCAAACGAGCTCCGATTGGCTCATGACTGGCGCCAGATTAAAAATGTCTCCTAATGGCTGCTGCTACTGCAGCTGCATGCCAGTGCAGCTCGCCACAAAATACACACCATTGCCCACCAGGCCCCCCATTGACGGTGCTGGCACTGGCTGGATTGGCCTATCTGGCCATCGCTTCTAGCATTTGCCAGAACTGCCAGATCGGGAGTTCATCCTGGCTGTGGGACTGCAGCCCCCCCAGTAAAAATCCATCACTGCACTGCCACAGCCAGCCCCTGTGAGCTCTATTCCGACACTCAGCATATGGCCCTGCCCCAAGCATTTGGCTCCATCCCCCATGAGTACAATCAGAAAGGGAGCAGGAGAGAGAGATGTCTCTGGAGTGGCTTCCGTTTGGAAGCTCTTCCTGCTCATCATCTCACACAGGGCTAAGTCTCAGAAGGAGGCAACTCCTACCCTTGTGGGACTGCCAGTCCAGAGTAGGGATGGCCATTGGTGTGGTTTCCATCAATGATTACCATCGATGGCCATATAGCAAGTGACCATCGATGGTTACCAACTATGCAATGGATGACCATTGATAGTTTCACCAACTGATGGTCATCCCTGTTCTTTGAGTGATTGGCTCGTGGGCCAATCAGAAACTGGGTGCGGGGCTTCACAGGTGTTGGGAGGCGGAGCTATGCTCTGTGTCCCGTCACCTTGTAAGAAAAATAAACAAATTTGATTATGCTTAGCCATCGATGGAGGGAAACCATCTGGTTGTCCCCCATCGATGGTAAAAGCATTCAACATTGGCCATAAAGCATCAATTAATATGAATCATCGATGGTCGATGGCCATCCCTAGTCCAGAGTGTCAGTAGCAATAAGAGAGCCTGATTTAGCAAGGAACGCAGTTGCTAATACACACGCAATCGGCCAATTGTTGTGTACTGTGCATGCATATGCAGCGCAGAGTGCGCGTGCATGAACTAGCCATTGCGATTGGGATCACAGTGGCTATGCAGACCCATCGCAGAATGATTGACAGGAAGTACCATTTGTGGGTGGTAACGAGGCAGTGATTGGCTGAACGCCGGCGTGCCAGTGCGTTTGAACGCCGTTACAAGGGTGTGCATAAAGTATCCACTGCGATGCCCTACGCAGCCTGAGGCCTGATAGCGTGCATTGAAGTTATCAATTTCTGAGTAAGGTCAGTGCTTGTGCAAGTGTGCGTGAGGCTGCAATGGTACTCTATTGTACTGATGTTTTTGCAGTCTTGCTAAACATTACAGATGTGTGTAAGGTAAAGTGGGCGTCCTTCTGTTATGTTGAGATTGCATTGCGATCAGAATGGATTAGCATACTTTTGCAGTTAGACTGTGTGCATAATCGGTATTGCATTCGCATCTGCGTTCCTTGCTGAATCAGGCCCAGAGTTTCCAACAGGAAGCCCACACTGTGCTAATTACTGGCCATATTGTGCTTTAAGGGGCTGCAGACTGTGCAGCCCAAGAAGCTGTTTCACTGCAGCTGTGCATGAGCAAACATTGACAGACTCACTATTCACTATTATATAAAATAAGTCACATCAGATGTAATTATCAATTGTACTGTTATAAACAAAATTTTTAGTGTAATAAAATAATGTACCTTACTAAGGTTATGGGATAAATATTCCACCTGTCGCTGATGGAAAATGAATCCTATAATTTTAGTATAGAAAATAATTTTAGATTACTAAGCCACTAAAAAAATATCAATGTATTTATAACAGTACAATTGATAATTAATGGTATCTCATGTAGCTTAGTTTATATAACAGTGAATATATAGTGAACCCTGAACTACCCTTTCCAGATAACACACTTACACCTTGGGCCTACAGCCATGAACCAAAAGTTTTGAGAATGACACAAGTATTGGTTTTCACAAAGTTTGCTGCTTCAGTGTTTTTAGACCTTTTTGTCAGATGTTACTATGGTATACTGAAGTAAAATTACAAGCATTTCATAAGTGTCAAAGGCTTTTATTGACAATTACAACAAGTTTATGCAAAGATTCAATATTTGCAGTGTTGACCCTTTTTTTTACAAGACCTCTGCAATTCGCCCTGGCATGCTGCCAATCAACTTCTGGGCCACATACTGACTGATGGCCGCCCATTCTTACCTAATCAATGCTTGGACTTTGTCAGAGTTTGTGGGTTTTTGTTTGTCCACCCGCCTCTTGAGGATTGACCACAAGTTCTCAATGGGATTAAGGTCTGGGGAGTTTCTTGGCCATGGACCCAAAATTTTGATGTTTTGTTCCCCAAGCCTCTTAGTTATCACTTTTGCCTTATGGCAAGGTGCTCCATCATGCTGGAAAAGGCATTGTTCATCACCAAACTATTCTTGGATGGTTGTAAGAAGTTGCTCTTGGAGGATGTTTTGGTACCATTCTTTAATTATGGCTGTGTTCTTAGGCAAAATTGTGAGTGAGCCCACTCCCTCGTCTACTGCAAGCCCCAGGCAGCCTCCCGCTCTAACAGAGCAGGAAGCACCCTACTGACATCACTGGTAATGCCAGTAGGGCCGCCTACAAACGGCAGGCGTTCCTTCAGGAACGCCTCCGTTTGTCTGGCCAACCCCCTCCATGCCTACAAAACGGGGCGAGCTGTCGATCAACATCGACAGCCGCCCCTTTTGTAGTGAGCCCCGGAGAGAGAATTTCTCTCTCGCTCCGGGGCTTGCGCACGTGCCATGCGCATGCGGCGCGTCCGCAGTGCCCCACCATTGACCCGCTTGCGAGTGCATAGGCGCTTGCGAGCGGATCTGAATGAGGTCCTAAGTTCATGGTAAAGAGGGACTTTGCAATTAATTGCAATTCATCTGATCACTCTTCATGACATCCTGGAGTATATGCAAATTGCCATCATATAAATTGAAGCAGCAGACTTTGAGAAAACTAATACTTATGTCATTCTCAAAAGTTTTGGCCGTGGCTGTAATTCTAAATCGCATGCAATGATGATATTTGCTAAAATGGTCGATTTTTTTTTTAACTGTGCATTCGTCTAAGTCACTACAAAGTCACACAGCACATATACGTCCCACATTGTGCAAACAGATGCACAGTAGAGACTGAGACGCCCGGTCTGAGATATATATTGGAAATGTAGGTGATGGCTATTCAGATGCAATGTCTTATGGGCGTTTTATGGGAGTGTCGCTGTATGCCATAGCTCAAGATGATTTAAAGTAGATTATCTGTATGTGGTGTAGCAACCAACAGTAGCTAGGAAATTGCAGCCACCACTGCTCCCAACTAACCTGTATTTGGTGGGACAGTCCTGATTTCAATGGTGCTTCTGGGGAACTCCAGTGCTGCACGTAGCAGAGGCAGTTGCCACCATTATGTCTGTGATATTCTGCCATTGGGAGGTATTACTGTAACCATACCCTGACACAAATTGTGACCAGCAGCTTCGGCTACTGAAGAGACCGGGAGCCAAGTTGCTGCTGAAGAGAACACCCCCCACAATGCATTGAAGTAGTTGAGGAGGTCAGCACAGGTTCACACAGAGACTGAGATTGCTGAGGGGAAGAGAGTCTAAGCTGAGACCTGAGGAGACTGTGCATGTAGGCAGGTCACCCACATGTTGTGCGAGACTGAGAATGATCCGAGCAGGAAAGTAAGCAGGTATGTGATAGCCTGGCAAAGCGTAAAGGAGTGAGAAGAGATGTGCAGGACCATGCTGACAAACATGGGCCTAGATGATACTAAGGGTGCATGGCCATATCTGGGCTGTGTGGCCATGCTCCCTCTGAAAAAGTACTAAACTACTATATGCGCCACTGTGAAGGGGAACATTTTTCCCACTCTACAACAGACCCAGCTCACCACTGGGCCCCTCAAACAAGCCCAGGTCCCGGATAATTTATAATCACCCCACTACCCTCTTGGTGCCTCTCAAGAGGCACAGATCGGTAAGAGTCTGCTGAGGATGAGGAGGGGGAAGTATACAGAGAGAATCTTGGAAGGTTCTAGAGAGTTGACAGTGAATACTATCTACGGTAGAACAGACAAACCGGCCATAGTGACCTGTTTGAAGAGAGATAGACAGTCTGCTGAGGGAGACACCTGAGAGTTAATAGAATGTGAAGTGAGTACAGAACAGGCACTTAGAAACGCCTATAAGCTGATAGAGGTACTGAAAGGACCTCATTAGTGCTGGGCTGAGGAGAGCTGATTGAGTCTCTGCAGAGGAAGGTTGCAGATCTACAGAGCCTGCACAGATAGAGGAAAGCTGCTAATAGAAGCTGACATATACGTGTCAATCTAATAGGTTGCAAAATGCGAAATTTCGGTGAGTTTAATTTTGCTGGAAATTGTGAAGAGATTTCGGTGACTTTCTATTCAAAGTCACCAGGTGTAGGAGATATTGGGAATTAGTATGAAAATCAGCGGCAAGTTTTAGCAATTTGTGGCAGGTATAAAAGGTCAAACTCTTCAGAAACTCTGCAGAAAATGGCTCTGGACAGATAGATAGCGCAAACTACATGCATTCTGGGCTATCTGTCCAGGCCGGACATAATAAAGAGCCTCGTTAAACATGCATTACTGTGTCACTAATTATTACTCAATGAAGGGCCCCCAAAAACAATACAAATATTGACGAACCATAATTATTTAAAGATTTTATTATTGGGGTAATAATGTTTAAATATAATAACATTTAAAATCATGTGGACAATTAGGGCCATATTAATCAATTGATAAAAGCACCAATTATATTACAAACTTATGGCACTATAAGTGCCAGTATGGAGGTACTTCTATCAATTATTTAATATGGCCTCAGTTAACACAAAAATGTTATTGACTTCATCATTTAAAATTTTCGATTTAATATTTTTGCACCAAAAATAAATATAATAAATTAATTAAATAATCAATGCCCTTAAATATATTTTGTTATATTTGGGATCCCTTAATTGAGTTTTAATTAGTGATAAAAGTAATACATATATTTAATGTAGCCCTTCATTATGTTCTTCCTGGACAGATAGCATAAAATCCATGCAGTTTTAGAAATCATACCAATCCAAGGGACCTCTTCTATTTGCAAATTTTTCTTGGGCATTTCTGGTGAGTTTAAAAGTTGCAGGCTATTACATCTGACGACTTGTATGTTTGGCATTAAAAAAAAAAATGGGATGACGATTTGCATCCAGTAGAGAGTGATTCTGAGGATTTTGGCAACTTTACGTCTAGTCACATTCTATTCTGGCAAAGAATCTAAATAACCACCAAGCTCTTAGGCGCAAATCCAGTAAGAGCGGCATAATGTCAAAATGAAATAGTCACCTAACTCATAAATGGTACATGTAAAAGGTATTTTGACAAAAATATGCGCTAAAACCAATGTTCAAAAACACATATAAAGTCCAAGATACTTATCAGCAAATGTCCTCTGATGTTCTGATCTCATGTGCCGTTTCTCACATCACATTTAAAATGAAAGATATAAAAAAACACAATAGCGTAATATTGTCTCTGATCACTACACAAACACCTACAGCAGTGAATCAAGTAGCATGGTATGATGGTGTAACACAGTCACCATGAGGTGGAGATGGAATCCCGTGACCTTTCTCTGGACTTTGTGAAACCGCGGATCTACGGATCTACGGTACCGTATATGGTACCCCTAATCACTCATGCCAACGTGTTTCGATGCAGATGGTGTCTTTGTCAAGGATGAGTGGCTAAATAAACGGCCGGTATTTATAACGGCAGACTGGAACTAAGGGCCCGATGCAGACCCACTCGCTAGGCTGCGTTCGCACGTAGCCTGCTGATGTTTGCAATGTGCTAATGCATATGCAACGCAGTGCGAGTGCGCAAACTAGTCCATGCGATCGGGAAACCTTTGCTCGCTAGAATAAGTGACAGGACGAGCCATTTGTGGGTGGTGACCGGTTGGTCGATAGAAACGGGTGTGTGGTGGTGTGAACGCAGGCGTGTCTGAGCATCTTAACGCCATTTCATAGGCGTGCATAATTAAGACGCAGCGTCATAATGCACGTGGTATGGTTGAATTACACTCTGAAGCACTCGCAGTGCTTGAGGTATGGTATGGTCAGCCACAAGTGCTGCGTACACTTCCGATGGTACTAGTTGTTACCGATTGTTGCATACACTTCCAGGAGATGACGTGTATAAGTGGGCATCTTAAGACAAACTGGTGGGCATCTAAATACACACTGCAATCGCATGCCAAGACATAGTGGGCGTGCAAATGCCTTGCCGTGCAATCTCAGGATTTGCATACTTTAGCTGCGTGCGAACGCATCTAGCGAGCGGGTCTGAATTGGGCCCTAAGACCGCAGGGAAAGCCGAATCCAGCTTTGTGTCTTCAAAGTTGAGGCCCTATTTATCACAATCTGCATTTTTAATGCTGATGTGATAAATAATATTTTCCTAATTTCGCAAAAGGAAAATTTTAATTTTCAAGTGAATTCAACATTCTGCTCTTTCTGGGAGATGGTCTTTGATAAGAGTCCTGGCGAAGAGCTGATAGCAGGATTATAGCTTGCACTAACACATGACTTCTGGATTTGTGGCCTCCGTGCTTACTGTGCATGCGTGGCACTTTGCCCGTGCATGCATTATCGGGGATCAATGGAGAGGGTTCTGTAGTATCCCTCTCCGGAAAAAATTTCTCTACTGTAGCCCATAGACTATAATAGGCTGATGCTATATTCAGATGAAGTTAGCTACCAGGGCTGGTTGGTAAATTTGACAGCATAGTAGTGCCCATAGAAACCTAAGGGGGCTGCTTTGTGGTTGTAAATGTAGGGACTGCAGCAAATATCGGAGTTATCTGCTGCAGTCCCTTGTTAAATACTGGGAATGCTTACTATTTGTGGGTACCTCCCAAAAAATAGGGGGGATATCGTTAAATGTTATTTAATAAATATGCCCCTTGGTGACATACCCCCATTATTAAGCTATACTTGTTGTCTGCAGACTGCATGGGAGATAGCTGCTATTAAACTATTGCACGTAACAGCGCTGCAAAGCATGTTTTATAGGCACTAACTGTACACACAAAGACCCCTAAAAGACCTGGGTTGCCATCACCTAAAGAGAGTTCAGTGTGATAGGGCTGTAGTTTATAATTGAAAGCACAACTACATTACAGTTAGTAAGTCTTTAGGAATATTGTTATACTTGTTGGTGAAGAGCCAGTTAATCCATATTTGTGTTATAGTTAGTAACAGCGGCAGCTCCTACCCTCTTAGATGAGCGAGGCTTCCGCCGCTGAAAATGAGAGGGAGGGAGGGTGCAATTACTCATCCACTGCTCCCCTCCTGGCCGGGTCCTGGCACCTGCGCAAAAGCGGCGGCGGGGAGCTGTGCATGCGCATGTCAACAGCATCCAAAAGGCTGCATCGTCTGCATTCCTCCTGCAAGCCACTGCCAGTCATGGACTGCACTGACTACACTGAGGTGCTGGATCTTACTGGGGGGGGGGGTTCTGGCTGCAGCCTCGCAGCCCCTAGGCAAAATCCGCCACTGGTTAGTAATAATATTTAGTAGAAAAAGTTACTTATGTGAGTGTGAGGTTGCATTATTGAAAATTGTATTCTATGTTGCATTATTGAAAATTGTATTCTATATTATTTGTGGACGTATTTCTAATTAATTATTTCATTATATGACCCATTCTAGTCTCTATTTCCGGTCGTTAGAAATAAATCTAAAATACTTTTGCCTATATTTTGTCTGCCATTCTGACTGTGTATGGGGGAGAATGCTTGCCACTGCTGTTTTGTGAAGGGAGGAAAAAGCAAAACTACTGCTGAAGAAGAGTACCGAAGCAAGAGCTGATTCCTTCCACACACTGCCATCAGGTAACACCAGATCTATGATGATCTAGTCCATTTTAATGTCAATAAATCGGCATACCACATGCAGAGATGCTGAGAGGGGGGAGCAGGTACTAATTACCCAGGCTCGGGTTTGCTGGAGGGGCTCAGGACCGACGCCACTTACCCTCCCTCTTGCCTGTCTGCAGCCCAGCACACGCTGCTGTATGTTGAGCTGCAGTGGGATAATGCTCGCTGCTGCTGAGCAGCAGCAGCACTCTCCTCTGCCTGTGGGGGTGAGTGGTCACATTGATCGCGTACCCCCCTAGTGTTGCGCCGGACTGAGGGGCTCATAGTGCCCCCCAGCCCAATGTGTAGCATAAAAAGTTATTGTTCCCCCCCCTAAGGGCCGTGGCCATGCCTCCCTCAATTAGACCATGCCCCTTCCCCTTGGCCCGCCTGACTCTCTACAGCCGTAACCACATGAGCAGCAGAAAAATGCATTTTAGGAGTAAAAATGCTGGTTGGGGGTGAGACCATACCCACCATCCTTATTTATAATCAGCTAATATTGTGAAGTATGCTATATATGTTGAGAAGTATGCTTAATATGTCCAAGACTGAGCTCATTGTTCTCCATTTTTTTGTCTCAACCCCTCCCTCTCTCACCCTTACTGTTGATAATACCACCATCTCTTCTCTTCATGAAATTCAATGCCTGGGTATTCACTCCTTATATTAAGTCACTTTCACACTGTTATCGATTCCAGCTCAGGTATATCGCCTGCCTCGATGTTACCAAAACACTTGTACATTCCCTCACTTTCTCTCGACTTGACTAATGCAACCTTCTTCCTGATGGTCTTACCCTTACCTGCCTCTCTCCTCTCCAGTCTATCCTTAATGCTGCAGCTAGGCTGATCTTTCTACCACGCTGCTCTGTCTCTGTCTCCCTTCTCTGACAATCCCTGCACTAGCTCACTATTCCCTACAGGATCCAGTTTAAGCTTCTTATCCTAACCTTCAAAGCTCTCTCACTTTTTTTCTACATCCTACATCTCTAACCTAATTTCTTTCCACACCACCTCCAACACTCCAGCCAGTGACCGACACCTTTCCTACACACTGATTACCACCTCTCACTAGGGTGGTTCACTTTAACATTGTCAAATACAAAGATGCTTGAATCATGCCTCCACATAGACTATTTTTGTCCATTATAATGTAGTAACTTTTGTACCAAATTATAGCTTTGTACGTTGTAGTTTAGTGGTCGCCCAGAAGTTTACTTTCTGGAAGCTGACACAAATGGAGATTATGCTTTCAAATGTCTTCTCATGTATATTTGGCTCTACTGGAGGCCCAGAAGTTGGAATATTCAACCGCTTTCAGAAAGAATGGAGAAGTATTGATAAAAATGTTTATAGTGCAGTGGATATTGCCCTCTTCCAAGATCCTGTATTAAACAGATTACGACAGGAAATGTTAAAATATTTACCAAATGCGCTAGAAAAACAGCAACCAAGAGACGATTATCGAGAGCTTTTGCATTTATCTCTTTTGTTTCTTGGTGGTGGAAATAGCAGGGAATCATTTCGAGCTCCTGATGCTACTCACCACGCTCGATGGATTGGTTAAGGTATTTACGCTCTGAAAGAATGTATTTTTTTAAATCAGTTCCAGTTAACACCCAGAGAGGCAAACAACATGGTGAATTTATTACAATGAAAGCACAATACGCTTCTGCGCAAACTAGACAGCAGCTCCCCTCAATAGGCCCCTGAGTATCACCCAAACACTCAAATAATCATACAGTAAAAAACACAATTGGAACCTAGAGAAGAGCGCTTATCAAAAAAATGACAATAGAAAGTTCACCGGAGGGTTGTAAGTCAGAATGTCACTTAGGACATCTGGAGTAGTGGAGATCGTGATTCTTCAGTCTCCCTTTGTTATCACTCCGGTGGACATCCATTTTTTGGTTCCTGACATGGGAGACTAACATACCCATGAAAGATACCTTGAAGTGAATGTTTCATCTTTCCCATACGTGAGTATGGTACGCATGTACTGAAAGAAACCTTGATACGTTTGATCACATTTACTGCAGAGTGAGTGGGGTATGCCCCCCGTTATTTCCTTCCATCCACCTTCCTGTCTTGGTTGTGGGGAATTTGAAGGTGCGTAGCATTCACAGGGGAGAATCTTTTTTTACAGTACATATACCGCATGCTCCTCCAGCAAGTTATTTGTGTGGGATATAGTGGGAGTCCATCTCTCTTCAATTATACCTGACCAAACAACAGATCTACACATTGGTTGTTTTGTATTTTTTGTCTTTCTTTATGACTCACACCCCGAAGGAACTTGGAAAAGTACAAAGATAACAAAGGGAGACTGAAGAATCATGATCTCCATTACTCCAGATGTTCTAAGTGGCATTCTGACTTACAACCCTCCGGTGAACTTTCTATTGTCATTTTTTTTGAGAAGCGCTCTTCTCTAGGTTCCAATTGTGTTTTTTACAACATGGTGAATTTGGCTTTGTAAGTCTGGTTTATGTAAAGTAATGGAATGAAGCTCCATTGGTAATTAGAGCACCATATAATAACATCGAGCTCTTAAGTCTCCTAAAAATCTACCCTGATGTAACAATTGGTAAGAAAGCTTACATTGCTTTTACCAGACACCTCTAGTTTCTTTCTGAACACTTGGTAGCTTTAGCATTTTTTGGCAATTGACTGTCTACGTAAACCAAAGAAAAAATGGTAAAAAAATCTGAAACGTCCACAGGTACCTGATTTTCCGCAATAGCATTCAACTATCTGGGGACGCAGATCTAAGTTTAGAAAAGTTCAATATAGGGCGACCCTTAAATATTGTTTGGAAAATGTTTTGGTGTACTACCCATTGATCTACTGAGGAATAAAAATAACCTTGTGGAGAAAGAAAATGTTAATGTTTTATTTTTTGCGTACTGGATCTCTGCCTAATTTGGCCTTCCCTCCCACTTTGCTAACCCTTCCCTTTTAGAGAGGGCCCTCTTCCAATCCTGCCCACATTGCAACTATGTGGTTGTTTTTACTATTTCTGTTAAAATGACCACTCTGCGCTGGGAGGGGGCGGAACAGAGCAGGGGCAGGTTGAGTCGAAGGGGCAGGATAGGGGTAGACCAGCTGGCAGGACTGCCATCAGAAATTGCGGGTCCCCTTACAAATAAAACAGGCAGGGCTCCCTTCATCCACCCCCAGACTCTTTTAGGCCCCTGCAGTACTAGCATGCATTATTTGAGCATGGTTGTAGACCTCAATAAACTTTTGGAGTGTGTGTGTGTGGGAGTAGGTGAGTAATGAGGCACACATTGGAATGGGGTGGGACAGAGTAGGGATGGGACCTTTAAAGAAAACACTAGTAGCACTGCTGTTTTTCACTTTGGTTAAAAACATTGTTTGGTCCGAAACATTGGTTCGGGAAATTGTTTCTGATGTCTCTACTTGTTTGAAGTAACCTAGATAGGATTGGTATGAATGACCGCTGGACCTACAGTCAGGTGCATAAATATTGGGACATTGACAGAATTTTCATATTTTGGCCTCTATTCACCACCACAATGGCTTTGAAATGAAACAAACAAGATGTGCTTTAACTGCAGACTTTCAGATTTAATTTGAGGGTAATTACATCCAAATCAGGTGAACGGTGTAGGAATTACAACGTTTCTATATGTGCCTCCCACTTTTTAAGGGGCCAAAAGTAATGGGACAAACTAAACAATTCTAAATCTAACTTTCACTTTTTAATACTTTGTTGCAAATCCTTTGCAGGCAATTACAGCCTGAAGTCTGGAACGCATAGACATCACCAGACGCTGGGTTTCATCCCTGGTGATGCTCTGCCAGGCCTCTACTGCAAATGTCTTCAGTTCCTGCTTGTTCTTGAGGCAATTTCCCTTCAGTTTTGTCTTCATCAAGTGAAATGCATGCTCAATCGGATTCAGGTCAGGGGATTGACTTGGCCATTGCATAACATTCCACTTTTTAGCCTTAAAAAACTCTTTAGTTGCTTTTGCAGTATGCTTCGGGTCATTGTCCATCAGCACTGTGAAGCGCCATCCAATGAGTTCTGAAGCATTTGACTGAATATGAGCATATAATATTGCCCAAAACACTTCAGAATTCATTCTGCTGCTTTTGTCAGCAGTCACATCATCAATAAATACAAGGGAACCTGTTCCATTGGCAGCCATACATGCTCACGCCATGACACTACCACCACCATGCTTCACTGATGAGGTGGTATGTTTTGGATCATGAGCAGTTCCTTTCCTTCTCCATACTCTTCTCTTCCCATCACTCTGGTACAAGTTGATCTTTGTCTCATCTGTCCATAGGATGTTGTTCCAGAACTGTAATGGCTTTTTTAGATGTTGTTTGGCAAACTCTAATCTGGTCTTCCTGTTTTTGAGGCTCACCAATGGTTTACATCTTCTGGTGAACCCTCTATATTCACCCTTGTGAAGTCTTCTCTTGATTGTTGACTTTGACACATATAAACCTACCTCCTGGAGAGTGTTCTTGATTTGGCCAACTGTTGTGAAGGGGTTTTTCTTCACCAGGGAAATAATTCTTCTGTCATCCACCACAGTTGTTTTCCGTGGTCTTCCGGGTCTTTTGGTGTTGCTGAGCTCTCCGGTGCGTTCTTTCTTTTTAAGAATGTTCCAAACAGTTGATTTGGCCACACCTAATGTTTTTGCTATCTCTCTGATGGGTTTGTGTTGATTTTTCAGGCTAATGATGGCTTGCTGCACTGATAGTGACAGTTCTTTGGATCTCATTTTGAGAGTTGACAGCAACTGATTCCAAATGGAAATGTCACACCTAGAATCAACTCCAGACCTTTTACCTGCTTAATTGATAATGAAATAACGAGGGAATAGCCCACACCTGTCCATGAAATAGCTTTTGAGTTGATAGTCCCATTACTTTTGGCCCCTTAAAAAGTGTGGAGGCACATATAGAAACCGTTGTAATTCCTACACCGTTCACCTGATTTGGATGTAATTACCCTCAAATTAAATCTGACAGTCTGCAGTTAAAGCACATCTTGTTTGTTTCATTTCATTTTATGCACCTGACTGTATGTCCGGCGGTTCATATCCCGACGCCGGAAGACCGGCAACAGTGAAGATCCCGACCCTAACCCTCCCTTAGGGGTGCCTAATCCTAACCTCCTCCTAGTGCCTAACCCTAACACCTCCGTAAGTGCCTAAGCTTAACCACTCCATCCCCGCAGCCTAAACCTAACCCTCCCGGGGGGGGTCCCTAACCCTAACCTCCCACCGGGGGTGCCTAACCCTAACCCCCCATTCCCCTGGCCTAGCACTAACCCACCCGGGGGGGTGCCTAACCCTAGGTCTCCCCGTGAGGCCCTAACCTAACCCTCCCCCCGCGGCTGTCCACGCCCGCCACCCGGCTTACCTTCATTTGGTATCCCGGGCGTCAGGCTCCCGGTGTAGGGATAATGATAGCCTTCGGGATTTAGATGCCTATCATTAGTCCCCTGTCGGGATTGCACTGTCGGGATTGCACAGTCGGGAAGCCGGCGGTCGGCATTTCGACCGTCGGCTTCCTGACTGCATACCACCTAGATATTTAAGACTCCTAGCAAATTGATTTGGACACAAAACCTCATATACCATATTCATATACTTAACTTGTGAGCAATCAGTAAGGGGTATATTTACTAAAGAGCAGGTTTTTAGAAGTGGAGATGTTGCCCATAGCAACCAATCAGATTCTACTTAACATCTAACTAGCACCTTCTAGATGATAATAACTAGAATCTGATTGATTGCTATGGACAACATCTCCACTTCTAAAAATCCGCACTTTAGTAAATATACCCCTAAGTGCGTGATTTATGTGCACCTTATCATTCAGTTGTATCCCCTTCAATTTAAAACACAAATTCTCAGTATGCCAAATATCCAGGATTCAAACTCTCAACCTCATACACTACAGTCAGGGTGGGATGTATAAATTTTTCAGAAGAAAAAGTGCCTGACTTCAGTACATGCAGTTGAGAATTTGAGCCCTTTGTATAGTATGCTGAGCAATGTGTATTTTAAGTACAGGGGAATATAACATATTCCCTAACATATATGAATTCAGTTTATATATTTTAAAAAGAAGGTAGCAAAATATAGATAGAAGTAGGCAGACAGGAAGTGCATTGAAGTTCTTGGGAGGGCAGGCAGTTTATAGTACACATAGTGGGTTTTAATACAGTATTTGGTAGAAGTTTAGTTGGGCATATTTTCCAGGTCTTCTGATACAATCACATGTGAAGTAATTAGTTACACCTCTCAAATTTTCTGTCTGCCTATACTTTAGCATGTGGTGGCCCTCACCATAGTTCAAATGCTGAAACGTGGATAACTCACATACACCAAGGCAAGTGGTCCATATTAGGCTTTACCTCAGAATTCTGTAACTGGTCTGATGCGATGGAGTGGAATGAAGTTGCTCATCTTCACCAGTATTGTTATGGACTATCAGATGAAATTAAGCATGAGTTGACTCATACTGACCAAGCTATTGCCAGTGTCAGGCAATAGATTAACAGCTGTCAGAGTGACATCTAGAACACAAAAGGGAACATGTCTTTTTCCCAGTCTAGTCGATGCCTGTGAGTGAATATGAACACCTAGGTTCAGAGGTAAAGCCAGAAGAAGAGCCTATGCAAATTGTGGCTATATGGCATTATCTGACACGAACAGAATGCAGTCACAGGCGCAAACCAGGCCTTTGTTTTTACTGTGATTTTTTCCCAACCTTTGTTTCAGCAATGCAGTTTGGAAGCTTCCCATTACGGATCCCAGGAAAAGGATTGTTCTCAATGCTCCCTCCAGTAATATTAGTGTTTCCTTAGCTAATCTTGGATGTTGTTCACAAATTACCAGACAACATTCTAGCCTCAATGCTTCAGCATTTCTTATCACCCCCTTTCAATCACCTAAGGAGTCTTGTTCTCCATACAGTATCTACAGCCTGTCAAACTGAGGATATTAGTGTACAAGATCCTGCTCAGCTACCTACCAAAATTGTGACATCATTTTTTAAATTTTCCATCTGACTGACCGACAAACCCCTACTCATTCCAGAGAAGGCTTGTTTGAATCCATGTACTCTGGAGGGCTCATATAAAGGACTACCGTTCGATACATTTGGAAATTTTCTGTATGTCCTTTTCTGGAATAAATTTATGGATATTACCATTGTTTGGCTGTAAAGAGATTACTTACTTGAGTAAAGTCTTAACGAGTGGGCATGTGGGAACATAAAGAAACATTTTGAGGAACACCTCACCTGTACCCAGGTAAGTTTATACTCAAAAGGGACAAGCTTTGATATGCCATTATTCTTATGAGACTAATGAATGTGTGAAAAGATCAAAGAAACCTTTATGTGAACTCATCTCACCATGTTGAGGAGAGTTAATCGGAAGAACGTGGCCGGCTCTGTTTGAAAGAACTTGAATATTGAAGTTTAATTGTACTATACGTCCTTTTTTTTCGCTCTTTCCTGAGAATGTCATACGTCTGAATTAAAGAGTCATATATCCCGTTTTGAGGATAGCGCCTTGTGGACCGCTCATATTTAAATCTAATTATTCACTGTGGTCTCTAGAAACTCTTAGTATATAAAACGTTAACAAGACTTTTTTAGGGGCCCCAGTTCTCCAAAACTCTTATCTACAGCTTACATTCATTGGTACAGTTGATGTTGGTGCAAAAGCTATACTTTCACTGTTCTCTAGTGATAATTAAATTATTGCACCATACGGCCAGTCATAATTTTTCAAGAAGTTCTCCTCCTGAGAAGTAACTGCAAACTGCTAAATGGGTATTTCAGGAATGCAGACACTAGTTAGAAGGAACATCCCACACCAGCTGTAAGAATCTTAAATATATAGAAATGGCAAAGACTAACACTAGTTTGACCAGCATAAGATGAGATTCATCTTACGATTTCCCTTGAACTCCCTGGAGCTTCCTGGCAGTCCCAGCCGTACGGTTTGGTGCTTTCTCAGACACGATTTTTATATGATCTGTCGTACGATCACTCACCCCTAAAAGACGGATCATGATACGATTGATCGTGTGCCACACCAAAAACATGCGATCATCCAATAGATTGGGCCTTAATTTAAATAGAGGGCTGGGCTTTACTGGAGGGTATAAAAATGGCAGCCATTTTAAGTCTGCGCACTTCTGTTTACTCTGTGGCTAATGAGGCTTGGCTTTTACCCTGCTGAACGCTCCACATTGCTATCTACTGTGCATTGCTTTTTTTTGCCTTGCTTTACAAAGTGCTTTGTCCTACTCTGTTTTCTGTGTTCTATCCTGCTTTATGTGGTGATGGATCCCCGTCATTATTGAGCTATGCTGTCCTATGCTGTGGTCAAGCTGAGTGAGGAGAGGGAGAGGGCCCAGTATAGGAGGAGGATGATGTAATGCTAGACCAAGGTTTGGCTACTGGAGAGGGAGAGTCGATCCTACATGCCCCTGCTGACGGAGATGAAGGAGAACAATCCTGACTACCGCAACTGGATGCCACTACATTCCAGGAATTGCTGCGTCTGGTGACCCCATATATCCGGAAGCAGGACACCAAGTTTTGGATGGCCATCACGGCCGAGGAGAGGTTCGTGGTTACGCTGAGATACCTGGCTACGGGATGCTCCTTTGAAATTCTAAAGTTTGGGACCCGCATACTGGCTCAAGCTTTGGGACGCATTATCCCTGGGACGTGCAAGGCTATCGTGAAGATGCTGCAGTTCCATTAATGTAAGGTAAGATAGAACATACACCACACTTTTTTTATAGTTAAACCAGAAAAATGTTTTATTTAGACTTTCTATAGTTTGTGAAATATTAAAGACTCAATAAAACTATTGTCTTTTGGGCTTTTTTGTGTTTTTGCGGCCAACATGTCCTTTAAAATGTATAAAACATACATACTTATTTTAAAAATTATATATATATAATTATATATATATATATATATATATATAGACGGACAGAAGGTGCGGTACTGCAGACAAACTTCAATCGAGATGCATGATATAGTCAACGTTTCAATGTTTAATCTACATTTTCTTCAGGACAAAATGTAGATTAAACATTGAAACGTTGACTATATCATGCATTTCGATTGAAGTTTGTCTGCAGTGCCGCACCTTCTGTCCGTCCATATCCTGCTTTGTGAAGGCACGCAGCACAGTAACATTTTTTAGGAGGAGTGCCGGACCTCTTGCTCGTCTATATATATATATATATATATATATATATACATACAATGGAAGGCGGCACTCGTCAACACACACCAGGTCACAGCCGGTAGATAATTTCAACGTTTCGAGATCTTTATTGTCTCGTCATCAGGATAAAAAAAGTACAAACACACTGACCTTAAATACCTTCACCATCACCTTGTGCACTGCCGGACAGCGACACCCCCGGAAGACGCTCTGAAATGACTTCATCCACAGGAGTCACGTTGCCCAGACAACCAAAATCTGTGGCATATCAACAAAAAAGACGCTCAAATTACACAAAACATAAAAACAGGAATCGGAGTGCAGCCATATGCGTTCCCGGGCGTGTGTCTTATTAGTAGGGGTGAGCGGGTTCGGATTTCTGAAATCCGAACCCCCCCGAGCCCCCCCGATCCGAGTCCGATCCGAGTCAGGCTCGACTTTTCCCGCCTGACTCGGATCTGAAATCGAGGCAAAACGTCATCATCCCGCCTTCCGAGTCTCGCGGGTTTTGGATCCTATATAAGGTACCCGCGTCGGCGCCATTTTCTCACTCGGCTGTGGACAGTGAAGAGGGAGGGTGGGAGTTAGGGCTGTGTAGTGTAGTGTAGTGTAGTGTAGTGTAGTGCTGCTGTTGTCCACTACTTCAAAGTCCATAGGGGCTGGCTGTGTTGTGCTGTGCTGCTGTTGTTAATAGGGGCTGTGTCCACTACTTCAAAGTCCATAGGGGCTGGCTGGACTGTGTTGTGCAGTCAGTTCTCCATAGGGGCTGTGTCCACTCCAAAGTCCTGTGCAGTGTCCCAGTCCTAAAGGAGTGCTGTAGTGTTGTCCAGGGGGTGCTCTGTCCATCAGGGGTGCTCCCCCCAAGTGCTAAAAAAATAATATATTTTCTGTGTTTGTGAATTGTGTGCGCAGTAGCCGCACGTGCATCAACAAAGTAGTGCCAAGCGTGCGCCTGTGTCATAAGTAAAGGGCCGGCTGGCTTGACCGTTAAGGGTGCTGTAACCCCCGAAAGTACACTCCAGTCCAAACCAAAAAAAAAATTATTTTCTGTGTTTGTGAATTGTGTGCGCAGTAGCCGCACGTGCATCAACAAAGTAGTGCCAAGCGTGCACCTGTGTCATAAGTAAAGGGCCGGCTGGCTTGACCGTTAAGGGTGCTGTAACCCCCGAAAGTACACTCCAGTCCAAACCAAAAAAAAAATTATTTTCTGTGTTTGTGAATTGTGTGCGCAGTAGCCGCACGTGCATCAACAAAGTAGTGCCAAGCGTGCGCCTGTGTCATAAGTAAAGGGCCGGCTGGCTTGACCGTTAAAGGGTGCTGTAACCCCCAAAGTACACTCCAGTCCAAACCAAAAAAAAAATTATTTTCTGTGTTTGTGAATTGTGTGCGCAGTAGCCGCACGTGCATCAACAAAGTAGTGCCAAGCGTGCGCCTGTGTCATAAGTAAAGGGCCGGCTGGCTTGACCGTTAAAGGGTGCTGTAACCCCCGAAAGTACACTCCAGTCCAAACCAAAAAAAAATTATTTTCTGTGTTTGTGAATTGTGTGCGCAGTAGCCGCACGTGCATCAACAAAGTAGTGCCAAGCGTGTGCCTGTGTCATAAGTAAAGGGCCGGCTGGCTTGACCGTTAAGGGTGCTGTAACCCCCGAGAGTACACTCCAGTCCAAACCAAAAAAAAAATTATGTTCTGTGTTTGTGAATTGTGTGCGCAGTAGCCGCACGTGCATCAACAAAGTAGTGCCAAGCGTGCGCCTGTGTCATAAGTAAAGGGCCGGCTGGCTTGACCGTTAAGGGTGCTGTAACCCCCGAAAGTACACTCCAGTCCAAACCAAAAAAAAAATTATTTTCTGTGTTTGTGAATTGTGTGCGCAGTAGCCGCACGTGCATCAACAAAGTAGTGCCAAGCGTGCGCCTGTGTCATAAGTAAAGGGCCGGCTGGCTTGACCGTTAAAGGGTGCTGTAACCCCCAAAGTACACTCCAGTCCAAACCAAAAAAAAAAATATTTTCTGTGTTTGTGAATTGTGTGCGCAGTAGCCGCACGTGCATCAACAAAGTAGTGCCAAGCGTGCGCCTGTGTCATAAGTAAAGGGCCGGCTGGCTTGACCGTTAAAGGGTGCTGTAACCCCCGAAAGTACACTCCAGTCCAAACCAAAAAAAAAATTATTTTCTGTGTTTGTGAATTGTGTGCGCAGTAGCCGCACGTGCATCAACAAAGTAGTGCCAAGCGTGCGCCTGTGTCATAAGTAAAGGGCCGGCTGGCTTGACCGTTAAGGGTGCTGTAACCCCCGAAAGTACACTCCAGTCCAAACCAAAAAAAAAATTATTTTCTGTGTTTGTGAATTGTGTGCGCAGTAGCCGCACGTGCATCAACAAAGTAGTGCCAAGCGTGCGCCTGTGTCATAAGTAAAGGGCCGGCTGGCTTGACCGTTAAGGGTGCTGTAACCCCCGAAAGTACACTCCAGTCCAAACCAAAAAAAAAATAATTTTCTGTGTTTGTGAATTGTGTGCGCAGTAGCCGCACGTGCATCAACAAAGTAGTGCCAAGCGTGCACCTGTGTCATAAGTAAAGGGCCGGCTGGCTTGACCGTTAAGGGTGCTGTAACCCCCGAAAGTACACTCCAGTCCAAACCAAAAAAAAATTTATTTTCTGTGTTTGTGAATTGTGTGCGCAGTAGCCGCACGTGCATCAACAAAGTAGTGCCAAGCGTGCGCCTGTGTCATAAGTAAAGGGCCGGCTGGCTTGACCGTTAAAGGGTGCTGTAACCCCCAAAGTACACTCCAGTCCAAACCAAAAAAAAATTATTTTCTGTGTTTGTGAATTGTGTGCGCAGTAGCCGCACGTGCATCAACAAAGTAGTGCCAAGCGTGCGCCTGTGTCATAAGTAAAGGGCCGGCTGGCTTGACCGTTAAAGGGTGCTGTAACCCCCGAAAGTACACTCCAGTCCAAACCAAAAAAAAATTATTTTCTGTGTTTGTGAATTGTGTGCGCAGTAGCCGCACGTGCATCAACAAAGTAGTGCCAAGAGTGCGCCTGTGTCATAAGGGCCGGCTGGCTTGACCGTTAAAGGGTGCTGTAACCCCCAAAGTACACTCCAGTCCAAACCAAAAAAAAAATTATTTTCTGTGTTTAGCCGCACGTATATATCAAATCGATATAACATAAATGGAGGACCAAACTTTCTCCGATAAAAATAAAATAGAGAAATATCAAGAACCACTTCCTCCTAGTGCTGAAGCTGCTGCCACTAGTCATGACATAGACGATAACATGCCATCAACGTCGTCTGCCAAGGCCGATGCCCAATGTCATAGTAGAGGGCACATACAATCCCAAATGGCAAAGTTCAGGAAAATGACCTTGAAAAAGACATTTAAATCAGCTGAAGAGAAACGTAAACTTGCCAATATGCCATTTACGACACGGAGTGGCAAGGAACGGCTAAGGTCGATCCCTAGTATGTTCATGACTAGTGGTTCAGCTTCACATGACGATCGAAGCCCTCCTCCCACTAAAAAAATCAAAAGAGTTAAGCTGGCAAAAGCACAGCGAAGAACTGTGCTTTCTAAGAAGATATCACAAATCCCCAAGGAGAGTCCAAGTGTGGTGGTGGTTGCGATGCCTGACCTTCCCAGCACTGGACGGGAAGAGGTGGCTCTTTCCACCATTTGCACGCCCCCTGCAAGTGCTGAAAGGAGCACCCACAGTCCACTTGCTGATATGCAAATTGAAGATGTCACTGTTGAAGTACAATAGGATGAGGATACTGGTGTAGCTGGCGCTGAGGAGGAAGTTGGCGAGGAGGATTCTGATGGTGATGTGGTTTGTTTAAATCAGGCTCCGGGGGAGACAGTTGTTGTCCGTGGGATGAAAAAGCCCATCACGGTCATGCCTGGGCAGAAGACCAAACATTCCACCTCTTTGGTCTGGCAATATTTCTATCCAAATCCGGACAACAACTGTCTTGCCATATGTACCATATGTAAAGGTGAAATAAGTAGGGGTAGGGACGTCAACCACCTAGGAACATCCTCCCTTATACGGCACCTGCAGCGCGTTCATAAAAAGTTACTGTCAAGTTCAGAAACTTTGGCTAAGACCGTAAGCAGTCCAGGGACACCTAAATCCCGTTGTCCTGTTGTATCCAAGCGCCTGCAAACCACACCGTCAACTCCCTCCTCGTCAATTTCCTCCTTAGTCAGGATCGGAAGTAGTCCTGCAGGCCATGTCACTGGCATGACTGACTCTCCTATCCGGGATTCCTCTGGAGGATCCTGCATTGCTACGCCTACTGCTGCCGCTGCTGCTGTTGCTGCTGCTGGGAGTCGTTCATCATCCCAGAGAGGAAGTAGGAACACCACTACTTTTACTAAACAATTGATGGAGGTAGTGTGTCCCCGGTTCCAAATCCCGTCTAGATTCCACTTCACTAGGCAGGCGATACCGAGACTGTACAGAAACGTCAGAAAAAGTGTCCTCAGTGTCCTGAAAAATGCCGTTGTACACAATGTCCACTTAACCATGGACATGTGGACAAGTGGAACAGGGCAGACTAAGGACTATATGACTGTGACAGCCCACTGGGTAGATGTATCACCTTACGCAGCAACAGCAGCAGCGTCACCAGTAGCAGCATCTCAGAAATGCCAGCTCGTTACAAGGCAGGCTACGCTGTGTATCACCGGTTTCAGTAAGAGGCACACCGCCGACAACCTCTTAGAGAAACTGAGGGAAATCATCGCCCAGTGGCTTACCCCACTTAGACTCTCCTGGGGATTTGTGATATCTGACAACGCCACCAATATTGTGCGGGCATTACATCTGGGCAAATTCCAGCACGTCCCATGTTTTGCTCACACAATAAACTTGGTGGTGCAGAATTTTCTGAAAAGCGACAGGGGCGTGCAGGAGACGCTTTGGGTGGCCCGAAAAATTTCTGGCCACTTTCGCCATTCAGCGACTGCGTGCCGAAGACTGGAGCGCCAGCAAACACTCTTGAACCTGCCCCGCCATCACCTGAAGCAAGAGGTTGTGACGCGGTGGAACTCAACCCTCTATATGCTTCAGAGGATGGAGGAGCAGCAAAAGGCCATACAAGCCTATACATCCACCTATGACATAGGCAAAGGAGGGGGTATGCACCTGACTCAAGCGCAGTGGAGAATGATTTCCGTGTTGTGCAAGGTTCTCCAGCCCTTCGAACTTGCCACACGTGAAGTCAGTTCAGACACAGCCAGCTTGAGTCAGGTCATTCCCCTCATCAGGCTTTTGCAGAAGCAGCTGGAGAAAGTGAAGGAGGAGCTAAGACGGAGCGATTCCGCTCGGCATGTGGGACTTGTGGATGAAGCCCTTCATTCGCTTTGCCAGGATTCCAGGGTGGTCAATCTGTTGAAATCAGACCACTACATTTTGGCCACCGTGCTTGATCCTAGGTTTAAAGCCTATGTGGTGTCTCTCTTTCCGGCCAACACAAGCCTGCAGAGGTGCAAAGACCTGCTGGTGAACACACTGTCAGCTGAAGCGGAACGTGACACGTCAACGGCTCCTTCTTCATTTTCTCCCGCAACTGGGGCTGCCAGGAAAAAACGTAGGTATCCTAAGCAACCCGCTGGCGGTGATGCAGGGCAGGCAGGACCAAGTTTGGACATCTGGTCCGGACTGAAGGACCTGGCAACAATTTCTGACATGTCTACTGTCACTGCATATGATACTGTCACCATTGACAGAATGGTGGAGGGTTACATCGGTGACAGCATCCAAGTAGGCATGTCAGACAGTCCATACCTGTACTGGCAGGAAAAAGAGGCAATTTGGAGGCCCCTGTAGAAGCTGGCTCTATTTTACCTGAGTTGCCCCCCCTCCAGTGTGTACTCCGAAAGAGTGTTTAGTGCAGCCGGGAACCTTGTCAGCGAAAGGCGTAGGAGGTTGCTTCCACAGAATGTGGAGAAGATGATGTTCATCAAAATGAATTATCAGCTCTTCCAGGGAGACCAGCCTCCAGAAGGTACAGAGGGACCTGTGGTGGTGGATTCAAGTGGGGACGAGTTAATACTTTGTGAGGATGAGGATGTACACACTGAAGAGGGTGAGGAATCGGTGGATGAGGAGGATGAGGATGACATCTTGCCTCCGTAGAGCCAGTTTGTGCAGGGACACATTAATTGCCAGCTTGTTTTGTGGGGGCCCAAACGAACCAATCATTTCAGCCACAGTTGTGTGGCAGACCCTGGCGCTGAAATGATTGATTTGTTAAAGTGTGCATGTCCTGTTTATACAACATAAGGGTGGGTGGGAGGGCCCAAGGACAATTCCATCTTGCACTTCTTTTTTTTCTTTGCATTATGTACAGTTTGGGGCCTAGTTTTTCTAACTGCCATCCTGTCTGCCACTGCAGTGTCACTCCTAGATGGGTCACGTGTTTGTGCCGCCCACTCGTGTCGCTTAGCATAGTCATCCAGCTACCTCGGTGCAACCTTTTGGACATGAAAACACTATTGTGAGGTGTGAGGTGTTCAGAATAGACTGGAAATGAGTGGAAATTAAGGTTATTGAGGTTAATAATAGCATAGGAGCAGAGAAACCAACAAATTCTGTGATTTTAGCTGTTTTTATGCTTTTTAAAAAAAAAATACAGATCCAAAACACAAAACACAGAACCCAAAACACGGAAGGGTGGTTTTGGCAAAACCAATCCAGATCCAAAACACGAAGAAAGATCCAGATCCAAAACCAAAACACAAAACACGAAAAGTGGCCGGTGCACACCCCTACTTATTAGAGTATTTAATATGGGGAGGTTTATGATGTAATTGATATTTTCTATAATGTTTTGCCAGTTTTGCACTCCGATTCCTGTTTTTATGTTTTGTGTAATTTGAGCGTCTTTTTTGTCGCCTTCCATTGTATGTATGTTGGATCCCCGCCGTGGGACACCTAGGAGGGCACCGTACAGTGTTTACACTTCATGAGTTGGGAGTGCTACCCTTGAATGGTGTTTTTGGATTTAGACTCACGCTACCGCCACAGCGCTAGCGTGTTGTCTAGGGTTACAGCACCCATTTTTGTACATCTTCTTTATCCATCGTCTCTGTTTGTGCCAGGATGGCAGAATTTCACGAACTTGGTGAGGAATCTGAGAGTGTTAATTTGGCTATGCTAACACTGGGTTCTACATTGAGCTTTTCCGAATCTGATGCTGATTCTATCCTTTTGGAACAACAATTGAATGATGATCCGGAGTCTATATCTTTGGAACTGTTATATAAGGAATGGGTACATCTAAAGCAGAAGGAGATGGATTTTTTGTACCACGGTATCACACTCAGCGATTACTATAAGAATAAACGCATACCTAGGGGATTCCGAATACATAATGCACCTACTATTGGCAAATTTAATGTTGCTTTTTGTAAACGGTGGATAGCCATTCTTAATAAGTGCAGTTTGGTTTAATATTGCTCGTGATAGAAGAATCAACTAGGGAGCTAAATCTTATTAAGGACAAAATTACGGCCTTTGAATTACTACATAAATCTGTGTTTGAAATGGATGGTTCTAATAAATGGCTGGATAAATTAACCAATCAAGTTGCAACATATAAACGTGACCTGATAGCATTTAAAAAGAAAAAGCTTACCAGGGTGAACCTAGATTACGAACAAAATCATGTATACCACTGGGTTGGAGCAGGGACTCGTGAAAGGAGTCAGTTTCAGAGGGGCCGATATCAACGGAGACCGGTTTATCGCGACCCGGTTCACTCTGATTCGTCACAAGAGTTTCCATCAACCAGTGACTCTGATAGCATGCAGGCACGTAATTTTGGTAGAGGAAATATCCCTTTAGGGGCTATCACCCGCAACAGCGGTTTAAAAGGCAGAGGAGGTATACAAGACGAGGCGGCCAGAGGCAAAGGCAAAGGGAGAGTCGGTCGTCCACCCCTGCCTCGGAGACGCTAGTATTTAATCTATCCTCACGCAATTTGACTGATGTAGAGATGAAAGTTTTAAGTAAGGGATTGTCCTTTGTACCCTCTACTAGTTTCAATGAGTTATCCTGGGAGGTGGAGAAATATAAACTTACAAGACAACTAAAACTCCACGAACATTTTAGAGGTGCCAAGATCGACAAAGCACCAGATGATCAACCTGATACACAGATACCACAACAATTAAAACGTCTTCAGAAAAGAAGTACTTTTGATCCTTGTTCCAACAATGCCTCCATTCGTACTTTTTCTCGCATGATTGGTAACAATGTAGATACATTACGGAAACAAATAAATGAGGATGGTGGCAGTAGATATAATAATTTATCTAAGTTGGAGCGTGAGGCTCTTCGTGATTTATCTGGCTACACGGATGTCATCTTTCGCCCTGCCGACAAAGGGGGGGCAATTGTTGTTCAAGACACTCTTGCTTATAAAGCTGAGATTGATAGACAGCTGTCTGACTGTTCTGTCTATCAATTACTTTCTGGTGATCCCACTATTAAGTTTTGTGCTGAATTAAATACACTGCTTGACAACGCAGTTTGTGCTAATATTATTTCAGAAGAATTAAAATCTGCACTTATCCCTGTGAATCCCATTGTACCTGTCATGTACACACTGCCTAAAATACATAAGTCCATCAGTTGTCCTCCTGGTTGACCTATCATAGCGGCCAGGGGCTCTTTATTTCAGGCAGTGTCTACTTATTTGGATGCTTTGCTGCAGCCCTGCATCAGTAATAGTCTGGGTTTTATTTCTGACACTACTGCATTTTTGAATCGTTTGGCTTCTGTTAGGGATGTACCTGTTAACTGTCTATTGTGTAGTATTGATATTTGTAATCTTTACACTATCATTCCCAATGATGAGGGTTTAGCAGCAGCAAGATCTCTTATTGAGGGTAATGAATATTATAAGGGTCCTTGTATAGATCTGTTTATCAAGTTACTAGAAATGACCCTCACTCACAATTACTTTCTTCATGATGGCAGGTTTTTTCTGCAAGTCTCCGGATGTGCGATGGGGTCCAATGTGGCCCCATCGTACGCCAATGCGTACATGCTTGTTGCTGAAAAGGAGATCTTTTTCAGTAGGCAGGTGATTCGTGACCAGATCAGGTTGTATTGTCGCTATATTGATGATATTTTTCTGGTATGGTTAGGTACTAGGGATCATTTCACGGAGTTTATTGCACATCATAATGCGACAAATAGTCCTATTAAATTTACCTTTTGTGTCGATATGCACAAAGTTAACTTTTTGGATGTTGCAGTCTCATTTTAATGAAGGTACTTTTACTACGTCCCTTTTTCAGAAATCCACGGATCGTAACATGCTCCTTCATGCTAGCAGTTGTCATCCTAACTCGTGCAAATATGGGCTTCCTTATTCCCAGTTTATACGAGTTAGACGTATTTGCAGTAACATCGATGATGCAGATCACTAGATGGATATGATGGTCAAATTTTTTTTAGAACGGGGCTATCAATTAGACAGACTACTCAAGGATAAAAATCGTGCTCTGGCCATACCTAGGGAGAGATTACTTTTGAAAAAACAACATACAAAGGAGAAATCTTGTATGCCCTGGGTCAATCATTTCAATCCTTTGACCCCTATGATTAATAGGGTGACTAAGAGCTTGTGGCCCATTGTGCAATCTGACAGTACTTTACGTTTACATGATAAGTGCATTATGCCATGCTATACGAGAGGGCGCAACATTAAGGATATAATCATGCGCACTGATATTACAAACTTAAACGTTAAACAAAATTTGCCCCTCAATTTTCTGTCCCTCAAACCGGGTTGTTTTAGATGCCATAATTGTTTAACCTGTAGGTATATGAATGTCGGGTCCACGTTTAGACATCCTTTAAGTGGTCAAAGTCTTAGGATCAAGCATCGATTGACTTGTTTAACAAGATTTGTAATATACCTCATAACCTGTCCTTGCGGACTCAGTTATGTGGGTAAAACTGAGAGAACGATCAGAGAAAGGATGGCCATACATCGCTCGGCCATTAAATTGGGTATAGAGAGTGGACGTAGTGATCAGCCCGTGGCCAGACATTTTTTGCATGCGGGTCACGGTCTGTCCACTTTTCGATTTATTCTTATTGATCACATTCCAGACTATATAAGACGGGGTGACCGTTCAGGTAAACTGTTGCGTTGTGAATCCCATTGGATTCACAAATTAGGCACTTTATCACCCAGAGGTCTGAACGAGAGTATGGGATTACATTGTTTTCATTAGTACATAATGTTGGGTCTGTTCATGTTCATTCAGTGTTATAGGCTAGTGCAAGAGTTGAAATGTGGACCTTAGCTGGGACAGCCAAATGTGTTCCCGGGCGTGTGTCTTATTAGAGTATATAATATGGGGAGGTTTATGATGTAATTGATATTTTCTATAATGTTTTGCCAGTTTTGCACTCCGATTCCTGTTTTTATGTTTTGTGTAATTTGAGCGTCTTTTTTGTTTTTATGCCACAGATTTTGGTTGTCTGGGCAACGTGACTCCTGTGGATGACGTCATTTCAGAGCGTCTTCCGGGGGTGTCGCTGTCCGGCAGTGCACGAGGTGATGGTGAAGGTATTTAAGGTCAGTGTGTTTGTACTTTTTTTATCCTGATGACGAGACAATAAAGATCTCGAAACGTTGAAATTATCTACCGGCTGTGACCTGGTGTGTGTTGACGAGTGCCGCCTTCCATTGTATGTATGTTGGATCCCCGCCGTGGGACACCTAGGAGGGCACCGTACAGTGTTTACACTTCATGAGTTGGGAGTGCTACCCTTGAACAGTGTTTTTATATATATATATATATATATATAAGAATACTGTGACTGACAAATAGACGACCAGTTTGCTACAAAGTGCTAGTGCATGCAATAATAAATACTACTAAGAATGTAGTGGTTTTTGTAAATATATAAAGTGCAACAATGATAATATATAAATATATAATTTATTCTATGAGGATAAAGATAAAACACAATTGAATAGAGAAAAATCACATGATAAGAATACTAATACAATAATACATAAACTTTGACTCCTTTTTACTCAGATAAGCTATCTTCCTTTTATCCATTGTCTTTATGTTTTTTAATTATTTTTATATAATTAATTCCTCTATTTCCACATCATGTATTATTGTATTAGTATTTTTATCATGTGATTTTTTTCTATGCAATTGTGTTTTATCCCTCATAGAATAAATTATAAAATTATATATTTTCACTGTTGCACTTTATATATTTTCAAAAACCACTACATTCTTATGCTGGGCATACACTATACAATTATCTGTCAGATATCTGTCCAATCTGGCTGGTTGGAATGAAAATCTGGTAATGTATGGGAGCAAATGACAATCAAACATTTGTTCACAAACACTGGAAAACAGACAAAAATGGACGCTCAGCCAAATTGGTTAAATAAAATAAATTTAACCAATTTGAACAATCGTTTTTGTCTGTTTTCCAGTGTTTAAAACCATATAATCGATTGTCTCGTGCTCCCATACTTTACCAGATTTTCATTCCAACCAGCCAGATTGGACAGATATCTGACAGATAATTGTATAGTGTATGCCCAGCATTAGTTGTATTTATTATTGTATGCACTAGCACTTTGTAGCAAACTGGTCGCCTATTTGTCAATCACAGTATTCTTTTAAATTATTTGGTAATTAAACACCATTAGCTCATGTTTATTGACCTAAGGCTGACGCCCATTATTTTAGGGCAAGGGTTGCACAATTGATCATAGATGGTTGATTCACTCTGATATACTGATAGATCAGCCTCTGTATTTTGACGCCGTATCCACATATTTTCTCTAAAATATATATATAGATTTATAAAATGCAAAAAGTATCTTCAAGTTACCCAATCCCTGATAAGTGTGGTGCGGTATGAGTTATGGTGTTTGTGGCACAGATTTCAGCATGTGTTCATTAACCCACCTGAGTCTGTGTCACAAACACCATGCTGCATACAGCACCATACTTATCAGGGAGTCTAAAACTTCCTCATTACTGTGCTAAACTATGCCAACATGGTGGATTTTTGGTCGAAAACAACTGTATAAAATGCAAAAAGAATCATTATGGGGGGGGGGGTGACCCACAATTGTGTAAAAGCAGCATTTTCCTCATCAGCTTCATGTAATACAGAGAAACTACTGGGCTGGGAGGGTGGAAAACTGGGTTGATAGGAGGAGGTGGATGGAGTAATATCTTGGAGGGAGGTGGATGGGGGAAAATGTTGGTAGGAGTAGGTGGGTGGGGGAGGAGTTTGGAAGGAGGAAGAGGGTGGTGTAGGAGGAGGTGGATGGGGGAGTAGTTTGGAAGGAGGGGGTGGATGGAGGAGTCGTTTGGAAGGAGGAGGTGGGTTGTGGAGGAGATTGGTAGGAGGAGGTGGGAGGGGGAGGAGGTTGATAGTATGAGGAGGATGGGGGATGAGTTTGGAAGGAGGAGGTGAGTGGGGGAGCAGAATGGTAGGAGGAGCTGGGTGGAGGAGCAGAATGGTAGGGTGGGTATTTGGCCATTGGTGGAAGGTATGTCTGTGTTGAAAAGTAGGTGGGTGGCGGCATGGTGAGTGTATCAGGGGCAGGAACTGCGGGCCGGGTTACAATGGTTGTGTCAGATGTGAGTAGAGAGTTCCGAGCTTTGAATATCAGGTTGGACATCAGTCTTTCAAACTGAAGAGCTCATTCAGACCCACTCGCTAGATGCGTTCGCTCGCACCCAGCATATGCAAATCCTGCGCACGCCCAGCAAGGCAGGCGATCGCACGGCAGCATTAGCATGCCCACTATGTCTTGCCGTGCGATCACTTAGTGTATGCAGACGCCCACCAGCCATTTATAAGACGCCCACTTGCGCACGTCATCTCCTGGAAGTGCTTGAAACCATTGGTACATTGAGCACCATCGGATGCAATCGCAGAGCTTGAGGTTGACTATACCCTGCCGCAAGCACTACGATTACTTCAGTGTGAAATTCAACCAGGTGACGTGTTCAATGACGCTGCCTATTAATTATGCATGCCTCTGAAACGGCGCTGAGACGCTCAGGCACGCCTGCGTTCGCACCTCCACTCCCCCGTTTATAGTGGCCTGCCCCTGTTACCACCCACAAACGGCCTCTCCTGTCACTCATTCAGCTGGGCTGTCTATGCTGGGTGAGCGAACAATTCCCGATCTTTTGCAGTGGTTCGCGCATTCGCATTGCTATGCATACACATGCGCAGATTGCAAACATCGGCCAGCTATGAGCAAACGCATCCTAGCGAGTGGGTCTGAATCAGCTCCTGAATTCTTTGATCTTGGACCATTGCTCTCAGCGCTACGCTCACATAGGCAGAAAAGTGGTCAAATTCATCCGGTGGTTTTAATAGGGCTTCTCTGGCCTGTTGAAGTAGTGGGTCTTCCTCCTCCTGTGTATGTTTGTTTTTTCGCCGTTGCTTTTTGGATACGGGGGGGTGGGGTGGGGGTTGGAGTCGCCACACTTTGCTGTGTTCTGAACAACTTCCTGGGCAAGAAAGCCACCCAGCAAAGGTTAATGGGCACAGCTGTAGTGGAAGACCTAGATCATCCGGAAGAGGTTGCTCAGTTCTCCTCAGTGGCTGTATCGCCAGCGATGGAAACCGAGAGTGCTCTGGCCAAAAAGGTCAGAGAGGAAAATATGGCCTACTTTAATGGGGACGGTGCCGTGCCACGGCAGAAGGAGTATATCTGAAATTGTGTTGGGAACTGAGTATTTCAAATTGCTGACATTCCACATTGCTGGGTCTCTACTTACCAAAGATGCCTCTGCAGATTCATCCACATCCTCTTGTTGTGCTCTGTACTCCTCTGTCTCTGCCATCACCTGCACAGATGAACGGACAGGATCCTGCTGCACCAAGAACATGAGCAGGTCATAGTACCAGAGCTTGCTTTATATATATGCTGTCGGCCTCGGCTCCCGATCGCTTTGAATTTTCCTCCTTCTTGTACTCTTTGATGAAGGCAGTCCGCAGATTTTGATTCTTAATGCGCACCCAATCTATGGATGCAGCATTGTAGTATGATCTACTGTACTCAGCCAGCTCCGCATACACCTGGTACCATTTCTGTTTGTTGCTGTACATTTTGAACTTTGTGCACCAAAGACATTCATGGTGCCTGTATAGCTTGACAAAGCCAGTTATAAATTCCGGTTCACGATTCAGAGACATTCCTATACAGTGGCATTGCTGGGCAAACATTGGTGGGCAGTGGGCATTGCTAGGCAAACATTGGTGGGCAGTGGACATTGCTGGGCAAACATTGGTGGGCAGTGTCTGCAGGGCCCAAAACAATCCCCACTATGCATATACAAAACATTGGTAGGCAGTGAGCACTGCTGGGCAAACATTGGTGGGCAGTGGGCATTGCAGGGCAGCAAATATACATACCAAACTGCTGTGGAAACGCCACACATTTGTGTCTGCTGCTCCTTTCCGCTCAAGATGCTGCTGTTTGGAGCTTGGGCGTGTACAGGAAAATGTCACTCAAATGACGACGGTCGGATGCACGATGCATCGCATGCACAAATACACGGCACGATCTGCATAAAATTACAATAGATAATATGGGCTGCACATCTGATCATACGATACGTTTTAAGAGCGGTGGGAGTGCGCATCGGATCGTATCCTACCTAGTAAATTCTACACAATTTCTACACAATTCATTGTACGAAGTGTCTATAATCGTGCAATCGGCCCGAATTCATGCTAGTGTATGGCCAGCATTATTATCATTTACATAGTTCACTCTATTAATTACTACTTTCAGATCTTGATCCAAGAATTTAAAAACTGATGTATTGTCCAGAGGTTTTCTTCAAGAACATCCTGAACCCATGGTCTTCCCATTATACCTAAGTCATAGATTCTTACAGCCTTCACTCAAGATTTAATGGTATGGAGTCTACAAAACCATAACCAGTTTCCAGCAGACAAAATCCCTACTCTAAAGCGACCTATACACGGTGCGATTTGTTGCACGATGTAAACGAGTTTGATCAATCGGAACAATCATTTGTGCACATCGTGTGTTGATTCTGTATGTTTATAATGCCGATGCGCGTCCCAGCCGTCGTATAGCTGGATCGTAGGTCTTACGGCAAAACCGTAAGATTGCGATCTATTGTGTACAATGTGATACACATTAGCATCCATATCATATGATCGTAACGATCAATTGTACACCATTTAAACACATCGTATGGAGAATTTCAAGGGAAGAGCACAACGTGACGTTTCAATATCGCACCATGTATGGCCGGCATTAGTGTTTCATAATTCAGAACATTTCAGAAAGCTTTATTATTAGCAAATCAACCAGAAATCTTCAAAAAGCTCTGTCTATTATGAATTTCTGCTTTAAAAAAAGATGCCATATAGTGTAATAACTTTGTGAGGTCTATGTCCAAACTTAGAATCTCTGAACATTGCCTTGGACAATTACAAAATCCTATCAACAATAACTACAAAACCCTTGACTCATATCTCTATGGCCTTTTTTTGCCATTGTCTCAATTGCCTGCTTCTGCCAAGGAATTTACTTCTCTATTCATTCAACACATGTTTAAATATCATAAAATAAGTGTTAGTATTGTTTGAGCCGTAGGAACTCAATTAAATTAAATTAAAATTCTGGAAGTGTTTATGTCAGAGCTTGGGAATTGAATTATATTGTTCTTCTTTAATTTATTGTCAAAGTAACAGCATCAACTAATCTTTGGGACAATGTTTAAGTGCTATGTGTCAGATCATCAGATCATCAATTGTATTAATCCAATTACTTGCCCAGGGCAGAATTTTCTCATAACAATTATCCTCACTCCTGCTCTGGAACTTCTCCATTTTTCTATATTTATAGTAGTCACCCCGGATCTTTTCCTTCACATTATCTAATTTGCGATATGTTCTAGAGGTGCGCCAGTTTTATTTTAACTTTTTTTTTCTTTTTCAAGCAACAATACTTTTACTGTATCTATTCTCCACTTCAAAACTCCTAATATTAAAATAGGAAATAGAGATTGGCTAAAGAATATTAAACTTTACCTACTGTAAACTAAACTAAATTCTTAATTAATTAGTTGCTATCAAGTCACATAAATTAATAAAACAATAAAATTTAAACTATGTTGACCAGTATTACTTAAATTTCCTAATGTTTCCAAAGTTCTCTACTAAAGCCAGTATATTTTTCTCACATTCCTCCAATTAATTTTGAAGGTTAAACTGAGTATGGAATATAGAGAACCATTGATTCAAGATTATCTCATAAAACGTCTTCAGTATTTATTCAATTGGAAAATACAAAGTATTAGGTGCATATGTTCTGCCTTCACTTCCTGGGTATTGTGGCTATGCAGAGTCGGGTTAACAATGGGAGGGTGGAGCTGCAGCTCCAGGCCAACCCTGGAAATAGGCCAACACCAAAAGGATCCGTTGTAGACAGTGTGGACTGGATTTTTTTTCGGTCAGCAACAGCGGCCTTCTGATGCTCCACCCATTCAAACCCCCCATCACACACACTTGCTAACCAAGACAGCTTCCCCGTTCTCCAAGTCCTGTGCAAAAATGCAAATGGCTGCGCAATGGAAGGCCTCCTTGTGAACCTGAAAGAGTGGAGATTGACGTAGAGAAACTGAATTGTAGTCAGGTCTTTTTAGAATTAGTATGTGGGGTCTGGAGGGGATATTCATGTATTTATTGCATTTCATACTTTTCCTGGTTTACTGCCCACAAACATATACTGTAAAACTGTTTTACAATGCAATGAGGTATTTTCATGTATTACCTAAGATTTTAGGTCTTTATTTAAAAACATTTTTATGAAGGTGGCAGCCTTGGCAGAAAATAACGTAGATGTCCTTCCCTGGCCAGGGAACAGCCCAGATGCAAATCCAATGAGAATCTTTGGTCAATTGTAAAGAATCAAAACAGGAAGAAGGCGATCACCACCAAGACTGGCCTCATAGAAAAACTTATCTGAATACAACAAAGGGATGAAGATATCAAAAGAAGCTATGAAACTCTCACAAATAGCATGCCAAACTGTTTCAAAATGATTATAAACAACAAAGGATATAATACAAATTATGAATAGTTGTAAACAGTGTGTCAACAAAAAAGTTGTATAGAAAAAGTGTGACTTTGTTTTTAAATTCCATATTTGAATCAACAGAAGCTAATTAGCAGCCTTGATTGCCAGACTTCCATGTGAGAGGCTAATAAAGGGTGTGTCAATCTCTGTAGTCAGTCCCTCACTGCCTGGAGAATGAGGCCTGTTGAGAGACAGTGTGATTACTGAATGTAAATGCTATGGTAAAGACTTTTGTTTTGTGAGAGGGATGTTAGGTCCCTCCACTCTGAGAGAGCGAGAGTAATGTTATTTAGTTAGAGGCAGAACTGCCAGGATTTATTTTTATGTTTTGTTTATTTTCATGCTGCTAATAAAACTACCTGCAGTTACTTGTACCTAGACCCTGGACTGGTATACTACTACTTGCCTCCTGGGGTAAACGGTTGCATGACAAGTGCAACCATTTACCCCAGGAGACAAATAGTCCACAAGGGCCTGCCTGTTTTAAATGTTTGGTCTCTCATACAAATAATGCCTGTTACAGATTATGGCCCTCATTCAGACCCACTCGCAAACGGGCGCACGTACGTTAGGCGTACGTACAAAATTATTTAAATTCAATGGCTCGCTCGTATTTTCGTTCGCATCTAAAATTCCTCCCTAAACTCAGGCGACCCCTCCTCTAACTAACGAGCGTGCGAAATAGCGAGCGTACATCCCCGAAATGGCTTGAAGGGAACGCACGCACAAGTGAAACCGGAAGTGGCCTTGTCAGATGTCGATTACCTGCTCCTTTATTCTGCCTACCTCCCTCAATCGTATCATGCCAATCAATGTATCAATTAGCTTAATTGTTTTTTTTTTTTCAACACAATGCAAGAAACTTTACTCTTGTCCGTGTTTGTGTTTACCCGCAGAATACGTACGGATGGAGCATTCGCTTTTATTGTTCAAAAAACATGTGAACCATAATTAAACAATTGTTCTATTGCTGTGGATCCTCGCATATTTTCCGGGGTTCATTTCTTTATTTAAATTTGCAAACGCATGTCACTGCATCAGGCCTATCATAACTCTCCAGAGATTTCTGGCCCTGTTGAACACATGACTCATACACTAACCAATAAAATTGCTCCTGTTAATTTCCAAAATACATTAGCCAATCAGAAATTTTTTGCACACTTTATCAAAAATGTTTTGTATGAAAAACTCCATTGCCATCATGAGAGCCTCCGCATTCACCAGGCGCGAGCTGCTGGTGCTTACGGAGGTGATGGATCGCCGTATCACCAGCCAGCCTCCACCTATCACCAACCGGCAGAAGCGCTCCGCGTATGCGGAGGCACGGTCCCGCCTGCGGTCCTTAGGCTCACGCCGCAACATCGGGCAGCTGGAGCGCAGGTGGTCAGACCTGCAACGGCGAACGCCCCGCTTGCTGGCATGCTTTCGCATGCAGATACTGGAAAGTAAGTGTTATGTATTGTGGTTTTCATGTTTGTGTTTGTGGGGCAAACTGCGTGTGCATGTTTTCCTGTCTGTCCTATTTATTATTTGTCCTCATATCTGCGTGTGCATGTTTTCCTGTCTGTCCTATTTATTATTTGTCCTCATATCTGCGTGTGCATGTTTTCCCTCTATTTCTGTTTTTTTCATTCTACTCCTATTTGCATGTTTTTTGTTGTTGTTTTTTTTTTTTTATTTGGGCCCCGGATTTGGCCAGAAACTAACCTCAATTTGTTTGACATATTTTAGGTGGACAGCCAAGACTACGCCGTCACCGTCCGGCCAGACAGCGTTCCCGGCCACTATCCCCAACCCCCAGCCAACACTCCACCCCAAATATTTCCCCTATACCCCACTCCTCCCCAGCCATCCCAGACCCTCTCCCGGAACTGTCGGGCCTCATTCCCCTCCGTCCCACTTCCCCCTCTCCTCCACCCACCCCTCTTACAATTACCCCCTCCCCGGAGTCCGTCATTACCCCTCCCCGTTCTTTGGGGAATGAAGGCTCCTCCGAGGAAGAACATGGAGGGACTTCCGGAGCTCCCGTTTTGGCTCCCCGTATGTTTTTCTTTTGCATTTTTTTTAAGCACAAACTGTTTGTATGTAATCATGTGTCGTGCCTTTATTCGTGATTTTTGGGTTTACTTTTGGTGATTTAGCAGTTTGCCTTTACCTCTTCCTGCTGGTTTCAACATACACATATCACACCTGTGGGAATTTTTACATAGGCCTGGTATTTTTGGCAGCACCCCATTTTTGTTTTGGTTTCTTTTTTTTAGGTTTAGGAGTGATTTCGTTGTGTTTTTTTTTTGTTAATGTGGCTTCCCTATTGTTTTATTAATCCACACACTTTTCTCACACACAGAGGAACAGAGGCGTCGGCAAGAGGTGGTCGAATGTGTTGGCCAGATGCGCCAACATGTCATTGGCGTTCTTGTGGGCCTTGACCGGCTGTCTGGCATCCTTCGCCAGTAGTTTTTTTTGTTTTTTTAAGTTTTCTAAATAAATTGTTGATTTCGAATATATGTTCTGGCTCATTCTTTTTTTCCAAAAAAAAAAAAAAAAACCCTGACATAAGTTGACTGTTCCTGCAAGGATTTCCCTTTTTTAAAAGTTAGATTGTGTTTTGTATTTGTATGTAAATCAGCCACAAGAAACACAGAACAGTAACAATGTCATTTCCCTTTTTGGGTGTAGTGTCAATTAGATATTTCTACATTTTACAGGTTCCTAGTTGGTGTGCAAGCTGCTTAGGCCAATCTTCCAAATCCAAAGGTTTGGACAGGCTTCCTTTTGGTGTGGGTTGGGAACCTGAAAACATATTTCAGTTTACATCAACTGGTGTCAGTACTGGATTACCCCTTAGTCAAATGTAAGGTGTGTTAACCTGGTTACACTTGCTGTTAACGTCCAAAAAAAGGAAGACCATTTCACTCTCCAAACATTTATTCACAACATAAATGAGAAATCAAAGTGGTCACTCCCTCAAAAAAAAACACAGTGATAAATTCAAATACAACACATACAAATAAAATATTTAAATTAAAAAAACAATCAAGAACTGGTTGACGAAGGACCATGCCAACATGATTCCACAAACATGGCGTTGCGATATGGGTTCCAGAATATATGCCCCAAATCACCAGATCCAGGTTTGGTAAGGGTAGAAGGAAGTAGTGAGCGTTGGAGTGCCAAAGATTATGTGAACAAACAGAAGATGGTGAAAAAAATACAAATAAATTAGATGTTCGCAAACAAACACAAACACATTAGGTATAAACACTGTAGTTTTGGTCAAACTTACCTAAAAAATCTGGCCACCACATCATCGCGTATGGCCCCCCCACATACTGACCTCTGACCAACCTCGGGGGGGCCATCCTCAGGTAAGGCATCCTCTGGCTGCATTGGGACACCACTCCTTATGGCGATGTTGTGAAATATCCCACACAGGACCACAATTTTCGACACCATATCCGGCAAATACATGAGCTCGCCACCAGAGCGGTGGAGGCATCTGAATCGGCCTTTTAAAAGGCCGATACAGTGCTCCACCACTTGCCTGGTGGCTGTAAGTGCGGAATTATACTCACTTTGTGGGCCTGGTGTGGGAGCCAAATAAGGAGTGAGCAGCCAGGACATGCAAGGGTATCCACTGTCTCCTGTGAAAAATAAGAGACAACATCAGGAACACTGTGTATCAAGCTTAACATTGTTATGTACTAAAGGTCTCCACTTACCCAGAAGCCACGCATCACCAGCTTGTAGGTTGGTTAATTTCTGCCATATCCCTGATTGCCGGATGACGAAGGAGTCATGTGCACTTCCTGGTAATTTAGCATTCAGGGACAGGATCTGGAGGGAGGCATCACATACCACCATTACATTCAGGGAGTGATAGTGTTTCCTGTTTCTAAATATTGCCTCCAGCCGTGCTGGAGGCTGAAGTGGTATGTGAGTACCATCCACAACCCCTATGATGTGTGGGAAGCCAGCTATTTGGTAAAAATTGGCCTTGGCCACACTAAGGGCACCCATATCCAAAGGCATTTGAATAAAATGATGGAGGTGCTTGAAAAGTGCCTCCATCACTGCCCTCAGGATCCGGGAAAAGGAGGATTGGGAGATGCCCGCCACTATTCCCACCGTTGTTTGAAATGATCCTGAGGCACAGAAATGTAACACCGCCATAAATTGCGTCAGTGGTGGTATTGCTGTTGGACTGTCAATTTGCCGCTCAAGATCACTTTCTATTAATGAGAGAGTGTCTATGATGATTTTGGGAGGTAGACGGTAGCGTCTTAAAACCTCATCATCGGGCATTCCAAAAAGGGTGACACGTGTTCGAAATATCTGGGGCCTTGCATGCCTACGATGCCTACGCCTGGGATGAGATTGAGGTTGGTCGGCTTCCGGGAGCATGGCCAGAACAATCCGCCCCAGATCAACCTGAAATTCAAAGATTTCAAAGTAAGGCTTTTGACCCACCCCAAAACTATATTAAAACAACTTAGCTTGATGATACCATCCATTGCTGCTTACATGCCGGGGTATTGTCATGATACGTCCAAACTGAAAATAAACACCAAAATTACTTGACACATTTCACTCTGTGCATTTTTGTTTAGAAATTTTGTGCTAGACCAAAGTTAAAATATGCCAAACACCCATTTAGCAAAACCGCAAAGCGACATTTAACACAGTACATCAAAACGGGTCGAAATGTTGGCTCAAAAAGCGAAAGATAAACCACCAAAAAGTTAGAATGATTATTAAGCTGTTTAAAATGCGCTAATTAGTTCGCTAATACAAGTCACAAGAGTAACTACTAAAAATGCGCTAATTAGTTCGCTAATACAAGTCACAAGAGTAACTACTAAAAATGCGCTAATTAGTTCGCTAATACAAGTCACAAGAGTAACTACTAAAAATGCGCTAATTAGTTCGCTAATACAAGTCACAAGAGTAACTACTAAAAATGTGCTAATTAGTTTGCAAATACAAGATAAAAAATGGACTTACCAAGAGCAAATATCTAAGATGCAAAATCAAAAGGTCTTTGGGCTTGAAAATAAACAAAATCTAAAATATAAGAAATTAGGGATCCAAAAATTACAAAATATACGAAACACATTGAAACAACAGTTGAACAAAAGTTAGACTTCACAAAACTTACCAAATCAAGAAACGAGGTACCAAAAATATAAACCAACAAAGATAACGAAAAAAAAACGCAAATCTAACCAACAAACGAATCTCCAACCGCAAACTCCTTTCTACGCAATCAATAAACTCCAGCCAAGATAACCTCCAACAATCCAAAAACGCCACCTCGACTTGAGACACACCAAGCCATAAATAGTGTTTCGTTTCCCGCACAAATTAAGGAGGGATCATAGGGCCGCACAATCAATGATGCGGCCGCAAAATAAGGACGCATGTATAAATACGTCACGAAAACACATTCAAATTCTGGTGTATTTCTTGTTTGGACCTCAGACATGGCGACAGACCAGGGAAAAAATGCCCAAGAGTCAGGCGGTAAGTCTTTCATGCATTTTCTATCAACGATTAATTTGAAACATAAGATTAGGCAAGTTGTGATTTTGTGAATTCTGTAAATTTACACAAATAGGTGAGGAGGATGACATGGAAGAGGCTGCTGGGCCCAGTATTCCGGCCAAAGCGGCCAAAAAAAAAAGGCAGCCACATTTCACAAGAAAGGAGATGGAGGTTTTGATCCAGAAGTGTGTGGACATCCTGCCACAGGCAGACAGGAATATGAGTCTAAGCCAGAAGTGGAGAATGTGGGAAGAGGTAGCCGTTGCTGTCAATAGAGTGGGTGATTATGTCCGTCTAGCCCGGGATGTCAAACGGCGGTAAGTAAACCCTTGCCCCCCCTAAAAACAAACCCCATTTTAAACCAAAGGATAATGGCTTCCATTTTTCCCCACAGATGGGGCGACTTCAAATATCGCCTAAAGCAAAAACTCGCGGACAGGGCTAGGCATGCAAGGGGGACAGGTGGGGGTCCCACCCCTGTGTCATTGGAGTTGATGGATTTAGAAGAGCTGGCACAGGGGTGTGTGCAGCCTGTGGAGGTGTTTGGCGTGTCCAACATGGATACGGACATGCCAGACTTTGCGGCTCCTCATGTTGGCCCAGGTAAGTATTGTGATGTCACCAACTCTGAAATGCTATTGTGCCAATATGTAGATTCTAATGTGACTCTTTTCTCATTTTTCCAACAGAGACACAGGCGGATGAGTCTGCTCCAGAGGGAAGCCTTGGCCGCCGAATTTCTGCTGGCTCTGCAGGGGAGGAACCAGTACATCCGGCTGAGGACCCTGCAGAAGTCAGTCCAGGGCGTGCCCCCTCGCAGGCAGTGGGCCTCCTCACAGAACTCAATTTAAAATCGGATTTCCATACGGAGATTCTGCAGAGGATGGACGCCAGTCTGATACGGGTGGCTGAGGCCCTGGAGCAAAATGCTGCGGCCAACGTGACCATTGGTCAGGCCCTGGCGGAAAATACCAGGGCCAACATCCGCATCGCCGATGCCCTGGAGCAGCTCGTTCGCCAGCACATGGTGGAGCCGACCTCCCTTCCTGCCGGAACATCAGGATCCTCCACCTCTGGCACAACATCAACCAATCCTCCAAATGTGCCTAGCCCTGTGCCTAGTCCAGAGGCCACAACATCTGCCTCTGGACAGGCCAGCCCGATGGCATCCCGGACCCGGTCTGGCGCCCACCCTCCCCCATCCAAATGGGCGAAAAAACGGTGACAGCAATGGCGACTTTTCCCACACTCCTTCTGTGCTTGGCTCATATTCCTTTCTGGTCAAAACTTCCCTCTCCTTTCTTGTGAAATGTTTTTAATTTTTTTTTGTACGTTTATGTTAGCAGTTATTGATTATTTATTTTTGATAAAAAGTATCTTTGCCAGAAAAAAAGAAAACAAAATATTATGCCAATTGGTTTGTGTTTAAACAATAAATTTATGATAAAAATCTGACATTGTATTGTGACATTATTGTACAAATGGGTTACATTTAATCCTGGCCCTAAAGGCAAAAAAGGACACAAAAAACCATTTCATTTTTAAAAAAAAAAGGCCTCTTGAAGGAACGTTTGAAAAATCACATAACGATGCAAATTCCACATTAAAAAAAAAAAAGGGAGCTAATTAAAACATGATGACATTATTGTCACAATAGGCCATAAACAACAAATTGAGGCCAAAAAACCCCCCCAAAAATGTACGCCAATTGATTGTGTAATCCTGACATTAGCAGGTATGATTTCCACCTGCGTACGGTTTTGTGCTATCCCAATAAACTGCTTTCCAAACACATACCAAGCCGGTTTTCAATACAACACTAATTGCTTTTGTGACCACCCGCGATTAATCGCTGCAACATCATGGAGTCCCGGGACGGAGGAGAAGGCCATCGCCAATGTGGTCGAGTAATCCAGACCCTAAACTGTGCGAGCATTTTGAAGGGAAAGAGGATGTTCCAGTGACGTATGTGACGGTCCGAACACATTTGACGTTCGCATCTGCTAATGTATGTACGCCCCAAAAACGCCTCGCCACGCCTGCGTTTTTCCATCTCCACCCCCGTCAACACACAAAAACGCCCTGTTCTGTCAATCACATTTGACATGTCACTTCCTGTACGCTATTTTCGGAACGAGAGAAAAAAAGCTCGCAATCTGCCGTACGCACATGCGCAGTGTAACACCGACGCATGCGCGGTTAGTCAACATCGGAACGCAACGAGCGTACTGCTGTTAACGTGCGGCTCTGAATGAGGGCCTATGTCGCTCTTACTACAGTGCCTGTTATCCTGTGTACCTACTCTGACTGTACTATTGGCTTCTAGTTTCTGACCCCCTGGTTTGTTTGACTTGTCTTCTTCTCTATTATTTTTTCTTTAACCTATGTAATAAACACAAATATGCAGATGTATGTGTGGTAGCAAGATAACAGTAAGCTTATACATATAGGTAACCTTTAGTAACCTAGCAGTTCTCACCATTGAAGTCATTGGTGGGAACTGCTCATTGACTGAGAGAGGCAGAGGTTCGCCTCTCTCAGCCAATGAATGTTCAGCTCATGCATTTCTATGGGAAATGCAGGTGGCTGAACCCTCAATCACGAGGTGCCGTCCTTAACGGATGGTACATGTCCATAGGCCCTTGGTTTTAAGATGTGGATGCCTACATGGACTGAAAAGGATTGGAACCAAGGGGTAGATGGGTATAGATTTTTTTTTTACAGGTGTCGCGGATGTGGACCTGTATGACTATAGGGATTATAGGTGAGTACCAGTGGGCCCTTAATGCCCCGCATGCTGGTACTTGTGGTTCTTCAAGTACTAGCATGCGGGGAGGCTTGCTGGGACCTCTAATTCTACTGTAAAAGACAATATTATTCATTATATATTTTTTTACACAATCAACCCAGCACCAACTGCCCAATGGTGCCCCTTGCCTGGGCTGACTAGTGGTCAGGTGTGAATGCTTTGGCCAGGGGACCTGGTGAAAGGGTACCCCCGCTGTAACTTTATGCCCCTGCTAGAAAGAGTCCATTGCTGGTTATGGAAAATACAGGGGACCCCTACTAATTTTATCCCTTGTATTTACAGAACCAGGACTTGCTCAATAAGCCCGGGGCTGGTTGTTCAAAATACAGGGGAACCCTATGGTTTTCCCCCTGTATTTTCACAACCAGGACCGACTCAGAAAAGCTTGGTGCTGGTTGTGCATTTAGGGGCGTTTTTTATTTTTTACAATTTACTATTTTTTACACACAGAAGCCTACACGGATCTCACTGATCTGTGTAAACTTCTGTATAAGCCGCATTACAAGGCATGAGTTTTCATACGAGTAAACTCACACACACTCGCACAATGTAATAGTCTTGAACTCACAAGTTTGCAGGCTATTGCAGGCTATAACATTTGCCGAGTTGTGGGACAAACTCTGACCTTGAAATGTGCGAGAAGGTCTGAGTTTGTCTCGCACAGAAAATTTGGACCCTATTAAATCTTGCCCCAGGAGAGTACAAATAAACGCCCAAGACTTGTTGAAAATGGCAAAAACATTTATACATTGGCACAAAGATCTCCATATCTGGCTATATCAGATTGTGCTATTATGACACCCCACAGTTGGTGGCACTATGGAGCACAGAGTCTGACCCGGGTCTTTGAACACGGTTTCAAGCCGTGTCACAACTGCTTACACCCATTTCACACTACACCGTTTACCTGGATTATTCTCAGGTCAACCCTATTCACACACTGAACCTGTGTCAGTCCTGCATATCACTCCCTTGAGGCAGGCCTCTGCATCCACAGAATATCAGCTGCTTTTAAACTTAACCAGGGCCGAATAACCTGGGTCGTACCTTTCACACTACAGCCTACCTTGGCATCCTGCCACATCGCTATGCTGCCTGCACTGCCACTGAGAGATGACATAATCTCCCAGCACTCCACATATGCTAATCTGCTCAATTTACACCTGACCACTGTCAAATGACCCGGGTCCAGTGGCGTCCCCACGGTGTCACCTGGTGCAGGGAGAGCTGCTGTGTGCGCGGCAAAGCCACCAAAAAGGGGGCATGATCTCACGGACAGGGGTATGGGCTTGCGGCCCGAACTCTCATGGGCCTGGGCTTATTAATGGCGGGGGGTGTGTGCAGGAGGTGCAGACTGCCCTGTGTGCAGTGCCGGCTCCCTCACCATGTCAGGAGCCGAGTGCTGCACTTAACGCTACATTGCAGCACCCGGCTCCTGTCTGGCTCCTGTCACTCGGTGGGTGACACCCGGGTGCGGCCTGCAGCCCCTTTGTGACGCCACTACCGTGGTCGCGCCTTTCACACCACAGCTAAGTCGGATCGGTCCTGAGTATAACCCTGGTCTCGACCAGGGTTGAGACCACAGGAAACACAACCCGGGTATACCCTTTCACAGCAAGCCAGGACCAGTATTGCCACAGCAATATCCTGGATCAGAGGCTTGGTCTGAAAGTGGTATTACAGTATATTAACTGCACTGCAATCTCATTTATGTCATATTGTCATTTAAAATGATTTTGCTTTAACATTTTATAAATCTTCTATTGAGTTCTGCATATTTCTATTTGTATTCAGATGTTACTTTATTACTTTTACTTTTGTCACCGAATTGTCATTGTATGTTTTCTGATATTGACAATTGTACTGCATTGTTCAGTTATCATTATAGTGTCTTTAGTGCTACAATCCAATTATCATCTTATATTAAACTACTTTGCACTTTTTTCATCACTACTATTTCAGAGATTTAACTATTTACTATACACCACCAATTATTGACTGATTGTGGAAAAGCACATGTATATGGGGCTTTCCCAGGGCTGACACCCCAATCACCAGCTGTGGGCGCCCCATGTACTAGTATGGTAGTTTCACCATTGCCAGGGACATTTTGAGTATTTAGGGTTGGCATTAAGGCTTTATAATGCCCCATTGTTTTTCAAGGATTGGTCCATGTAATCTTCTTTATAGTATATATTGTTTGTTAATATTTATCTCCATCTCTTCACTTTTATCATATCATTGTCATGTTTGATTGGAAATTGCATTTTGGAAATTGTTTGTGTTCCCTTTCTTAGTAAATTGATTCTAAATGGAACAAACCAAGTATTTAAAGGACCACTATCCCAAAATGAAAAAAACTGGGTATCAACTAAATATAAAACTGATAAAATACAAAATATGGTGACATTAAAGTTGACATTATGCCATTCTGTTAAAAAGTGAAGTATTCGGCAGCACGGATGGTTTAATGGTTAGCAGCCTCACAGCACTGAGGTTGAGTGTCCAATACCCACTACGGCCCTAACAGTGTGGAATTTGTATATTCTCCCTGTGCTTGCGTGGGTTTACTCCGGGTACTCCGGTTTCCTCCCACAATCCAAAAATATACTGGTATGTAAATTGGCTCCCAACAAAAATGAATCCTATTGTGCATTTGTGTAAGCATGCGGTAGTGAAAATATATTGTAAGCTCCACTGGGACAGGGACTTATGTGAATGGACAAATATTCTCTGTAATGCGCTGTGGAATATGTGTGTGCTATATAAGTAAATGATAATAAATAAATAAGCATTACTTTACCACTTCACAACAGACAGTTGAAGCTCTTTCCACATTATTAGGCCAGTATTCACAAACAGGTCACAATATCAGAATGCAATCTTCTGAGTTACTCAAATATTACTGGCTTTGCTCCTGTGTATAAATCCACATAGGGGCGGAATCAGAGTCATACACAAATGGGGGCATGTCGGTCCCCTTTTCTGGGCGTGCTGAGGTCAGTGGCTGCGTCCTTGTACGCATCTTCACTGACTTCAGCTGTGAATGTGATACTCTGCAATAGTAACGGTGATAATTGTGCGGTGCACGTACAGATCAGAGTTACCTTAGTGGGGAAGTCTTCCTACAGCAATAGCTCTTCACTAAAGCCACATCCCTGCAGAAAGGCAAGGATTCCCCAGACACAGAGAGATGCAACACAGTTCAGATGATGTAACAACAATATTTATTCCACAACCTGGTGTAATAATTGGAACGTTCTCAACTAGTGTTGAGTATCACTAGTGGATCAGCTCTTGGATAAAGTCAGGTATGATAACAACTGCAGAGAGGCAAGGATTCCCCAGACATAGAGAAATGCAACACAGGTCACATGATGTAACAACAATATTTATTCCACAACCTGGTGTAATAATTGGAACATTCTCACCTAGTGTTGAGTATCACTAGTGAATCAGCTCTTGGGTAAAGTCAGGTATGATAGCAACTACTGGCTCCCTGCAGTAAGTGACTCTGGGCTCTATTTACTACAATCTGCATTAAAATGCAGATTGTAGTGTGATTTTCCGACTGAATTTGCATTGCGAATTCCGGCAATATCACAGGGATTTATTAAAATCCCTTGCAGGCATCAGAGCTTGCAATAAAGCTCTGTCCCTGTGAATCCCCTCAGCAGCCTTACCCCTGTATTTTTTGTAAAAAATACAGTGACAAGGTTCCGCACATGTGCCGACAGCTTTTTTTTTTTTTTTTTTGCAGTTTTCAGCGTGTGGTCTTTTTAGACCACACAGCTGGTCACTTGGGCCAGCTCTGGGCTCTGCCCTTCCTGTTAGAGCAGAGCAGGAGTTCGGTAACTGGGGGAAAGCCTGGATAATGCTTCCCCCGGTATTTTTATTTATTTAGTAAATCTCAGGCAGATCGCATTTCCCATTACAATTATGGGAAATGTGATCTGTTTACTAAAAATATGTGATAAATAGGGGTTGGAGTAGAATTTAGTACATTTAGGTGATACTAAAATAATGTAAAAAGGGTGTGAAAATCAGGCACAAATCGCGCACATTAATGTTGGAAATGACCAGCGATGCGCGCTCCCGCTGGTCGTTTCCGACATCAATCATCACCCGAACATGCTGGTCAACCTGACGATAATGTCAGGTTGAGCATGTTAGGTGATGATTGATGTGCCTACACTGAACGACTGCTCCTTCTTGTACGACTGATCGTTCAGTGTAGTCACAGCACAGACTGTGAAACGATTGCACGATTACAATGTCATAATCGTGCAGTCGTTTCACAGTCTGCTAGTGGATACGCACCTTTACTCTCAGCTGCTGTATATAATCCCACTGCCATGTCCTGGAGCAGTCTTTCTCCTCCTCACCTTGATGTGCAGGTCACCCAGCACCTCCTTCTCCAGCTCTGCCTCACCTGTAGCAATCACTAACTGTCCTCTCTGTAACGGTCACTTCAGGCTGTGCATGTGTTCATCTCCCCAGATGAGCCTGGTGAAGTGCGGGGCAGTAGCTCATTATGGCTGAGCGGTCTGAGCAGCGCCACAAACCAATGAATTAGAACCTTGCAGTTGCGGGATACCACACGTGAAAACACCTGCCATCTGATGGTCACGCAGAGCTATGGATCACATAAGCCGGCAGGAGGTGTCTATTTACACAAGAAGCCTCCTGCGGCATTTGCATATTATCACACAGCCGCTGCATACAAAGTCGCAGAAGCTGGGCAAAAGCAGACAACTTTGAATTAAGGAGCTCATTCAGACACGGACGCTAAGCTGCGCTCTGACGCAGCTAAAAGGGGCCGGGTATGCAAATCCCATGATCGTACTGTCTGGTGAAAGGACGCCCTCTATGTCTTAGAGAGCGAACGCACACCGGAGTATAAAGACACCCACCTGTCTATCTTAGCACACGTCATCTCCAGGATGTGTCTGATTAGACCCTACCCCACTGCAAGCACTGCGATCACTGCAGGCCAAAATACAACCAAGTGACGTGTACAATGACGCTTCTTCGCTAATTATGCATATCCCTAAAATGCTGATTAGACGCTCAGACACGCCTGCATTTCCACATCCACTCCCCCGTTCACAAGCACCTTCACCTGTTACCACCCACAAATGGTGCTATCTGTCACTCAAAGTAGCGTCCAGTCTGTGTCCTACGAGCGCTCAATTCCCGACCGCAATGAGTGACTCGCGCATGCGTACTTTGATGCATACGCATGCGCAAACGTGTGATAATCGCCCATAGCAGTGCTCGAAGTGAGCCGGTATACAGTGGTATGCCATACTGCCACTTCAGGGGGTGGGAGGTGCAGCAGGTTCAAGGTGCAGGGGGTGGGAGGTGCAGCAGATTGAGGATGAATCTCATTATCAAAATCCCTAAAATTTGGTGGGAGGGGGGGAGTTCTACTAAAATTTTCATACCCCCACTATAAAATTCCCACTTCGAGCACTGGCCCATAGCGCGCGTACGCAGCTTAGCGAATGTGTCTGAATCGGGCCCTAAGCCCATAGTGCCTTGCTACACAGCATCTCCACACATCTGTCACTCACACTCTGCCTGCTATGCTAGAGAAGCACCTTCCTCTTTACAAGACAACTTGCTGAACAGGAGTAGAACAGAGCACGATGGACATCAGTTATTTTATTCAGTTCACTAAAACAGTCTATGACATGCATTAATTTCATGTAGTGGCTTTACATGCTCTTTAAGGTCTGTCCATGGTATACTTAGCTAAATGACGGATTAATACATACTTGCCTACTTTTGAAAAAGCATTTTAGGGAGATTGTGAAAGCAAGACCTATGAGCACAGCATTAAAATGGATGTATACTGTTCAGCCTGATATGCATGTCATAAAGTTGATTTAGGGCCTGATTCAGACCCGCTAGCGAGCGCATAGCGCTCGCAAGCAGGTCGATGTTTGGCCCCTGCAAATGCGCCGCCTCCGGCGTATGCATGCGTGAGCCCCAGTGAGCGGCTGAAGTTCAGTCGCTCCGGGGCTCGCTATAAGACGGGGCGGCTGTCGATGGTGAGTGACAGTTCGCCTGTTTTGTAGGCGGGGAGGGGGGGTGGCTGCACAAACACAGGCGTTCCCTTAGGAACGCCTGGCGTTTGTGGGCGGCCCTACTGACATCACTCATGATGTGAGTAGTGAACTTCCTGCTCTATTAGAGCAGGAAGTCCACTCGGACTTGCGGGAGCCGAGACCCTACCATAGGGTCTCGTCGCAAGCCCGATGGTAGCGATGATCGTGACCATCGCCAGGCCCCACGCAGAAGCTGTGGGTGGTCACCCACAGCTATGCGAGCGGCCTGGAGGCGGAAATTTAAAAAAAAAATCCGCCCTGATTCAGGGCGAGCGCTCGCAAACAGCGTGCACCTCTGAATCAGGCCCTTAGATCCAAATGTAAACGAGCCACCAAAGCATTAGTTGTTGCTCAGTAAGATCTACTTGTTGATGAAGACACTCTGATACATCACTGTACTTTATAACCAATGCCAGGAAATGGCACTAATGAACCCATTTAAAAAAAAATAAAAAATAAATATATACATATATATATATATATATTTTTTCCAACTCTATAACAGCTACATAATGGGGGTAAGGTGGGATTGAGGAGCTTTCTAGATTCTTCAGGGAGTCAGGGAGATTGCTACTATTTCAGGGAGTCTCCCTCACAATCAGGGAGAGTTGGCAAGTATGGATTAATAATTATCTCACCAAGATTTCTACAGATGTTCTGATGGCTGCAGTGTACAGTACTCAGCAGGCTATAAGCATGAAATTCATGAGGCATCTCCTTAACCTGGGGAATTCTAACTCAGACACAATTACACAGTGGAATCAATACTGTGTGAGTCCGAAAAATAAACAAAATATTGCTGAATGGACATGTACTGTACCTTATGTACACGCATATGTAATACACACACAATCAATCTATCTATCTATCTATCTATCTATCTATCTATCTATCTATCTATCTATCTATCTATCTATAGAACAGGTTGAAAACTTTGTTTATTATTAGTGAGTACTGCGATGTATTGGATTTCCAGTATTTTACACACACACACACACACACACACACACACACACACACACACACACACACACACACACACACACACACACACACACACACACACACACACACACACACACACACACACACACACACACACACACACAGTATCTGCTTCTTAAAACAGTACAATTCATTCGGTCATAAAAGCTTATCAAATATCAAAAATTCAAGTCAACGTTTTGGTCTACTCGGAGACCTTTATCAAGACAAGACAACCAGCTACACTGTACTGTGTACACACACATACATACATACATACATGCAAATACGTTCACTCATATACTTATATTCCTTTACCATTTTTTTGTATTGGACTAATGTGTGTTTTTCTATGCTGCAGTATTTTCTCACATTCATATTTAGACATCCATGGTATACTATTTTATTTCTTTGCAGGAGAAAAAAAACTTTACAGCTCATGTACTGAAAGGTGACTCTGAAGATATTAGTTGTCATTTTTCAAAAGCTGTCTAGGTCTTGTCATCTCCCCGGTTCCTAATTCCTTGCATTCAGCACCACCTGGAAATGTCAAATTATTTCACTTAGCAAACTAAAATGTTTTATACGAGCCCTGAACAGTGGCTGCATTATGCAGACAGATTACCACCACAACAAGATCTGTATGTGAATTAGTTCTCTGCAGAACTGTTTAATGCATCTCTTTCTAGAATTAAGTGCGCACAGGAATCTGCCATAGGGCAAAGCCATAGGGTGGTTTAATTTCTTTTTTAGAACACATTAGTGGAACTCGATAAAGGGTCAAGTAATTTCATCCAAGTTGCTGGTAGTTAGTTAAAAGACAATGACAGTACTTGAAATTGACATTCTTACGTTTTATACAATTATTATGTTTTTTTATATCACGGGTTTAAGCTGTCATTTTATTTTTGCAGGAGAACGATTACAGTGGTAACGCTTCTCAGCTTTAAAAGATTACCCGGTGGTGGCTAAACAAGATATTTTGATGAATATTTTCTGCGTTATAATCAAGCTGGCCTCTGAAATGATATGGTTACTTTTCAGACAAGAGTGACTTTGGTTCCATTGCTCCAGTAGTTTCCTGGGAGGCTGTACAGGGAGTAATTTCAGCGAATTGTAAGCGGACAGTAACTCCACAGGGAACCCTGGCAATCATGACGGAAACAATGTTTACATCGATCAGCTGTCATGGTGATTTATGGCTTCATTTTGCTGTAATGGAGAATTAGTGGAAAGATTATCAGGGACTCAACACTTTGGCTTGTTACCCATGTCCAGACGAGCAATTTGTCTCCCTGAAGCAGCGAAATACTTGTGACAGCTCCAACACTTGCCCTAATTCAATCAAGAGAAAATGTTGGAATTAATTTGTTACAAGAAAATTTAAATATGTTCAGCAAACAGAAACCGCAGAGCAGAAGGCTGATTTATTGTGCTCGGCAAGATATCGATCCACTTTCGATCCGAGCCATGTTGAGGTTTTAATGTGTAATAATTTCCAATTTAAAGCTTCTTTTCAAGCTCGCAGGTTTAAAGAGAGGGCAGGCGAGGTCTCGAGACCTGATTAGGTGCCTGTTGCAATGGCTTTGTCAAAGCCCCGTTTGAATGTAAATTCATAGTTATCTTTTGCACTATCTTTAATATTCCTGACATGGATTTTATTGGGTGTCAAACCTCAGGCCAGCTGCCTGCCACAACCATTAATGAAACATCGCAGGAAATAAATCTCAGTCTTTATACCATATTTTTTAAAACCTGCAACATTAGATGTCAGTGAGGACGGTTTAACAGCGTTCTCTCCCAGCAAAGAAACCATCACAGATAGTTCAGCTTTACAACCTGACTGCACAATTAGACTGAATTATTGCGTGGGTGTCACAAGTTGAAATCCCAGAGTTTTATTTGATATGGCTGGGCGCATATAGGAAAACATCTTCATTTTTATTGCAGGGAGTGTGCATAGCTGCCACATAAAATACAGTGACTGCTGATAACATTTTAGGTCTGGATCCAAATTAAGGCCTCAAGCTCCCTAGGAGTAGGCAGTAGCACAATACTATTTGCACACACCCCCCCCAGGCCCAAAACTAGTATTTTTGTCACCTGGGGCAAGGCCATAATTTGGCGCCCCCCAAAAAAAATACAACATAGAGGACGAAAAGGGTGTGTGGTTTTGTGACACAGTAATGCCCCTTATAACACATTATGCCACACATTAATGACCCTTATAACACATTATGCCACAGTAATGCCCCTTACAACACATTATGCCACACAGTAATGTCCCTTATAACACATTATGCCACACAGTAATGTCCCTTACAACACATTCTGCCACACAGTAATGCCCCTTACAACACATTCTGAAAAAGTAATGACCCTTACAACACATTATGCCACAGTAATGCCCCTTATACATTAAGCCACAGTAATGCCCCTTATTCATTAAGCCACAGTAATGCCCCTTATACATTTATGCCACAGTAATGCCCCTTTTACATTATGCCACAGTAATTCCCCATATACATTATTTCACAGTAATGCCCCATATACATTATGCCATAGTAATTCTCCTTACACATTATGCCACAGTAAGGCCCCTTTTACATTATGCCACAGTAAGGCTCCTTACACATTATGCCACAGTAATGCCCCATATACATTATGCCATAGTAATTCTCCTTACACATTATGCCACAGTAATTCTCCTTACACATTATGCCACAGTAAGGACTCTTTTACATTAAGCCACAGTAAGGCCCCATCTCCGTTCTCTTACCTGCCAGGGCCATGCGGTGGGTGAGCTCGGGGTGAGCGGGATAGTACTGCCACACGCTGGGAAACTGTCAGTACTGCCGTCACTGTAATGTGGCGCCCCTTGCAAATTAATTGGATTGGAGCTCACGGACCGGCAGCCTCTGCTGACTGGCTTGCGACTGGCACCACATTAGACGGACAGTGTTACCGTGCCTCTAAAGGCCGGGATGCGGCTCCAAACCTACAAGAGCATCAACCTAGTCTACTGGCAGCTTCTCCCTGGCACCCCCTCAAGTCCGGCACCCGGGTCACGTGCCCCCTTACCCCCCCCACCCTCCCTAGTTGCAGCCCTGCCCTCCCTTTAGGGTATATTTATTATTTGGGGCTCTAGTAAAGATTTTCTACTATGGCATATCACAGAGACGCAATTTAACAAAACCCTAAACCGGTCAGCTGCCTAGCGATAATTGCTTGATGCTGTAATAAGAGATTATAGCTTCTCCTTCCAATTCTGATGCCTTCTGCACATGTATGACCTGCTTTGCAAAATCACACATGTTCAATGCACAGGAAGCTTGGACTTGGGCTTCCAGTGAAAGATTCAAAATTAAAAATAAAATGTTCAAATATAGGAAGAAAAATATTTTAAATAATTAGCAAACGAAATCAGAATTTTTTTTTTCCTAACCGGCAACCTTATTGGCTTAGTAAAAGTATCTGGTTTATCAGAAATCAGCACATGCTTCTCTGACTCCCTCTGCTTAGTCTCTGTGTGTGCTGCCAACGGAACTCCACTAACCCCTTTTGAGCACCCAAATAAGCAACATCTGGCCACACCCCAGCATGTATAACTCCAGCCCCCCTTCTACCCTCCCTATGAAATTTCTTTTAAAAATTGATCTTAATAATGCTGGCTGCAGTGGGCAGACTGGACCTTAGGACAACCCACTGTAGATAATCCGGCCATGTATGGGCTGATGTGGAGTAAGACCTACAGTGGTATGCATAGTGTAAACTACCTGAAATCACACTACACATGCTCAAAACCAAGCTGCATGCAGATTTACGTTGATCTGACAGTTACGCCTCCTTGCCCCTGCAGAGACAGGATGGGGGAGGTTTAAAGAAACATGCTCCAAATACAGTAAGGGCTTTTTATGTAAACTATGAGCAGATACAGATTGGCATAAAGATGCATATATGTCTCTCCTGTTCCCAGGGCCAGGAACTGAAAGCACATGTTTTTGGGGCCCATATCCCCTCTTAGTAGGTACATGCAGGTCGGCCATTAGCTCATCCCCCTTGTCACTCCAGCCTCATTCTCAACTGTGTCTCTCAGCCTTATCCCTGTGTCTCTCCAGCCTCATCCTCGTCTGTGTTGCACCAGCCTCAACCCTCATTTCTCTCCAGCCTCATCTTCACCTGTGTCACTGCTGCACTATCCCTGTGTCTCCAGCCTCATCGCCCTATGTCTCTCAAGCTTCACCCCCCTGTGTCTCTCCATCCTCAGCCATCCACTCATTTCCTGTGTCTCTCAGCATCATTATCCACCCACATGTGTCTATCAGCTTCATCCCCACCCTGTGTCTCTCAGCCCAGCCCCTGTATCTCTTAGCCTCACCCCAGTCCCTGTATCTGTCAGCCTCACCCCAGTCCCTGTGTCCCTCTCTCTGCCTGCGGCTGTGTGCCACTGCTGAATACAGCAGTGGCAGAGGCAAGGGGGACACATTAACTGGGCTCCCAAGATTCCTGAGGTGTCAGGGCCCCTCAGAATCTCAGGGCTCGATACAAGTGTCCCCCTTGTACCCCTCTGTTTCTGGACCTGTCTGTCCTATCATATGTGGGTGCTTGAAGGCAGGTGCAAATGCATGATCATAATGATGGTCACTAGCACTGATTGGCTGATTACCAAATGCACCACTGACACTGATATATTCTTTCTTCGTTGTTCATGCTTATATTAATTTTCTCTGCATGTTCTGCATACGTGTGATGGAGAGTTGTATCTGATGTGTTAGATTTTTTCAATAAAGTTTTATTGAAGCCTAATGCAGAAGAAAAGGTTAAAAACATGGGTGTAAAGTGTGCGAAGTATGTAAACCTTGTGGCTTGCAACTCTGAATAAGATCTATACAGTAGCGGTTGATTATGGGAGGAAAATTATGCTTGGTAACAGGCCGGCTCGCACCTATATGGAACACAAACTAAAACAAGTGAGGTTTTCCTGCCTGGATAGTCCACAAATATTAGTGAGCAAGGTTCCGATGACCTCGCATCTAATTAAACTTTCCCCCTAGTTTGTAATTTAATCTTTATATCAAATATTTGACAATAATAATGGTGCCCTTACTTTGTGCTACAGTAGCCATTTTTGTTTTATTCTCTGTAGACAGCAATAGCAACACTTCCTTCATATCTTTCCTACTTTGTACCATTCGGTGTCACTTTCTGTGAGACATTTATATTTTAACATTTATATCTTTCTATTATTATAAATAAAAAATTTCATTGATGATGATGAAAATAAACATTGATAATATATGTGATGTTACTCATTGATTAGGGGGCAGTCTGGGTTCCCCTTACATTTTCTGTTTTACAAGTAATAAATGGAAATCTAAACTGGAGTTAACTAAAGCGATTTATGCAGCACATATGATTTGACTCCACAGGGTTAAAAGTAATAGCAGTTTAGTGTATTACATAGGCCATGCGTAAGTATCATTTTATCTATGGCTGCTTGGCAATGCCTCTAGTTTCTAATGGCATGTTTATAAAATATTCATCGACCCAACATTTCCTGTCTGTGCAAGCAGCGCTCAGCTCACTATCCGTCTTACCAGTCTTTGAGCTTCTGAACAAACACTATTTGGGTTCTAAGAATTGAGGAAATTGTATTAATTATATTACTGTTACTAGGATTGCTGGCTTCTAAATTGGTATTACTCTGCCACATAATTGTCCTCGTGATTAGCTCAGGGGGAAAGGCTGTCAGCTTGCGATCTCAGAGTGATGTAACAATATCTTTCTTGTTATGGTATGGCCCAAAAGAGAGGCACCCATCATTTAAGAAACATTAAATAATGTGTGTTTGCCTACAGTAACTTTGCAAGCACAGGAACTTTAGAACTTTCTGTTTCAGGTTCAGGACTATGGATACTGCTGTTAGCACCTATTCAAATGCTATTTCCAGATTTGCCAGCTTCAAACATTGTTTCACAGTATGATGTATACAGCAAACATTGACAGCCACAAATGCTATGCAAATTATATGCATTTGCCAACTGCCAATAATATGCCTGAACAGATCAAGTTTTTATGATATGTCTCAGGAAATTTTGTCCATGGAAATGTTCCTTGCAGTACTGACTAAGTGCACAATAAACTCATCCTTTACTACATTTTGGACCCAGAGGGGAAGTCCAATGGGCAATTTACTGTACGTCATCCCGAAGGGCTGTGTGTGGCCATAATAATGCATTTTGTAAATACAGGTCTCCAGTGGACTAATTTTTTGGTGCAATAGAGAATTACGCTATTTTACTATATTCAGGGTATATTTGTATTGATTTAGGCATTTTATACCATCAATGATATATCTATATTTTATTATATGTAACGGTGCATTCGGGAAACAGTCGGGCAGCCGGCGGAGGGAATCCCGACCGCCGGCTTCCCGACTGTCTAATCCCGGCAAGGGTTAAATGACAGGCGTGGAAATCTCGACACCTGTCATTTTACCTACGCCGGGAACCCATCCCGCGGGGGACTTAGGGTTAGGCAGCCCCCCGGGAGGGTTAGGCTAGGGTAAGGGGGAGTTAGTGTTAGGCGGCCCTGGGGGGGAGGTTAGGGTTAGGCACCCCCCCCGGAGACTTAGGTTTAGGCAGCAAGGAAGGGGGAGTTAGGGTTAGGTACTTAGAGGGGGGTTAGGGATAGGCACTGGGGGGGGGGAAGTTAGGCACCCCTAAGGCAGGGTTAGGGGGGAAAATAGATTAGCGATACCTACCTTAAAGGACGATCGGGATCTTCGTCCATGTCGGGCTGCCGCTGTCGGGAATTGAACCAGCCGGCGGTTAATCATACCGTTCCTGTGCATTCATGTGTTATTTATTAAACTGAATTTAGAAAAACAGAGGCAGTCTCATTACTTTTCAATCAGCCCTCTTATATAAAAATATTGGCAAGTATGGGGTTACTTTGTCTGGCAGGTATAGCATGACACAGAAATAGATGTAACATCTGATATGAGTGATATGAAAATAAAGAAGCCAGATAATATACACATACAGTATTGAATAAGAAATAAACGATATATATATATATATATATATATATATATTTGGGACTGTTGTATAAAATTATCTTTTTATTGTAAACAAAGTGACTTAAAGAGGTTTTGAATGTGTTTTCCCCATATGGTGTTGTTCTTACTTAGGTCTTTACTATTCTTTTAAAAAAACAACTCTTCGAAACTGCTGGTTGTAATTTAAAGGGCAGTCTGACTCCCATGCGATTCTGCTGGCACAGGTCTAACAGTGGCAGCAAACAGGAATTTAAATTGGCATCCTTATTTTTCCTGCACGCATGTTCCCATTTCTCTGCAAGTAACTAAAAAGTGCCAGGAATGAAAAAACCAACCAGTCCCTTGGAGAATGCTGACACTGACCGTGCAAAGTTGTCAACAATTGAAAATATTTTCAATGGGGGCTTGAAAGGTGCAACTGCCATGTCACATATGATACTGGTTCAGAGGTTCACAATTGCCATAATGTTTATGGCCTTTATTAATGTACTTTTTGCTTTTCAAATATGCCCCTTTATTAAATATTAAATAATACATTCTAGAAAATAGAATAAATGGAGAGAACTGCAGCTAATTAGGGAATAAGCAGAATTGTTTTGAGTCTACTGTTAATATTGAAAAACAGGGACATTTCCAGTCTTAAAACAATCTTCCAAATCGTAATACATACTGTACTTGCCTATTGAATGTCATGGAGACTCACGAATTATGGGGAGGCCTACTGACATCCCAGTAGTGCAGACACCCCTCCCACATCCTGATCACATCTGCAGTGAAGTCGGCGGGCCATAATGATGCATTTCAGTGTGAACCACTTCATCATGACTCCAACTCTCACTGCAAAGAGACACATTTTGCTGCATATTGGGGGAAAGGCTGTCAGCCTGCATTCTTAGAGCCATGGTGACGTGGTTCAATGCACCACACATTTGCAACCGCCCCCTCCAAAAATCTAGAGGGGAGTCCCAAAAAGTCAGCAATTATGTTTTAAAAATTTGTGACTGCCTGCTATAATAAGGGTAGTTGCCAAGTATGAATGTGATATTTCATTGCCAAGTATGAATGTGGTATGTTAATCTTTTAAAAGTTGTGAACTATTGCAAATCGTCTTTCCCATAACAAAGAGGGCAAAATCTGCCTGTCTTCTTAGCAGAAAGTCAGTGTGTAAATACCTGTGCCATGCGCCTCTCCCTTCTGTATTACACCAAATATGACTGCTACTGCGCACGTCTACAATAAACAAACGTTAAGTGAGAGTGTTTGAATATGCTTTTAAGGTAACAGGCTGACTACATGTCATAAACTGTTGTGAACTAGATGTTATCATCACACAGAAATAAAGTAAACTCTAGTTCTTTTTAATTATTATAGATCCTTGTGGTTAGAATCTGGTTTCTGTTTTCACAGAGTGCACAACAGCAGAATCGTACAGTTCTCAGATTACTCACAACCAAACATGCTTCTGAGCAATTTAAAAAAAACATGTTCTTCAGTTCAAACATAAACTAATATCCAGTCCTCTCAGGGCGAAAGGCGCAGCCTCTGTCAAAACCCGTTTTATTTCTCAGCCTGTCCTTCCTCGTGCTAAATGAGGGTTTTCATCATAATAGAATTGTCGTTCTTTCATTTAGTTTTCGATGTTAGCTTCTGACCCTTGGTGACCCTTCTTGTTGATGTGTAAGTGCTGGCTTGGTATTACCTGTAGACAAGACACATAAAGCAGGTTGCCAATACTGGTGAGACATAAGTTTAGCTGAATCCAGAGCACAGCATTTGCCATTAGACTTTCATGATAGGATCCTTCCTAATCTACAGTCATAGTTCCTACTCAGAACAGAGTTTTCTACATCACTTTAGATTTTTTTCTATTTATGGAATAGTTTTTTTGGAAAATCTTAAGATTAGCCAGCTGTGCGACTAATATAAAAATAATGCAGTTTCTGAGTGTTTACAGATTTCGGTTCTTTATTGGTAATTTGGGAAATGCTTGGAAGGGGACAGGTGATCACTATTATGAATTGTACAATATTTTATTCTACAGAGGTTTACTAAAATCCCAAACCAATGTATAATCTTATGCACCAAAACTTTATTTGTGTATTATGTTTTTTTTTCTTGAAAGAAAGTACTCCTCAAAAATATGAAAGTCTATGTTACATACATTACATACTCGCAGGTACTGAGTTGCACGCAATGTCCATGTTCACTGAGTTGAGAAATATTTTGCTACTGTGCATGTGCGACAATCCCTAGTATGGTGCATGAGTCCCACAGTGCGTATTCACAGAGGTGCATTGCGATTGAGACTCACGGTATTAGAAATGTACTGGATATGTGCTTGGTGTTCCTAGATGGCAGAGCCGTAATTAGACTTTTTGGTGCTCTGTGCCAGTAAGAGCACCGGCACGCCGTTCCCTCTTTTTCAAATAAGGACATAAAGCGAGCACCCGAGAAAGGAGTGTGGCCGCATGGAGAAAGGCCATGACAAATCGGATTTGTCCTGTACGATGATGAAGGGGTACCGATCCCGTTGTACCACTGTTATCCAGGAATTGGGTACCGGATGCCGGCACTTAGTCTAAATCCCGACACCGACATCCCAACAGGGTTAGGATACCGACACCTGTCGGTAGTTATCCCAACCCTTCCCCTACCCCCTCTTCCCGCACCCTGAATCTAACCTCCCCCCTAGTCCCTAAACCTAACCCTCTCTGCCTAGTGTCTAACCCTAAACCTCACCCCTAGTGCCTATACCTAAACCTCACCCCTAGTGCCTATACCTAACCCTCCCCCTAGTCCCCCCACTATATACTTTTGGGATGCCGGCGCTGGTATTCTAAGCGCCGGCATCCCATGTGTCGGGATTGTGACCACATCCCGATATCCAGGTGTCACTGCCAAATAAAGTGTGAATCTAATGGCTGCATTGATGATTTGATGATGCCAGGGAGGAGATAGAGGCGGCCAGAAGATGCTGGGGATAAAAGAAGAGGAAAATACAAGTGAGAGTGATTATAAACAAAAAATTGACATGCCAAACCACATGGCACATGTCGCACCACCCTAGTTCCGGCCCTGCTAGGCGGTGACTGGGAGGTGGCTATTCAGACACATGAAGATGGTCCATCTTATGGTGATTGCTCAGATGCTTATACATCACATTGTAGGATATAGTCTGACCTGGTATGGGGCTGGTGCAAATTATGATGGCGTGATCAATGGTCGCGTCCAGTGGCGGATTTTACCTAGGGGCTGCGAGGCTCCCCCAGTAAAATACTCCACTTCAGTGACTGCACTGGCTACACTGTGACTGGAGGTGGCTTCCCATTGGAAGCTTCACCTGCCAGTCATGCACAGGACAGGCAGCCCCAGGGGGAGGTTTCTCCTCCCCCTGGGACTGCCAGTCCCTGCTGTGGTTAGCAGAGAGTGGCTTACATTAGAAGCCGCTGCTCTGCCTATCGCGCAGTCATATCGGGCAGTCTCCAGAAGCCGGTGTTATGCGCATACGCTGGCCCGGCACCTGCCTGATTAATTGCTCAGGCATCGGGACCCGGCCGGCCATGGCCAGAGTAGTGGCACAGCAGCAGCGGCAGCGCCCCAAAGGTAAGAGCGCAGGAGCCGCTACTGGTCACGTCTATAGACGCACCATGTGGTATTATAGCATCTGCAGATGCTCAAAGTGGGTGTCTTAGTCCTTGTACATTCAGACACACGTCAATACAGCAGAAGAAGGGTTAATAGAGCATTAGCATAGTTGCAGATGTGACTATGGGAGAAGACAAAGCAGCATCTGCCTCTGAATCAGGCTTATAAAGTTAAATTCTAGTCTATAAATTAAATTTTTCAAATAGTAAATAAATAACAATATTTAGTAATACATGTTTCTTTTTTAGTAATGACAAAGGAGTTATGAATATTAGATATTGTTTTGTTACCTAGTTGAAGCTCCAGGGGTTGCTCCAAACAGCTGTTTTCCCTGAGGCTCCCATGTTTCATTCTATTTTTCACTGTAAAATAGAGATGTATAAGCAAACCAATCAGAAACCACAATCTTTTGATTCAACTGAATCCACAAAGTAATCACTGTAACTTCTGATTGGTTCTCCCAAGCTCACGCCTCCTCTGCTGGTACTTGGCAGGTTAGTGATGGCCTTATACGGAATAACCATTGATGGTTAAGGGTCTTAAACTGTTGGGGAAACCATTGATGATTGAACCATCGATGGTCTGCACATGTGCGGACTATGGCAGAGCATGTGCAGTCCATGGCCTCCATCATACAACTGCATCTGATGTTCCCATAACCGGGTCACAGCCTTCAGGTTCAATGCTAAATCTATTTTTCATCAGTGTCAGAATATCGATGGCCCGTAACCATCGATGGCCAATGGCTAACCTTTAAGCAAGAAGAACTACAGGACTCCAACAAGTAAAATTAACAGGTTAGTAAGATTTAGAAGGTAGGTTGCGGTGCAAGGTTAAGGCAGAGCTGGACAAATTCTTGTTACCAGGTGACCATGGCAATTATAGTCATATTTGAATGCACAATCCGTGGGAGTGTATGATCTGCTTTGTAGTACAATGTGCAATAGATAATTCTAATGTGTATAGATCCCTCCTATTTTGTTAATACTGTTAACAGTTTACTTACAAAATGTATAGCACCTACAGTTGTGTCCTGCTACATCTTTGCTCCATACGCCATGTAGCGCGCCATGCTAGTTGCGCCATTCTGTGGAGATGTATATTGCAGCATACTGCAGTAAGGTGCAATGTAACATACTGAAGCGCTGGAAAAGCCAAAATATGTAATACAACTTTCTATCCACCAGATGTCACTTTTCCTAAACTGCACAGCGCATGCGTGAAATTTCCAACAAAACTTTTGTAGCATCGTCTGCTGATTGGCTGATGGGATTGTGTTTTGTCATGAATGAACAAGGGTCATCTGTATTTTTTTCTTTTGAATCTTCACTACAGGAATAAAAATAAATGACGGTGCGTGAGTTCTGTCATTTATAAATATAAATACAGGTACAATACATTGCTCTCAACTACCCACAACCTGGCATTTCTATGCTACTGTATGCCACACAGCTGCATTTTACGCTAAACCGCTACTGACATTATACAGTATTGTACACAGACCCTGGTGTAAAGTCGCACACGTCACATCACATACACAACAGGTGCGGGTCTCAATATGGCTGGTGTGTGTGGGCTAGTGGTTTAGTTGAGCGCCTTGCAGAGTGGGGGTCCTGGGTTTTAGACCCGGAAGGGGGCAATGTCATTTTGGACATCGATATTTTCTTTCTTTATTTTATTTATAACTCTTCACTACAAGATTAAAAAGAAATCACGGTGTGTGCATTATGTAATTTATAAAAATACATACAGGTTTCTGTGTTGGCCAGAAGACGCACACCCAGCATTACATAAAGACAGAACTCAATACATTGCACTCAACTTCCCACCACCTGGCATTTCTATGCTACTGTATGCCACCCAGCTGCATTTTACGCTATACCGCTATGCAGTAGACATTGTAGTATACACATTGCGGGGCATCCTGCCATCCTGCGTCCTGCATCATGCCGTCCCTGATGCTTACTCACTCCTGGCAATATGGCGGCTTGCTATAGGCCTTATTGCAGGGGTGAGCTGCTGATCCTGGTACAGTGGCGGGACAGGTCGCTTGCTAACAGTAGCGAGAAACGACGGGTACATATGAATGCCCGCCATGACATATTATATAAGTATGGCTGGCACCGGACACTCCACTCCCTTCACCTGCAAAGGAGATGGATTGATTTAGTCAGGAGAGACCCAGGCCAGCTGCAACGTCTAAGGGTCTAAGTTCGGCATAGTAAGTACTGTACATTACTGTCATTATATAGCCAATCAGTATCTGGCATAGGGACATACTGTTTACCTTAATGTACTGTAAATGATAGTAATGAGTGATGGTGGGGGGAGGTGGTGAAGGGACACAGAGAAGAAGGGAGGAGGGAAGTGTAGAGTACTGTATTTAAAAACTATTGAACCTGACATGATTTATGAAAAACTTCCCGAGCATCATACGGACGGCCCTGTAATGTGCACAATACAATGTCTACTGTATAGCAGAAATGACAGCAATGTATTGAGTTCAGTAGAGTTCCTTAAGATTATTGAACAATTGCTCTATCTTTGTATGTAATGCTGGGTGTGCGTCTTCTGGCCAGCACAGATACATACCTGTATGTATTATTATAAATGACAGAATTCACACACCAAGTGATTTATTTTTAATCCTGTAGTGAAGATTTATAAAAAAAAAGAAAATGAAAATATTGATGTCCAAAATGCCATTGCTCCCTTCCAGGTCTCGAACCCGGGGTGCCCACCCTGCAAGACGCTCACCTAAACCACTCGGGCACACACGCCAGCCATATCAAGATCTGCACCTGTTGTGTATTTGATGTGACATGTGCGCCTTCACACCAGGGAATGTGTACAATGTCAATAGCGGTTTATAGTCTTTAAGAGTATTTATTGTACTTTAAAAGTATTGAACCTGAAATGCTCTGTCTTTATGACCAAACATCTTTACACCATGTAGTGACTACAATATAATGTCTATAGTGGTTTACTGTAGTCTTGACACAAAGTGATCATTTCAAGCACGAGTGACTGTTTACACTGCCTGAACGTGATTGGCCAGCCTCACACAGATTACCGTGCACTGCTGCAGTATTGTATTCAGTACTATAGTTTTAATCCGTGGAGCATTCACCACCCAGCGATTAAACTGTGTACTGCATGGCGTGTAGTCTTTCGTGGCATACAGTACGCCACACCACAACATAACGCGCAGTATCTGCCATAAGGCGTACTGGCATGCCGCGCCCGGGAGACCAAAATACCGCGCTATGAGCAAAGATGTAGCAGGACACATCTGTAATATTTGCCAACTTTTGGCATCATTTGTCAAGGCCTGTATAAAAACTTCATTTCACTTGAATGAAGACCTACATACAATTAGATTAATCTATAAAAAGTACTCAATAAGTGGAGATTTTGTTATTATAACTTATTGTGTGACAGTACAACTTTCCAATGAGGTTATAAACAAAAACATTAATTCTGGAAACTATATCTGCATGAGTTCAATATATTAAATACACATTCATGCATTTAGTAAATCAATTTTAAATAGATGTGACATGATGTAAAAACAATTTCGAATTACATGTTCCACTTTGCCAGTGGAAGTCCTAGTTAGAGTTTATTTGTGTGATTAGATTGTAAACTGAGAATCATAAAATTGCAAGCTGGTTTAATGCCAGGTTTATAGGAAGAGAACATATTTTAAGAAGTAAACAAATCAGCATGAGAAAAAAAATGTCATTATTATAACTGGAGATGAGTAAATGAGTTGCTTTTATTTTTATCTTAGGAATTACTCAATGATGCAAGTTTTTCTGTGTTGATGACTTGAATCATTGGATGAATCACAGCTTTGGTCAAGCTAAATCTCAAATGCTTTCAATAATAATACTTTGCAAGATTTGCCCCTTATGTTATTACTGTAAATGCATGGGATATGATTAATGATTGTAGTAGCAATAATAGCAAATCCCACCTATCTTATATGATGTCTATCCTTCAGTAATCTTATATATTGAGATGTTTATCTGACAATCGTTAGATACTTTTATGGAGGGATGAAGACATCTGCACACAGATAGTATTATTAATATGTATACAAGCAGTGCTTGCCCCTCCATGCAGAGTCTTTATACTGTTATTTGCAGGCTGTGATCCGGGATAGGAATTCAGATGAATATAAGTAAGGAATAGTCACTTCAATGTCCAGCTACCACATACATACAGCTGTCCTGGTTGGTGTTTCTCAAATCTCTGCCAGCACAAAGTTATCCTGAGACCCATGTACTGTCTCTTGTTTAGCATCAAGTACTCATTCTGATGACCTGTTACTGACATGGTGCACTTTCATGTTAGCCTGACCTTGAAGGCTGTGGCCTGTTAATTTCCCACCACAAAGCCCATCGCTTCCTTATGGTTGTCCTTGGTGAAGATAATATGTTAATTCAACTTAGTTCTCCATGGGGCCGATGTATCAAACCAATTTCACGGTCAATCCTCTGAAAACAAAAGTGTTTGGGTGATTGCCACATAATTAACGGGGGTTATTGATCGCATATGCAGTAACCATAAAAATGGCAAATGTATCAAGCTCCCAGAAGTTAAGCTTTTCAGAGCTTGGCCCCCGATAGCTCCTGCCATGTTTTGAGTGTGTCATTGTCACCTATAGGTTAATTCTTTGCAATTTTTTTATGAGACAGCTAGTGAGCCCACCTAACAAAATGGCATTAATATCAAAGGGTGACAAAATGCAAATGGAGATACATTGCCGTACTTGCGAATGCTTAGCTCTGGTACATACGCAAACATACCCAGACAAAGTTGCATTCAACTCTGCATTAGCTCCATAGATGTTATTTTCATGTAGGATTTTTTTCATTTCCCTGTACCAGTCATCTAGAAGCTTGTCGCCACTACTATTTACAGTTGGGGGATCCTGCTCCTCCAGTCCCACTATCTAACTCAGTCTGTGGCTTCCTATTTCTTTCCAATTCCCTCCTGACATCATGTCACAAGCACCCCTGTCCACACTAAAATAATCCCACAAATAGATAGATGCCACACGATTAGCATACTCCTATCCTGAAGTACTTTGTGCTGTTGTGAAAATTTTAGTGATCTGATTGGCTATAGCTTAAATTATCACAATTCAAAATGAGGCACATATACAGAGGAGCAGCAAATGAAGCATGAGTGTAAAAAGGTTTTCTGATCATACATAAATGCACCTTCATTAGCAACATTAACAAACAATACGTACATGCAAAAGTTTCAGGAACATACAATATGGTAAGTAATTATATGTGATATATACAGTAAGGCTTTGATAACACAGGTCTGCAAAATTTAAGGTATTGAAAGCTTTTTTAATAATACTTTTATATTCTTAATTATACTCCTGTGTACATCAAGAAATGGTATATTAAAAAAAAATTACCACATCACATTTACCTATAAGGGGGTAACATACATTTTAAGAAAAAACAAGTTTAATTGTTTCTGACATATTCATTGTGAAATACGGAGAAGTGTAGATGATATCACTATGTTTTTGTCTTAATTACATAATAAATAACAATAAAATCAAACAATAATAGACACAAAACCATAATTATTGAAAAAATCATTAATATCTTGTTTTATTGTCTTCAAACCTCGTTTTGTCACTTTTTGCTTATAAGCTTTTTCTGTGTCGTCTCTGTGTATCATCCAGCAGGAGTCAGCAATCATGCTGACGTCCCAACGACCCTGGTATCTTCTTTCTACATCTTTAACGTCTTGGTGGAACCGATCACCCTGTTCTTCACTGTAGTCTCCGAGATTAATCGGGAAATGCTCAATATGGGAGTTCAAAACATTTACCTTTAAACTCATATTGCAGCCAAGGTTTCTGTAACTATTAAGCAATTTATTTGTAGTTTGGATCCTTTACATTGCCTAAAAATGTTGAAATCACTTGTACTGTATGAGTGGTGTGTACTGTATATGTACTGTGTGTATGTAGTAGTGTGTACTGTGTGTGTGTATGTTGTACTAGGCAGGGATTAAAGTGAGCCGGAACAGGGCAAAACTGTGTTGCATCTGTTGTATTTGGTTCCACCTTCACCAGCTCACCTTGTAGTTGTAATTGTTGTGTGTGTGCAATGTTCCTTCAGACAGTATGGGGTTTAGGCCCTTTGTAAATTTCAGCTCCAGGACCATGTGAACCTTAATCTGGCACTTTATCACAAGAACTGAATTGCAACGTTCTATACTACCGACTGAATTCATTTAAGACAATTTTTTATAATAAATGTAGGCAGAATACATTTATTACTTTAAAGAATATGAAAAACGTGATGTGATATGCAAAATCGGGAGTCATTTTCATGTTCAGAAACCAAAAATCTATAAGTATCACATAAATTTAGTTAAAAAAGCTTTTTCATCGCAGACCTGTGTAATGGGGTACCTATTATTTACTACCACCAGTTGTTACCTGACATGCTTAAAGAGGAATTTCACTCCAAATTATTTAAAAATTGAAAACCCCCAACTACCTAAACCATGGGAATTCAGTTACCAGGACCCCAATGGCTCAGACAATATCCGCAAAGCTCAAGCTGCGACTCCCTTCCCTTGATTACGGCTCATTCAGCTTGTTCTACCTGGCTGAGATGAGACTGGATTGTGAATTAAGGGGTGGTTTCACTTTCAGTACAGAAAATGCTAAATAATAGAGCATACAATGGAAATTTTATTTAGTTAATGGGCGAACCGTACAACTAAAAATACCCAAGTGGATCGGAGCATCTGAATTGATCCGCAAAGTAGCTGCAAAAATAATATTTTTTAGGAGAGTTGTCTGATATCACCTATAGCAGCAAGGAGATTTGTCTGATATCACCCTTAGAAGCGAGAAGAATTGTGTGATATAACTTATAGGAGCGAGGAGAATTGTCTGAAATCACCTATAGCAGCGAGGAGAATTGTCTAATATCACCTATAGCAGCAAGGAGAATTGTCTAATATCACATATAGCAGCCAGAAAAATTGTCTGATATCACCTATAGCAGCGAGGAGAATTGTCTAATATCACCTATAGCAGCGAGAAGAATTGTCTGATATCACCTATAGCAGTAAGGAGAATTGTCTGATATTACTTATAGCAGCGAGAATTTTCTGACATCACCTATAGGGCTCTATTTACTACAATCCACATTTGAAATGCAGATTGTAGTGTGATATTACCGAGTGCATTCGCATTGCGAATTCAGGCAATATCACAGGGATTTACAAAAAATTCCATGCAGGGACAGAGCTTGCGATAAAGCTCTGTCCCTGCGTATCCCCTCCGCAGCCTTATCACGGTATTTTTGCAAAAAATACTGTGACAAGTGCCCAAGCATGTGCCGACCGGCCGCTGCTAAGCCCCACACCCCGCGCTCGCGACCCCCCCGCGACTCCCCCTCCCTTAGGGGTCTATTTACTAAGCAGTATTAGAAGACTGAGTGAAAAGTGGTAAGAAAGTGATAAGGTGCCAGCCAATCAGCTCCCAACTGTCATTTTTCAAACACAGCCTGTGAGATGACAGTTGGGAGCTAATTGGCTGGCACCTTATCACTTTCTTATCACTTTTCACTCTGTCTCCTAACACTGCTTGGTAAATAGACCCCTAGATTACACTTACCTCCGGTGATGGGTGCTCCGGCGATGTCCTCCGTGGCTCTGGTCAGCTGACATCTCATCCTGCACGGGACCCGGTCAGGTGAGGACTGGGCCCCAGTGCAGGATGGGAGACCAGCTGACCGGAGGGATGACATCACTGGAGCACCGATCACTGGCCCTGGACTCTGGTAGGTTTTTTTTTTTACTAATTTTTTATTTTATTTTACAGTGCATCAGCGTGTGGTCTGTTTAGACCACACAGCTGATCACTGGGGCCGGCTCTGGGCTCTGCTCTGCCTGTTAGAGTGGAGCAAGAGTCCGGTAACCAGGGGAGACCATGGTTAACGCCATCTCCAGGTGGCTTTATTATCACAGGGCTTTCCCCGGTATTTTTTCACAATTTATTTTTAGTAACTTTGGCCAGATCACATTTCCCATTACATTTATGGGAAATGCGATCTGCTTACTAAAAATAAAGCTGCATACACACACAACGATTTAGTAAATGAACGATTTTAGTAAACGATTTTCCTTCATTTTTGCAAGGGAAAAATGAACGAAAATCATTTACTAAAATCGTTCATTTACTAAATGTAATGAAAGATTTTTTTGAACTACAAACAATTTTTACATATTCCCTTACTGAAAATCGTTGAGTTGGTCAGTCTGATGAACTACAAACTACAAACTACAAACGTGAACATGCATGAACGATAATCGTTCATCGTTTTAACTCAGAAAGTGAACAATTTTTTCAACGATTGAACGATAAATGATATCGTTATCGATAATCGTTCACAAAATCGTTGTGTGTGTATGCACCTTAAGTGATAATTAGGGCTTGGAGTAGAATTTTATGAATCACACTCCAAATGCCCTTTAGTAACTTTAGGTGAAACTAAAATAATGTGAAAAGGGTGTGAAAACACCCTAACACCCTTTTTCACTTTATTTTAGTAAAAATAATGTTAATAAATAGAGCCCATAGCAGTTAGGAGAATTGTCTGATATCACCTATAGCAGCGAGGAGAATTGTCTGATATCACCTATAGCAGCAAGGAGAATTGTCTGATATCACCTATAGCAGCGAGGAGAATTGTCTGATATCACCTATAGCAGCAAGGATAATTGTCTGATATCACCTATAGCAACGAGGACAATTGTCTGATATCATATATAGCAGCAAGAAGAATTGTCCGATATCACCTATAGCAGCAAAGAGAATTGTCTGATATCACTTATAGCAGTGTGGAGAATTGTTTGATATCACATATAGCAGCGAGAATTGTCTGATATCACCTATAGCACTAAGAATTGTCTGATATCAGACAACTCTCCTCGCTGCTATAGGTGATATCAGACAATTCTCCACGCTGCTATAAGTGATATCAGACAATTCTCCTTGCTGCTATAGGTGATATCAGACAATTCTCCTCGCTGCTATAGGTGATATCAGACAATTCTCCTTGCTGCTATAGGTGATATCAGACAATTCTCCTCGCTGCTATAGGTGATATCAGACAATTCTCCTAACTGCTATGGGCTCTATTTATTAACATTATTTTTACTAAAATAAAGTGAAAAAGGTGTTAGGGTGTTTTCACACCCTTTTCACATTATTTTAGTTTCTCCTAAAGTTACTAAAGGGCATTTGGAGTGTGATTCATAAAATTCTACTCCAAGCCCTAATTATCACTTAAGGTGCATACACACACAACGATTTTGTGAACGATTATCGATAACGATATCATTTATCGTTCAATCGTTGAAAAAATTGTTCACTTTCTGAGTTAAAACGATGAACGATTATCGTTCATGCACGTTCACGTTTGTAGTTTGTAGTTTGTAGTTCATCAGACTGACCAACTCAACGATTTTCAGTAAGGGAATATGTAAAAATTGTTTGTAGTTCAAAAAAATCTTTCATTACATTTAGTAAATGAACGATTTTAGTAAACGATTTTCGTTCATTTTTCCCTTGAAAAAATGAAGGAAAATCGTTTACTAAAATCGTTCATTTACTAAATCGTTGTGTGTGTATGCAGCTTTATTTTTAGTAAGCAGATCGCATTTCCCATAATTGTAATGGGAAATGTGATCTGGCCAAAGTTACTAAAAATAAATTGTGAAAAAATACCGGGGAAAGCCCTGTGATAATAACGCCACCTGGAGATGGCGTTATCCATGGTCTCCCCTGGTTACCGGACTCTTGCTCCACTCTAACAGGCAGAGCAGAGCCCGGAGCCGGCCCCAGTGATCAGCTGTGTGGTCTAAACAGACCACACGCTGATGCACTGTAAAATATAAAAAAAAAATTAGTAAAAAAAAAAACCTACCAGAGTCCAGGGCCAGTGATCGGTGCTCCGGTGATGTCATCCCTCCGGTCAGCTGGTCTCCCATCCTGCACTGGGGCCCAGTCCTCACCTGACCGGGTCCCGTGCAGGATGAGATGTCAGCTGACCGGAGCCACGGAGGACATCGCCGGAGCACCCATCACCGGAGGTAAGTGTAATCTAGGGGTCTATTTACCAAGCAGTGTTAGGAGACAGAGTGAAAAGTGATAAGAAAGTGATAAGGTGCCAGCCAATCAGCTCCCAACTGTCATCTCACAGGCTGTGTTTGAAAAATGACAGTTGGGAGCTGATTGGCTGGCACCCAGTGCCAGATTAATGTCCACATGGGCCTGGAGCTGAAATTTTTGCTGGGCCTATTGTATGCCGCTGCAGTGTGACAAGTGGCGTAGCAGTGTGACTGATATTGGGGGTCATGACCAGTGCGGTGTGGTTATGGTTTACATAGGGGTGTGGCCAGTGCAGCGTTCTCCCTGGATGCTCCGAGCAGTGCTGCATTTTCAGGTGCCGGCGGCCACAGTACTTCTACGCAATGGCATGACGTTACACACTTAAGCGGCACCGTGCCGATCAGGAGTTAGCCCTGCTATGCCGCTGACTGTGCATGTGTAGACCAGCACTCTTGTGCAAAGGATAGTTCTATGGCATCTGGTACCCTCTTAATTACCGCTGCCTGTGAAGGGAGGGAACCATGTAGCAGTCGAATGGGCGGCACTCTGGACGGCTTGTATAAAACAATTAAAATCCATTTAAGTTATCAACATTTCAGAACTTGTATTTGTCCTTTCAGTAATCCTGATGAAAGAATGAATACAAGTTCTGAAGCGTTGATAACCTAAACTGAGTTTTAGTGTGTTTTATACAAGCCGTCCAGAGTGCCGCCCATTTGACTGCTATATATATGTGTATGTGGGTGTGTACATACATACATACACACATAAATTGTGATGGTACAGGGCTTGAGGCACACTTAAGGGGACCGAAGCAGGTGTGGTGTGATATGTTGACAGTGATGCAAATGTCAACATTAGGGTTAGGCTACATGGGGGGATTAGGCACTAGGGGAAGGTTAGAGTTAGGCTACGGGGGGAGGAGGATAGGGTTAGGCACTAGGGGAAGGTTAGGGTTAGGCCACGGGGGGAGGAGGATAGGGTTAGGCACTAGGGGAAGGGTAGGGTTAGGCTATGGGGGGAGGAGGATAGGGTTAGGCACTAGGGGAAGGGTAGGGTTAGGCTACGGGGGGAGGAGGATAGGGTAAGGCACTAGGGGAAGGTTAGGGATAGGCTACGGGGGGAGGATAGGGTTAGGCACTAGGGGAAGGTTAGGGTTAGGCTACGGGGGGAGGAGGATAGGGTTAGGCACTAGGGGAAGGTTAGGGTTAGGCTACGGGGGGAGGAGGATAGGGTTAGGTACTAGGGGAAGGTTAGGGTTAGGCTACGGGGGGAGGAGGATAGGGTTAGGCACTAGGGGGAGGGTACAGTTAGACTGCGGGGGGAGGAAGTTAGGGAAAGGCACTATAAGTTAGGGGTAGGCATTAGGGTTAGGGGGGATACTCACTGGAAGACTGAAGCCGCAGAGGTCATGACCGCTGGGACCCGGAAGCCGTGCTGGAGTCACTGCAGCCATCAAGAGCAGGTCACTGAGGACTGGTCCAACAGGGATGATATGTCGACATTCCATCACTGTCCACATGAATGTCAACACGGACAACTTCAACATTATGACCATGTTGACATTCTATCAACATGATGAATGTTTACACATCATTCCACACCTGCTTCAGTCCCCTTAAATGTGCCTGAAGCTCCTGTACCATCCCTATTTACTAACGAGTGTGTATGTATATATACATACTAGGGTTGTGCACCGGCCACTTTTCGTGTTTTGGTTTTGGATCTGGATCTTTCTTCGTGTTTTGGATCTGGATTGGTTTTGCCAAAACCACCCTTCCGTGTTTTGGGTTCTGGGTTTTGTGTTTTGGATCTGTATTTTTTTTTTAAAAAGCATAAAAACAGCTAAAATCACAGAATTTGTGGGTTTTTCTGCTCCTATGCTATTATTAACCTCAATAACCTTAATTTCCACTCATTTCCAGTCTATTCTGAACACCTCACACCTCACAATATTGTTTTTATGGCCAAAAGGTTGCACCGAGGTAGCTGGATGACTATGCTAAGCAACACGAGTGGGCGGCACAAACACGTGGCCCATCTAGGAGTGACACTGCAGTGGCAGACAGGATGGCAGTTTGAAAAACTAAGCCCCAAACTGTACATACTGCAAAGAAAAAAAAGAGGTGCAAGATGGAATTGTCCTTGGGCCCTCCCACCCACCCTTATGTTGTATAAATAGGACATGCACACTTAACAAACCAATCATTTCAGCGCCAGGGTCTGCCACATGACTGTGGCTGAAATGATTGGTTCGTTTGGGCCCCCACAAAACAAGCTGGCAATTAATGTGTCCCTGCACAAACTGGTTCTACCGAGGCAAGATGTCGTCCTCATCCTCCTCATCCACCGATTCCTTGGATAAAACAGTAAAAAGGGATTTAGGTGACCCTGGACTGCTTACGGTCTGAGCCAAAGTTTCTGAACTTGACAGTAACTTTTTATGAACGCGCTGCAGGTGCAGTATAAGGGAGGATGTTCCTAGGTGGTTAACGTCCCTACCCCTACTTATTTCACCTTTACATATGGTACGTATGGCAAGACAGTTGTTGTCCGGATTTGGATAGAAATATTGCCAGACCAAAGAGGTGGAATGTTTGGTCTTCTTCCCAGGCATGACCGTGATGGGCTTTTTCATCCCACGGACAACAACTGTCTCCCCCGGAGCCTGATTTAAACAAACCACATCACCATCAGAATCCTCCTCGCCAACTTCCTCCTCAGTGCCAGCTACACCAGTATCCTCATCCTGTTGTACTTCAACAGTGACATCTTCAATTTGCACATCAGCAAGTGGACTGTGGGTGCTCCTTTCAGCACTTGCAGGGGGCGTGCAAATGGTGGAAAGAGCCACCTCTTCCCGTCCAGTGCTGGGAAGGTCAGGCATCGCAACCGCCACCACACTTGGACTCTCCTTGGGGATTTGTGATATCTTCTTAGAACGCACAGTTCTTCGCTGTGCTTTTGCCAGCTTAACTCGTTTGATTTTTTTAGCGGGAGGAGGGCTTCCATCGTCATGTGAAGCTGAACCACTAGTCATGAACATAGGGAAAGACCTTAGCCGTTCCTTGCCACTCCGTGTCGTAAATGGCTTATTGGCAAGTTTACGTTTCTCTTCAGATGATTTAAATGTTTTTTGCAAGGTCATTTTCCTGAACTTTGTCATTTGGGATTGTATGTGCCCTCTATTATGACATTGGGCATCGGCCTTGGCAGACGACGTTGATGGCATGTTATCGTCTATGTCTAGTGGCAGCAGCTTCAGCAATAGGAGGAAGTGGTTCTTGATCTTTCTCTATTTTATTTTTATCAGAGAAAGTTTGGTCCTCCATTTATGTTATATCGATTTGATATATACGTGCGGCTAAACACAGAAAATATTTATTTATTTTTGCTGGAGAGTAGTGCGCTTTGTGGGTTACACCAGCCTTTAAGAAATGAGCCAGCCGGCCCTTTACTTATGACACAGGCGCACGCTTGGCACTACTTTGTTGATGCACGTGCGGTTACTGCGCACACAATTCACAAACACAGAAAATAATTTTTTTTTGGTTTGGACTGGAGTGTACTTTGGGGGTTACAGTACCCTTTAACGGTCAAGCCAGCCGGCCCTTTACTTATGACACAGGCGCACGCTTGGCACTACTTTGTTGATGCACGTGCGGCTACTGCGCACACAATTCACAAACACAGAAAATAATTTTTTTTTTGGTTTGGACTGGAGTGTACTTTGGGGGTTACAGCACCCTTTAACGGTCAAGCCAGCCGGCCCTTTACTTATGACACAGGCGCACACTTGGCACTACTTTGTTGATGCACGTGCGGTTACTGCGCACACAATTCACAAACACAGAAAATATTTTTTTTTTTGGTTTGGACTGGAGTGTACTTTGGGGGTTACAGCACCCTTTAACGGTCAAGCCAGCCGGCCCTTTACTTATGACACAGGCGCACGCTTGGCACTACTTTGTTGATGCACGTGCGGCTACTGCGCACACAATTCACAAACACAAAAAATATTATTTTTTTAGCACTTGGGGGGAGCACCCCTGATGGACAGAGCACCCCCTGGACAACACTACAGCACCCCTTTAGGACTGGGACACTGCACAGGACTTTGGAGTGGACACAGCCCCTATGGAGAACTGACTGCACAACACAGTCCAGCCAGCCCCTATGGACTTTGAAGTAGTGGACACAGCCCCTATTAACAACAGCAGCACAGCACAACACAGCCAGCCCCTATGGACTTTGAAGTAGTGGACAACAGCAGCACATATATATAATGTGTGTATATGTATGTATATACACACGTGTGTGTGTATGTATATATACATACACACACACACATATATATATATATTATATATATATATATACAAATGTACGTGCATATATATATATATATATATATATACGTGTGTGTGTATGTATATGTACACACACAAGTATATATATATATATATATATGCACATACTTGCGTGTATGTATGTGTGTGTATATATATATGCACGTACGTGTGTATGTGTGTATATATATATATGTATATGTGTGTGACTATGTATGTATTAGGGGTGAGCGGGTTCGGATTTCTGAAATCCGGACCCCCCCGAGCCCCCCTGATCCGAGGCAGATCCGAGTCAGGCTCGACTTTTCCCGCCTGACTCGGATCTGAAATCGAGGCAAAACGTCATCATCCCGCCTTCCGAGTCTCGCGGGTTTTGGAACCTATATAAGGTACCCGCGTCAGCGCCATTTTCTCACTCGGCTGTGGACAGTGAAGAGGGAGGGTGGGAGTTAGGGCTGGCTGGGCTGTGTAGTGTAGTGTAGTGTAGTGCAGAGTAGTGTTGTGCTGTGCTGCGCTGTGCTGCTGTTGTCCACTACTTCAAAGTCCATAGGGGCTGGCTGTGTTGTGCTGTGCTGCTGTTGTTAATAGGGGCTGTGTCCACTACTTCAAAGTCCATAGGGGCTGGCTGGACTGTGTTGTGCAGTCAGTTCTCCATAGGGGCTGTGTCCACTCCAAAGTCCTGTGCAGTGTCCCAGTCCTAAAGGGGTGCTGTAGTGTTGTCCAGGGGGTGCTCTGTATATCAGGGGTGCTCCCCCCAAGTGCTAAAAAAATAATATATTTTCTGTGTTTGTGAATTGTGTGCGCAGTAGCCGCACGTGCATCAACAAAGTAGTGCCAAGCGTGCGCCTGTGTCATAAGTAAAGGGCCGGCTGGCTTGACCATTAACGGGTGCTGTAACCCCCAAAGTACACTCCAGTCCAAACAAACAAAAAAATTATTTTCTGTGTTTGTGAATTGTGTGCGCAGTAGCCGCACGTGCATCAACAAAGTAGTGCCAAGCGTGCGCCTGTGTCATAAGTAAAGGGCCGGCTGGCTTGACCGTTAAAGGGTGCTGTAACCCCCAAAGTACACTCCAGTCCAAACCAAAAAAAAAATTATTTTCTGTGTTTGTGAATTGTGTGCGCAGTAGCCGCACGTGCATCAACAAAGTAGTGCCAAGCGTGCGCCTGTGTCATAAGTAAAGGGCCGGCTGGCTTGACCGTTAAAGGGTGCTGTAACCCCCAAAGTACACTCCAAACCAAAAAAATATATATTTTCTGTGTTTGTGACTTGTGTGCACTGTGGCTGCACGTGCATCAACAAAGGAGCAGCGCCAAGCGTGCGCCTGTGTCCCATAAGTAAAGAGCCGGCTGGCTCATTTCTTAAAGGGTGGTGTAACCCACAAAGTGCACTACACTCCAGCAAAAATAAAAAAATATTTTCTGTGTTTGTGTGCTCTTTAACCGCACGTATATATCAATATAACATAAATGGAGGACCAAACTTTCTCCGATAAAAATAAAATAGGGAAAGATCAAGAACCACTTCCTCCTAGTGCTATTGCTGCTGCTGGGAGTTGTTCATCATCCCAGAGAGGAAGTAGGAACATCACTACTTTTACTAAACAATTGACCCTCCAACAGTCCCTAGCGATGAGGATGAAGTACGACAGCAGTCATCCTGAAGCAAATTGTATAACTGAAGCCTTGACTGCTATGTTGGTGTTAGACGTGCGTCCGGTATCCGCCATTAGTGCAGTGGGATTTAGACAATTGATGGAGGTAGTGTGTCCCCGGTTCCAAATCCCGTCTAGATTCCACCTGCATCCTCAAAGCAGCAGCGACAAGCGTGCGTCTGTCTGTTAAAGGGTGGTGACACCCTCAAAGTGTGCTACACAAACAATAAAAATATTGTTCTTTTTTTTCGGTCTTTGTGAAATGTGTGGGCTGTAGCCGCACCTGCATCCTTAAAGCAGCAGCGACAAGCGTGCGTCTGTCTGTTAAAGGGTGGTGACACCCTCAAAGTGTGCTACACAAACAATTAAAATATTGTTCTTTTTTTTTCTGTCTTTGTGAAATGTGTGGGCTGTAGCCACACCTGCATCCTTAAAGCAGCAGCGACAAGCGTGCGTCTGTCTGTTAAAGGGTGGTGACACCCTCAAAGTGTGCTACACAAACAATAAAAATATTGTTCTTTTTTTTCTGTCTTTGTGAATTGTGTGGGCTGTAGCCGCACTTGCATCCTCAAAGCAGCAGCGACAAGCGTGCGTCTGTCTGTTAAAGGGTGGTGACACCCTCAAAGTGTGCTACACAAACAATAAAAATATTGTTCTTTTTTTTTCTGTCTTTGTGAATTGTGTGGGCTGTATCCGCACTTGCATCCTCAAAGCAGCAGCGACAAGCGTGCATCTGTCTGTTAAAGGGTGGTGTAACCCTCAAAGTGCTCCAAAAAATAAAAAACTATTTTTTTAATGTGTTTGTGACTTGTGTGCGATGTAGCCGCACGTGCATCAACATAGTAGCAGCGCCAAGCATGCGCCTGTGTCATAAGTCAAGGGCTGGTTTGGACATCTGGTCCGTACTGAAGGACGTGCCAACAATTTCTGACAAGTCTACTGTCACTGCATATGATACTGTCCTCAAAGCAGGAGCGACAAGCGTGCGTCTGTCTGTTAAAGGGTGGTGTAACTCTCAAAGTGCTCCAAAAAATAAAAAACTATTTTTTTAATGTGTTTGTGACTTGTGTGCGATGTAGCCGCACTTGCATCCTCAAAGCAGCAGCGACAAGCGTGTGTCTGTCTGTTAAAGGGTGGTGACCCCCTCAAAGTGTGCTACACAAACAATACAAATATTCTTCTTCTTTTTTCTGTCTTTGTGAATTGTGTGGGCTGTAGCCGCACCTGCATCCTTAAAGCAGCAGCGACAAGCGTGCGTCTGTCTGTTAAAGGGTGGTGACACCCTCAAAGTGTGCTACACAAACAATTAAAATATTGTTCTTTTTTTTTCGGTCTTTGTGAAATGTGTGGGCTGTAGCCACACCTGCATCCTTAAAGCAGCAGCGACAAGCGTGCGTCTGTCTGTTAAAGGGTGGTGACACCCTCAAAGTGTGCTACACAAACAATAAAAATAATCTTCTTTTTTCTGTCTGTGTGAATTGTGTGGGCTGTAGCCGCACTTGCATCCTCAAAGCAGCAGCGACAAGTGTGCGTCTGTCTGTTAAAGGGTGGTGTAACCCTCAAAGTGCGCTCCACAAACAATAAAAATATTCTTTTTTTTTTTCTGTCTTTGTGAATTGTGTGGGCTGTAGCCGCACTTGCATCCTCAAAGCAGCAGCGACAAGCGTGCGTCTGTCTGTTAAAGGATTACATCGGTGACAGCATCCAAGTAGGCATGTCGGTACCTGTACTGGCAGGAAAAAGAAGCAATTTGGAGGTCCCTGTACAAACTGGCTCTATTTTACCTGAGTTGCCCCCCCTCCAGTGTGTACTCCGAAAGAGTGTTTAGTGCAGCCGGGAACCTTGTCAGCAAAAGGCGTAGGAGGTTGCTTCCACAAAATGTGGAGAAGATGATGTTCATAAAATGAATTATCAACTCTTCCAGGGAGACCAGCCTCCAGAACGTACAGAGGGACCTGTGGTTCCAGCGGGGACGAATTAATACTCTGTGAGGATGAGGATGTACACACTGAAGAGGGTGAGGAATCGGTGGATGAGGAGGATGAGGATGACATCTTGCCTCCGTAGAGCCAGTTTGTGCAGGGACAGATTAATTGCCAGCTTGTTTTGTGGGGGCCCAAACGAACCAATCATTTCAGCCACAGTTGTGTGGCAGACCCTGGCGCTGAAATGATTGGTTTGTTAAAGTGTGCATGTCCTGTTTATACAACATAAGGGTGGGTGGGAGGGCCCAAGGACAATTCCATCTTGCACCTCTTTTTTTTCTTTGCATTATGTACAGTTTGGGGCCTAGTTTTTCAAACTGCCATCCTGTCTGCCACTGCAGTTTCACGCCTAGATGGGTCACGTGTTTGTGCCGCCCACTCGTGTCGCTTAGCATAGTCATCCAGCTACCTCGGTGCAACCTTTTGGACATAAAAACACTATTGTGAGGTGTTCAGAATAGACTGGAAATGAGTGGAAATTAAGGTTATTGAGGTTAATAATAGCATAGGAGCAGAAAAACCTACAAATTCTGTGATTTTAGCTGTTTTTATGCTTTTTTTCAAAAAAATACAGATCCAAAACACAAAACCCAGAACCCAAAACACAGAAGGGTGGTTTTGGCAAAACCAATCCAGATCCAAAACACGAAGAAAGATCCAGATCCAAAACCAAAACACAAAACACGAAAAGTGGCCAGTGCGCACCCCTAGTGTGTATATATATGTATATATATATATATATATATATATATATATACACACATATACATATATCATGCCAGTACTCCTCTACACAATTATTGTACCTGTCCACATGCCTTCCTCCGAGATGCTCTCTCTTTCTCTATACATACATACTCCCCCTCAGTGTCCCTGCCCTCACCCTCCTTGTAACCCCCCTCTGTGTCCCTGGCGTCACTGTCCCTGTAACCCCACTCTGTGTGCCTGCCCTCTCCCTCCCTGTAGCTCCCCCTCTGTGTTCCTCCCTCACCCTCCCTGTAGCTCCCCCTCTGTGTCCCTCCCTCACCCTCCCTGTAACTCCCCCTCTGTGTCCCTGTCCTCACGGTAGAGCACGGCAGAGAAGAAAGTTGTCCCCTCACAAGCTTGCTGCACTTGCCATGCTTTGTAACTCCCCCTCTGTGTCCCTGTCTTCATCCTCCCTGTGATTCTACCCTCAACTGTCCTTGCCTTCATCCTCCCTGTAACTCACCCTCTGGAATGGGTATGAAATACTGCCAGCCGCATGGTTCGATTCCCGTCAGCGGCAGCCCAACAGGAGCAGAGTGCGAAGCAGCGGAAGCCCGACAGCGCTGGAAATCCCGATCGTGGATAGGTAAGTATCCATTAACCTAACCTAACCCCCCTAACCCTAACCCTCCTTAGGGGTGCCTAACCCTAACTTCTCCCCCAAGTGCCTAACCCTAATCCCCCCTCTAAGTGCCTAACCCTAACCACCCCCTTCCCCGCTACCTAAACCTAAGTCCCCCGGGGGGGTGCCTAACCCTAAGTCCCCCCCGAGGGTGCCTAACCCTAACCCTCCCTCCCCCTAGCCTAACCCTAATCCTCCCGGGGGGGTGCCTAACCCTAAGTCCCCCCCGGGAGCCCTAAACCTAACCCTCCCCCCCGCGGCTGTCCGCTTGCGGTGCCTGGCATCACTACGATTGTGATGCCGGGCGCCGGTCTCCCAGCATCGGGGAAATGCGGGCGTCTACATCTAGACGCCCGGAATTTCACCCTTGCCGGGATAAGACAGTCGGGAAGCCGGCTGCCGGTATTTAGGCAGTCGGCTTCCCGATTGCTTCCCCACCCTCTGTCCCTGCCCTCACCCTCCCTGTAACTCCCCCCTTGGTGTTCCTGCCCTCACCCTCCCTGTAACTCACACTGTGCGTCATCTTACTCTCAATATTCCTACCACTCATTCTAACTGTCACTTACTCTGACCGTCATTGTCCTGTTACTCAGTCACATTCACCTATGCATCACTCACACTGACCCGCAATGTCCCTACACTAATCAATTACAGTCCTGCCATTCACACTATCACTCAAGCTAAGTACCACACAAACACCCACAATGTTACCATCACACACTCACCCTAAAGGCTGGTATCCACTTGCCAACAATGAAGGACTGAACGATAAGGTTATCATTCAGTCGTTCATTATACTATACAGTGGATATTGTGCCTACAGTGAACGATATGTCATTCAGGGCAGGCACCCTCCCTCATCCACAAACATGCTCAACCTGACAATATCGTCAGTGTGACCGTCATGTTCAGGCAATGAGCGATGCCGACAACGACCAGCGGGAGCGCGCATCGCTGGTCGTTTCCAGCATATCCACTGCATGATTAATGAACAACTGAACGATAACAAAGTCGTTATCGTTCAATCGTCCATCTATATCGGCAAGTGGATATGCAGCTTAACACTCACGCTACGTAACACACAATGACCATCAATGTTCTCCATCACAAAAAATTTGCAGGATAGAACAGAAACAGACACAGACAGAGGGGAGGAGAGCGAGAGGGGGAAAGTGGAAGATGGGAGGGAAGAGAGAGACAAAGTAACGGGATGAGGGAGAATATCAGAGCAAAAAGAAAAATTGTGGAGGGAGAAAAGCGATATGGGGAAAAGACAGAGCGGAAAGTGAGAGATGAAATAAGAAGGGCAAGAGGGGAGGAAAAATGGGGCAGGAGAGAGAGAGAGTTGGAAAAAAATTAATTCTGGCAGCAATGGGGAAAGAAATTGTTCAAAAAACAAATAAAAAGAAAGCTAGGCAAAGCTGGCCATTACATTTAGATTGTGTGTGTATGTACTGTATATATGAAGATATTTTTAAATGTTAATTTTTGTGTGGATGTTTTTTTGCTTTAATGTGTATTTTGGGAAGAGTTTATTAGCCATATCCACACTAAGGGCCTGATTCAGACCCACTCGCGAGCGGCTGTCCGCTCGCAAGTGGGTCGATGTTATGCACTGAGCATGCGCACGACGGAGGGAGCTCCGTCGTGCGCATGCGCCAGACGCGACGAGCGAAGGAAAGTCCTTCGCTCGTTGTGTCCGATCAAAGGGGGCGTGCTGTCAATGTTGATTGACAGCACGCCCCCTTTGGTGGGCGTGCCGGGGGCGTGCCTCCCTGACAGGGGCGTTCCCACGGGAACGCCTCCCGTCAGAAGCCGGCCCACTGATATCACTAGTGATGTCAGTGGGAGTGATTTTGGCTCTGATAGAGCCAAAATCACTCCGGAGCTTGCGGTTGAAAACCTCAACCGCAGGCTCCGGCTCGCAATTTCGATGGTCGCGATGGTCTCGACCATCGCGGCCATCAAAAAGCACGCTCGTATAGCCTGTGGGTGGTGACCCACAGCTATACGAGCGTCCAGGAGGACGCTCCATGAAAATGGAGCCCGGCCCTCATTCAGAGCGTGCGCTCTGCTCAGAGCGTACGGCTCTGAATGAGGGCCTAAATTTTTACACACACACGTGAGATTCACACTGAGTTCTACGTAAAAAGCAAAGTGAAAGCGTCATTTTTTGCGTCCAACTCAGAATCAGGCCCAGTGAGGGGGGATCCCGCCCCCTCAACAGACTCCACCCCCTCAACAGACCCCGCCCCCATTTGGGCTGCTTCCATACATTTCCTGGGCTGGTTTTCCATCCCAATCCGCCCCTGGATAAATAGATAGATAGATAGATAGAGATGAGATAGATAGACAGACAGACATGAGACAGACAGACATGAGATAGATAGATAGATAGATAGATAGATAGATAGATAGATAGATAGATAGACAGACAGACATGAGATAGATAGATAGACATGAGATAGATAGACAGACATGTGATAGATAGGATAGATAGATAGATAGATAGATAGATAGATAGATAGATAGATAGACAGACATGAGATAGACAGACAGACATGAGATAGATAGATAGACAGACATGAGATAGATAGACAGACATCAGACAGACATGAGACAGAGAGACAGACAGACAGACAGACAGACATGAGAGAGACAGACAGACAGAGCCTGGCCAGACATTACACTGACCTGAGTTAATACTGACATGCTAGGCTGTTTTGCCTTCCCTCCTCAACTAGGTGCTTGACACTGCTTTGTAGTAGGACGGTTCAGGGGGCATAGCCTCGGTATAATGGGGCGGGGCTTCGGAGGTGGGCGGGGCTTAAGCGGGCCGAGGGTGGGCGGGGCTTTGGCCTGGCCTGTCGATCCTCCAAGAGGAGGAGAACGGGTGGGGTGGTTACAATGGACTAAGTTGTTTTTGGTAGCCATTAGGTGAGAGAGCTGACTGAGCTGTTCCTTAGTGTTGACAGGAGAAAAAAAAACAAAACACTTTTTTTTGCCTGCCTGCCTGCACTGCATTCTGTGTGGGCCTATTTTCAATGGGAGGCCTGGAGCTGTAGCTCCACCCGCCCCATTGTTAATCTGGCCCTGCTGGCACCTTATCACTTTCTTACCACTTTTCACTCAGTCTTCTAATACTGCTTAGTAAATAGACCCCTAAGGGAGGGGGAGTCGCGGGGGGGTCGCGAGCGCGGGGTGTGGGGCTTAGCAGCGGCTGGTCGGCACATGCTTGGGCACTTGTCACAGTATTTTTTGCAAAAATACCGTGATAAGGCTGCGGAGGGGATACGCAGGGACAGAGCTTTATCGCAAGCTCTATCCCTGCATGGAATTTTTTGTAAATCCCTGTGATATTGCCTGAATTCGCAATGCGAATTCACTCGGTAATATTACACTACAATCTGCATTTCAAATGTGGATTGTAGTAAATAGAGCCCTATAGGTGATGTCAGAAAATTCTCGCTGCTATAAGTAATATCAGACAATTCTCCTTACTGCTATAGGTGATATCAGACAATTCTTCTCGCTGCTATAGGTGATATTAGACAATTCTCCACGCTGCTATAAGTGATATCAGACAATTCTCTTTGCTGCTATATATGATATCACCTATAGCAGCGACAATTGTCTGATATCACCTATAGCACTAAGAATTGTCTGATATCAGACAACTCTCCTCGCTGCTATAGGTGATATCAGACAATTCTCCACGCTGCTATAGGTGATATCAGACAATTCTCCACGCTGCTATAAGTGATATCAGACAATTCTCTTCGCTGCTATATATGATATCACCTATAGCAGCGAGAATTATCTGATATCACCTATAGCAGCGAGGAGAATTGTCTGATATCACCTATAGCAACGAGGAGAATTGTCTGATATCACCTATATAAGAAACAAGGAGAATTGTCTGATATCGCCTATAGCAGTGAGGAGAATTTTCTGATATCACCTATAGCAGCGAGGAGAATTGTCTGATATCACCTATAGCAACGAGGACAATTGTCTGATATCATATATAGCAGCAAGAAGAATTGTCCGATATCATATATAGCAGCGAAGAGAATTGTCTGATATCACTTATAGCAGTGTGGAGAATTGTTTGATATCACATATAGCAGCGAGAATTGTCTGATATCACCTATAGCACTAAGAATTGTCTGATATCAGACAACTCTCCTCGCTGCTATAGGTGATATCAGACAATTCTCCACGCTGCTATAAGTGATATCAGACAATTCTCGCTGCTATAGGTGATATCAGACAATTCTCCTCGCTGCTATAGGTGATATCAGACAATTCTCCTTGCTGCTATAAGTGATATCAGACAATTCTCTTCGCTGCCAGGCACTGACCAGGCTTAGTAAGTGACCAGGCTTAGTACATGACCAGGCTGAGTAAGTGACCAGGATGAGTAACTGACCAGGCTGAGTAAGTGACTAGGCTTAGTAAGTGACCAGGCTGAGCAAGTGACCAGGCTTAGTAAGTGACCAGGCTTAGTAAGTGACCAGTGTCATGGCCAGGGTTTCTCGGCATGGTAGTTACCGGGTATTACCTGTGAGGTCATTATGGCGGGGGTCTCTGGCAGTGGTACTGGTGTTTGGTGAGGGGCATTGGCTGCGCGTGGTTCTGTTTCGTTGGCATGGGCACCGCAATCTTGCCTGTGGCCATGTGATTCCAGCTGTCCAATCCTAGAAGGTCATGTGCTCATTCCAGCCAGTCACAGCGTGGCACTGAGTATTTAGGAAGGTCCAGAGCCTTCCTTCCTTTGCCAGTGCAATGTGTTTCTCAGCTGCGGCTGAGAGAGAGTACCTGTGCCTTACCTGCCTGCTTGTTATACGCTTCTAGCCTGAACCCTGCCTGCTCCAACCTGCTGGACTTACCCTGCACCCTCCATATACCTTCTTTCCTGCCTGAGTACCTGAACCCGCTGTTTCCCTGCACCTTGCTTCATTTCACTCCCAGCTGGACTTCACTACCTCTACCTGCATCAGTTACAGCTCACCAAACCTGCATTCAGTTACAGCTCATCAAGCCTGCATTTAGTTACAGCTCATCATACCTGCATTCTGTTTTCAGCTCACCATACTTGTATACTGGACTGTTCCTGCCTGTCACTATCTGGACATTTTCTCATTAACCCCCACTACAGTTATCAAGTGCACTTTAGTGGGAATCGGTATGAAATACCACCGGCCGCATGGTTCGATTCCCGGCAGCGCCTGGCCGACAGATGAGCAGAGCCCGGCAGTGGAAGACCGACAGCGCTGGAAATCCCGATCGTTGCTAAGGAAAGTATATACTAACCTAACCTAACCCCCTAACCCTAACCCTCCTTAGGGGTGCCTAACCCTAACCTCCCCCAAGTGCCTAACCCTAATCCCCCCTCTAAGTGCCTAACCCTAACCCTCCCCTTCCCTAAACCTAAGGCCACCGGGGGGGTGTCTAACCCTAAGTCCCCCCCGGGGGTGCCTAACCCTAACCCTCCCTCTCCCTAGCCTAACCCTAACCCTCCCGGGGGGGTGCCTAGTCCTAAGTCCCCCCCGGGTGCCCTAAACCTAACCCTCCCCCCCCGCGGCTGTCCGCTCACGGTGACCGACATCCCTTCGATCGGGATGCCGGGCGCCGGTCTCCCGGCATCGGGGAAATGTCAGGCATCTACATATAGACGCCCGGCATTTCACTCTTGCCAGGATATGACATTCGGGAGCCGGTTTCCCGATTGTATACCCTTTAGTGCTATACCTGGACTTTTTCATTTTGCCATTCCCATGTCTTCTAAGTCACTTATTAAAAACTCCACTTTTTCATTTAAGTCTGCTTCTGTGTCTGCTCCTATCACCACCCAGGGTCCACAACAAATTCAGAACCTCACAACCAGGATGAGTAACTGACCAGCCTTAGTAAGTGACCAGACTTTGCAAGTGACCAGGCTGAGTAAGCGACCAGGCTTAGTAAATGACCAGGCTTAGTAAGTGACCAGGCTGAGTCAGTGACCAGGCTGAGCAAGTGACCAGGCTGAGTAAGTGACCAGGCTGAGTAAGTCTCAGCTTACACATCCTGGCCAAAAACTCAAACATGGCGATGGTGATACGAGGCAGCGTCTACGGAGGCTGTAGACAGATCACAAATACAATGCAGGAGGTGGCTATTACCTATAGACACATCCTGCTGCATTTAAACTTTGTTGAATGGTATTGGACTTGCGGCTGTGCAATTGTCACAAGCCGCCGCACTGCGAATGCAGGACGAGAAGAACGTCGGGCGAGCATTCGCTGAAACTCCTCCTACCTCCTGTCCATCATTCTGGGAGTTTTCCGGATTGGCTCCTGCATCTGTATCCTGCTGGTGCGAACGCTTCCCTGATGCCGGTGATAGCGTTTCACGTGTTTCCAGTTCTGGCACTGTCTCCTGTAATCCAGTCGAAGTTCCCAGTATCCAGTCAGCTTTGTTGTTCCTGCCATTTGTGTCATCTAGGTCGGCACGGCCACTTTTTTTTTATGGAGCGGCCTCCTGGCCACTCGCATTGCTGTGGGTTGCCACACACAGCTAATGCGAGCGGCCAGGATGATGGTCGCGATGGTCAGGACCATCGTGACCATCGGGGTTGCAACGAGACCCTTGTGGTAGGGTCTCGTGGCCGCAAGCCCCAGAGAGCTTTCGGCTCAAACAGAGCCAAAAGCTCTCCCACTGACATCACTTATAATGTCAGTGGGGCCGCCCCCAACCGGTAGGTGTTCCCATGGGAATGCCTCCGTCTGGGCAGCCAACCCCCCAACCGGCCCACCAAAGGGGGCGTGCTGTAACTCAACATCGACAGCATGCCCCCTTTGGTGCGAGACCCGGAGCGACGGATTGCCCGTCACTATCCGGGAGTCCTGCGAATGCGCACAACGGAGCCGGCTCCGTTGTGCGCATCTGCTCTGGGCCACCGTCGACCCGGTTGCGAGCGCTCAGCGCTTGCGACCGAGTCTGAATCAGGCCCTGAGTACGCAATCCTGTGTACTGCCGCTAGTGTCATCCCGGCGGCACTTAGCACATCTCAGCGTCGTAATTGCGCAAACCTGTGTACTGCCACTAGTGTCATCCAGGCAGCAATTTGCGCATTCCAGTGTCATCTAGCCAAGTTTACCAGCCCTCAAGGCTGCTACACAACCCAAAGGCTGCTACTCGGCCCAAAGGCCGCTTCTTGCCGAGTTTACCAGCCCTCAAGGCTGCTACACAGTCCAAGGGTTGCTATTCGGCCCAAAAGCCGCATCTAGCCAAGCGTTCCAGCCCTCATGGCTGCTACACAGCCCAGAGGCTGCCACACTGTCCAAAGGCTGCTACTCAGCCCAGAGGCTGCATCTTGTTATTTGGCCCACAGGCCACTACTTTGCTACATCCCAGCCTTCTAGGCTGTTGCTGGACTGAGTTTTTGGGTAACCCTGGCAAGGTGAAGGCCATCTTGGATTGGGATCAGCCCACTACGTTGAAGGCCATCTAACAATTCCTGAGCTTTGTGAATTATTATCCCAGATTCATTAAAGCCTTCTCCATCGTTGTGCCCATCGTAGACCTGACTAAGAAAGGAGCTAAGGTCGCTAATTGGTCGGCTACTGCCATTCAAGCCTTCAGGATGCTCAAGAAGGCTTTTGCTCCAGTTCTTCGATCTCCAGATCCAGAGTTGCCATTTGTCATTGAGGTGGATGTGTCTGAAGTTCTCACTCCATCATTTGCGATTGTGTGTGCTGCTGCTAGTGTCATCCCGGAGACACTCGGTGCATATCAGCATCCTGAGTACACAATCCTGTGTACTGCCGCTAGTGTCATCCCGGCGGCACTTAACACATCTCAGCGTCGTAATTATGCAAACATGTGTACTGCCGCTAGTGTCATCCAGGTGGCACTTTGCGCATCCCAAATTAATCTAGCCAAGTTTACCAGCCCTCAAGGCTACTACACAGCTCAAAGGCTGCTACACAGCCCAAACGCTGCTACTCGGCCCAAAGGCCGCATCTAGCCAAGTTTACCAGATATCAAGGCTGCTACACAGGCAAAAAGGTTGCTACTCAGCCCAAAGGCACATCTAGCCAAGTGTTCCAGCCCTCAAGGCTGCTACACAGCCCAGTGGCTGCTACTCATGCCAAAGGCCGCATCTAGCCAAGTTTTCCAGCTCTCAAGGCTGCTACACAGCCCAAAGGCTGCTACTCAGCCCAAAGGCCGCATCTAGCCAAGTTTTCCAGCTCTCAAGGCTGCTACACAGCCCAAAGGCTGCTACTCAGCCCAAAGGCCGCATCTAGCCAAGCGTTCCAGCCCTCAAGGCTGCTACACAGCCCAAAGGCTGCTACTCGGCCCAAAGGGTGCATCTAGCTAAGTTTACCTGCTCTCAAGGTTGCTATAGAGCCCAAAGGCTGCTACTCAACCCAAAGGCCACATCTAGCCAAGTTTACCAGCTCTCAAGGCTGCTACACAGTCCAAAGGCTGCTACTTGGCCCAAAGGCTGCTACTCGGCCCAAAGGCCGCATCTAGCCAAGTTTACCAGCTCTCAAGGCTGCTACACAGCCCAAAGGTTGCTACTTGGCCCAAAGGCCGCATCTAGCCAAGCGTTCCAGCCCTCAAGCATGTTACACAGCCCAAAGGCTGCTATTCGGCCCAAAGGCCGCATCTAGCCAAGTTTACCAGCCCTCAAGGCTGCAATACAGCCCAAAGGCTGCTACTCGGCCCAAAGGCCGCATCTAGCCAAGTTTACCAGCTCTCAAGGCTGCTACACAGCCCAAAGGCTGCTACTCGGCCCAAAGGCCACATCTAGCCAAGCGTTCCAGCCCTCAAGTCTGCTACATAGCCCAAAGGCTGCTACTTGGCCCAAAGGCCACATCTTGCCAAGTTTACCAGCCCTCAAGGCTGCTACACAGCCCAAAGACTGCTACTCAGCCCAAATGGCGCATCTAGCCAAGTTTACCTGCTTTCAAGGCTGCTACACAGCCCAAAGGCTGCTACTCGGCCCAAAGGGCGCATCTAGCCAAGTATTCCAGCCCTCAAGGCTGCTACACAGCCCAAAGGCTGCATCTTGTTATTTGGCCCACAGGCCACTACTTTACTACATCCCAGCCTTCTAGGCTCTTGCTGGACTGCGTTTTTGGGTAACTATCCCTACAAGCCCTAACAGCAATACCGTCCATCTCTGAGTCAGACTCATAAATGTTACCTTATTACAAATCTTATTAAATTACAGTCATAAATGTTCTTCTACAATTATCTTTACTTGCACTGTTATATTTGATATCTTAAAATTATTATTATTATTATTATTATTATTATTATTATTATTATTATTATTATTTTTAAGGATGCAATTTAATCCCCAATAAAATCAGAAATCAGATCACCTATGTTTGATCATTTTAATAACCAAACACTTCAAAACAATTGTTACAATTATAATAGAGGAGCATTCATGGTGGATGCCTGTGACACAGAGCTGTGAGGGAGACCAGACTCCCACAATTAACTCAATGCAGATATGACTTCAGGTGACTTTGCTTTTTGTGAGTTAGGATGACCATTCAATTTATAAAGCGTTAGGCAGAAATATGAATTATTGCTGTTATATGCCATTACTGTACACGGCCAATGGAATCTCATCAGCACTGGTTGGGTACATAATGCCAGCATTCGGGATGCCACTGTTAGAACCTGATGCTGGTACCCCAACAGAGTTAGGATACCGACACCAGTCGGTAGGTATCCTAACCCTAACCCTCCCTACCTGCAGCCTAAACCTGTCCCTCCCCCCTCGTGCCTAAACCTAATCTCCCTCCCAGAGCCTAAATCTAACCCTCCCCCCTAGTGCCTAACCCTAACCCCTAACCCTCCTCCTAACCCAACTACTTACCGTCAGGTTGCCGGAAGTCGGGGTGCCAGCGCTGGGATTCTGAGCGCCAGCATCTTGAGAGCCGGGATAGTGACTACATCCCATTGGCATTTGCAGAGCAAAATCGTACTGTTTACATTATACAAATTGGTGTAGTACTCACTTTGTATCAAGCTCCAAGTGTTTCCCCCACCTCTTACATTGTACTCTGGCTTGGACATAGTCAACTTTACCTTTTGTTTCAGGTCACTGTGGGGGAGATTTATCAAATATTGGAGAGAAATAAAGTGGAGAGAGATAAATTACCAACTAATCAATATTCTGTCATTTATTTTGTCTAGCACAGCCTGGAAAATGACAGATAGAAACTCATTGGTTGGTAATTTATCTCTCTTCACTTTATCTCTCTCCAGGAATTGAGAAATCTTCCCCTTACTCAGGGGCGCCGAGAGAGGGGGGCGGGTACTAATTACCCGGGCCCGAGTTTGCTGGAGGGGCCCAGGTCCGGCACCGCTCTCCCCCCCTTTGACATCACAGCAGCCCAGCACACGCTGCTGTGTGCTGGGCTGCTCTGGGAGACTGCTCACGGCTGCTAAGAAGCAGCCACATCAGTCTCCTATGCCTGTGGGGGGAGTGATCAAGCTGATTGTGCCCCCTACTGGTTATGTGCCGGGCTGAGGGGGCCCATAGCACCCCCCTCCCTAGCGCGCAGTGCCGGCTTTTACCTGAGGGGACGTGGCCACGCCTCCCGTGGTTAGGCCACGCCCCCTTTACATGGGCCTGGCTCTTGGCGGGCCTGCCCGTATGTTATTTGTACCACAACCCCTTCAATGTATGGCGCTGAGTAATACATCAGATAATAATAATAATAATAATAATAATAATAATAATAAATAATAATAATAAAACTATTCTTGTGTTAAACTTAACACATTCCCTTTAATACTCCACAGTACTGTAAGTGAAAGTTTTTGCTTCACAACCACTGACTAACTGACTACTAATGTTATATTCTGGATCCTTCTCAACCTCCTCCCTTCCCATTTGCATGTACTATGTATCAAAGATGTAAATGAGACATGCTTTATACAAATCTTCAAGGAGAAGCATTAACTTTCTAACAGCAAATCTTTTTTAGCATAAAATTTATTGTCTTATTCCGTCACTACACCTCTTCACTCTTGACTTTGCCATTTTCAATTTGCCATCTTTTTGCAGACCTTATAACATTGTGTTTATCCACCTATAGTTAATTTTTAACATTAGTCTGTTGTGACTAGTACTATGGAGGAATTCCCTGCCTTGGACCTCTGTCATCACTGACAAATTAATCAGCCTTGTTTGAAAAGTGTAGTCATCGCAGCCACAAACGGCCTAAGTGCGAGTGTAGACAACACCTAAGTGTCAACATGAATGAAGCTTGGTAACTTTATATTTATTACTGAGGTTTCCACTGTGCTACTCAGGGTAACGTTAATCACATATGAGCCAAACCTAAGCTCAGAATTACTTACAAATTCTGCAACATGCATGTGGGTGGCCGAACTGGATGAAAATCACACATCAACCACTTCTGGACCACTTCGGCCCTTTAGTGTGGTTTGAAGATGAAGGCACGTACAGGTCTATAAAAATTATTGTCCAACAGCATTTATGAGCATGAACATTTAAGATCACTATACTGATATAAGTAACTATATTAATATGTGTATGGACAGTTTAAATCTTACTTATGCTTGCTCTTGACACAGATCAACTACTAACTTGAGAAGCTATCTAATATTGAAAATGATATATTTTCTTAATATAGTCCCCACATCTTGCAAATACCTGTGATGGATGGGGAAAGGGTGGGGGGTAGGTTTGGAACCTAGTGAAAAGAGCTGCCAACAGTAGAAGTACATCCACGTAGGGATGGACATCAGGAGCCGATGGTGAGCAGCCATCAATGTTTCCGTTTTCATGCAAGTACTTTTTTAAATCGAACTGCAAATATTCAATGGTTGCCAGCCACTGGATGCAGCTTTCCAATGCACACACGATGGCTGGCTGCATCTGTGCAGTGGTGGACACCCTGAAGTGTCTGCAGCTCAGCTAATGTGTTTATGCTCGAAGCTCTGAGTGCTTCTGAGCATGCATACACTAAAACAATCAATGGTTATACCATTGAATGGTTGCGATGCGTGATTTAATGTCAGAAACCCAGCAACCATTCCATGCCAAGCTTCCGATGTCCATCTCTACATCCAAGGCAGCCTTGGGTGCTATAAGCTACAGTTCCCAGGAGGACCATGGTGCCTGGACACAGGATATGACATCAGAGCCCAAAAGCCACAAGGGAAGATCAAGGAATAATGCAGGAGTGTAGCACAGGATGAAGTAAGCACAGCCATTGCCAGTTCAATCCCCTTAGGAGACTTGAAAAGCTGCACAGCCTGCTGAAGTGAATTAAATACACATTAGTGAGAGTAAGTACTGTATACGCAACTGCCGTAAAGTCAGATAGGAGAAGAGTGTACACTGCACTTAGAGACTGTAGGACATGAGAACGGCCAAATATGGCCAAGACAGAGCTGAAAATCTCACCAAGCAAGGTGCACTTTTAAAAGAAAAAAAGACAATCTTACAAGACTGCAAGTGATGTCCAAAGAGCTGACAATCAGAAAGAGTTAACATATTGTTAGAGGTAGATGCTACATTATAACTCTCTAATTTTTTAGAGGGAATTATCAATCCCAGAGAGAAGTTTGTCACTGAGGGGCTGTAGCAACTCCAACATGCAGGCATAGGCCCGTATTCAATATTTTTCGTGGCTGCGATACTTTTTCGCCTGCCCGACTTTTCGCCTACATCACGTGTTTTGCAAGCGAAAAAGTATCGCGCGCGTCCCCGCTTATCCCCGTATTCAATTTGAAAGGATGCGAAAACGGCACTCGGCGAAACTGAAACAGGCGAAAAGTGCTGTCAGATTTGGGGAATTCAGCTTGACACCCCCTAAAAGATGCCCTGCTGAAGGTATTTGGCCACTTTAAATGGTCTCACTAGGTGGTTTATAGCGTTTTTGCAGAAGCGGTGAAGAATACCATTTAGCAATGTTTTTTGAAGAAAATAACTAGTCCCAGCAAATTTGGGGGGAATCGGTATGAAATAACGGCTGACACATGGCCGGCAGTTCGATTCCCGACAGCGTCAGTCTGACAGATGCAGAGAACCCGGCAGCGCCAGCCCGACAGCTCTGGAAATCCTGATCGTCCCTAGGTAAGTACAAACTAACCTACCCTAACCCCCCCTAACCCTAACCCTCCTTAGGGGTGCCTAACCCTAACCTCCCCCCCTGTGCCTAACCCTAATCCCCCCTCTAAGTGCCTAAACCTAATCCCCCCTACCCCGCTGCCTAACCCTAACCTCCCCCCGGGGGTACCTAACCCTAACCTCCCCCAGGGGTACCTAAACCTAACCCCCCCTTACCCTAGCCTAACCCTAACCCTCCCGGGGGGGTGCCTAACCCTAAGTCTCCCCCGGGCGCCCTAAACCTAACCCCCCCCCGCGGCTGTCCGCTCGTGTCGCCCAGCATCCGTTCGATCGGGATCGGGTCTCCCGGCGTCGGAAAAATGACAGGCATCTAGATTTAGATGCCTGTCATTTAACCCTCACCGGGATAAAGCAATCGGGAAGCCGGCTGTCGGGCTTACGTCAGCCGGTTTCCAAATTGAATACCATTTGGAGTACTTGAAAATGGGGGGTAGCAGATTTAAAAGTTGCTAAAGTGTAGTTAAAAAAATTGTGAAAAATCCACCTGCCGCAAACACCTACAATGGAAAAAACACCTGGGGAATACTTGTGGACCCCCCTTGAGTCTATTTTGCTAGTTTTTAACTTTGTCCCCCAACTTTGTTTTTTTTCGCCCCCAAACTGAAAGCCATTTTTTGGGGTGTCCTTAAGTTTTTTTTAAATATTTTGTGACACAGTTTACCTTTGGGGGACTGTCTAAAAGCTGCAATGTTGCACCCCAAAACCGCATTTCTGCACTTTTTTTTCCGCCTGCTATTCATAACGCGAAACTTTTTCGCCTATTACATTGCATGGACTAATTGAATACGGCAATACTTTTCCGCCTGGCGAAATGACATCATCAGTGAAACCTTTTCGCCGATCTCGGCTTTTCGCCTCAAATTGAATACGGGCCATAGTAAGGAAGCTGTATGCTATGTGCTCTGCATTGCAGGATCCTTGCCACACATGAGTATTGGAGTTGGTACACCAGTACCTAAAAAATGGGAATGTGAGTACTAGATATGGGAAAACAGAAAGCCTAAGGGCCTGATTCAGACCCGCTCGAGAGCGCATAGTGCTCGCAAACAGGTCGATGGTGGGCTCCGGGGCTCGCAACAAAATGGTTTTGTAGGCGGGGAGGGGGGGTGGCTGAACAAACGGAGGCATTCCCGAAGGAACGCCTGCCGTTTGTGGGCGGCCCTACTGACATCACGATTGATGTCAGTAGTGGACCTCCTGCTCTATTAGAGCAGGAAGTCCATTTGGGCTTGCGAGACCTGAGACCCCACCACAGGGTGTCCCCGCAAGCCCGATGGACGAGATAATCGCGACCATCTCCTGCCCGCTCGCACTAGCTGTGGGTGGGCACCCACAGCTTTGCGAGCGGACAGGAAAAAAAAAAAATTCCTCCACGCCCTAATTCAGAGCGTGCGCTCGCAAATAGCGAGCGCCTCTGAACCAGGCCCTAAGTTCTCACTGAGCCTGCACACTGTTCCTATGCGTATTGTCAAGTCAATCAATTCAAAGGTTTGTCCATGATTGAGCAACAGACATACAACGTCTCATTTTTAAATATTAGTATGCATTAGTGTAGGGACCACAGCTCTCATTGTTTTCATCATATTCTAAGTAACCATATTCAATATTATGATTCTTCAGAGTTGCTACTAAGTCACCTATGCATATTATATTAATTATATTACTATTTATACTTCACCTTCTTCAAATAAACTCAATTATGATCCAGAGTACTGGTATATACTTGCCTTTAGTTGAAGTTTCTCCATCTTATCTACAGTATACCGCTAATATGCATTCACTGGTATCAGGGTGTACACCTGTAGCCTTATTAAGAGTACTTTTTGATATGTGTATACTGTTACATTCTTCAAATAGAGAAACTAATATATTACTCTACTCTGAAATAAGCTGTGCATTAATGTAAACCCTCATAATGTTAAAATCCTTTACATAAAACCTCTTAATCATCATACCAACTTAAAGTAATACATTGCAAGGTAATGCAACTATATAAAATTAACACTAATCGTGATTCATACCCAATTACTATCAGTATCACAGGTACTCGCCCTGTTCTTAACAGGACAGGTAACTTACTTCTGCATTTTGCAGGTGAAAAGCAGCAAAGTAAAAACATAATGTCTGTCATTTTGATGAAACCAAGGTTCATTAAACCTTCGCAGCTGAGACTTTTCTCACCCCTATGCTGAACCTATTTTGGCACTTTTTGGACTAGTCACTTTCCAACATCAATATCAGGAAATTATTTATGTAGGTCCTACACAAAATGATTCCATATCTTTTTTTCAGAAGACTTTGAATTTTTGAAACATACCATTAGTCTGCTACAACAACTGTCACAGCAAAAAAAGTACCCAAAATAACCAAAAAAGTATTTTTGGTTGAAATTGCAATATACAGTAAAAAGCAGATTTGTGTATTTAGGGGGTGATCTTGGCATTATAACCCCTCATTTCTGGATTTGTTAATGCTTTCTGTAGTGTAGGGTGTTATTGCCTGATGATCGCAAGTTTGATCTGGGTTTTATAAACCCTGTCCCCAACTATGGGCTCTCTAATTTTCTCTCTATTGCAGGTTGTTATCTTCTGGTGATCACATTACCAATAAATAATAAATACTAAGGAGTCAGAACATTGCAGATGTAGTTATCATTGCTTTTTAAGCCAAATTGTTGGATCTTCTCCACCGAGCTGCTGATATATATATATATATATATATCAAACCTTCTAAAGAGTGGAGAGGTTGACAAGTGGTTAATTTGTCCCTAGCAACCAATCATCTTCTAGCTATGATTTATCAAGTACACAGTGGCGGATTTAGGTGATGGATGGGGCATTTATAGGAAGTCCCCCACCCCTCTCTTCTTTATTATGATCCTCGGATTGGATTGCTGTCTGTGTGATCCAAGGAAATGTTAGGGAACTGCCCCAGAGACCACTACCCCAGTGCGCAGCCGCAGATGAGAAGACAGGAAGTGTGTTCTGAGCAACTGCAGAGGATGTGGGATGGAGCGTGATGCAGCACAGGAGCCTGTCACAGCCACACAGGACACAGCAAAAAGGTAAGAGCCTGCCATGTAATGGGGCAATGAGACAGGTGTGGGGGCAAAGTGATTATGAGAGGGGGGCGTAGGTGCAATGTGACTGCAATGGGGGTGGGTTCAGAGAGATTGGGAAACAGTGGGCCTCATATTGTCACAATTGGTGTCAGCGAGCTACCTGTCTCAGGTGGTGATCGGGTTTCAACGGAGGCCGGCATGACTGGAACCACAGATGATGTAGATAGCTCTATTTACAAGACTTGTGTAGCAGTGAAAACTGCCTTTGATGATAAATGACAGGAACTGGAGGGACCAGACTGGGACCGGCAGGAAGACTTGTTGAATTGAACTGATGAACTAAGAACTTGACTCTGGACTGGAACAACGTGGACTGAACTGATGAGCTTGGAACTTGACTCTGGACTGGAATAATGTGACAATGGCTGAAGGGAAGTCAGGTAATGCTGAGATGAGGGCTAAATCTGGAATTTCTATGACAAAGGCTGGAACTCAGGTACAGGCTGGATTGGAAAATTGGGAATAACAGGTTTCAGGAAGGAATGGGTAGGTTTGGGAATTCTAGGTTCAGGAAGGGAGTAGGTAGGTAAAAGGGGCAGGAGTTGATCCACAGCAGGAAGCAAGGCAGGGTGACACGATGCAGGTTTACAGAGTGCCAGGGACCAACCAGGAATAGGACTAGCAGCAGAGCACAAGCCAGGTATTGCTGTAACAGGACGTCTGGATGCCAGGTATTACTGTAGCAGGTTTTCAGGATGCACCAGGGGATGCTGTCAGCAGGCTTACTGGATTGCCCGGTTTAGCTGTAGCAGGTTTTCTGGATGCACCGGGGGTTGCTGCCAGCAGGTTTACTGAATTGCCAGGTATAGCTGTAACAGGTTGTCTGGATTGCACCAGGGGTTGCTGTAGCAGGTTTCAGGGATACACTTGAATGCAGAAACAGCATGAACCATACACCACGGGAAGATGAGATGTTCAGGCCCAGAATGCTATCAGGGGAGGATATATATACCATGGGTCTGGCAGCAATTGGTGGATACGGACAGGTGGTCTGGTAGTAGCATTCTGAGTGGTGGAAGGCACAACATACAGAGGGAGTATTCATCTCTGCAGCTCTGAGAATCAGAACCACACCTGCGATTCCAATCAGGGCTAGGAGTGCTCACAGACAGAGGAGAGGCCAGGTGCAATAATCACTGTGACAGGAATGCATAGAGAAGTCAGAGCAGATCCCCCAGGAGAACTACACACACAGATCCATGGGGCAGCTGACAGGGGTAAGCAGGGCCGCCATCAGGGGGGGTCTGCCGGTACTCTAGTACCGGGCCCGGAGAGAGAGGGGGCCCGGCTGACAACGGCAAGAAATGCATCGGGCGGCAGGCAGGGAGAAAGGGCATCAGCGGCGGTGCCGCTGTGGCATTTGATCTATGGACTGGAGCTAGCCGTGACTACCAATCAGGAGCAGCAACTCCTGATAAGCCAATCAGGAACGGCTGCTCCTGATTGGCTGCCGTTCCGCGAGCCAATCAGGAGCAGCAGCTCCTGATCAGCCAATCAGGAGTGGCGGATGCCATTCCGCGAGCTGTGATTGGCTCGCGGCCGGCTCCATTAGATCAAATGCTACAGCGCCGCTGATACTCGTGGCCGGCTCCAGTGTTGAATGCCACAGCGATTATGCTCTTTCGTTCTCTCTGCCTGCCGCCTGGTGCACTCCTTGCAGTTGCCAGCCGGGCCCCCTCTCTCTCAGGACAAAAGAATGAAGAAAGCAGGTATGCTGACCCTGCCCTGTGTCCTCCTCTCTCTTGTCCAGCTAGTCTTCCTTGCACTGTACCCCCGGGTACAGCCAGACTTTCCTGCAGCCCCCCCCCACAGTACAGCCAGCCTTTCCTGCAGCCCCCCAGTTCAGCCTGCCTTGCCCTTCCCCACCCCCAGTCCAGCCAGCCTGCTAAGTCCAGTCAGCCTGCCTTTCCTGCCCCTCCCCCAGACAAGCCAGCCTTCCCTATGCCCCCCCAGTCCAGCCAGCCTGCCTTGCCCCTACCCCAGTCCAGCCAGTCTTCCCTGTGCCCCCTCCTAGCCTAGCCAGCCTGTATTACCTGCACCAGTCCGGCCAGCCTTCCCTGCAACCCCCCCCATGTCCAGTCAGCCTTCCTGTCTTCTCTGCCCCTCCCTTACTGTCCTTTGCCCCCCTAGTCCAACCAGCCTTCCCTGCCCTTTGCCACCCCAGTCCACCCATCACAGCCCAGTGCCCCCGTGTCCAGTCTTCCCTGCCCTGTCCCACCCCACTGCCCACTCCACCATGCGTAGCCTTCCCTGGTTTACCCGCCATTTGAGGCAACAACCCTGATATAGCTCTGCCCACATTATCCACAGCTCCGCTCAACTATGACCTATACCCGGGGGGGGGGGCCTGCCTACTTTGTTGGTACCGGGCCCCAGAATTTCTGATGGCAGCCCTGGGGGTAAGTCTCAAGGCAAAAAGGTGACAACTAGACAGGGTCATGACACATTTGTAATGTGACTGCTATGGGGGTGTGGGGGACAGCGATTTGTAGAGAAGGGGGTTCAGAGGGCAATGTGAATTGATATGGAGGTGGAGGGACACAGAATTGGAGAAAAGGGCACTCAAAGGGGTAATGTGACTACTATGGGGAGTGGGGTTCAAAGAGATTTGAAGAAAGAGGACTCGAGGTAATGAAACTGCTTGCTGTAGTGGGGGACGCAGAGAGATATGGAGGTAGGGGGCAGTGAGAGAGCTATAGAAGGGCCAGGACCGAATAGAGCGTGGGCGGACCTAGGTAATGTAGGGGACATGGCCTAATTGTTGAGGCGTGGCCATTCCAGCTACATATAAAATATGAAAAAATAGTATGTCCTGTGCTCCCCTCAGTAAGGGGCAAATCCAGGGGGAGGGGTGACCAGTGCAATTGCTTCTCCCCCCACACATCATGCAGGTGCAGGCAGAGGAGACTGCAGGTGGCAGCAGCCTCCCTGGACCTGCCGCAGCCCAGCACACAGCAGGACGGGCTGGGGTCTTTAGGTGATGAGACAGCTATAGAGGGGATGAGGCAGAGATATGTAGGTAAATCAGAGAGCTATGTAGGGTTCAATAAAGAACTATGGATGGGGTTATTAGAGAACTATGAAGAGATAGTGAGAGTAGGAGTGAGAGTTATTAGAGAACTATGAAGAGATAGTGAGAGATATGGAGGGGGTAATAATGACACATATGGAGGGAGTGGGCTATAAAAAAAACATTTGCATGCTAATGCTTTATGTTGGTTGGCAGTGGGAGATTAAGGGGAGAGGGCCAATTAATGGCCCACTAGCAAACCATTAATTTACAGGAGGACTGGTTGGCAGGAAAGGGGACTGGAATGTTCACTCATTGGGGGGAATTTAATTCTGCGCAATGGACACACTGTGTAATTCGTAAATGGCACACTGCTGGCATTGCAAGGTTTTCTTGTGGGAAAACTTGCAATGTCAACACTACTGTAAATGGTCGATATGTTCTCAGCAGCGGCACATTGCACAGAGTTGAATTTCCCCATTGTTTGGCTTTTCAAGAGAAGTTTATTACATATATCATTTCCAGACAAGCCAGTAAACTTCCAGGCTTTATACAGGCCCAACGGAACTTAGAAAAGGATCACGCAGCTGCAGCATGATCTCAAGGTGGCAAGTACCTTGTTTATTGTATGTACTTTTTGCTGTTGTATGGGAATAGGCAGTTCGACAATCATTATGTTGACACTGCAGATGTCGGAGTATGCCGAAAACTTTCATATGTTACTAAAAGCAGCATGTTTAAAGTTATACTAGCGACGCCGTTAAAATACTAGGGTATTAATGTTTTCGGTATATTGGTCCCGGCATCGAGGCAGACATCTGCAGTGTTCATATAATGATTGTTGATAATCCCACTGCATACCATTGTATGGGTGTTCTTTCACATAGCAACAAGACAGACCGCCAAGCACTTGACTCCACCAATAATGCATCTATATTTATTGTGGGCGCATGGTGACATGCATTCGTTCACATGGCCGCACTCCCTGTGGCTCTTCTCTCCATTGCCCAATTATGGTGCTCAGCCTGTCATTTATTTTCTGGATCCACCACTGCAAGTATAAGCTATAAAATGATAGCTAGAAGCTGATTAGATGCTATGGGCAACTTCTCCACTGGTCCACTTTTAAGCTCTTTAAAAGGTTTGATATATTTCCCCCTTAGGCTTGAGACAAACATTAACTGTGGGGTTCATAGAAGCTTCTCCTCCTAATGCCCAGAACAGTTCTAATCCCAGTGTGTGGGGCAGTGGTGTAAGTTCCTACCAGGCGCCCGTAATATTAGATATTTGTTGGTGCCCCCTCCATCTGCTCGCATTCACAACCAACACCACAGTCCCAGCAGCAGTCACACACACTCTTCCTAAACCACATTCTCTATCAATACCCCAGCAGCACACAGTCATACACTCTCCTCACTCTACATTCACTTCCAACATTCCAGCAGCATCCAGACACACATTCTCACACCCCTCTCCTCTCCACATTCACTTCCAACACTCCAGCAGCATCCAAACACACTCTCCTCCCCCTGCATTCACTACTAACATCCCAGCAGTACCAAGATAAACACTCTCTCCCCTATTTTTACTGCCAACACCCCAGCAGCACCCATACACACACTATCACCCCCCTCCACATTCACTTCCAACATCACAGCAGCACCCAGACAAACATTCTCCTCCCCCTAAATTTAATAGCAACACCCCTGGAGCACCCAGACACCCTCCTGCATTCATTACTAATATCCTAGCAGCACTCAGACACACAATCTCTCTCCTGCATTTACTGCCAACATCTCAGCAGAACCCACACACTCTCCCTCCATGCATTCACTGTCATGCCAAAATCCTAGCAGAAGCTCTCAGGCACACACTCCTTTCCCAATTAACTACCAACACCCCAGCACACAAACATTACCTGTTGCTGATTAGGGTCTACCATTCTTACTATTTGCTTCTCCCAGAGCAGCAAATAGCAAGTGGACCATGGCACATTCTCCCTGGGCTCTGGTGGACCGTGGCACATGCTCCCTGGTCACCCTGCTTATTCTTGCTCTGGGGTGCAAAAGGCAGACCCTGGAACAATGGAGTAGATCAGTATGCCCCCATCAGGGCTGGCTCCCAGAGGCGACCGCCTTCCATTGTCTCCTATATTTATGCCCCTGGTGTGGGGGAGTTTCTGGACAATGGGAAATCACCATAAAGATGCACTTTCTGCTTAAGAGTCATTTAAAGTGGCCTAGCTGTGATTCTATGTATTCCCATCATTATTGCTGTTTATCCAGTAATTGTGTTGAAATCCTGTTGTCTTCAGTTATTGACATTGCAATATATCAGGTCAGTGCTCACAGGTATTGGGGATGTGTATAACCAGTAGCTGCTTCCTCAGGAAATGTCTCAATTTCCTTATTTACTCTATACAGATTTTGGGGTTGGAGGGTAGCGCTCTATGGTAACTGAGATGTGATTACAACCGGTACATGGCAGATGCGGAACATACACTTAATGTCATATAATGCAGTATGTTATGGTTGCTTTGATTAATATCTGAACCACTATCTGTCAAATACTTACAGTATATGTATTTATTATTTCTCTAGATCAGTGTATGTCAATTTAGACCTAGTGGGCAATAGCTGTAGACTTGTCCTCAAGTTATAGGTGTTTCAGGTGGGCAATAACTGTAGGCTGTGTCTTGATCAGATTATAGTATTAAGAATAGTCCAAACTATTTGTGAATCAGGTGGGCAAAACCTGTGGGCAGAATGTTGTTATCAGGATCAGTCCAATAATAGTATATCGGGATCAGTTCAATATTGTTAAAATCGGGTGGGCAAAAACTGTATACCCATCACACAAAGTATTATGAGATAGGATAACTACACATAGGAACACATAGGCCTGAAGAGAGAACACAACTCATGTGCAGGTTCTGCTTTACAGAAAGTGATAAAAGGCAAGGTGACCTGAACCATGGGATTTACCATCCCTTCCCCCACCATTCATTGTGATGTCTATTTTTGTTTTATTCAAATATTGTCATTGTATTGTCTTTTTACACGTAACTGCTGAAACACTTACCATTTACTGGTGAAACACAGAGGATAATATATTTGTCACAGCTTGATGAATTTACATGATTTTTTTACAATAGGTATCAAGCTGTAAAATAATGTGTACATCCCCTATACGTCTGCATACATCGATGCCAGGAACAAATGATTGGTAACAATTATAGAATCCGTTATTATTTTATCTTCCAGATGTGCTACATTTGGTTTAGGCCCTAACACAAATTCTCCCATATTGACTAAACGCCAAGTTGAGTGAAATAAATGATAGTTTATACAGTAATGTCACCTTAAATTGATCATAAAATGTTAGGAAAAGGATTGTGTTAATAAGATATCAATTGGAAGTAGTGATAGAGAGCCAGCCAAGACCTATCTACATTTTCTCTCTCTTTTCATAATCTAATCCTCAACTCAAACATGCAATTAGTGCCCTCCTCGCCCCTGCATACAAAGTAACCTGATTTCTACAGCTTTCCCTGTGCAATCCGTTTAGCAATGCAGCTCGTAATGAATATGTACATTTTCAAGACCTTCCTGAGCAGGGTCACAGGCAATCAACCTTGAATTCAATTATGTGAGTCAAGGTTAATGACTCAGCACAGTGGTCAGATGCATGCAGGGGGCTGAAGATTAAATCAGCCTGTCAAAGCTGACAATGTGGAAGGGACTGAATTACTAGTACGAGAAGCATGGAATCCTGTGAAGATAAAATGGTGTCAGTCTTCAACTGAGATTACATGAAGTTCTTAGTGGCAAATCTGATTGTAAATCTATCCTGGACCTATAATATGATTAGTCTACATAAAGGGATGCCTACACGGCCTTGTGTGGGCTACTGAGACTGGTCTTCCCTCATTGCTGTACAGCAATTTGCATTTTGCAGGCTGAGGCTTGGGGTGGCTGTAAATTCCGATGTGTCATACTAAAAAAAGAAAAAAAGAATCAACACGCAGTAATACTGCTTCACCTTTATGGAATCCTGCGTTACCTGCACAAAGCCACAACTGAAGAGAAAACAAATGCAAAATGCAGTTATTGGAACATTTCACTTTTAGTTTAGAGGTCAATAAAACCTGTCCTTTCATTTTCCCCCATCCCCCTGTCTACATTTGTGACAATGGCCACTACCTAGAGAGACGTTGGCAAATAATTTATTATTTGCATAATATGTTTAAACATGAGTTGAAAAAGAGCTGATGGATGGTTGTTTGCAAACTGATGTACTCAAATACGCCCATGAGCTGAGCCCATCTTACTATACCCACCTGAGACAGACAAGAGAGGTGAATCATTAGAGACACAAGCAGCCTGTTATCAGCTGATCTCCTGGACGTCACACCACTGGCACAGAGGGGGGAAAGACTCAAATAAACCATAATTTACTACTTTTGAAAAATAATTTCAGGGAGATTGTGTAAGAAACACCTATAGGTGTGTCCTGCTCAACTAATGGGTGTGCCTAGTTTCACCCATTGGTGTATCTCGTGCTGCTAATGAGGTGTTGTGAATTTGTGTCCTGGGTGGTACACTTATACCCCTTTTCCACTTAAATTCCGGGTCTGACCCGGAGTTGGAACAAAGTTCCTATCTGGATCAGACCCGGAATTTTGCCGGCGCCGACTCGGGATATTCCCGAGTCAGCGCCGCTCACACCGCAGTCGGGTCTGCATAGACCCGGCTTTTGCGGAGTGAAAGTGGTCGCTTGGAGATGATGTCATCTCCAAGCGCCACTGAAGCCGGACCAATCGGCCGGCTAGCAGCGCACTCCAGGTCATCGTGACCCGGAGTGCGCTGTTCTCACAGCAGGGTTTCACGGGCTACGCCTGTGTTAAACCCTGCTAGTTACCTGGGTTGGATTGCCGGGTCACTCGACCCGGCGATCCAACTCTCTCCTCTTTTACACCAGGGAGCTGCCCGAGTTAACCCTTCAAAAACCCGGGTTTTAGCTCCGGTGTAAAAGGGGTATTAGAGAGTCTTTATAGTAGCAGGGCTGAAGGGAAGATAGGAAGGTTGCATTATATTGGTCAAGGTTCATGTTTGAAATAATGTATTTTCTGTTTTTATCTCGATGAATGGTTGCAATGTTATTAATGGTTGTGAAATATTTATAGATAATGGGGCAGATTCTGAATTGGGAGTAAAGCAAAAAAAAGCAAATAACGTTGCAATCTGCATGTTGCACTGCAGGTGGGGCAGATGTAAAATGTGCAGAGAGATTAAGGTTTTGGAAGTGTCGTGTCCTAGCTCCAATCTAAGTTGCAGTATAATAATAAAGTTGTCCAGCATTTGTGGGTTACATGCAAAAGTAACCAGTATTTACCCTTTATGCAAATTAATTAATGTATTTGCCCGACCTGCACCCAGATAAAAAGTTACTTGCTTTGCTCCCCATTATGTTCAGCATGTTTTCATACAGAAAAAGAATAGATGAGCGGTTCGGTTCTACTCAGTTATTCTCACTAAATTAGCGCAATTTTGAATTTATTTTATTGGCTATCCTAAACACTTGAGAGCTGAATAGCCAATAAAATGTTGTTTTACACATACAAACATAACCGAGTAGAACCGAACCGCTCATCTCTACTACTTATACTGTAGATGCAGAAAGACAGCACCACACATAAATAGTACATAGAAATACTGCATATAAACACCTGAATACATGAATTTATTGCCTATTAAACCACACTTAAATCTCCTTCTAGCCAATTAATTCCAAAGCTTTAAGTGCTGTTACCCTTATTGATTGCACATTTAAGAAGTAGTAAACAAACAGTTGCAATTTTCAAAAAATGACTATGTTTTATTTTAAAATGAACAGGATTTAAATAAATAAATAAAATAATAATGAAAGCATACTTGTAATACAGGCCTTGTGCTGACTCACTTGCATCACAAGGATCTTCATTCTTCTATATGCACATACTGGCTACTGGGCCTGTGCTAGCCCACTTGTGCATGGGTCATCATGTGAGTGACACTACGTCCTTATGTGTGCATAAGTGCAGATGCAAGCCCACAGTTCTCAGGACACAAAGAGGAGATGGGAGCCTATCTTTCTGGGAGAAAGGGAAGCAGAGCTGTAAAAGGAACAATTGCGCCCTGTAAGCCCCACCCATTGAGCGCGTAATGTCATGATGGCGCGTGACCGGCAGCTCCGGTAAGTGCACCGCGGACCAGGCTTTCTAAGTGACGCCCGGTCAGCTGCATATTCTGTGTAGGATGCTTGTCTGGAGCATCCACAGAGTGATCCGCGAGTGCTGCAGCAGCAATCCTGGCTTTTGTTCTCTTCTGTGAATGCGCCATCTTTACAATTACCCGAAACATAGCTCCACATAGGCCCACCATTTCTCTTAAAATACCCCTATCAGTAGGGCAGGAACCCCCACATCCTCATTGGCACCATTAGAGCACAATAATCTAGAGCAGTGGTGTCAAACTCGGGCCCTACAGCTGCTGTGGGACTACATATCCCAGCATGCCCTGCCATAGTTTTAGCATGCCCTAATAGCAAGACTGTGGCAGTGCAGTTCCACTGCAGCTGAAGGGCCCGAGTTTGACACCACTGATCTAGAGAGACGTCCAGATTGATAAATCTGGTGAAATAGATCTGATTTACTTTGTATTTGTTTTATATAGATTTCAGCAGGGAGTTAAATTAAATGGAGATTCCTGTTGCTAATTACTTTGAATATGTTGTGGCACAGATAAAAATAATTCCTGAGTAAGAAAATTATAATACAGACTTGCTTTTAACAGCAGCATATATTGTAAATTCCTCATTATTATCATCACACTGGAAACTCTTTGGGATATGGTCCTTGGTGCCTGCTGTTTCTGCCTGGATTATGTTGTCATGTAAACTGTACAGTATAGCATGTTCCTAATGTTACTGTGCATGGTGCTGCAGAGTATGCTTCTGCTATACAAATAAATAAAAGTGTAGTAATAATAGTGATTTTTTTTTAATCGAGGTGATTCTGGAACCTGAAAACACTAACATGCCCATTTAGAAAAAAAAAAAATCTTTTTAGGGGCTAAATATTGTAATCAATACCCCAAAAATGTTAGGTATCATAGATATGTGCCAGGGTGCTTTTGTTTCCCATCACAGGGGAAGTTCACATAACTTTCTATAGGGTCTGTGAAAATGCCCAAGGTAGGCTTTTCGGAGCTGGACCCAATTAGTTAATGCCGTCTTTAGATGGAGTTAGCCATTGTAGCCTATAGACTTGTAGATAAGTATTGCATGTTTTATTGTGAAAATGGTACCAACCAGTGGCGTCCCTCCATTGGATGACACCCGATGCAGTCTGTAAAATAGTGCGTGGTGAAGTTGCACCAGAAAAAGAGGGCATGGCCTCGCGGTAAGGGGGCATGGTAACGTGGCCCGAACCCCCCCCGTTTTAGTCTCTCTGGGGGGTCCCGGAGGTACGGACTGCCCCCGGGGACCAGTGTATTTGCAGTGTCGGCTCCCCCACTGTGTCACATAATGCTACAGTGCAGCTCTAGGCTTCTGTCACTGAGGGGTAGCCAGGGAATCGGTATGAAATACTGCCGGCAGCGCCTGGCCGACAACAGAAGAGTTCCCTGCAGCGGAAGCCCGACAGCGCTGGAAATGCCGATCATGGGTAGGTAAGTACTAACTAACCTAACCTAACCCTCCTTAGGGGTACCTAACCCTAACCTCCCCCCCAAGTGCCTAACCCTAATCCCCCCTCTAAGTGCCTAACCCTAACCCCCCCCTTCCCCGCTGCCTAAACCTGTCCCCCGGGGGGGTGCCTAACCCTAAGTCCCCCCAGGGGTGCCTAACCCTAACCCTCCTTCCCCCTAGCCTAACCCTCCTGGTGGGGTGCCTAACCCTAAGTCCCCCCCGGGTGCCCTAAACCTAACCCTCCCCCCCGCGGCTGTCCGCTTGCGGCGCCCGGCATCCCTTCAATCGGGCTGCCGGGCGCCTGTCTCCCGGAATCGGGAAAATGTCAGGCGTCTACATCTAGACGCCCGGCATTTCATCCCTTGCCGGGATATGAAAGTTGGGAAGCCGGCTGCCGGTATTAAGGGTGAAGTCTGCACCCCTGCAGCCCCCTGGCTTGTAAGTAGTTACGCTGGGTGCTCCCTATTGCTGTAGACACGATGAAGCATTTGATATATATTTCTGTGAGATGCAAGAGCAGAATAACATATGACTATTGATATGCCAATCTGTGGCAGAACTACCACTGTAAAACAAAAGAAAGCAAAAATCAAATCTCAATTTAAATCGCTCACAGTGGTTTCTTTTTTCCCTTGTATTAATGACCTCTAACTAACCACACCTTGGGGAGTTAAAATGCTAATTATGCACTAGTCAGTAACAGCACATAACATAGCATATACAGGCACAATGCCTTAAACAAGGCATAGGGAGTCATCATAACTGCAAAATGTAATTTTGTACAAATAAATTGTTATTAATGTATACAGATATGTTAGCAAATAGGACCATATTATTTATGTACTGTGTGTATTATCCGCATGTACTTGTACTGCGGCTAATGCTGCCATTTATTTTTATATATTACAATAAATATATAATAGATTGTAAAAAATCCCTTCATTGTCACACACAAATGTGTGTTATTTTCACATTCCGAAAAGAATGTCTGCTAATGTGTCCCCTTCACCTTGTAAGGTCCACTGCCCTCCTGAATATTATATAGCATCCTATTAAAGAGGTAAATTATGCCTCCAATGCTCATTAAGTACATGAGCTGGCAGGCTGAGGTTGTCTTAAAGGATATCTGAGATGTGTTCTCTAACATATCCAAACCACAAATCCCCTGCACTTTATCTCTCTCCTCATTAGGAATTTGCCTATTTTGCCCTTTTCTAGACAGATATATCTGTATTTTTTCATTCATAGAGATTACAGTCAGTCATTCCATTATTTGTTCAGTTATAACAATACAGTTTACGATACAGAGACACTTATGTAATCATTAATTATCACTGTAACTTTTTATTCATTTTCAAGTTTGAAAAATGAGGTTTGTTTTTTTCCCAGTGTTTCCGTAACCTGTCATTATTAGCTTAACAAAGCAATGTCCAGGTAGTGACCCTTCAATGTAACTCGGGCATTCTTGGTTTATATGTTCACGTTATGTACATTTTGAGAAAGCTTTTTTTTATATTGGTTCAAAGAACCTTGATAAGAAGTTTATATACATCCTGAAGGAACGTATGGAGCTGCTACCTTCATCAGGATAAATGAGGATAAATGCTTGGGAGCCCAGATTAGACCACTAATGCTGTAAAGCACAGTGGCCCATCAGACAAATGCCAGATTGTCAGTCCAGGCCTGGAGGCATCCATTTGTGGGGTGAGAATGCAGCCTATCAATTCAATGACTGAAACATAATGTTGTGACATTCACAAATGCATCTGGAACACTTGGCACAAATTAAAGGGCAAGTAACACCAGCAAATAATAGGTTTTATACACATGAATATATGATTTATTTATGTTCAGTGTTTGAAGTGGTGCAGAAGCCCTCGTCATTTTCCATTATACGTATTTCTGAGGTCAGATATCAGTTCCATTTGACTTCTTTCTGACATCAGTATATTCATAACTCCTGATTAGAATAAACTTTACATGTTTGTTGCAATACTAGCCTTAACCCAATTTAACCCACACCCACTTATTAGCATAGCTGCAATTATTTTTCATGGCCACTTGAGCTTTATGCCTGCCTTGGTAAGTGATATTGCCCTGGCGATGTTATTCTACTTCTGCCCTCTACACAAACTTAATTACATTTTCTATGCAAATTAATCCGATTAGTTAACTATACAGTAAGTTTACATATATATATATATATATATATATATATATATATATATTAGGGGTGAGCGGGTTCGGATTTCTGAAATCCGAACCCCCCCGAGCCCCCCCGATCCGAGTCCGATCCGAGTCAGGCTCGACTTTTCCCGCCTGACTCGGATTCTGAAATCGAGGCAAAACGTCATCTTCCCGCCTTCCGAGACTCGCGGGTTTTGGATCCTATATAAGGTACCCGCGTCGGCGCCATTTTCTCACTCGGCTGTGGACAGTGAAGAGGGAGGGTGGGAGTTAGGGCTGGCTGGGCTGTGTAGTGTAGTGTAGTGTAGTGCTGCTGTTGTCCACTACTTCAAAGTCCATAGGGGCTGGCTGTGTTGTGCTGTGCTGCTGTTGTTAATAGGGGCTGTGTCCACTACTTCAAAGTCCATAGGGGCTGGCTGGACTGTGTTGTGCAGTCAGTTGTCCATAGGGGCAGTGTCCACTCCAAAGTCCTGTGCAGTGTCCCAGTCCTAAAGGGGTGCTGTAGTGTTGTCCAGGGGGTGCTCTGTCCATCAGGGGTGCTCCCCCCAAGTGCTAAAAAAATAATATTTTTTTTGTGTTTGTGAATTGTGTGCGCAATAGCCGCACGTGCATCAACAAAGTAGTGCCAAGCGTGCGCCTGTGTCATAAGTAAAGGGCCGGCTGGCTTGACCGTTAAAGGGTGCTGTAACCCCCAAAGTACACTCCAGTCCAAACCAAAAAAAAAATTATTTTCTGTGTTTGTGAATTGTGTGCGCAGTAGCCGCACGTGCATCAACAAAGGAGCAGCGCCAAGCGTGCGCCTGTGTCCCATAAGTAAAGAGCCAGCTGGCTCATTTCTTAAAGGCTGGTGTAACCCACAAAGTGCACTACTCTCCAGCAAAAATAAAAAAATATTTTCTGTGTTTAGCCGCACGTATATATCAAATCGATATAACATAAATGGAGGACCAAACTTTCTCCGATAAAAATAAAATAGAGAAAGATCAAGAACCACTTCCTCCTAGTGCTGAAGCTGCTGCCACTAGTCATGACATAGACGATAACATGCCATCAACGTCGTCTGCCAAGGCCGATGCCCAATGTCATAATAGAGGGCACATACAATCCCAAATGACAAAGTTCAGGAAAATGACCTTGAAAAAAACATTTAAATCAGCTGAAGAGAAACGTAAACTTGCCAATATGCCATTTACGACACGGAGTGGCAAGGAATGGCTAAGGTCGATCCCTAGTATGTTCATGACTAGTGGTTCAGCTTCACATGACGATGGAAGCCCTCCTCCCACTAAAAAAATCAAAAGATTTAAGCTGGCAAAAGCACAGCGAAGAACTGTGCTTTCTAAGAAGATATCACAAATCCCCAAGGAGAGTCCAAGTGTGGTGGTGGTTGCGATGCCTGACCTTCCCAGCACTGGACGGGAAGAGGTGGCTCTTTCCACCATTTGCACGCCCCCTGCAAGTGCTGAAAGGAGCACCCACAGTCCACTTGCTGATATGCAAATTGAAGATGTCACTGTTGAAGTACAACAGGATGAGGATACTGGTGTAGCTGGCGCTGAGGAGGAAGTTGGCGAGGAGGATTCTGATGGTGATGTGGTTTGTTTAAATCAGGCTCTGGTGGAGACAGTTGTTGTCCGTGGGATGAAAAAGCCCATCACGGTCATGCCTGGGCAGAAGACCAAACATTCCACCTCTTTGGTCTGGCAATATTTCTATCCAAATCTGGACAACAACTGTCTTGCCATATGTACCATATGTAAAGGTGAAATAAGTAGGGGTAGGGACGTCAACCACCTAGGAACATCCTCCCTTATACGGCACCTGCAGCGCGTTCATAAAAAGTTACTGTCAAGTTCAGAAACTTTGGCTAAGACCGTAAGCAGCCCAGGGACACCTAAATCCCGTTGTCCTGTTGTATCCAAGCGCCTGCAAGCCACACCGTCAACTCCCTCCTCGTCAATTTCCTCCTTAGTCAGGATCGGAAGTAGTCCTGCAGGCCATGTCACTGGCATGACTGACTCTCCTATCCGGGATTCCTCTGGAGGATCCTGCATTGCTACGCCTACTGCTGCCGCTGTTGCTGCTGCTGGGAGTCTTTCATCATCCCAGAGAGGAAGTAGGAACACCACTACTTTTACTAAACAATTGACCCTCCAACAGTCCTTAGCGAGGAGGATGAAGTACGACAGCAGTCATCCTGAAGCAAAACGTATAACTGAGGCCTTGACTGCTATGTTGGTGTTAGATGTGCGTCCGGTATCCGCCATTAGTGCAGTGGGATTTAGACAATTGATGGAGGTAGTGTGTCCCCGGTTCCAAATCCCGTCTAGATTCCACTTCACTAGGCAGGCGATACCGAGACTGTACAGAAACGTCAGAAAAAGTGTCCTCAGTGTCCTGAAAAATGCCGTTGTACACAATGTCCACTTAACCACGGACATGTGGACAAGTGGAACAGGGCAGACTAAGGACTATATGACTGTGACAGCCCACTGGGTAGATGTATCACCTTACGCAGCAACAGCGCAGCAGCGTCACCAGTAGCAGCATCTCAGAAACACCAGCTCGTTCCAAGGCAGGCTACGCTGTGTATCACCGGTTTCAGTAAGACGCACACCGCAGACAACCTCTTAGAGAAACTGAGGGAAATCATCGCCCAGTGGCTTACCCCACTTAGACTCTCCTGGGGATTTGTGATATCTGACAACGCCACCAATATTGTGCGGGCATTACATCTGGGCAAATTCCAGCACGTCCCATGTTTTGCTCACACAATAAACTTGGTGGTGCAGAATTTTCTGAAAAGCGACAGGGGCGTGCAGGAGACGCTTTGGGTGGCCCGAAAAATTTCTGGCCACTTTCGCCATTCAGCGACTGCGTGCCGAAGACTGGAGTGCCAGCAAACACTCTTGAACCTGCCCCGCCATCACCTGAAGCAAGAGGTTGTGACGCGGTGGAACTCAACCCTCTATATGCTTCAGAGGATGGAGGAGCAGCAAAAGGCCATACAAGCCTATACATCCACCAATGACATAGGCAAAGGAGGGGGTATGCACCTGACTCAAGCGCAGTGGAGAATGATTTCCGTGTTGTGCAAGGTTCTCCAGCCCTTCGAACTTGCCACACGTGAAGTCAGTTCAGACACTGCCAGCTTGAGTCAGGTCATTCCCCTCATCAGGCTTTTGCAGAAGCAGCTGGAGAAAGTGAAGGAGGAGCTAAGACGGAGCGATTCCGCTCGGCATGTGGGACTTGTGGATGAAGCCCTTCATTCACTTTGCCAGGATTCCAGGGTGGTCAATCTGTTGAAATCAGACCACTACATTTTGGCCACCGTGCTCGATCCTAGGTTTAAAGCCTATGTGGTGTCTCTCTTTCCAGCCGACACAAGCCTGCAGAGGTGCAAAGACCTGCTGGTGAACACACTGTCAGCTGAAGCGGAACGTGACATGTCAACAGCTCCTTCTTCATTTTCTCCCGCAACTGGGGCTGCCAGGAAAAAACTTAGGTATCCTAAGCAACCCGCTGGCGGTGATGCAGGGCAGGCTGGACCAAGTTTGGACATCTGGTCCGGACTGAAGGACCTGGCAACAATTTCTGACATGTCTACTGTCACTGCATATGATACTGTCACCATTGACAGAATGGTGGAGGATTACATCGGTGACAGCATCCACGTAGGCATGTCAGACAGTCCATACCTGTACTGGCAGGAAAAAGAGGCAATTTGGAGGCCGCTGTACAAACTGGCTCTATTTTACCTGAGTTGCCCCCCCTCCAGTGTGTACTCCGAAAGAGTGTTTAGTGCAGCCGGGAACCTTGTCAGCGAAAGGCGTAGGAGGTTGCTTCCACAGAATGTGGAGAAGATGATGTTCATCAAAATGAATTATCAGCTCTTCCAGGGAGACCAGCCTCCAGAACGTACAGAGGGACCTGTGGTGGTGGATTCAAGTGGGGACGAGTTAATACTTTGTGAGGATGAGGATGTACACACTGAAGAGGGTGAGGAATCGGTGGATGAGGAGGATGAGGATGACATCTTGCCTCCGTAGAGCCAGTTTGTGCAGGGACAGATTAATTGCCAGCTTGTTTTTTGGGGGCCCAAACGAACCAATCATTTCAGCCACAGTTGTGTGGCAGACCCTGGCGCTGAAATGATTGGTTTGTTAAAGTGTGCATGTCCTGTTTATACAATATAAGGGTGGGTGGGAGGGCCCAAGGACAATTCCATCTTGCACCTCTTTTTTTCTTTGCATTATGTACAGTTTGGAGCCTAGTTTTTCAAACTGCCATCCTGTCTGCCACTGCAGTATCATGCCTAGATGGGTCACGTGTTTGTGCTGCCCACTCGTGTCACTTAGCATAGTCATCCAGCTAACTCGGTGCAACCTTTTGGACATAAAAACACTATTGTGAGGTGTGAGGTGTTCAGAATAGACTGGAAATGAGTGGAAATTAAGGTTATTGAGGTTAATAATAGCATAGGAGCAGAAAAACCTACAAATTCTGTGATTTTAGCTGTTTTTATGCTTTTTTTCAAAAAAATACAGATCCAAAACACAAAACCCAGAACCCAAAACACGGAAGGGTGGTTTTGGCAAAACCAATCCAGATCCAAAACACGAAGAAAGATCCAGATCCAAAACCAAAACACAAAACACAAAAAGTGGCCGGTGCACACCCCTAATATATATATATATATATATATATATATATAAAAAAATAATATATATATATATATATATACCACTCCATAACCCTGCACTCTGAACCCACCATGGGGGTCACTTGCTCCGTTGCCTTCCTTAGGAGGACAGCACTCCCAACATAAATCCACAATGACAAAGGCGGCACTCAGAGTTTTCAATAATGGTAAAACCAATCGTGCTTTTAATCAACGTTTCAGGGAATGGATCCCTGTCTTCAGGATACACAAAAAAAATATATATATTGCTGTTTGTTAATGAGGCTTTAAAATATTCAGCATTTTATAAAAACCTTGTTATTTTATACAAGGCAATACTATTGTTCTGTGTTATCATGATTGCTGGCTGTTCTCTCTGGTTGCTGCTTTAAAACTCTGGTATGCATACTGTAGGTCACATTTCTCCCCAGGGATGAAAACCGTATCCACAAATCTTCAGCTGCAATATATTTGCATATAATATTGTGCACACTAAAACAACTCAAAATGTAGGTTTAGAAGTTATTTAATAAACAGTATATATATCAGAGTTGGACCTTTTATGTTGAAATCCATTATCTCAACCTAGGCTACTAGTACCTCCAGGGGTACTTGCTGTATCCTTCCGGGGTTCTTAAAAAATTGACTGTAATGGTGGGCAGAGATGGGATATCCAGGGTATAATGATGTTAAAGAGGGGAGCGCTCCTGTGCTGTCTCCTACCAGGTAACGACGCACTGCTGTGGTGACATCACCATGCCTTTATGAGCATGCACAAACTCCATTCTCATCACTGTGTTAGACTGTCACAGTGCTGTACGGATATACAGCACATAGCTCCCATCAAAGACTTTCTATTACTGCCTAGCACTATCATCGCATTAACCCTGTGTTTACCTCTCTTACTAATAAACCATCATACTGGTTAAGAGCTTTCTGTGGACTAACATCCATTTCACTTTCCGCTGACACCTACAGCAACCATATAAGTTCTAACATTATGTTATGGACCCAGCACCACGAGTGTGAAGAACATGAAAAATTTATTTTATTTGGATCAAGGCAAAAAATGTACAGTGCAGGGGCCAGCATGAGCTTTGTAATACTGAGAGACTCAGAACATTAGGCCACATGGAAATTTTCTATGGGAAATGCAAGTACAGCAGGAAAAGTTGTGGAAGGTCACAAATGATCCAGGGGACAATCCAAATCCTGATGTCATGGATAGTACAGATGATCGGTTTGGTTTTGGCTTGGATCTGCCCGCCAAGTTCGGATTTCAATACAAGGCAAAATTTAATTTTACATAGACATCTCTGCACAGATGTTTGTGAAAGATGAAGCTTTGTTTTGTTCCGAGATCCGAACCGCTTATCTCTAGTGGATAGAGTCATGGGATTTATTGGCCTAGCTGTAGAACAGCACATGTATTCCAAAATTTATGGGACAATTTCAGCACAAAGCGGATAGCCCTGCAGGCAGAGTACACTGTATTGTACCAAACTGAGGGCTTGATTCAGAGTTGTGCACTATGCCGATGTGTTTGCAGTAGAGCAATTATTGGCTGTCTGCATATGCATCTGATTCCCACTGCCTCTGTGTCAAAGTACATTACCATAGTCACTAGCAGCGACTATTATTGACAGTGTGATTGACAGTTAAGGACTGTTTGCTAGTGCAAGGCATCTTTCTTTGCCGAAAATGCTTCTAAGTCACAATGCAATGTGACTAGGACGCACCATCAGACAGTGCTAATTATTTGATATGCGACACTAGTATATCTGTGAGCACCTGAATCTGTATATGAACCCCATTGGAACTTGTAATGAAAAAAGCTGCTGCAGCTACATGGTAGCCCTTCGTATACAGATGCAGAGACTCAGTCGCACACAGATATACAAGTGTCGCATATAAAATTATTCAACACAGTCTGCTGGTGAATCCTAGTCGCATTGCATTTGCGGCAAAAAAAGATGCAAAAAAGTTGCCCAGCGCTAGCAGAGTCTCACACAAGCAGAGTCTCATGGGACCTGGCATGCAAAGAGGACACATCTGTATATATATATCTGTATAATTGTATATATTATGTGATCTAGTGACACCTATTCTAATAACTGTGCATAAATAACAGTAGATGTCACTGGAGCAAGATACATAGTATAAATATACATGTATATAGTCTCTGTAGGACTGGCACTCCCGTTCATGTGCGGTAATTTGCCCTGGTGCCTTCCCTGACAGCAAACAATAGAGGAAATAACGGTCGGCACTTCGGGTCTTTAAGAAATCAATTCAGTTTTATCCCCTGTCACAACGTACACCAATGTTTCATAGCCTAGTCTGGCTCTTTTGTCAAGGTAACATGCCACAGGGCACTTGCAGGGGTACCACTGGTTGGTGGTCTAGTACCAAGTCAAATTATTTGTGGACAATGTGATAACAGCACACAGAATCTCTCCTCTTTCCTATCACTGACCTGGCCTGCTCAAATCACTCTGTTACCCAAGGCTCAGTCCTAGGACCACTTTTCTTCTCACCCTACACATCCTCACTTAGAGGCTGATTCTTAGTCGCACACAGTTGTGTCCATCCCTCTATCTTTTGTCTGTTGCTCACCTGTGACTTTATGCAAATGCTGCTACAAGCCCCTTCCTGGTCTACAGCCCTGTGTCTTTGCAAGCACTGAGACGAGCATATTTTGAAGCTGAAACACTGCTTGGTGCGTCTTTAAACGCAACCATCGGTCACCCCATTGGTCACATCATCGAAATGTGCACCAGCCCTATGCTAAGTGCAGATTCTGGCATCTAATGTGAATAATTGTGCATCTGTTTGTAACCCCTACAGTAAATGTCCACAACACTCCCATAACAAGCCCATTAGAGGGTACATCTCTGTGTCTGCTTTCTCTCAATGCCCAAGAACTCTTAATACATTTTCAAAACATTTCTAAGACCGCATGTCTCAATCGAAACTACTACTTTCCCTCTCAACAGGCACTGTCCCTTCTGCAGTCAAGCATGCCCTTGTCTCCCCCATTCTTAAAAAACTTACCCTTCATCCTAACATTCTCTCTAACTATCGACCCATCTCTCTCCTCCCCTTTGCCTCCTAACTCCTTGAGCGGATTGTCTACAACCGCCTTACCGCTTTTCTTTCCTCCCACTCCCTCCTTGACACTTTTCAGTCTGGCTTCCGTTCTCTCCACTCCACTGAAACTGCTCTCACGAAAGTCAGCAACAACCTCCTTGCTGCCAAATCCAAAGGCAGGGCCGCAAGTAGGGGGGGCTGGAGGTGCATGTGTACCTGGTGCGCCGCTGCACCCACCACTAGTGTCCTCCAGCCCAGCACCGCAGGGAGGTTCCAAGCAGGATGCCCGCTGAGATTTTATTACCAGCGGGCGCCTGGCCCTTTCCCTGCAGCGCTGCGGTAGCTGGAGGCTGGAGTTCTCTCCTGAACTCCAGCTTCTGGCTCTCCCCACGGGCACTATGGGAGAGATGTCATGATGTCTCTCCTATAGCTCCGAGGAGCAGCCGGGCGGGCTGGACGGCGGCGCTCGCAGGAGCCGGGTTTAAGGTAAGTAATGTTTTTTTTGTGTAAGTGGCACTACAGGGGCATTACTATGGGGGCATTACCATATGGGCACTACTGCAGGGGCATTACTATTACCATATGGGCACTACTACAGGGGCATTACTATATGGGCACTACTACAGGGGCATTACCATATGGATACTACTACAGGGGCATTACTATGGGGGAATTACTACAGGGGCATTACTATATGGGCACTACTACAGGGGTATTACCTCTGAGGGCATTACTATAGGTGCACTGCTGAATGGGGCATTACCATAGGGGCACTGCTGCAGGGGGCATTACTATGGGGGAATTACCAGGTGGGGCACCAAATTACTGTCTTGCCCCAGGTGACAAAAATCCTAGTTTCGGCCCTGCCAAAGGCCACTACTCTCTGCTCATTCTCCTTGATCTCTCGGCTGCTTTAGACACTGTGGACCACCCTCTTCTGCTGCAAATCCTTCACTCCCTTGGTCTACGTGACACTACCCTCTCCTGGCTGTCCTCCTACATCTCTGATCGATCCTTCTCTGTTTCCTCTCATGACTCCTCTTGCCCCCCCACAGCCTCTTACAGTAGGTGTTCCCCAAGGTTCTGTTCTTGGACCTCTCCTTTTTTCCCTCTATACGTCCTCTCTAGGTGAACTCATCAGCTCTCTTGACCTCCATTATCATCTCTATGCTGATGATACTCAAATCTACTTTTCCTCCCCTGATCTCTCCCCCTCTCTTCTGATTCGTATCTCAAACTGTCTCTCTGCTATCTCTTTCGGGATGTCCCAGCGATTTCTTACATTTAATATGTCTAAGACAGAGTTGATCATCTTCCCACTCTCCAACATAACCTTACTTCCCATGATTTCTTTATCAATTGGTGGCACTACTATCTTATCTAGCCCCAAAGTGCGCTGTCTTGGAGTTATCCTGGGCTTAACCCTCTCCTTCAAACCACATATCCAGGACCTCTCGCAGTCCTGTCGTTTCCATCTCAAAAATATTTCCAAGATCAGACCCTATCTCATCCAGGATGCTACTAAAACCCTCATACACTAACTGGTCATCTCCAGATTGGACTACTGTAACCTCTTCATATCTGGCCTCCCCAATTCCCATCTCTCTCCTCTCCAGTGTGTCCTCAATGCTGCTGCTCAGCTCACTCTACATCTGCCTCCCCTCTCCTACAAGCCCTCCACTGGCTCCCCTTCCCTTTCAGAACCCAATTTAAGGTTCTCATGCTCGCTTACAAAGCCCTCACCCAATCTTCTCCCATTTACATCTCTGATCTAATTTCCCTTCACTCTCCTGTCTGTCCTCTTCGTTCAATTAATGCATGCTGATTACTTCCTCCCACTCCCGCCTCCATGATTTTGCCCGCACTGCTCCCCACCTTTGGAACTCTCTCCTTCTCCCCATCAGACTCTCCACCTCTCTACAATCATTCAAACGGGCTCTCAAGACCCACTACTTCATCAAAGCCTTCCAGCTGTCATCCTAACTACTGCTACATGCTCCTTCCTCCTCGTCTACCCCATCTGTGTCACACCTGTTTGTCTACCCCTCCCTTTCAGAATGAAAGTTCTTAAGAGCAGGGCCCTCTACCCTCTTGTGCTTCTTCTTACTTTACTTTCATCTACTTTTTACTCACTACTAGGGCACCTAACACTTGGTTGCTTATGCTTGGCTGATTATGTGGGTGTTATGGTTGCTAATGTAGCTATGAATATTATCCATGTCCTTGTACTGTATTGTATTGTATTGTTCTGTAAGTCACTGGTCACCTATTTGTTTATGTACTTTGTAAGGTGCTGCAGTACACTTTTGGTGCCATATAAATAAATGATAATAATAATACTCTGTATGCACTGACTCTGGATGTATGTGCAGAGTGACTTAGATGCATGTGCAGAAGAAATAAAATCACTCAACTGCATCCAACATCGACAGTGGCTCTGACTCAGAACCAGCCCCTTAGTGACCTTATCAGCTCTTTTGGTCTTCAGTACTCTCTTTATGCTGAATCTACCTGTTCTCCCATCGCCTCTCACCTTCTCTACACTTACACATTTCAAACTGTCTTTCCACTATCTTCTCATGGACATCTTGATGCTGTCTCAAACTTAATATATCCAAGACTGAGCTCAATTTTTTTCATTCTTCTTGTGTCTACACCCCTCCCCATCTCTCACTCATTGACGATACCACAACTCCTCACTTAATCAAGTCCACTGCCTGGGCATTCTGTCCGCTGATTCAGTTGCTTTCCGAGTTCCATCCATTCTGATTCTATCATTCTATCTCTGGAACATCATAGAATTCACACCACCCTCTCTCTTGATGCTACCAAAATACTTATACCGTTCCTCAATCTCTCTCATTTTGACTATTGCAACCTGCTTCTCTCTGGTCTTCCTCTCAACCACCTCTTTCCTCTTCCATCTCTGCTTAACACTGTCCTTTAACCCTATAGTAAAATCCTCACCCTCACCTACAAAACTCTTACACGCTTATCTCCTTCCTACATTTCCATTTCCAACATCATTGTCCTCTAAACCCCCTTCCACCCTCTCTGGTCAGCTGAAGACTGCCACCTCTTTTTCCAATGACTTCTTCCTTGTTACCCCTAACCTATGGCATGCTCTCCCTGTCAGACTCTCCTCCAAAATCCTTTGATTAAAACACTCCCTAAAAACTCACTTATTCACACTAGCCAATTGGTTCTCTACCTTATTCATACTTGACTTCTACATCCCTAAACCTTTGTATCTCCACAATACCCTCACTACTACCCCTTCCCTTACAGAATGTAAACTTTCATGAATAGGACAATCCTTTCTCTTGTTTCATCCTTTTAGGTACTATCTCAGCCAAATAGTTGGTTTATATCCTTGCCTACTCTTGTAATTATGTATATATGCTATCTGTTACTCTGTTTATCCTGTTTTGTATATTTGCTCTGTATGGCACTGCAGACATTTGTGACTTTAGAAATAAAATAATGCAAAGCCATAAAAGTAGATTTTTGGTCTTTTCTACTTTTATCTGCTTTCAAGTGAGAATTAACTTACTTACATAGGTCAGCAGAGGAATAGAGGATAAGTAATCTCTATTGCTATTACTTTGAAGCATTTTCTGTATGGTTAGCTTCATGGAGCTACATTGCATCAAATGTGGCAATGTGCAAATGCCTTAGTGCATAATTTGGAAGTGTTTCAATGAACCTCAGGACTGGTAAATAAGCTAATGGATGTTTTTATAGCTATTTATTTTGCTTTTATGAGGTTCAAATGGCTCTGTACAAAAATCCCACTGAACCCTCCAATACCACTGTGATGAGATTGAGGTGTCTGGTTTACCTACCAGATGGAATTTATCACTAGCATAATTGACAATAAAGCTGCTCTCTTTTCTTCCACTTGGTCATGGTTATCATTTGACACTGCCACTCAGCCTATGACTTATGGGCTCTCAGGATTCCAGTGGGGCACTCTCAGTAGCCATGTGTCCTCTTGTGTTTATGTGGTAGGTGGTTTAATTACATGTTCATTTTCATGAGATTGTGCAAGGAACCCGCTATTGCTGTTTGATTATCTTGTGTTAGGCTATACTATGATTCTGTCATGCTTGGATGTATAATTAGGTTTCTTCCCCCTATTTCCCTTATTTTGCTTTTGTCCTACCCTCCTCCTCTTCATTTATTTGCTGAAAAATTTTCTTCAATAAAATGTTGATGCGTAAAAAAAAGTAATACAATGAAATAAAGTTATATTTAATTTAACAATGCACATTAAAGATTGCTTTTCTCTATGAGTATTCTCTTCTAATCTGACAAGCAGTAAACTGTGATCCAATTTTATTTTAAAGATGTCCCAGAATAGTCCCAGAATATACTCTTCACACAGCAGCGTCACTGACCTTGGTGACACCCAGTGCAGCTTGCAGGTATCCTCTCATGCACCTTTGATGCTCGCATAGCCATGCCCCCTCATGTGGGCCAATCTTGGGGGCAAGACTGCATGTCACGCCCCTCTTTCTTGGCACACAGTGGCTTACCCAGCGCTCTGGCAGCTGCTGGGCAGCCCCCAACGTCCTGCCTGCCTCTCTCTGCAGTGTGGCTGCTCAGTGACATCTGAGGGAGTTACACCAAAATAGCAGAGAGGCTCCCTCGAATGGTGTCAACCGCTGTGGCCTGCACCCCCCTAGTGATGCCAGTGTCTACACAAAGTATAGAGAGAGTCTGTAACTACTCTGTCCTAGACATTTCATATCCTCCCTTTTCTCATGCATCCCTGTCTTTGCCCAAGACTCTCACATAGAAAATACTCAGGTAACTTTTCTTGTGTTATTTTATGACAAGCTTATTCACATTGGATTTCACTCCTGAAAACCATGGTGTGTCATGCTATGTTTATACAGGGACAAATAAAGAGTCACATGGGCCTGGGACCAGGACCGTCAAGAGCTGACATAGGCCCGTTACTGGGGGTGTGGCCAAATACAGGGAGATGTGTTCACGTCCCCTCCAAAATTTTTTTTAAAAAAAATACTATGCGCAGTGCCCCAAACTGGCATTGTGTGTCGCAAAGGGGGACTTCAACACTGTTGCACTTCAATAGCTGACCCGGGCCCCTCCAAGAATCTTAGGCAATCAGTACCCCCCTTTCTACATCTGTGCCTGGGATTGAAAATTATTAATCCCAATTGTGAGAACTGGAGGAGGTGTGACCAGTGCTGTGTGGGTGTGGCCAGTGTCATGCGGGCATGTACACCTCCTACATTATCAACCTAAATACATAAAACTAGAACATTTTTTATAATTTTGTGACAAAATAAAAATACTATTGTAATACTTGCTGACTATGTGGCCAGCTGGGCGGCTGGTCATCATCATTCAGTCATAATGATGGGCCTATTTTATGTGGAGGCCTGGGACAGTAGTCCCATCTGCCCCATTGCTAATCTAGCCCAGTGTTTATTTTATTAGGACAATAAGTATAACAGAGCAGTAATAAATATAATTAAATTCAAAAAGCATTGCATTTTTGTACTATGCTCTTTGTTGTTTTGTTTGCTTTTTTTTAATATAGTGTTTATCCTCTGTTGTGCTTTCCTGTTAGAAAGTTTCCGAAGAATAAAGTCTGCTCCTGCTAATTCTGTAGGAGTCACCCCAATCAGAGTCATTCCTTTCTGACGTGGATTTAAGTAGATATTGTAAGAGCTAATCTGTTGGCGGAAATGTTGCTTTTGTTAACGTAACATATCCTAAGTTAATTTAAAGAATGGAAAAAGAATCTCTCTAATGCTATACATTTGGAAATTGTGAAACGACAACCTGTAATGACTTTCAGATGTTTTATTGCTACTAAAATGTCATTTCAGAGGTTTGACTATGGACTTCCTCTGCACATCAGACATCAGAATCATTTCTCTCAGGATAAAAGAGGAAAGTGCTGATTTTGTGGCGAAGGCCAAAACTAGCATCAAAGAAGATGGAAATGATAACCAGAGTGGGGAAATAAGCTACAGACATGGCACGTAATGATTAAACTGTCCATCTGCTTCCATCAGCTCCCACCGCAGATTAGAAGGAAAGCCTAGCTGAACTTTATAAGTTTTACTAAATCAGAAAGGATAATTCATTGACACTTTTACAAGGTTTTGGAAGCAAATTGGATTTGAATGAAAGTAAACCCAAAGTGAGCCATTACGTCTATTCTTCATTATAGAGCCATGTACACTAAAAAATGATTTTCCGTGAAAGAGAATTAACATCATTAAATTATATTAATAAAACAACAATAATGTACAAATAGGTGCTTGAATAATGTTCCACAACATTAAATACATGTTTTTGAGAGGTCCAAATGCGTTTCTTTTGTAATTGCTGTACCTTTCCACATTACCAAAAAGGACAAAAAGATATAATGATAGGGTGATAGGATAATTCCCAGCAGGGAAAAATACAGGTATTGCAAAGATATAGGAGAGAGGACCTAACCCCTCTGTAGGTGTGGTTACAGTACATTACATTTTCATGGAATGTTGCACATTAAGGTTTCTTTGAAGCAGGGTACTTAGGTGTATCAATCCCTCCAAACAAGATAGGTTCAATTCATGCCGAATAAAGACAAGAAATAGCTCATAGTGCATTGTATTCAAATAAGATACCACATTGGTGCAAAATAGAATGGGTAGGTGATATAATAGATCTCAACCCAGATATACGCAGATAAGTGAATGTAAAGAGAGGGGTCCTTTGTCAATGTGCTTACATCCAGCATTTCTTGGAAGGTTGCAAGTAGAGTTTTCTTTAACTCTAAATATTGATCATTCCCCCCAACCAAGGAGAAGGTTCCGGCTCACAGGTGCCAGGATAAAAAACAGTGTAGTATGTAAAAGCAACACAAAAATGTATTCGACTATAACAGTCACAACATGTTAAAAACTTAATGGCTGAATACACTTCCTACCAGATAGTAATTGTAACAAGCAGTGTACAGATATCGTTGACAGAGATGGGCCAGAATCAACGCTGACTGTTACTGTATAGCAGAATACATTTTTATGTTGCTTTTACATACACTACACTATGTACATGTTATTTATTTTTCAATCAGTATCACATATACTATAACATGACTGTAGTAATTACTTCATAGGTTTAGGTTTGATAATCAATAAAACATATTTCTGTCTTTTGCTATTTGCAAAAATGTGGAGTCAGAATGCATTTTATTTTGTGCAAAGGTGCCCATACATTAGAACATGCCCCGTGCTGGATTACCCTTCACCAAATGCAGTGTCACAAAATGCATACCTCCCAACATGACCCTCTCCAGGAGGGAGACAGGGCTCTGGTCCTGGACTTCCCTGGTAATTTATGATTGGTGGCGGCTCCAGAGGTGGGGCTGCAGTACACTCCAAAATTCAAATAGGGGAGTCACACCAACTGCCAGTGAGTCCCAGCCAGTGATGTTTGGCAGCGTGTGAAATGACAGTTGGTGTGACTCCCCTATTTGAATTTTGAACTGCGCTGCAGCTCCGCCTCTTACCAGGGAAGTCCAGGACCAGAGCATTGTGTCCCTCCTGGAGAGGGTCATGTTGGGAGGTATGCAAAATGCACTGAGGGACAGTTTGTGAGTGTTAAGTCAGATACTGAAATGAAATCAGTAAAATGAAAACTAGCCACCTGGGACTGTTGTAAACTTTATTGTATGGACTGGTAGCTTTTTCCTTTCTACTTAGATATGGCCTGTTTTTCCCATCTGGTGACCCTCTGTTGGGAGTTTGTATGTTCACCATGTTTGTACGGGATTCCTCCAGGTGCTTCAGTTTCCTTCCACAATCCCAAAGACATACTGGTAATTTACTTGGCTTCTGACAAAAAATAATCCTAGTGTGTATGTGTGTCCCTGTGGCAGGGAGTAGATTGTAAATTCCTCTGAGGCCGGGGCTGTGCAGCTGACACATGCGTGTTGCTCTCATAAAACCACTTAATGACGCTGAGGCTCAACATTTTTTTTACAAACTTTATTGTCCAACACACATTCGGACATGGGAAACATCCTGCTTCCCTCACACTATTCACATGAGGAGAAGTAGTTATCAGCAGTTACAGATGACGAAATCGGTGCTGGAGAAAACACCCGACATTGACTTTTGACTTTTGATCTAAGTAATAGCTGGGTTACTTAGCGTCACCATAGATGCCTATGGTGGCACCGCTAATCCTGATAATCTAGCTGTCTAGTAGCTCTTGCAGGCAGAGAAATCTCTTTGGTACATATCGAGAATCTGCAATATGTCTTTTTGTTATTTTCCCTTAGTACATGTAACCAAGTGTAATATGTGTGCTAGAGAAATAACTTAACAAATAAATATTAAATAGGGAGATCTTGTGCTTACCCTTAAGTCAAGTGTCATAACTTAGCATTTTAGTTATTATTTACTAAGTTCTACCTGGCCACATTAATATGCCTCTCCTATAAGATGTATCTACATGATGCGGAAGGCACCACATTAATAGGAGTGGTTGAGATAGCAATGTCCGACCGGTACAGCCTTCCATAAGGAAATGTGCTCCTCCCACAATCAGTAATAGATACATATGTCCATACAAACACAAAATGTCACAAACCACAAAGAAATAGCTTTTGCATAACGTCCACATTTTTTCCATATTCATATATGATCTTCTTTGGTATTACACAGGGATCATCCGACACACCAGTAATGTGTATGATTTCTATCTATATATCCTTAATATATGCAATAAAATTGTTTTGACATGGAGCTCCATCTGGGCAAATTCTTATAACTTGCTTGAACAAATGTCCAAAATTACATGTTCCACACAAACTATTTCAATTAATGTGTAGGGTCATCCACTCATTGATATGGCGATGTACGTTAGATTCCGTACAAGATAAGTATTGGCTTCCTGCTCTTTGTGCAAGTGCTCATGGCATGTTTTTCCTGAGAGTCAATTAGATAATTATTGTGCAGTGAATTCAAGTAAGAAAAAGAGGAGCCATTTACTCGTCCTCTAAACACATCCTATCTATTCTCTCCTCCCTGCTGCTGCAATCATTCCACTTTAAGATAAATGAAGTACCCAGCGTAAACACAGTGAAGTAGCTGCAAAACAGGAAACAAATTACCGTACTGTTTTCAAAATTACCAACTGCTTGCATCTGCCATTATCTTCTTGTGGAGGATACTAATGATTTTACGCACATGCAATTAAAGCATTCAATCAGTTTAAAGGAAGCACTGACACAAGGATTGCAAAGCATATTGTGGTTGCTCTAGACTTCAAAACCAAATCTACTGTGGCACAAGCTCACATATATATGTGTCTATACAGACGCTTTTAAAAGGTCACTTTAATGGATTAGGCCATAATTTAAACTGTTCATTGGTTAATTCTGAAATATTTTAGCTCCAACACTCAATAATCTAATTGAACTAATTTTTGTTAAGTGTTTTCAATCGGTTAATTCCCTAAAGTATCACAGCTAAACTGCAGACAAAAATATATAAGCAAATCACTTTAGGATTCTACTCTAAATGCAAAAAGAATACAACAAGAAAATAATTCAATTATTCAATGTAGTGACAAATGCAGCTTTCATTACCCTTAATAGACAGAAGACAATGTAATTTAATGAATCCCACAGATTGTAGCACAAAGTAATTGTCTTTAAGTGACCTCTTAATTAAGAGGAACTACTGCAGAATTCTAGGTGGATATATTATACTGTAGAATGAATAGCACACTACTGGCAGTATACAGCAATGTAATGTTTTACAGGGCAACCTGGCTTTTATATACTGCAAAAGATACGCCAAGAATATATCAAAATAACTGTCTCCCTGTAAAGGAATGCACTTGAACTAATCATTCCCAAATTGCTTAACTACATTTTTGTAATAGTATCCCTTAACAATCTTCTACAGTTTTCATGTTACAGCTACTGATAGGTACCTGTCACTACTTAAGCATTTTAATGGTTTTATGCTCATCCTGTATACATTGATGCATTCAGAGCCTCAGCCATTTAAATTAGTAATACCCCTTTTACACTGGCCAAATAACCAGGGTTATTGGAGTGTCAACCCAGGTCGCGACTCAGTGTAAAAGGGTCCCTAAAAATAATCTGGGTCCAGTGACTCAGCAATCGAACCCAGGTAGTGAGCAGGATTGTACTCAGATTACGGGGCAGTGTAAACGGGTGACCTGGGTCATCTGACTGGGGACTCTTTTACAGCATAGGAACAGCTGGCTCACCGGCGCTTGGAGATGTTGTCATGTGAAGGACACTGTGAACGGGATATGTCCTGGGCCTGTCCTGGGTTGGAACTGTGTAAAAGGGGTATAATTGGAAATTACCAGCATCAGGTAAGTGGGGTGGGCAGTTCCCATACTCACTGAAAGTATAAAGCCACTGGTTGGTTAACTTGCAAAAAGGCATTGACATATGAATACAAAAAAAGGTAATTGGGTAGAGGCAATTTTGTGTAAAAGGACATGTAAAGGATGATTTTGAAATAAATTGTTTATTAAAAGTACAATTACAATTTAAGGGTAATATAAGAGTTTATTTTATTCCATAATTCAACTTTTAACAGGTACGTTATTCGCCAAGTACAACTGTATATGCTTTACTTAAAAGGAAAGCACTACCTTCTTATAACCTGTAGGTTTTACTGCTTGTAATGTTGGAAACCTACTAGAAACAAGGGGGAGAATCTTAAGCTACTTCCTAATTGTCAATATCTAAATAAGCAACTTTTTTCAAGAGAAGGACGTTCTGGCAAATGCTAGAAAATGATTTCAGCAGATGGCAACAACAATAGGGAAACCATCAAAATTTGAGTAAGTACAACTCAACACACATTTGATCATTATAATATGATTCAACAAACGACATCTTCCATAGCTAACTGTCTTTCTAGTTGAATGGTTGTCTATAAGAGTTATAATCTGTGAAAGTGAAATTGTGGTAGAAATGGTATAAAAATGTTTAGCAACAAACACTCACAACAGCATGCAAATGAGCAAAAGTAGTTTAAATTTATATCAAAAGTAACATCGCCATGTGAAACATTGCACCACACATTAAAAAAAAAGTAAATAAAAAGTATTCGAAATTGCAGTTTTGTGCTGATAAAAACAATTGAGGTTAAATTAATAATAGTGGTCCTAGTAAAATGTGCAGGAGTATCACAAGATATGGGGAGGGGGATATGTTGGCTAGTTTTAAATAATAATAATCTCTACCATTTCCCTTTCAGCAGCCATGGTCCCGTAAAATCAGGATCGGTAACATCTGAAATTTGCCACAAATACAATGATGATTCAAAATGAGGTCAAACAGAACATTGGGCCTTCATTAAACTAGTGAGTAGAGTGTACTATGTCACCATTAAATCTTCCCACTGATACACAGTTCGCCCAAACTGACAGGTCCAAATCAGTCTCATATGCAATAATACTGCTGGTGTTATACAAATAGGTAAACCTATTGGCAAAGCCCATTCCTTACTGTAAATGCCATTGGCATTCAAAGAGAAGTACACAGGGGAGGGGCATTGCCAACTTATCTCCCTGTTTGAATCAGGCAAACTGGACGAGTGTAGAGAGGACCAAAGGGGGAACACTTGAGAAGATGTATATTATGGTGGGAACTCTGCAATCTGATTTATAATGTGACTATACAGAAAAACAGAATGCTCTTTTACAATTTGTATAATATAGTACAGATTCCTAATTTAATAATCTCTCAAGCAGTAACATGTATAAGGTAGAGTTTTGTTACTTTTCCAAAACTATAGTATCAGGCTGAAATATATGTAATGCAGCATATACCCAAAGGACAATGTTGGCATCTCTTAGATCAACTAAGATTCATCAGTAGCTTCTAGACTATGGCAGTCACTAACAAAGGAAATGAAAATAATTAATATGGAAGGTTTTTGGGGTGCGCAATCTAATTACAGGACATTATGCAGATTTCCTTTAGGTTAGGCTGTCAAATTCAGTTGACAGATGAAATAAATATTTACTGTAGGAAGGGAAGCATTTATTTCCTGGCCAGTCCTTAGAACAATCATAGGCTTTATACAATTGAAATAAGAAGCTAGAAAGTAATTGTCACACTTCCCTGAGTTCTTTGCTTGCATTGTCTCTTCAATTGACACGATCCATTAAGCACTACAAGGCTTTCCCTATTGCAACAAGGAAATGTGAAGAAAAAAAAACAAAATAAACACAAGAACATGCAAAATCTGGATTATTTTATTGCTATTGTAATCTGCAGACTCTTCAATTTAGAAATGTAACTGAATGACTCACACAATGGTCACTACTTAGAATGCAGCCACTTCCTGTACACAGTACGGTGAAAAGGATATATTTTAAAAATCAACCCGTTAATTATCACTTGGAAACATTAACTGTGCTGTAATACATGCTGCAGGGATGAAATGCTGATTATGTTATAATTTGTCTGAACTAATAAATACATCTCTTTCCACAAAATGATCCACATGTAAGAAATTATTGCAGACAGAAAATAGTGAAATATAGTATTCTGGCTTATGTGATGATTTATTATACAGTCAGCAAACTGTCTAGTTATTGAGTCCCAAGTGAGAACTAATGGAATAATGGACTATCACCATTAAGCTAATTACTATTTATATAGTTATTTTGTAGGTATGCACTATAAAGAAAATTAGGCTTATTTTGTTAAAAACTGTCAGCGATGTACAATATATGGATGGTGCTAACTCCGACTGTTAAGTTGAGATTTGTTAAATATACCTGACTGTTGTTATTAGACTTTAGTGATGATAAACGATTCAACACAGTGTATAAGTGAAATACAGATAAAGTAATTTACCCTTCACCTGCGCTCTTGGGTCCTGATACAAAGGTGGAGGGAAATCAGATGTATATGCTACCACATAGGGCTCGATTCAATTGAACGCAAATTATAGCGCCAGGAGGGAGCTCCCAGAGCTATTCAACTAAGTGCGCTGTTAGGTCAGAGAATGCCCGTTCTTCCACCCCTCACGCCTTAAACAGGGTGTTTAGTCACGAAAACGGGCATTCTCCGACTAACTGCCTGGCGCGATGCTGTTTCCGTGGCGCTAAGGGAAGAAAACAGCATTGCGTCTGTACTTTTGTCGTTTTTTCTGCTCGCATCCCTGGAGGGTTGCGTGAAGAAATCCTTAACACCGCACTGAATTGAATAGGTCCGTGAGCTCCCTCCCGGCGTTGTTTAATTTGCATTCAAATGAATCGAGCCCATTGTGTGTATGAAAAAATCTGTGTATAATTGTTGGTGTGTAGAGTTGTACGCATCTTGGTGAGCAGGGCCGAAACTAGGGTTTTTGTCACCCGGGGGGCAAAACAGTAATTTGGCGCCCCCCCCCAGTAATTCCCCCTTCAGCAGTGCACCTATAGTAATGCCCCTGTACTAGTGGCCATATGGTAATGTCCCAATAGTAATGCCCCTAAAGTGCCCATATGGTAATGCCCCTGTAGTGACCAAATAGTAATGCCCCCTAGTAATGCCCCTGTAGAGCTCCCTGGTAATGCCCCTGTAGAGCCCCCTGGTAATGCCCCTGTAGGTAATGCCAGTGTAGTCCCCCTGTAGAGCCCCCTGGTAATGCCACCTGTAGTGCCCCTGATGATGCCCCTGTAGAGCCCCCTGGTAATGCCACCTGTAGTGCCCCCTGATGATGCCACTGTAGAGCCCCCTGGTAATGACCCTGTAGAGCCCCCTGGTGATGTCCCTGTAGTGCCCCCTGGTAATGCCCCTGTAGAGCTCCCTGGTAATGCCACTGTAGTCCTCCTGTAGTGCCCCCTGTTAATGCCCCCATAGTGCCACATACACACACACAAAAAAAATACTTACCTTAAACCCCGCTCCTGTGACTGCCACCGTCAGGTCCACCCGGCTGCTCCTCGGAACTATGGGAGAGACATCATGATGTCTGTCCCATAGTGCCTGTGGGGAGAGCCGGAAGCCGGAGTTCAGGAGAGAACTCCAGCCTCCAGCTAGCGCGTAGCTGCAGAGAAGGAGCCGGGCGCCCACTGGTAATAACATCTCAGCGGGCGTCCGGCTTGGAGTCTCCCTGCGGCGCCAGGCTGGAGGTCACTGACGCCGGGTGCAGCGGCGCACCCGGTGCACGTGCACCTCCAGCCCCCCCTAGTTGTGGCCCTGTTGTGAGTGGACGCCTCTATCTGTACTTTTACTTGTCTTTATCATCAGTGCACACTTGCCTTATGGAGCATTCTAAATGATTATTTTTATTAAAATTATAGAACACTTTTTGCAAACTGTACACTAGCAAAAAATCATATGTTTTGCTCAAGAAATCGGTCTATTTGTCTTTTCCACAAAGAGAAATACTTAACAAAACCTCAAAGTGCTGAGATCTTTCAGGTAAATGTCTTCATTACAATTTTAACAGTAGATGGGTATTTAGTTTGTTTTTACTATTTCTTAAATATTGATTCTTTATAGTTATTTTCAAAGCTATATTGTTTAATTTAAAATTCTATTCTATTCTATTCTAGTGGACTAAAGAGAAGGACAACAAATAACTAAAGTATGAAAGAGAGATCAGAACATGCTACAAAAATGTGTTGTGAATTTGATTGCGTTTTATGGGCCTGATTTAGCCAGGATCGCATCTGCTAATACGCACGCAATCAGCCGATTGTTGCGTATTGCACGTGCGTATGCATCGCAGGGTGCATGCGTGAACCAGCCACTGCAATCACAGTAATTACGCAGAACCATCGCAGAGTGATTGACAAGAAGTACCGTTTGTGGGAGGTGACATGGGGGGGGTGGTTGGTGAAACGCAGGCGTGCCAGTGCATTTGAACGCCATTGCAGGGGCGTGCATAAATTATACACCTCGATGGCATACGCAACCTGAGCTCTCACTGCGTACCGGAAGGTTAGCCATTTCTGAGTAAGGTCTGCCCTTGTGCAAGTGTGCGTGAGGCTGCGATGGTACTCGATGTTACCGATGCTTTCGCAGTCTAGCTAAGTATTACGGATGTGTGTAAGGTAAAGTGGGCATCCTTATGTTGTGCTACAACGACAGTGGATTAGCATATGATCGCAGTGAGACTGCGTGCGTAATCGCTATTGCAATCGCATCTGCGTTCCTTGCTGAATCAGGCCCTATGTCTACTGTTTTTCGGTTTTAACAACACAAAAATGAAATCGGTTGATAAACAATAGACATACTCAGATCAGTACATCAGCTGCCTAATGTCAGGTTTTATTTGGATGGATTATTTAACACCTGGTTAGAAAAAGGTACACCTTATAACAGCAGCTCTCAGCAGTGAGGCAGAGAAAACATTATTACCCGGATCTTCAGAAGGTAATGATTGAAATCCATTATGTCCAGCTCCTTTATGAATATGCGAAGATTTTACCTCAGAAGACAGCTGGTCTGTGATTTAGCAGTGACCTTAAAAGCACCTACACGGCAGTACATTAATTTTACAGCACAGTCAACTGAGGCTAACTTGTGAAAATGTTATATATAGGCTCTTCAGCCTCTCCATTTAACAGTGTAAATATAGTTTTAGATTTGCCAGTGCTACAGCACATGTGATGTGGAAAAGGTAATACATTTTTTGAAATAAAATAATGAAGGAACAGTAGCCTGATAATAATGTGGTTACACAGAATGTGTTGTACACACAGTTATCTTTAAGCATGAAACTTTTAACTAGGAGCCATGGCAGAAGTATGGGAGACAATGGAGGCACCTGCTGCCCGGCGCCAGCACTGAAGGGGCACCTCTTCCATCACCTACAATATATTCACCCCACTTAGGGCTATAAATATGGAGGATAGTGGGGCACTAAATGATAACTTGCCTCCGGGCGTCTGGGATGGGCTTACCCCACTGACTAGGAGACATGCTTTTGTCCCTTTAAATTTGTAGATTCATTAACCTTGGCTGAATTGAACAATGGTGGAAAACTCTAGCTATATTTACAGTTTTATTGTGAGTGAATAAAAGCTTAATTAGTGATTATGTACTCCATATGTTCATATACAAAATAGGCGGCTAATTAAGACCAAGAAAAAATAAACGTAAATGTAAAAATAGGATTGCGATCAATGTAAAACATCTCATATTGCCCCCTGAACAGTGTTGCCCAAGGCAAAACAAGGAAACAAATCACTGTGTACCTAATGACATAGGTCATGATAAATGTCAGGATACTGGTATATTAAAGCTTTGGCTAACAGAATAGTCCTGGTAGCTAGTATTCACAGATCACACAGAAATGGCAAAAAGGGAAGTGTTGCACAATATAATACAGTAACACAGTAACCATGTTGAAAAGAGTGGTGAATATTCCTCCAAACAACAGTCTATGAAGCTGCAGATACGGAAAGCAGTCTCTAAGATTGATAGAGATAGGAACACTGCTCAGTGTCCTTGTTCCAGCAAGTTCACAGTTTTAGATTTTGGGATCGTGGATCTCCCTAAATTAGGGAGGTGTCATAATCTCAAGGTCAGCATCATAAATTTAGAGTTTTAATAGTTATAATAAAGTTCTCCTAAGAATGGCGGGCTCAGAATGTACAAGAACCCATCATTTTGCCATTATCTATCCTTTTAATTAACGCTGGCAGTCAGAATGGACTGTTCGTAAATCTGCCAGCCTCCCACTCCAAATGGCCTCTTCTCAAAAACACCAAAATCACTCTACTACACTGTACCTGGACATTGCAAATACAGATTCATTTGTAGGTCATCATACTGGGTAAAAAAAACTCCTGAAGTTATCATACATTTAACACGACACATGGTTTCATAGGTTTAGAAATACCAGTAGTAGATCTAGGCAACAGGGAATAGGTTTGGAGTAGCTGGTACAGTGACATTGGTAATCCGATGTTGCCCAGATAGGAGCTAACTTCGAACAAGACCAAAATATGTGGAACAGAGTGCGCTCCCCACCACATCCCCACCAGCACAGTTCTAATGAAGAGGGAATTATTTTATACAGGCGCTGTGGTACTAAATATCAACACAGGTATATTTTTAAGGAGTTCTCACGGGGCCAGACTGAAGATGCAGATTAGATTGGACGGAATATGCTCCCAAACGTTCGATCCCAAAGACTCCTCTGTGTCACGCTGCCACATCTCCTCATAAAAAGCCAAGAGAGGGGAACCATATGATAGTAATATACAGTAATAGTAGATAGTAGACCCTTAGCAGGAGAATGGAGGAAGCAGAGAGATTCAAGAGTAGTTCTTGATCTAGCTCTACCAGGGGAACAAAGCGAAGTATAAAAACGACGCATTTACAGATACTGATAAAGGCAATGGGAAGAAATATGAAGCCTATCAGATATCAGGGAAGGATCGTAATAGAGCAATATCAGATAAGAACATGAGACCCCTACTAATCCAAGCATGGAAAGCCCTATGGCCAAAACCAGGAGGGAAATATGGGTTATCGCACAAAGGGTTGGAGAGAAGGTGGAGAAGCCAAGAGACCAAAAGCTTTTGTGGTCCTATCCCAGACAGCAATCGTGAAAGCTATGGTTGTAAAGAAGCTTTCCTATGAGACCGAAGGATACACATTATAGATGAATTGGATGATTGCATCAGTTCAGATTCAAGTTGAACCCACCTTCGAGAATAGGGGTTTGAATGCCAAAGCACTCCCTGTGCTAAATGAGCTTCATTAAAATAGAATCTATGGTTAGGGACACCCAACCCACCCTCCCTAGACGAATTATGTAGGAACTTCAGCCACACTCTAGGCCTCCTCTTCGCCCACAGAAAGAGAGTAAACTTCTGCAGTAGCTCTAAGAGGGCAGCTGAAGGGACATATACAGGGAGAGCTTGGAAAACATAAAGTAAACAAGGGAGGATATTAATTTTAAAAGCGTTAGCCCGACCAATCCATTAAATAAATTGGGATCAGTTCTGGAAATCCCCGGCAATAGAGCTGGGGATATTTTGAATTATAAAGCTGAGAGTCGCACCTAGTGAGCAAGATCCAAAGGTATTTACGCCAATGTTGATCTGAAAGAGACAAAGAAGTTAAGGTCTAAGACCTCCGTTTTAGAAACATTCATTTTAAAATTGGAAAGCTCACTAAAATCCCTAAACTCTCTAAATAAATTAGGAAGCAAAATTAGGCAATTAGTAAGTGTAAGCAGAATATCATTTGCATAAAGTGAGATGATATATATTTATATCTAAATTAATACAAATTTTGGTGGCTAGAGGTTCAATCATAAGTGCAAAAATGAAAGGTGACCCTGCTTTGTGCCATTTTCAATGAAAAAAGGTTGTGAAGCTATATCATTGACATAGAAACATAGAATTTGACGGCAGATAAGAACCACTTGGCCCATCTAGTCTGCCCCATTTTTAAACATATTATTACCTCAACCCTTATTGATCCTTACTTCTTCTGAAGGATATCCTTATGTCTATCCCATGCATGTTTAAATTGCTGTCTTAGCCTCTACCACCCCTGATGGGAGGCTATTCCACTTGTCCACTACCCTTTCTGTGAAGTCATTTTTCCTCAAATTTCCCCTGAACCTACCACTCTCCAGTTTTAGAACATGTCCTCTTGTTCTAATACTTCTCTTTCTTTGAAGAATGTCACCTTCTTAAAACCCTTTATATATTTGAACGTTTCTATTATGTCCCCCCTATCCCTTCTCTGCTCCAAACTATACATATTAAGATCTTTTAGTCTTTCCTGGTACGTTTTGTGGTGTAGACCTTGCACCATTTTAGTTGCCCTTCTTTGTACAGTCTCTAATGTATTAATATCCTTCTGGAGATATGGCCTCCAGAATTGAACACAGTATTCGAGATGAGGACGTACCAATGACCTATACAGTGGGATTCTCACTTCTTTCTTTCTGCTACTGATTCCTCTCCCTATGCAACCAAGCTTCTGACTTGCCTTCCTCATTGCTTTGTTACAATGTTTGCTTGCCTTTAAGTCACCTGAAATAGTGACTCCTAGATCCCTTTCCTCTTCAGTAGTTTCCAGTATAGTGCCATTAATACTATATTTAGCCTTTGGATTTTTGAGACCCAAGTGCATGATCTTGCATTTTTTGGCATTAAACTGTAGTTGCCACGTTCTTGACCATTCCTCTAGTCTACCTAGATCATCAATCATTTGTTTTACTCCTCCTGGTGTGTCTACCCTGTTGCATACCTTTGTGTCATCTGCAAAAAGGCATAGTTTCCCTTCAATACCATTTGCAATGTCACAAATAAAGATATTAAAAAGCACTGGTCCAAGTACAGATCCCTGAGGTACTCCACTGGTAACATTTCCCCCTTGAGACTGCACTCTATTTACTAAAACTCTCTGTTTCCTATCCTGCAGCCATGATCTTATCCATTCAACTATCTTTGTATCCAATCCCATGCTTTCCAGTTTATTTAACAGTCTGCGATGTGGAACAGTGTCAAAAGCCTTACTAAAGTCTAGATAAGCTATATCTATGGCCCCCCCTTTATCTATTTCCTTAGTCACCCAGTCAAAAAAGTCAATAAGATTTGTTTGACATGATCTTCCCTCAGTAAATCCATGCTGTTTGGGATCCTGCAAATTGTTGGACAAGTTAACAAGCTGACGGGGAACTATTTAGGGATTTCACAGCAGACCCTGTCAAACATCTTTTCTACGTCTAGCGTGGCCCCCACCACCAGAGAGGAAGTATATGTGATGTTAGCATAATGGATAAGATCAATAGACCTATAAATGTTATCCATGGCTTGACGACCTGGGATGAATCTCATTTTGTCTGGGTGGACCACGAACGGGATCACCTCGGCCACTCTGATAGCCAGAATTTTGGCAAACAATTTGAGATCTAAATTCAATAGGGAGATAGGACAGGAACTGCCACATTCAGTTGGATCCCTACCAGGCTTGGTGATGACAATAATGTCCACCCCAGTGATGGATCTATCAAAGGGCGTGCCTGTGAGAATAGTATTGAAAAGGTCTCCTAGGAAGGGGACAAGAACAATGGTGTAACTACCGTAGGAGCAGGGGGTGCAGCTGCTATGGGGCCCGGCCCTCCCCCTTGCACCTACGGTGCCATGCCTCGGCCATTACCTAATGCACTCACAAAACTGCAAAAGTACTGTAGATGTAGACAGATTTAATGGTGGCAGGTGCCACATTTTAAACTATGGGTGCACTTCTTATAATATAAAAGGTGCAGGTGCTAACCCACATATTTTGTTATTCACAAATTATTTTCTCTGAACATTTACATAAAGTACAGTGAAAACTCTTAAAGATAGGGGATTTTCCACTATTATTAGTAAGAGAACTGTTTTGACCTAAGTGCGTTATTTGATAAAGAATTAATTGAGACAGAATCATTGGGGAAAATGGTAGATATAGATGTAGTTTGTCCCTTGAGTTAGTACATATTGGATAACCATTTTGCGTTATGTCCTGATAATCAAAGTCCAACTCAATTGTGTTTGCTCTGGCAGGATGGGATCTCAGTTATCTAACAGTTCTGGGGAACATGTGTGTCCATTTAACTACAGCAAAGGGTAGAAAAACTACCCAAGTCCCGGCGCTATTTATCAGTATTTATTTAAAAAGGCATTCAGCAAACTAGCAGCATGTGTGTGAAGCTAGTGGTCAGGCTTCAAAAAATTGCACATAATACTATAAAATGTACACAGCGCTTGGTTTTAACCTAATAGAAATTTACAGGGAATATGTTATATATGTTAGAATCTAATAACACAATAATTAAGATACATTCAATATGAGAATAGAAAACATGGTATGTTCATGAATAATGACAATGAATAATATTTGTGCTAAACTTCTAGTAAATATTATTCATTGTCATTATTCATGAACATACCATGTTTTCTATTCTCATATTGAATGTACCTTAATTATTGTGTTATTAGCTTGTGTCTATTTGTATATATTTTATTATAAAGTATTCTTTCAGAATAGGGGTGTGCACCGGCCACTTTTCGTGTTTTGTGTTTTGGTTTTGGATCTGGATCTTTCTTCGTGTTTTGGATCTGGATTGGTTTTGCCAAAACCACCCTTCCGTGTTTTGGGTTCTGGGTTTTGTGTTTTGGATCTGTATTTTTTTTAAAAAAAGCATAAAAACAGCTAAAATCACAGAATTTGTAGGTTTTTCTGCTCCTATGCTATTATTAACCTCAATAACCTTAATTTCCACTCATTTCCAGTCTATTCTGAACACCTCACACCTCACAATAGTGTTTTTATGTCCAAAACGTTGCACCGAGGTAGCTGGATGACTATGCTAAGCGACACGAGTGGGCGGCACAAACACGTGACCCATCTAGGCGTGAAACTGCAGTGGCAGACAGGATGGCAGTTTGAAAAACTAGGCCCCAAACTGTACATAATGCAAAGAAAAAAAAGAGGTGCAAGATGGAATTGTCCTTGGGCCCTCCCACCCACCCTTATGTTGTATAAACAGGACATGCACACTTTAACAAACCAATCATTTCAGCGCCAGGGTCTGCCACACAACTGTGGCTGAAATGATTGGTTCGTTTGGGCCCCCACAAAACAAGCTGGCAATTAATGTGTCCCTGCACAAACTGGCTCTATGGAGGCAAGATGTCATCCTCATCCTCCTCATCCACCGATTCCTCACCCTCTTCAGTGTGTACATCCTCATCCTCACAAAGTATTAACTCGTCCCCACTTGAATCCACCACCACAGGTCCCTCTGTACCTTCTGGAAGCAACCTCCTACGCCTTTCGCTGACAAGGTTCCCGGCTGCACTAAACACTCTTTCGGAGTACACACTGGAGGGGGGGCAACTCAGGTAAAATAGAGCCAGTTTGTACAGGGGCCTCCAAATTGCCTCTTTTTCCTGCCAGTACAGGTATGGACTGTCTGCCATGCCTACTTGGATGCTGTCACCGATGTAATCCTCCACCATTCTGTCAATGGTGGCAGTATCATATGCAGTGACAGTAGACATGTCAGAAATTGTTGCCAGGTCCTTCAGTCCGGACCAGATGTCCAAACTTGGTCCTGCCTGCCCTGCATCACCGCCAGCGGGTTGCTTAGGATACCTAAGTTTTTTCCTGGCAGCCCCAGTTGCAGGAGAAAATGAAGAAGGAGCCGTTGACGTGTCACGTTCCGCTTCAGCTGACAGTGTGTTCACCAGCAGGTCTTTGCACCTCTGCAGGCTTGTGTCGGCTGGAAAGAGAGACACCACATAGGCTTTAAACCTAGGATCGAGCACGGTGGCCAAAACGTAGTGGTCTGATTTCAACAGATTGACCACCCTGGAATCCTGGCAAAGCGAATGAAGGGCTTCATCCACAAGTCCCACATGCCGAGCGGAATCGCTCCGTCTTAGCTCCTCCTTCACTTTCTCCAGCTGCTTCTGCAAAAGCCTGATGAGGGGAATGACCTGACTCAAGCTGGCAGTGTCTGAACTGACTTCACGTGTGGCAAGTTCGAAGGGCTGGAGAACCTTGCACAACACGGAAATCATTCTCCACTGCGCTTGAGTCAGGTGCATACCCCCTCCTTTGCCTATGTCATAGGTGGATGTATAGGCTTGTATGGCCTTTTGCTGCTCCTCCATCCTCTGAAGCATATAGAGGGTTGAGTTCCACCGCGTCACAACCTCTTGCTTCAGGTGATGGCGGGGCAGGTTCAAGAGTGTTTGCTGGCGCTCCAGTCTTCGGCACGCAGTCGCTGAATGGCGAAAGTGGCCAGAAATTTTTCGGGCCACCCAAAGCGTCTCCTGCACGCCCCTGTCGCTTTTCAGAAAATTCTGCACCACCAAGTTTATTGTGTGAGCAAAACATGGGACGTGCTGGAATTTGCCCAGATGTAATGCCCGCACAATATTGGTGGCGTTGTCAGATATCACAAATCCCCAGGAGAGTCTAAGTGGGGTAAGCCACTGGGCGATGATTTCCCTCAGTTTCTCTAAGAGGTTGTCGGTGGTGTGCCTCTTACTGAAACCGGTGATACACAGCGTAGCCTGCCTTGTAACGAGCTGGCATTTCTGAGATGCTGCTACTGGTGACGCTGCTGCTGTTGCTGCGTAAGGTGATACATCTACCCAGTGGGCTGTCACAGTCATATAGTCCTTAGTCTGCCCTGTTCCACTTGTCCACATGTCCGTGGTTAAGTGGACATTGTGTACAACGGCATTTTTCAGGACACTGAGGACACTTTTTCTGACGTTTCTGTACAGTCTCGGTATCGCCTGCCTAGTGAAGTGGAATCTAGACGGGATTTGGAACCGGGGACACACTACCTCCATCAATTGTCTAAATCCCACTGCACTAATGGCGGATACCGGACGCACGTCTAACACCAACATAGCAGTCAAGGCCTCAGTTATACGTTTTGCTTCAGGATGACTGCTGTCGTACTTCATCCTCCTCGCTAAGGACTGTTGGAGGGTCAATTGTTTAGTAAAAGTAGTGGTGTTCCTACTTCCTCTCTGGGATGATGAACGACTCCCAGCAGCAGCAACAGCAGCAGCGGCAGCAGTAGGCGTAGCAATGCAGGATCCTCCAGAGGAATCCCGGATAGGAGAGTCAGTCATGCCAGTGACATGGCCTGCAGGACTACTTCCGATCCTGACTAAGGAGGAAATTGACGAGGAGGGAGTTGACGGTGTGGTTTGCAGGCGCTTGGATACAACAGGACAACGGGATTTAGGTGTCCCTGGACTGCTTACGGTCTTAGCCAAAGTTTCTGAACTTGACAGTAACTTTTTATGAACGCGCTGCAGGTGCCGTATAAGGGAGGATGTTCCTAGGTGGTTGACGTCCCTACCCCTACTTATTTCACCTTTACATATGGTACATATGGCAAGACAGTTGTTGTCCGGATTTGGATAGAAATATTGCCAGACCAAAGAGGTGGAATGTTTGGTCTTCTGCCCAGGCATGACCGTGATGGGCTTTTTCATCCCACGGACAACAACTGTCTCCCCCGGAGCCTGATTTAAACAAACCACATCACCATCAGAATCCTCCTCGCCAACTTCCTCCTCAGCGCCAGCTACACCAGTATCCTCATCCTGTTGTACTTCAACAGTGACATCTTCAATTTGCATATCAGCAAGTGGACTGTGGGTGCTCCTTTCAGCACTTGCAGGGGGCGTGCAAATGGTGGAAAGAGCCACCTCTTCCCGTCCAGTGCTGGGAAGGTCAGGCATCGCAACCACCACCACACTTGGACTCTCCTTGGGGATTTGTGATATCTTCTTAGAAAGCACAGTTCTTCGCTGTGCTTTTGCCAGCTTAACTCTTTTGATTTTTTTAGTGGGAGGAGGGCTTCCATCGTCATGTGAAGCTGAACCACTAGTCATGAACATACTAGGGATCGACCTTAGCCGTTCCTTGCCACTCCGTGTCGTAAATGGCATATTGGCAAGTTTACGTTTCTCTTCAGCTGATTTAAATGTCTTTTTCAAGGTCATTTTCCTGAACTTTGCCATTTGGGATTGTATGTGCCCTCTACTATGACATTGGGCATCGGCCTTGGCAGACGACGTTGATGGCATGTTATCGTCTATGTCATGACTAGTGGCAGCAGCTTCAGCACTAGGAGGAAGTGGTTCTTGATCTTTCTCTATTTTATTTTTATCGGAGAAAGTTTGGTCCTCCATTTATGTTATATCGATTTGATATATACGTGCGGCTAAACACAGAAAATAATTTTTTTTTGGTTTGGACTGGAGTGTACTTTATGGGTTACAGCACCCTTTAACGGTCAAGCCAGCCGGCCCTTTACTTATGACACAGGCGCACGCTTGGCACTACTTTGTTGATGCACGTGCGGCTACTGCGCACACAATTCACAAACACAGAAAATAATTTTTTTTTGGTTTGGACTGGAGTGTACTTTCGGGGGTTACAGCACCCTTTAACGGTCAAGCCAGCCGGCCCTTTACTTATGACACAGGCGCACGCTTGGCACTACTTTGTTGATGCACGTGCGGCTACTGCGCACACAATTCACAAACACAGAAAATAATTTTTTTTTTGGTTTGGACTGGAGTGTACTTTGGGGGTTACAGCACCCTTTAACGGTCAAGCCAGCCGGCCCTTTACTTATGACACAGGCGCACGCTTGGCACTACTTTGTTGATGCACGTGCGGCTACTGCGCACACAATTCACAAACACAGAAAATAATTTTTTTTTTGGTTTGGACTGGAGTGTACTTTCGGGGGTTACAGCACCCTTAACGGTCAAGCCAGCCGGCCCTTTACTTATGACACAGGTGCACGCTTGGCACTACTTTGTTGATGCACGTGCGGCTACTGCGCACACAATTCACAAACACAGAAAATAATTTTTTTTTTGGTTTGGACTGGAGTGTACTTTCGGGGGTTACAGCACCCTTAACGGTCAAGCCAGCCGGCCCTTTACTTATGACACAGGCGCACGCTTGGCACTACTTTGTTGATGCACGTGCGGCTACTGCGCACACAATTCACAAACACAGAAAATAATTTTTTTTTTGGTTTGGACTGGAGTGTACTTTCGGGGGTTACAGCACCCTTAACGGTCAAGCCAGCCGGCCCTTTACTTATGACACAGGCGCACGCTTGGCACTACTTTGTTGATGCACGTGCGGCTACTGCGCACACAATTCACAAACACAGAAAATAATTTTTTTTTGGTTTGGACTGGAGTGTACTTTCGGGGGTTACAGCACCCTTTAACGGTCAAGCCAGCCGGCCCTTTACTTATGACACAGGCGCACGCTTGGCACTACTTTGTTGATGCACGTGCGGCTACTGCGCACACAATTCACAAACACAGAAAATATATTATTTTTTTAGCACTTGGGGGGAGCACCCCTGATGGACAGAGCACCCCCTGGACAACACTACAGCACTCCTTTAGGACTGGGACACTGCACAGGACTTTGGAGTGGACACAGCCCCTATGGAGAACTGACTGCACAACACAGTCCAGCCAGCCCCTATGGACTTTGAAGTAGTGGACACAGCCCCTATTAACAACAGCAGCACAGCACAACACAGCCAGCCCCTATGGACTTTGAAGTAGTGGACAACAGCAGCACTACACTACACTACACTACACTACACAGCCCTAACTCCCACCCTCCCTCTTCACTGTCCACAGCCGAGTGAGAAAATGGCGCCGACGCGGGTACCTTATATAGGATCCAAAACCCGCGAGACTCGGAAGGCGGGATGATGACGTTTTGCCTCGATTTCAGATCCGAGTCAGGCGGGAAAAGTCGAGCCTGACTCGGATCGGACTCGGATCGGGGGGGCTCGGGGGGGTTCGGATTTCAGAAATCCGAACCCGCTCACCCCTATTTCAGAATAACATATTCCCTGTCAATTTCTATTAGGCTGAAATAAAGTGCTGTGTACATATTTAACATCTGTGTCCATATCTACTTTAAGATTTGGTAGTTTATCATAGTCTCTGCATAACTCAGATCTGTGTGTGTTTTGTCCCTTCACTTGTATCCCCCAAATCTTTAGCAACCAGATCGTTCTGCGACCAGGCTAAGAGCCAGATTAAGGGGGACTCTTAGAACCCACTCCCGATCGGAGCATTCTGCTCCACTCTGTAGTACTGTGCATTCTCTAAGGACTGGGCAAGTGGGGGTGGGCTGGACAACAAGTGGCGCAGGGTGGATGACGAGTGGGGTCGGTGCTGACAAGAGTGTGACGGCCGGAGGTGTGGGGACAAGCCTCCCTGTATTAAGCGATCTGGGCCCCCCAAAGGCTTAATCCACCCCTGCAGACTATGTGACCAAACTCCAACCTATGCAGGGCCGGATTATAGGGAGGGCAAAGGGGGGCGGTCGTCCCGGGGCCCCCACACATAAGGGGCCCCACATACTGCCCAGAGTACTCAGGTCCTCATGGTGCACCTCAGCGGTGCAGAGCGCTGACAGGCAGGTACTGTAGCCCTTAGTGTGTGTGTGTATATATATATATGTTTATTACATTTGCTTTAAAATTTAAAATTACTGCAATATGAAGGTCATTATATATATATATATATATATATATATATAAAATTTATATAGTGTGCTTATGTGTGTGTATATATATATATATATATATATATATACATACACACAGTACATGTATATATGTGTGTATATAAACACTGCCACCTATATATGAGTGTGTGTGTATAGTTATATATACAGATATACTGTGTGTTGTGTGTGTGTGTGTATATATATATATATATATATATATATATATACACACAAAAAAAGACTGGAGCAGAGCACCTAACATGCCAATATACCGTAAAATATGTCTATAAATATAACAAAGTGCTCAGTGATAAATAGAAAGTGCAATCATGCTCTATTTTAACCTTACTGAATAAGGACAATATTAATATATCAACTTAAATGTTTAAAAAACAATAAATGACTGATAAATATGTTATAAATATTTTGTAAACATTTAAAACAAAATTCCTATAATCCTGCATGATAATAAGTGCAATAATAAATAAAGTTTAAAAGTATATATATTTATTTAGAACAACACCACTGTCCTCAAACCCATCAGGACAGTATACAGAAGACAAACATGTATATAAAAAAGGAGTAATAAAAAATTGTTAAAAAATGAAAAAATATAGTAGCTTATCTAATCATGACAACGGTAAGTTCATGAAAGGAGAAGATATAGGAGCCTTCAACGCATTTCGTCCTTTCCTCGGAATAATGAAGAAGTCCAAGGAAAGGACGAAACGTTGTCATGATCATAAGCTACTCCTATATATATTTTTTAAATCTTTAAATCTTTAACAATTTTTTATTACTCCTTATTGCACTTATTATCACGCAGGATTATAGGAATTTTGTTTTAAATGTTTACAAAATATTTATAACATATTTATCAGTCATTTATTGTTTTTTAAACATTTAAGTTGATATATTAATATTGTCCTTATTCAGTAAGGTTAAAATAGAGCACGATTGCACTTTCTATTTATCACTGAGCACTTTGTTATATTTATATACATATTTTAAGGTATATTGGCACGTTAGGTACTCTGCTCCAGTCTTTTTTTGTATTTTTCTATGTGTAGCAGTTTGCCACTGCTACAGGTTTTCTGGTTCAGCTGACACCCATATTATTGGGGGGTGCTATGAAAATACCTAAGTTTGATTCACATTTACATGTTTGGTTATAAGTAAGATTTAATATATAATTTTATTAGAAACTCTAATAAGTGAGGGTCTATAGTAAAAGTGGCGCTGTAATCTTCATTTATATATATATATATATATATATATATATATATATATATAGCGGTTACTTAGAGGCCCCCACAAGTTTGTTGCCCAGGGGCCCTCACAGACCTTAATCCGGCCCTGAACCTATGTAACTAGCAAGGGAGTCTGAGACGAAAATCACAATATTAACAGATAATTTGAAAAGCTGCAGATATAAAGATGATTATTTGCATGCATGTGGCAACATTAATAATGAACAATTGTGCTTAATATCTGTTAATAGCATCAGATACTGGAGTGACAGCAGCCAGCTTCAATGTGGCTGCAAAGTAATTAAATCAATATTATTTAGTAATTAACTGGTGTAGAAAAAAGGGCTGCAAATCAAAATACTCATAAATAGACATACCTGGCAATCGATAATTTATGTAAACTATGGAAATATGTTGAAATTCCCTCTCAGGATTTCTTAGGGAAGATTGCAATCCCTTGGGTTATGCCCGTAATCTAAGGTCACTGTTTAAAATTAGAAATTAAATCTACAGTGAAGTAAAGGGAGCATATCCTACAGAATATCAGTGAAGGTGTAGACCATGCTCTTCTGTTTGGAGTGTTTATATTCATTAGCTACAGTTCAATCATTTCATTACATGACCACCACACCATGGTGATTTTATTCATAACATTACATATGAAATAACAGAAGAAGCCTTCAGTCCCTACCATGCAGCTCAAAATATTTCAGCACCAAGAAAAAGTTTGGAAAGGTTACATGTGGTCTGGAGATTGCCATACAGAGTACTCTAAACAAAGCTTACTGTTTCTAACTTGTAAAAAAGTGTGTATATCTATTGCATATTGTGTTTTCATAAGGTTGCCTGGTTCTTTTAATGTGTGGATACACACTTTTTTCGATATATTGTTCATTTGAATGATGAATGATATATCGCTAGTGCCTTTGCGGGTGTGTACACCCGATAAGTCTGGGAATTAAGTAGTTCACAAACACATCAGGTCGACTCTGCAGCACAGCCGATGCCGATATATCATCCATATATATCAGTACGTCTGGCTCTGATTACGGGCGACCCACTGACCGCCCATACAATGGCTTTAAGAACCACCAACACTGACATCACAATTTTGCGGGTAAATTTAAATTATAGCCCTGTTGTGATAGTTGGCCAGACATATCGAGCGGCCAATTGGCAAGTGTGTACCGGTGGGCCGCTGGGTCACTATAGTGTGTACCCAGCATTACAGAGATGTACTGTATCAAGTTTTTTTTAAAGTTTGGAGAAGTGGACAAGTAAGGAGGTAGCAACCAATTAGCTTCCAACTATCATTTTATAGAATGTACTTGATAAATGCTACCTCAATGCTGATTGGTTATAGTGGTGTTGCTAAGGGGGTGGTGGCCGTACCTATTGATACCATCTGAGGGGGTGACATCAAAATAACTGAGCTGCTCTGCTATTTAAGTGTCACCCCTCGGATGGTGTCACCGGGCAGCGCTGCAGCAGAGGTGATGCATGACACACGTCATCCACGCCCCATCCCCCCTGGCTTTTACAAAAAAACAAATTGTGTTGAAATATTAGACAGTGTGTCCCCAAATAATGTTATTAGGAAAGACACACACATACATAAGTGTGCAGGTGTCATCAGGTAACCTAAGTGCACGTTGCCACTTATGTTCTTGTAAATGATCAAAAATCATCTAAACTATCATCTCCGTGGTTGCACAATTGGATCATACAGTGCATAACAAGCCTTTAACTCAAATACTGACTAAACCAGCTTTAGCTAGTAGCTGGGACCTTATTAAAAAACTAAACCTCACAGCTTTTTTTTTTATTAATTTTTATGTCATTTGAATATATTGACCTATGCCACATCTTTAACTGTATGGACTTTTAAAAAGGTTTCAGATATTGTCAGCAAAATATTGGCGACCACCTGCCTGAGTGTGACCGTGAGCCTGAAAAGAACGTTCTTTGCTACTGGGATTTAGTAGAATTCTAATTTAAACCTGTGGGGAGAACTCTGTGACTACTAATGTGTGTCAACTCCCAGCATTCTTTGCAAGCTTTAGACATGTGAAGTGCTGATGCCTGCCATTCAATAGACAATGGTTGCCTGCCACTGGCTTACAACATTAGAGAACATGTAGCTCCACCAAAGTTTTTGGGGCCTGTAGCTAATACCAACTTCAATAGTATTTTCATGCATTGTTCATTAAAGCAGTAATCATTTTTATAGATCTCTAGCATGAAAGAAAGTATCATAAATCCCCCCTCTCTATCACATGAAAGAGATAAAATGCCACTGCTATCAACTTTAGTTAGCTGAGAGACTAAAACCACAGATCCGTAGTTCTTCAAACACCCCCATCTCACTGCTCAATAAACTAATATAACAGTAATGAAAAATGTAATATCAGAGTATAATAAAGCAGCATATATACCATGTAGATAGCACTAATGCTTTTTCGTCAAGCCAGTCTGTTTGACTATATACAACATGTGTACATAAAACCTGAACTCACAAAGGAGTCAGACAATGAAGCCCTGCCGCTTTGATGTTAAGTGCCTGAGCGAACGACAGAGGAACAATACTCTGCCTCACCTCTCAAACTCCAATATTTTAACATTTGTTCCTAATTTTAGCAGCTTCATTGTAATGCTTTCATTTTGCCATTGTTTGAAAAAGGAAAAAAAAACTTGCAAGGGCCATAAGAGTTGTAATTTATCTTTGTCTGGTATAATTTGGAGCAGCCTCGGCCACACCAGACATCTGTATAGAGAGACCTGTATCTGCACATAATTTTACACTGAGATGTATTATAAGGTCAGTTTTCTTTGTTGACTTAATTTTCCCTGTTAGTTTTATTCATTACATTTGACATATTAAGCTTCTGTATTTTGGCATAAAGAATACAATATTGCAGCATATTGGCAAGCTCATTTGCTTTTCACAGTTAGTCTTGTGTCCAAATATAAACCCCTAGGGATTAACACGTGTATATAGACTGCAGGAGAATGAGCCACAGCAGCAGGTGGCCTTTTGCAGCCTAATGAACACAGCAATCTGCTGTTACCACTGCTATGCCTTTCACCAGACAATTAGGCAACTAAGCATGTAATTATTCAGCCCAACAAGAAGAGGCTCTCCTCTAATTTCATCTTTTCATTGATGTTTACTCACCCACACTCCCCTTATTAATGAGAGATTTTCCAGTCCATGCTAATTGGTTTCAATAACATTCATTTCAGTTGAAAGGAAATGATTCTGTTAATTGAGAATCGAAAGCATCTTTTTTATTTCAAGTGCGTCCTGCTATGGAAATCTGAATACTCTCAACAGATTCGAGCTAATGAAATTAAGTTACACTGTCACTGCTAGTGTGAGAGAAATAAAGTAATTTATTTCCATTGAAGCATGCGGTGTAGGTCGTGAACAATTAATACAGCCTGTTTAGCAAAGCAATTTGGAAAAAAAGGGATGTTGAATAAATAAGGTTACTGTCCTCGGATCTGCTTCCTTAATGCCAAGTTTGTTTTAGCGGCTAATTGTTTTTTTTGCCTGGTTTTAAGGATTTCCACTGAGAGTAAGGTTTACATTGCAAAATCAGCTATGGTGAATTGCATTATAGTCCTATAGTAGCAGGACAGACTTTTTAATTATAACAGAATGCTACTGCAAATAGGACTTGGACTGCAAGAACCACCACCAAAATATTTATGTAAGCTATATGTAATATGTAATTGATAGCTAACATTAATAATAATGATAGTAATAATTTTATTTACATAGCGCTTTTCTCCTAAAGAACTCAAAGTGCTTTATATTTGCCTTTACAGTGCCAAATACAAATTAAGCTTAAACAAGGGACATTAGGGAAATGCTTGGGTGAATAGGTAAGTCTTGAGTCTATTTTTGAAGGATTCTAGAGTGGAGGCCTCTCGAACTGTGCGGGGAAATGAGTTCCATAAGGTTGGAGCCACAAAACTGAAAACTCGACCCCCAGACGAATTCAAGCTATTTATTTTTCATTATTACATTGGGGGGTATATATGAAAGCTTGGTGAGTGATAAAATTGTGAGAGATAATGTACAAACCAAACAGCTCCTGTCACTTTACAGGCTGTGTTTGAAAAATGACAGGAGCTGATTGGTTGGTACTTTATCTTTCACAATTTTATCACTCTTCAGGCTTTCATGAATACCCCCATTGTGTCTTGTTTGGCTATTTCACTACTAGATAGTTGGTACACTACAATCCTATTCATGGGAGTAACTACCATAGGTGAACGGGGTGCAGCTGCTATGGGGCCCAGAGCTGAGGGAGGCCCATCTTCCTTGTCAAAGTTACATGTGTTATATACATTTTTCACCATTGGGTGGTACATTGGGGTCCTTACAAACTTTTGCGATGGGGCCTTCAAATACCTAGTTACACCCCTGATTTTATTGTTCAGTTAAATCATTAAATCGCCAGAACAGGTCATGGTTGTCCACAATGGACATACAGTAGCAAGGTCCTGGAAAGGACATGCTTAACCAACAAGGTTAACAACAGGGGCAGGCTGGGCCGGGGGGCAGGTGGCACCCTGCCGGTACAGTTTTAGTATTCTAGGGCCGCCAGGCTGCGGCAGACAGAGGATGTTTTTGCTCCCCAGCCACTGCTCTGCAAGAGAGAGAGAGATCCAAGTAATTATAGCAGAGGCTACAAGAAAATGGCTGCCCCCATATCAGGCTACAAAAAGATGGCCGCTGTCGACCAATGGGGAGCCAGATTACCCTACCCAGAAACCCAAGAGGCTGGAGAAGGGAAAAGGGGGCTTGGCTTATCGGGGGAGTTGGAACTTGGAAGAGGAGCTGAAAAAATAAATATTATGGCACCGCACCCATGGAGGAGAGAGTCAGAGAGGGCAGAGATGAGGAGTGCTACAGAATGTAGGAGATCCTGCTTCCTGTCTTATCCACCCATAACAGGTAAGTGGAGGGTAGATTGGGGCTTTTATATATATTATATTTATATATATGTCACAGTTGCATAAACTTTGCAGGGGGAAGTTGTTTTATTATTTAAAATATGTGTGTGCTGACTAAGTGCGTCTGTATGTTGGGTGTGTGCATGTGTGTGTATGCATGTATGTACAGTATGCATGTCTGTGTGTATATATATATATATATATATATATATATGTGTGTATTACTGTATATAGGGTTGGGTATGGAATCCCGGCAGTTGGGAATGCCGGCTGCCAAAAGACCGACAGCGGCATCCAGATGCTGAGGTTACCAATAGGGGATAAGTATGCTATCCCTGCCCCTTTCACCCCCTAACCATAACCATCCTTTTCTTTACCCTAACCCTCACTACCCTGCACCTTAACCCTCCCTACCCCGCACCCTAATCCTCCCTACCCCACATTCTACCCCTAAGTACCTAAACCTAACCATCCCCCCTTAGTGCCTAACCCTAACCTCCCTTCCTGGGGGAGGCCTAACCCTCCCCTCCCACTGTGGCTTACAGATAAGGTGCCCGCCGTACTTACGATCGGGAGGCCGGCTGTTGGGAACCCGGTCTCAGCATCTCCACTCATGTCGGGATTCCGGCGCCGGTCTTCTCTCCGCAGTACAGAATTCTAGCACCGGGTTTAATTAGTCGGCATCCCGATCATAGGTTTTTTTAACTACATGCCATATATATATATATATATATATATATATATATATAGCTATTTTTCAGGGGGATCGCTCCAAAACTGCGTTCCTGAAGGTCTTCTGAAACATGATGTCATCAGGAACGGCGTTTCGGAACCTACCGCCTGTGCAACTTGAAGTGCTCTTACTCTGGGGGCTGGCCCACAACACATGAAGCACAGTGGGGATGGTGATGACAGGTAAAAAAAGATCCTGTCATCATAACCAGAGACCAGGGGGGAGAGTGTCCATTGTCTTGTGCACACACTTCCAGGGCCATAACAGCGGTGCGACCATGAGATGGTCACCTGGGGCTCAAGACCCCGCCACACACTATAGCCTACAGCCCAGTAGCAGCAGTTCCTGGCTGCCGAAAGACAGCAATTTTGTATCCTCGCTGAGGCAGTGCACCGACACTCATTACTATTCGCGGACGCGGCACCTAAATCAGCAAAGTCGCGAATGTGATGCCTACCAGGATCAATTTTTAAAATTGCATTTGCTGTTAGAAAACCTGGGTCACTTGCTCTTGTTTGCCCCCCTGGCTGAAAGTTGCCATCCAGCCCCTGTTTAACAAGTCTGCCTAGCAGTATCGGCCTGACCATTATGGTACATGAGCGTGTAGGGTGCCAGACAACCTGCATGGTGCTGAGCAGAAAACACCACCCACCCGCCCTACCTCCGGCTCGAAATGAAATAAGGGTAGAGAGAGGGGAAAGGCAGGGGAGAAGAAGGCACAGGAAGGCGCATGAGAAATGTGCAGCTTCCCAGCTGTAATCAAGTCTGTCCGTCCCTGATGCCTAGTACTATAGAAGCACTAGATCGCCCCTCAAAGCCTCTCATTCAGGCTTGACAGTAATGCTGCACACATCACTGCTTCCTTCCCATCGGTATTTGCCAACAAACATCAGCTGGTGGGTGGTAAGCAAGCCGTTCACTGGGAAAGAGTAAATTTAAAAACTTTCACTACCAAGCCAAGGAACAGATAGGGCGCCATTGCTTCAATGGACATACACATGAGTCACATGCCCGTCTGCAATCACAAGAGCACCAAAACTCCGCCCCTCAAGTCCGACATTTCCTCAGCCAGTGAGATGGATGACACTGTTTCAGTTTCTGTTACACATTTCTTTTTACAGTTGTCACCAGTAGTGGCTTCAGAGGTGGGGCTGCAGCGCAGTCCAAAATTCAAATAGGGGAGCCACACAAACTGCCCTTCTAAACATCGCTGGCCGGGAATTACTGGCAGTTGGTGTGGCTCCCCTATTTGAATTTTGAACTGTTCTGCAGCCCCACCTCTGGAGCTGCCACTGGTTGTCACCATCTTTGAGGAGACTAGGCACCAGACAGACCAGGAAAAGGCAAGTGTCTCTTTCTCCTAAAAATTCATTTTCAGATGAGATTATATTCAAGAGGAAAAACATATTAAATCCTAAATGGACGACAGTAGGAATAACTTGAAGGCTGAGGTAATATCACCTGGCAACCAATCTTCCACCACACCTACTGACTTTCCTCACAAAGTTGCTAATAAAACCATTTGGAAAATGTTTTTGTCAGAGATGCCTGTTCAGGATAGAAGAGAACAATCATTTTCTGGTATTGCCAGAAGCAGCACACCTCTAAGGTCTGTAGCAGAACATCTTCACCTGTCTGGAGCTGGCACAGATTTTATGCCAGAGACTGGCAATACTCAAGGCCCAAGAGGTCCAGCAAGCAGCATTCAATGCCCCATTCACAGAAGTAAAAATGACAGTAGCCCATCCTTGGTTGATTGGGGGTCAAATGTAGTGACCTAGGAGATGTCAGCATCCTCTAGGAGAAGAGTATACAGTGATTTGCAAATGGTGAAGGTCAGATTAGCAGGCAGAATGCCACATATTAAGCTGTATTGCTCTCCCTGGATAAGTAAGTGAGTGCTCAGAAACATATCAACTAGCCCAGCTAGCCTTTAGGGCTTCCTTCATTAAGAAGGATGAATGGGTGCTGTGCAATCATGTTGAATGAGGAGCAATCTGCGTTGCCTCCATCCATACTAGTGACAGCCAGTGGTCCATAGGACCCGCTGTGGTTGTCAGAAGCCCTGACCTCCAAAATGCACTACTGCGCATCTTTCTCCTCGACGTCCGTGTTAAGAGAACATGTCCTGAGACTCTCCCCAGTGCCATACAAAGCCCCACAGGTGTCCCAAACACCCTGTACCACCACTGCTTCTATAGTGGAGCACAGCACCACACACCAGTAGGTGTGGTGCACTACCACCTGGTGCACTACAACGCAAAGCATACCCAGTTGCTCCAGGCTGCATCCAATACCCAGTTATATTGTACCCTGGATCTACATTCACATAGTTCTGCCTAATAAACCAAATAACTGGTTAAACTGTTTCACATGTGTACTAACCACCACCACCACCACCTTTATTGTGCACTTCGCAAATCCAGCACCACCATCAGTACTCCCAGGGCTCAGAGTAATGTTAAGCGCAACTCTGCTAATTCTCTGCTAATAGGACCCAGTGGCTTAACCTGGTCACTCTGCTAATAAATCATACTGGCCTTCCAGGCATCCCTGCCCTCTTTGCTCTTGACACTTACATGGCCCTATGGTCACTAGTTGGGTATAAGACTCAGAGTGACCAATCTTTATTAAGGAAAATCTAGTTCAAGGTCACTAATTTAGCAGGTCCTTTGTCATTTGGGCCCACAAGAAGAATTGGCAGAATTTATACAACAACTCAATACAAATATGGTCAATCTGGAATTCACTAGTACTATAAGTGAAAAGACAGTGAATTTTTTCGACCTAACGATCTTTATAGAAGAAGGACATCTAGAAACAAAGACCTTCAGTAAACCAAAGGATTGCAACAGCTATCTTGAAGCCACAAGCAATCACCATAAAGCATGACTGTCTAACATTCCTGAAGGACAGTTTAGGAGAGTCCGAAGGAACTGTTCCAAAAAACAGGATTTTAAGATACAGTCAGAAGAAATGCTAGAAAACTTCAAGAAAAAGAAATATAAATCAAATCTGCTCAAAAACTAAGTATCTAGAATTGAGAACATCAATAGAGAAGATCTCCTGGAATATAAAGAAAAATCCAACACAGATCCAGAAAATATACTTTTTATCTCAAATTATTCAGCTCAAAGTAACCTACTGGAAAAAAGTATCAAGAAACACTGGCACATATTATTTACAAGCAGACGAAGATCTTAAAGAAAGCCTCCCTGCATACCCAAAAATAGTATATAGACGAGCCCCTACACTAAGGTCCGTATTGGTCAAAAGCCATCTTAAAAACTCCTCTAATAAACAAACATCAACCAGTATGGGTTTTTCAAGATGCGGTTTCTGTACAGCCTGCAAAAAAACTAAGAAGAATAACAACATGAAAGTGATAAAGAAAGCACAGTCCTTTAGCAATAATATTGAAATCTCCATAAAAGACATGATCAGCTGTCACACTACAGGAGTCATATGCAGTCTAACCTGCCCATCAAAAAAACAAAAGGAAACTACATGCAAGAATACAGGAGCACTTATGCAACATCAGTAACAAAAAAGAAAATCACAGTGTTCCGCTACACTTTAAGGATAAACACAACAGTGACCCAAAAGACCTACAATTTATAGGACTCAAGATAGTAAAAACTGTGGAGAGGAGGAAATTTGGACGATATTCTGAGTAAAGAGGAAACGAGAATGATCTATGAGATGGGAACCATTGCACGAAAAGGCTTAAATATTGATATGGAAATTGCACCCTTCCTCAAACAACCTTTAAACACTCTTACGAGTAAAGATGGGAACATTAAAAGATGGAATGCACATACCATATTCCCTTCCTTACCTTCTTAGGAACTCAATTTTTCAAAGGATTCCCATCAATATAAAGTTGCCTTAGCACACGCCTGAAAGTGCCCTATATAAAATACACAATTGAGGCTCCTAATAGTGACATAGATATATACGATATTTCAATGATAGACCCACTCGAGATAAAGATACCTACTTAGGTAGAGTTTTAACCTTTGATGCAGATTACCCATGTTCATATGTGTAACTATAATTTCTGGGTATAATATTAATTTTAAGAAAATGTGCAGATATTGTATATTTTAAAAATTGTATATTTTTATTTACTGTATATATTTTATCATTTATCATTTTATTATTAATTTTTTTTTTTTATATTTTTACATCAATGTTTTTATTGAATTAGTTATGTAACATTTTTCTTATATAATTAAGTTACATATTATGGTGGATACCTACCTCATATATAGTCATATACGTTAATTGAATACACATCAATGTAATTGCCATTTTTAATATATTATTAGGCAGCTTGAATAACTGTATCAAATTTAATTGTTAAGTGTTAATGTGTTAGTTGTTTATGTCACCACATACACAAAAGGATTCTGAATTATGAAGAGAAGCAGAAGAAGCCATTTCAACTATGGGCAAGAACCATACTGCAGTCTAAAACCAAAAGGGTGGAAATGACATCAGAAGAGGACCTGAATAAAGGAGCCAGTGCTGGGAGATCATGCATCTGCATCCTGAGGAAGCCTTTACAGGCGAAACAGGTAGATCGCAGAACGCATTGATCCTGGAACGACTGCAAGCGATGCACACGGCCGTGACAGGCAGTCTGCCGGCAGACCACCAGCTCACCGGGACTCCGGAGGGAATAGAATTCTACGGAGGTATTTCCACCCGAGGACACAGCTCATCACCAAGGTAACCTGTGATTACAGGACCCTCCACTCTGCCCAAAGCGGACAAACTCACTACCTAGGTAACCTGTATTCACAGAATTTACCACCCTGCCCATAATGTACATTGGATATTAAAACAGCTACACCACACAGGACACATTCATCAAGGAGGTAGTGGCTTTACACCACATACCCGGAGAGTTTAAGACCCCATTGGAACTCCAACTTTGGGTCTTATTAATGGACGTGAGTAAACCGCTAATTAGCATATCACTCTATAAGGACTTTATGAATTTAAGATATTTTATACACACACAGTTTTGTCTATGTCTACTGTTATATGTTGTATTGTATACCGGTATTAGCTTAAATTGTATAACTATTTTAATATACTGTACAAATTAATAAACATATAAAATTTAACATCGCCACTGTGCTACTTTATATAATCTATATTTATTTTTATTAAAATATATATATACAATATATTCTACTTGGCTATTGGATGCGCTTAACGTTCCCCCCTGCTTTTCCTTTGTCATTTGTGCAGGATAAGGCTGAGAAAGAAGTAAAGGCTATCTGCTCCTTAGAGTCCTTAGGGCCTGATTCAGCAAGGATCGCAGTTGCTAATATGCACGAATTTGGACGATTGTTGCATACTGTGCATGCATTTGCATCGCAGTGCGCGTGTGCGTGAACCGGCCATTGCTATTGGGAATGCGACCACAGCGGCTACGCAGACTCATCGCAGAGTGATTGCCAGGAAGTGCCGTTTGTGGGAGGTGACAGGAGGGTGATCGGGCAGTGCATTTCAACATAGTTGCATGGGCATGCATAAATTATCCACTGTGATACCATACGCAGCCTGAGTCCTCATAGCAATTCCTGCCTTAACTGTGCGTATGGGTCTGACGTTACTCGATGTTACTGATTATTTCAATATGTTGCTAAAGTATACTGATATGAGTAAGGAGAAATGGGCGTGCTTATGTTAGGCTGCGATCACAATGCAAATTCAATTATTTGCATATCACCGCTGATATTAGCAACTGCGTTGCGTGCTTATTAGCAGAATAGCGATCCTTGCTGAATCAGGCCTTTAGTTGCCTCCGAATTTGCTCTTATTAAGGTCTTAAGGATAGACACTCTGATAATCAGCTCAACTTTTAATTTTATTTCCAATAAATGCAGAACCCTCTGGCTTGCTAGAGCATATCTTACCAACCTGGCTCCCAAACCGTAGAGATGCCAAATTTATTATATGCAGACCATTTTGGACCTGAGTTTATTGATAAGGTCAAAGGGCCTGATTCAGACTTGGGAATAGAGGACCTCATTCAGAGTCGGTCGCATGCGCTGAGCGCTCGCAACCAGCTCGATAGTTAGGCCTGCATGCACGAGACCCGGATAGCGACGGGCAAGCTGACGCTCCGGGTCTCGTACCAAAGGGGGCGTGCTGTCGATTTTGAGTGACAGCATGCCCCCTTTGGTGGGTGGGCCGGGGGGGTGGCTGCCCAGATGGAGGCGTTCCCATGAGAACGCCTACCATCTGTGGGCGGCCCCACTGACACAACAAGTGATGTCAGTGGAAGAGCTTTCGGCTCTGTTTAAGCCGAAAGCTATCTGGGGCTTGCGGCAACAAGACCCTACCACAAGGGTCTCGTCGCAAGCCCGATGGTCGTGATAGTCTTGACCGTCGCGACCATCTTCCTGGCCGCTCGCTATAGCTGTGGGTGGTCACCCACAGCTATGCGAGCGGCCAGGAGGCCGTTCTAAAAAAAAAAAGACCGGCCCTGATTCAGAGCGAGCGCTCTATCAGAGCAACCGGCTCTAAATCAGGGCCAGAGAGCGCGATAAAGGAAGAGAGAGGGAGGGGAAGAGAGGGGGACAGCAGTATAGTACCAGCTTTTCTAAAGGGGGCGGGCACTTTGCGGTATTAGGCACCGCATCCTACTCACCCACGAATCGCAGCATTATTTCATCAAAGGGATGGGGCTTCCACAGTCAGCCACGGTCATCATGTCCTTCAGTTAAGGTGCTGCTGCACTGCTCTGGTGTGATTGTGCCGGGAGGCGGGATGCAGGAGCCAGCCATGGAGATTCTAGAGTGGCCAGGTTCTGGCCAATGTTTGCTGCATTGTGGGGGCTCCCAAAGTGTGGGGACCCCTGGATGACTGCCCATTCCGCCCCGCCTATAATCCGACCCTGTGTACTGAGACGCCAGAGCCATGTTTACTGTGTATGGGAACGCAGGCACAGCCTGTAACATGCCCCAATGGTTGTAACATGCCTGCACTATTTGCTGCCATTCCCCGTTACCTCCCCCAAACGCTCCCTGACTGTCAAACACACTGCGAGTAAAAAGTTGCTATGGTAATGTAACTTGAGGCATGTGCTGTTTAGTTAATTCACTCAACTGCGAAAATATCGCAAGTGCGGATACTTCTGAATCAGGATCTAAGGGCCTGATTCAGAGCCGCTCGTTAACAGCAGTACGCTCGTTGCATTCCGATGTTGAGAAAGCGCGCATGCGTCGGTGTTACACTGCGCATGTGCGTACGACATATTGCGATTTTTTTTTTGTCTCGTTCGTCAAATAGCGTACAGGAAGTGACATTTCAAATGTGATTGACAGAACAGGGCGATTTTGGGCGTTGACGGGGGTGGAGATGGAAAAACGCAGGCGTGGCGAGGCGTTTTTGGGGCGTACATACATTATCAGATGCGAACGTCAAATGTGTTCGTACCAACTCATACGTCACTGGATGATCCTCTTTCCGTTCAAAATGCTCGCACAGCTTAGGGTCTGGATTACTCGACCACATTGGCGATGGCCTTCTCCTCCGTCCCGGCCCGCCACGATGTTGCATCGATTAATCACGGCTTGTCAGAAAAACAATTAGTGTTGTATTGAAAACCGGCTTGGAATGTGTTTTGAAATCAGTTTTTTGGGTTAGCACAAAACCACGCAGGTGGAAATCATAGCTGCTAATGTCAGGATTACAAAATCAATTAGCGTGCATTTGTTGGTATTTTTTTTGGGGTTGATATTTGGTTTTTGGGCTATTGTAACAATAATGTACATCATGTTTGTGTGTTTTTTTCCATTTTGCTTTTGCCTGGAGAATTTGCATCCTTATGTAAATTTTAAAGTGTTCCTTAAAGAGCCTTTTTTTTTTTTCGGTTAAATTTTGGGTTAGCTCGTTTTTGCCTTGTGGGCCAGGATTAAATGTAAACCATTTCTACAATAATGTCAGAATACAATGTCGAACATTTTAAAAAAATTTATTGGAAAATAAAAACATTTTCATGCACATTTTTGGCCCAAACATTTTTTGCAGTGTTATTCCCAAAATTTTTTTTAATTGTGCAAACATAAAAGGTATGGAAACTTAAAGCTAAAAATTAAAAACAATTCACAAGAAAGGAGAGGGAAGTTTTGGCCAGAAAGGAATATGGGGCAAGCACAGAAGGAGTGTGGGAAAAGTAGCCAGTGCTGTCAACGTTTTTTCCCCCGTTTGGCTGGGGGAGGGAGGGAGCCAGACCGGGTCCGGGATGTCATCGGGCTGGCCCGTCCAGAGGCAGATGTTGTGGCCTCTGGACTAGGCACAGGGCTAGGCACATTTGGAGGATTGGCTGATGTTGTGCCAGAGGTGGAGGATCCTGATGTTCCGGCAGGAAGGGAGGTCGGCTCCACCATGTGCTGGCGAACAAGCTGCTCCAGGGCATTGGTGATGCGGATGTTGGCCCTGGTATTTTCCGCCAGGGCCTGACCAATGGTCACGTTGGCCGCAGCATTTTGCTCCAGGGCCTCAGCCACCCGTACCAGACTGGTGTCCATCCTCTGCAGAATCTCCGTATGGAAATCCGATTTAAAATTGAGTTCTGTGAGGAGGGACACTGCCTGCGAGGGGGATTGCCCTGGACTGGCTTCTGCAGGGTCCTCAGCCGGATGTACTGGTTCCTCCCCTGCAGAGCCAGCAGAAATTCTGCGGCCAAGGCTCCCCTCTGGAGCAGACTCATCCGCCTGTGTCTCTGTTGGAAAAATGAGAAAAGAGTCACATTAGAATCTACATATTGGCACAATAACATTTCAGAGTTGGTGACATCACAATATTTACCTTGGACAACATGAGGAGCCGCAAAGTCTGGCATGTCCGTATCCATGTTAGACACGCCAAACACCTCCACAGCCTGCACACACCCCTGTGCCAGCTCTTCTAAATCATTCAACTCCAATGACACAGGGGTGGGTCCCCCACCTGTACCCCTTGCATGCCTAGCCCTGTCCGCCAGTTTTTGCTTCAGGCAATATTTGAAGTCTGCCCATCTGTGGGTGAAATTGGAACCATTATCCTTTTGTTTTAAATGGGTTTTGGTTTTAGGGGGGTCAAGTTTTTACTTACCGCCGTTTGACATCCCGGGCTAGATGGACATAATCACCCACCCTATTGACAGCACTGGCTACCTCCTCCCACATTCTCCACTTCTGGCTTGCACTCATATTCCTGTCTGCCTGTGGCAGGATGTCCACACACTTCTGAACCAAAACCTCCATCTCCTTTCTTGTGAATTGTGGCTGCCTTTTCTTTTTGCCAGCTTTGGCCGGAATACTGGGCCCAGCAGCCTCTTCTATGTCATCCTCCTCACCTATTTGTTTAAATGTTGAGAATTTTAAGCTTCACAACTTGCACTATATTATGTTTCAAATTAATCATTGTTTTGAAATGCCTGAAATACTTACCGGCAGACTGTTGGCCATTGTTTCCCTGGTCTGTAGCCATGTCTTATCTCCAAACAAGAAATACACCAGAACGTTTTTTTTGGCTCGTGACGTATTTATACATGCGTCTTATTTTTCGGCCGTATCATTGATTATGCGTTCCTATGATCCCTCCTTAATTTGTGCGGGAAACTTAACACTATTTATGGCTTGGGGCGTCTCGAGTCCAGGTCGTGGTTGTTGGTTGTTGGAGGTTACGTTGGTCGGAGTGGATTGTTGGCGGGTTTTGGATTTGGCGTTGTTGGGAGTTGTTTTTGGTTTGTCTTTTTCTTTAATTTTTTTCCGTTCGCTTTTTTTCTGGTGGGTTTTTTTTTTTGCGTGTATTTATTTGGTAAGTTTTTGGCCGTCTAACTTTTGTTCAATTTGTGTCTCCTTCTTTTCGTGAATTTTGGCTCGTTAATGTTTCCAATTTTTGCCTTTGTAAGGTTTCTTTTGGCTCTGCCCCAACGACCTTTTGATCCGGAGACTTATATATTCTCTATTGGTAAGTTTTTTTTTTCACTTGTTTATTAAATGTTCATGTTTGTATTTACGCAACTTTGTTTGACCTTACACTTTTAACCTTTGGTTTTGTTAGTCAGAAATGTATGAAATAATTCGTGTTTTTATATCTGCGTATTTTTGGACTTGTATTTGCGAACTAATTAGCGCATTTTTATCTGTTTCTATTGTGACTTGTATTTGCGAACTAATTAGCGCATTTTTATCTGTTTCTATTGTGACTTGTATTTGTGAACTAATTAGCGCATTTTTACCTGTTTCTATTGTGACTTGAATTTGCGAACTAATTAGCGCATTTTTATCTGTTTCTATTGTGACTTGTATTTGCGAACTAATTTGCTAATTTTTATCTGTTTCTGTTGTGACTTGTATTTGCGAACTAATTAGCGCATTTCTATCTGTTTCTATTGTGACTTGAATTTGCGAACTAATTAGCGCATTTTTATCTGTTTCTATTGTGACTTGTATTTGCGAACTAATTCGCGCATTTTTATCTGTTTCTATTGTGACTTGTATTTGCAAACTAATTTGCGCATTTTTAAATGCTTATTTAGACCCGTGAAATTGGTTGTGTTTTCCCTTTAGTATTTGTTTAATACATTTGGGCCCAAATTGAGGTAGTCTGCGCACTGTCGTTTTGCTCTTTGCCCAAATGTGTGTTTCTCCCCTTTTTTGTTTTGTCTTGCACCCAATTTAGATTCCTAAATGCCCACCCTAAATTGTTGCATTTTTCAATTGTGATTATTTATAGGTTTGGCCAATCATGACAATACCCCGGCATGTAAGCATCATTGGATTGTATCATCAAGCTAAGTAAAATTTCATTTTTTGGGGGGGAAAAAAGCCTTACATTCAAATCTTGCCATTTCAGGTTGATCTTGGTCGGATTGTTCTGGCCATGCTCCTGGAAGCCGACCAACCTCAATCTCGTCCCAGGCATAGGCATCGTAGGCGTGCAAGGCCCCAGATATATCGAACATGTGTCACCCTTTTTGGAATGCCCGATGATGAGGTGTTAAGACGCTATCGTCTTCCGCCCAAATTCATCATAGACACTCTCTCATTAATAGAGAGTGATCTTGAGCGGCAAATTGACAGTCCTACAGCAATACCACCACTTAATCAATTTATGGTGGTGTTACATTTCTGTCCCTCAGGATCGTTTCAAACAACGGTGGGAATAGTGGCGGGAATCTCCCAATCCTCCTTTTCCCGGATCCTGAGGGCAGTGATGGAGGCACTTTTCAAGCACCTCCATCATTTTATTTAAATGCCTTTGGATATGGGTGCCCTTAGTGTGGCCAAGGCCAATTTTTACCAAATAGCTGGCTTCCCACACATCATAGGGGTTGTGGATGGTACTCACATACCACTTCAGCCTCCAGCACGGCTGGAGGCCATATTTCGCAACCGTAAACACTATCACTCCCTGAATGTAATGGTGGTATGTGATGCCTCCCTCCAGATCCTGTCCCTGAATGCAAAATTACCCGGAAGTGCACATGACTCATTCGTCATCCGGCAATCAGGGATATGGCACAAATTAAACAACCTACAAGCTGGTGATGCGAGGCTTCTGGGTAAGTGGAGACCTTTAGTACATAACAATGTTAAGTTTGATACACAGTGATCCTGATGTTGTCACTTCGTTTTCACAGGAGACAGTGGCTACCCTTGCATGCCCTGGCTGCTCACTCCTTATTTGGCTCCCACACCAGGGCCACAATGTAATTTTAATGCCGCACTTACAGCCACCAGGCAAGTGGTGGAGCACTGTATCGGCCTTTTAAAGGCCAATTCAGATGCCTCCACCGCTCTGGTGGCGAGCTCATGTATTTGCCGGATATGGTTTCAAAAATTGTGGTCCTGTGTGGGATATTTCACAACATCGCCATAAGGAGTGGTGTCCCAATGCAGCCAGAGGATGCTTTACCTGAGGATGGCCCCCCCGAGATTGGTTGGAGGTCAGTATGTGGGGGGGCCATACGCGATGATGTGGTGGCCAGATATTTTAGGTAATTATTGGCAACACAACAGTGTTTAGACACAATGTGGTAAGGATTTTTGGAGAACATCTAATTATTTTCTTTTTTTTTCCACATCTTCTGTTTGATTTCATAATCTTTGGGACTCCAACGATGACTACTTCCTGCTACCCTAAAAAATCCTTCATGGGGACACATTGGATATATATTCTGGAACCCATATTGCAACGCAACATTTGTGGAATCATGTTGGCATGGTCCTTCGTCAACCAGTTCTTGATTTTTCATTTTTTTTATCAAATGTTGTTTTATGGGTTGTATTTTTGTTTATCACTGTGTGTATTGTTTGTGAGTGAACACTTTGTTATTTTAGTTATGTTGTGAATAAATGTTTTGAGAGTGTAATTTCGGTCATTTTATTGCCCATTACAAGCAAGTGTAACCAGGTTCACCCACGTTAAAATTTAATAAGGGGTAATCCTGTAATGACGCAAGTTGAGCTAAATTTAAAGATGTTTTCTGGGTCAAAACCAACACCAAAAGGAATCCTGTACAATCAGTTGGCTTTCTAATCTCGGCCTAAGTAGGTTGCCCCCCAAATTGGAACCTGTAAAATGTAGTAATATATAAATTGTCAAACACAAAAAAAGGCCAATCAGATAGATACTGTTAGGTGTTTCTTGTGCCTGTTTTCCTACAAAATACAACACACAATCTTAGTGACAATAATTGCAAATACTTGCTGGAAGAGTCTACTTATATCAGTGTAAACAATCTCAGATTTGGAGACAAGGAATGAGACAGAACGTTAAGATTAAATTTTTATTGTAGACAACTATTTTTAAAGGATAAAAAAAAATTAGGGACGCAGGATGACAGACATATGGTCAAGGACCACCAGCAGCCCGATGACGTAGGCACGCATCCGTTCTACACATCCAGCTAAGTCCGCCATACGCCTCTGTTCCTCTGTGGGTTAGAAAAGTGTGGGGCTTAATACATAAATAATGAAACCACATTAAAAAACAAGCCAAACAAAGCTAAACAAAAATGACAATATTGTGACCAAAAGCAGAATTACCCCAAAAATACCAAGGCCCCAAAAATGGACCCCCCAAAAACTGCAAGAAAAAAAATCAGATTCTGACAGGTGTGATATGTGTATGGGGAAATCAGCAGTAAAAGGTAAAGACAAACAGAAATCTACACCAAATTCTCACAAACCACACAAAAAAAGGCACAGACACAGGATTACATACAAACAGTTTTTTCTAAAAGCTAAAAAAAAACAAAAACATACCGTTCAAAATAACGCCCGCTACAGAAGCCACTCCCTCGTCCTCCTCGGAGGTGCCAACATTCCCCAACGAGGTTGGCGGGGTGATTTGGGATTCAGGGGAGGGGGTAGTTACGAGAGGGGTGGTTGGAGGAGAGGGGGAATTGGGATGGAGGGGAAGGAGCCCCGAAACATCCTCAACAGGGTCTGTGCAGGCTGGGGAGGAGGGGGAAATACAGGAAGTTTGGGGTGTGGATGTTTGGCTTGGGGTTAGGGAGAGGGGCCGAGAGCGCCGTCTTTGACGCCGATGACGCCGTAGTCTTCGCTCTGCCCCTAAAAGATGGGAAACAAATTGTGGTTATTTTCAACCCAGACCTAGTTAAACACTAATTTTTGACAACACAAATATGTAAACATGGCCATGCAGATATGAATACAAAGAATAAAGAGGACATACATGAAAACATGGCCATGCAGATATGAATACAAAGAATAAAGAGGACATACATGAAAACATGGCCATGCAGATATGAATACAAAGAATAAAGAGGACATACATGAAAACATGGCCATGCAGATATGAATACAAAGAATAAAGAGGACATACATGAAAACATGGCCATGCACATATGAGTACAAAGATAAACATGAAAACCACAGTCACAAAAACTTACTTTCCGCGATCTGCATGTGAAAGCATGCCAGCAAGCGGGGCGTCCGCCGTTGCAGGTCAGACCACCTGCGCTCCAGCTGGCCGATCTGGCGGCGTGAGCCGAAGGAACGCAGGCGGCCATGTACCTCCGCATATGCGGAACGCTTTTATCTATTGGTGATGGAGGGAGGCTGGCTGGTGATCCGCCTGTCCATGACCTCGGTTAACACCAGCAGCTCGCGCCTGGTGAATGCCGAGGCTCTCATGATGGCAATGGTGTATTTTCTAAAAATCATTTTTAATAAAGACCCGAAAATAAATTTGATTGGCTAATGTATTTGAGTAATTAACAGGACCAATTCTATTGGTTAGTGTATGAGTCATGTGTTCGACAGGGCCACAAATCTCTTGAGAGTTATGATAGGGTTGATGCAGTGACATGCGTAAGCAAATTTAAATAAAGAAATTAACCCAGGAAAATATGCGTGGTTAAAAACAAATAAAACAAATGTTTAATTGGCTCAAACATGTATTTTGACAAAGAAAAGCGAATGTTTAAGCCGTACGTATTCTGCGGGTAAACACAAACACGGACAAGAGTAAAGTTTATTGCATTGTCCAAAAAAAAACAAAAAACCAATTAAGATAATTCATATATTGATTGGCATGATACGATTGAGGGAGGTAGGCAGAATAAAGGAGCAGGTAATCGGAATCTGACAGACCCACTTCCGGTTTGTACTTGTGCGTGCGTTCCCTTCAAGCCACATTGGGGATGTACGCTCGCTATTTGGCACGCTCGTTAGTTAGAGGAGGGGTCGGTAGAGTTTGGGGAGGATGTTTAGATGCGTTCGAAAATATGAGCGAGTGCTTGAATTAACATATGTGTGTACGTTAGCCGAACGTACAAACGGCCACTTGCGTCCGGGTCTGAATGAGGGCCTAAGACATTAGCAGCAAATACTTTAAGTTGTGAGGTGCGGCGTTCGTTGCCATGAAGGGGTGTACAAATGCAATCGGCTGACACCATGCATCAACATTGATATCTTCACCTGCCTGAATTTATTGAAATAAATAAGATGAATGTTTCTTTAGACTGGTGAGTGCAATCCTTATTCACTTTTATGTGGATATTTGCTTATTTTATACATATTTTCAGGGTGCTCAATAACTGTCACACCTCACCTGTCTTGTGGTGTGTGACTTAATCATAACCATACAAAAAAAGAGCACTCACTTTAGAAAAAAATCCACCATTGATTTAATGTTCAATGAACAAACTACATTATTATACTGGTCATGTGCGGTGCTTATCTAAAAGCAGCTAGTCCGTAAATGTTACCATAATCTGGTCCAGTATGGTCGACGTTTCGGGCACAGATGTGACCATTATCAAGACCCCTCAGCACCAGATGCAACCGACCACCATCATAGCACTTTTGTATCATGCTGGCGGTTGCATCTGGTGCTGAGGGGTCTTCATAATGTGACCAAAACGTCGACCATACCGGACCAGATTATGGTGACATTTACGAACTAGCTGCTTTTAGATAAGTACCGCACTTGACCAGTGTAATGTACTATATACATTGAACTTTAAATCAATGGTGGATTTTTTTATAAAGTGAGCGCTCTTTTTTTTAATGGTTTTTATATATATATATAGCTAGATTAAAGCAGCACTCGTAATATAAATAGCATAGTCTGATGCCAGGTCCACACAATAGTGAAATAGAGCATAGATACCAAACCCAGCAAGTTAAGGACAAGACCAGCACTCATGTCTGTAGATAAAGTAGAGATATTTATTGAAACATCTGGTTAACAGGACAGATACAATCAATGCCCGACAGCCATTTCAATAATCTGAGTGATTTTCTGGGTTTGGTACGTATGATCTCTCTCTCTCCCTCTCTTTCTCGATATATATTGCCTTTTGTGCCTGACAAGACCTAAGTATGTTTGTTTTTTTCTCTCCCAATTTCTCCTGGTAGGCCACCTCTCTCTCTCTGTTTCTTTCTTAGTCTCTGTCCTCTGGGCCACCTCCTTGTCTCACTCTCCTCTTGGCCACCTCCTTGTCTCACACTCCTCTAGGCCACCTCTCTTCTCGCTCTCCTGGTGGGCTGCCTCTCTTTCTCGCTCTCTTGGTGGGCCGCCTCTCTTTCTTGCTCTCCTGGTGGGCTACCTCTCTTTCTTGCTCTCTTGGTGGGCCACCTCTTTTACTCTTATATGTTGGGCCACCTCTCTCTACCGTTCCCCCACAAATAGGGATGAAGGTCTTTATCGCAGCATAGACCCCTAAAATCGGAACTGTCCCAACTAAATTGGGATAGTTCAGAGGTATATTCAGTATATAGGGAGGTCCCAAGCCAGTGTCTCACCTAGGGCCCTATGCAGTCATAATTCGGCTATGGGTAATAGCTCTAAATGAAACTATTCTATTTATGTCTTTCAAAGATAAGTGATTTCTGATTATACTATACAGCGCAGGACCATGTGAGTGTTTTTGAGGAGAAATTACCATTAACTGGCACATTTATTTGTTGAACTATCCATTTCAATGGACTTGAGGATAATGGGGCTGACACCGAGTTCAACATATACCTGTTTGCTGAGAGTAATTGTGTGTCTTTGTACTGCACATCCCACATCTGGACCAAGTGTATGCAAGTATGAGTGATGCAGAGTAATATGTATTCACATCTCTCTTCTCTGTGACAGAAGGGGTGTAACTGGGCTGTAACGGAGCTTTCTCACTTAAGGAAAGCTCAGTGGGAGCATGTCAATGGAATTGCGGGCTGCACAGAGTTGGACGAAAGCGTAAATACGCCTCTTTATAGACAGATCTTTGTACCAAGTATAGGACAAGTGTAACAATGACTATAGAACTAAGCATATAGATATTGGGCAGGTGCACTGCAATGATGAGTATAACTCTGCTAACAGGCAAATATGTACATTTATTTCCATACATGCAATGCAGGAGCAATTACATCTGACTTTTATTCAATGTTCAGCTATAGGATAGTGACTTTATAGTTTGACATTACTTGCTTTCCAAAATCCAATTTTCCTGATATTTATGTGTCTAAAAAAATATAAATACCTCCTGAATGCGGATGCACCATACAATGCATAAGCAAATGCGGATGGATTGATCCATCCTCTTTCTGTGTAATAAGCAGTGGCGGCTCCAGGGGTGGGGCTGCAGCGCAGTTCAAAATTCAAATAGGGGAACCACACCAACTGCCAGTGAGTCCCAGCCATCTATGTTTGGCAACATTTGAAATGGCAGTTGGTGTGGTTCCCCTATTTGAAATTTGGTCTGCACTGCAGCACCATCTCTAGAGCCAGGACTGGTAATAAGCATTTCTAGATGGCAACTGGGTGGTTACTGTGCGAAGGTATGGAACAGATCTATCTCATGGGAATGACGGAGGTGTGCAGCCCGACTTCTGTGCATGAATGAAGCGTACGGATGGAGATGGGACCCTTGTTTTATACAGATTATTTGCACCCAGCATCGAGTGGGTATAAGAGCCAATATTAATGGTAAAGGGTGTGGATGGAAGAACGATGCCGCAAGAATACTCGCATTACATAGATGGATACTTGCATTAGCATAAGGTAGTAAATCTGCCAGTCGTAGAGGTTCGCATATGTTGGCACTGTGCAACTTAGAATGAGGACCTTTGAAACAAGGCTTTATCAACCATTAGCAAACACAAACAGAAGCAATGTCATGAATTTGTGGAATCCTACTTTAATTCTCACCACGGCTGTTGATGCCACTTGGACACACCTTGCGTATGACAATATGAAAATGTTTATGCACAGTGCATGCAACGTGTGATGCATATGCAATACCTTCCCTTATTGTAACCTCACTAGTATGCATAATAGTCGCTATCTTTATATGAAAAATACTATATGAATTACAGTGCAATATATATATATATATATATATATATCACAGTATAATAACCTTCTGTGAAAGCAAGTGAACACACACACACACACCAATTTCTGTGGTCCAACGCACAAAAGTAAATATTGTATTGAAAGTATATATAACATTATTATTACAAGTTATACAGTGGTACAATATAGTTCAAGAAAGGGGTCAGAGTTACAAACCAGTATACATACATTCGTATGCGCTCTATGGATCCAGAGTTCAGTCATCACCAGATGACTGGTAGAATACAGCTACTGCTCTCTGGATCAGGGGAGCCTAATTTATACAGTTAAATTATGGTTGAGTATAATAGTAAGCTGTGTCTTCTTCCATTGGTCCAGGAGCGGGACGTTTCCAGTTTACTGGGGGTCATTGGTTCAAACAGTGGGCAATGCCTAGGCTCAGGATGCTGTTACAGGAGTTCACCTCTGGGTTCCCTCCGAAAGCTAGTTCAAATCAACCATTGTTATATGCAATATTATACATAAATCCGGCATTGCCAAAATCTGCTTGCCGCAATGTGCGACCATATATTCTCAACCACCGGATTTATGCTAACACAATTCTGTACATTATGACCCCAAACACGTTGTTAATATGTGGTTCCATCCCTGGACTATATGTATTGTGTGAGCCACGAAAGCCGGGAAATATATATAATACATTGGACATGTCACTATTAATTCTAATATAAATGTCTAATTGGTTCTATGTATATATATATATATATATATATATTAGGGATGTGCAGGCTCGGATAGGTTCGAGTTTGCACGTGGAGTTCGGATTTTTCCCTCCAAAAAAACGGAACTCAGAACGAGGCAAAACGTCATCTTACATGGACGAACATCATCATTCCTGGTCTTTTGTCCAGGAATGATGATGTTCGTCCATGTAAGATGACGTTTTGCCTCGTTCTGAGTTCCGTTTTTTTGGAGGGAAAAATCCGAACTCCACGTGCAAACTCGAACCTATCCGAGCCTGCACATCCCTAATATATATATATATACTGAAATTACAGTAGAGTAAGATAATGATTATGAAAGGAATGTTTGGTTTGAGGATATGCCTAAAAATGCTTTGGGAACAATTACTTTAGATTAATGTGTGGCAAGGGGAGAACTGCCACCACAGCTAGCTGGTAATCATTTGTAAAATTAAATATATTTTAGGAATATAGTATGAGGATGAGTGACATTGCCACAATTAAAACATCATTAATTGTTATTTTAGATATACTGTATATATATATTTCAAAGAAAGAAATAAATTAAATAGGTTTGTACATACTGTATAAGTTAACTGTTTAGTAGCATGCATGTAGATGTATTTGTTTCACAATGAGACTATGGGTCATTGTATAAGAGACAGTTTTTTTCCTGTTTAGATCACTTACAAATGCACACAGTGTATGCATAGGTGTATGCCTACAGTTCTTAATTAGGATCAAAGTATTGTACCTTTGGTAATTATAAATTGACATGTCTATTGTCCAATATGGGTCAAAAGAGGAGCCATGATATCAGCAGATAAGAAGTCATATATTTTGGTGGATCCCAGGCATGACAAGCTTATTTACACAGCAAACACAACCAAGTAAAGGAGGATTATTAATGAATAGAAATACCACCTTTCATGACACCCTGTCTGCTGGGAGGGACAACAAGCCTTATTGTTTACGAAACCTTGGAACTTGTTACTTAACAACATGGTGTCAATAGAATGGAATAAAGGGCCTGATTCAGACCCGCTCGCGAGTGCTGAGCGCTCGCAAGCGGGTCAATGGTGCCCTAGTGCGCATGCGCACGACGGAGGGAGCTCCGTCGTACGCATGCGCGATACCCGAATAGTATGGGTCTAACACCAAAGGGGGCGTGCTGTCGATGGTGAGTGACAGCACGCCCCCTTTGGTGGGCGTGCCGGGGGTGTTGCTGCCCAGACGGAGGCATTCCCATGGGAACGCCTACCGTCTGGGGCCGGCCCCACTGACATCACTAGTAGGAGGGCCCTGATTCAGAGCGAGCGCTCTTGTCAGAGCGTCCGGCTCTGAATCAGGCCCAAAGTTCCTTTGAAGAAAGTACTGTATGTGTATAGATCACAGAAATACACACAGGTTATGGCTTTTTGAAATATGCCATGAGAATATGCCAGCTAATGTTAAAATCTGGGATATGAGTGTATTTAATATTTTTGACTTCGACAAATTTAACGGACAACAGGAAGCAAATATAATGCAACCTTCCAATTTCTTCCAACAAACTAATATCTTCATTAAATCAATAAAATAATATAGATTGTTATTATAACAGAAATGTAATAGAAAAATAATAAAAATGCACAATGCAGCACCAAAAATTGCAGTAAAATGGGTACAGAATTCATGATACAGGCTTTAATCTTTGGAGTATCATCAGCTAAAGAAATATGTTTTCCTGTGTATCCTTTAAACTAACATAAAGTTACAAAATAGTCTTTAAATAAATTGTGCCACTTTACAAAGTACAAATCTGTAAAGGCTTTTAGCATGTAGGCATTTCATTTGTTTCAATTTTTTCCACTTTCATCTATTTAGGGGGCTCCTACATGGCCTAGATTAAAGCGTCTCTGGCTGGATGACAAATAACCTTCACGTAGCAGAGGATAATCCTGGAAATCATTACATATCAGTTATAAACAGTTTTATGGCCCCTTTGGCCTCTGATATTTTTGATTAGTTGCAAGTGACTATTACACAAAGGCTTTCATGTATTCAATTCCAAGAATATAGTCCATGTGTGCTTAACAAAAATGCAATGTAATTAGTTAATGGGCTTGGTTTACATTTAATCAAATATACAATATTAAAGGCCTTAATTGCATATTTTTGTCCCTTCCAATTTAGACTTAATGTAATATAAATATAATGATATTTGAATAACATGCTTCTGAACCTTTGTAGAAAACATTTCATCAAGTAGTGTAGGTTACTTATAGTGCTCAGTTTCTGTATGATATATTTTTTCTACAATATTCTGCAATGTACAATAAAATAACATTGCAGGTTAAAGATCCTGTTTAAGAGGTTTATGCTGGTTTTATGTACAAGAGGTTGGATGGAGCAAGCGTAAGTAAGTGGTCCACTGTAATGTACCTGCTACTGAACATATTTCTAATAATTGGCTATTATGAAAAGCTATACAAAGGTAACTGACATTATTATTTTATATAGCTCCAATCATATTGTGCAGCGCTGTGCAGGGAATATGTTATTACTCACATCAGCCCGTGCCACAGAGCTTACAGTATAAATGTTCCAGTTCTCACTTCTTTGGAGTGAGTGTGAAACCAAACAAACATGGAAGAACATTTACATCATTAATACAATCATCATCATGACCGATCGCAACCTCACTGCCAATTAGTCTCCTGGAATATATTAATATGATCTCCTCTGGTAACCTGCTGTCCTGGTTAAGGGTCTGATTCAGCACGGATCGCAATTGCGATTGCATCTGCTTAATCACACGCAATGCTGCTGCGAAAAAAATCTAATGTCTGCTACCATTCAGCCAGCATAGACATGCCCACTACTGCTTTCTCACATCTGTAATACCTCGCAGTCCTGCGTATACATCGGTAACATCGAAATAATTGCAAGTCTCGTCGCACGCAATGAGCACTCAAGCTGCATAGGCAATCACAGTGGCTAATTTATGCATGCCCATGCAACGGTATTCAAATGGACAGACACGCCTGCTTTTTTGCAACCACTATCCTGTCACTACCCCCAAATGCTCGTGGCCTGTTGCTCTGCAATGTATTCCTGTCTGCGCCCATAATCGCCGTGCACATGCGGCACAAGCGCAGTGCGGTGCATACACATGCGCAGTACGCAACAATCGGCTGATCTGCGTACGTGTTTTTTTAATTGCAATCATGGCTGAATCAGCCCTATGTCTTTACTTACAGGTTTCAGATCTGGCACAGGTAATGCGCATCTCTCCACTGTAAGCCACTCTCTGCTGATCGCAGCTCGGACTGGCAGTCCCAGGGGGAGTAGACACCTCCCCCTGGGGCTGCCTGTCCCGTGCGTGACTGGCAGGTAGCACTTCCAATAGGAAGCCATCTCCAGTCACGGTGTAGCCAGTGCAGTCACGGACTACACTGGCCATTTGAAGTGGCATGCATGCTCCTAAAAACTTAAGCCAATCCTCTGCTGTTGGCCAAATAGCCAATGGGGGCGCCTGAGGGTTGGTGCAAATACTGTACATACTGCAAGTCATGATAATTGCCAGCACTATCTAAACACTTCTAATTGGCTGATTACAAATTCATCTTTGAAGTGGATGGGCACTTTTTTCACTGTTTGTGAATATATGACTCTATTGTTTGCATGTTTTAGCAATGTTTTTTATGTACTTGATAAATGCAGTTCAAGCAATGTAATCAAACCATCTAATAAAAACAGTGCAATTCTAAAGATTATTAATTGATATATTAAGGGTCTATACTAATCCTGCATTCTAGTGATCCGCTACTGCGTCCGAAAAATGCAGCATCGGATCACCATCGGCCAACTGACTAATCCTAGTAATCCTAGTAAATCTGCGTCGAAAGATACAGACACTGGCCTCTGCATACCTACAAAACTGGGGGTTACATGCCCCCGTTTTGCAATTTCTCCCTGCCCAGCCTCCAAACAGCCTTATTCTGTCCATCAGGCTGTGGCCAGGGCACCGTGACCAGAGCGGCATCATCACTGTCATTTGCATAAAAATCGATATAGATTCCACCTCTTAATCAGACCCTTTGCTGCCTTTATTTTTTATAAAAGAGTTTTATATGTGAAGGTTTGATAAATAGGTATACAATCGGGAAACCGGCTGCCTTAATACCGGCAGCCGGCTTCCCAACTGTCATATCCCGGCGAGGGTGAAATGCCGGGCGTCTAGATGTAGACGCCTGACATTTCCATTTCCAGCCGCAGGGGGGAGGGTAAGGTTAGGGCACCCGGGGGGGGACTTAGGGTTAGGCACCCCCCCGGGGGACTTAAGTTTAGGCAGCGGGGAAGGGGGGGGTTAGGGTTAGCCACTTAGAGGGGGGATTAGGGTTAGGCACTTGGGGGGGAGGTTAGGGTTAGGCACCCCTAAGGAGTGTTAGGGTTAAGGGGTTAGGTTAGGTTAGTTTATACTTACCTTAGCGACGATCGGAATTTCCAGCGCTGTCGGGCTTCCGCTGCCGGGAACTCTGCTTTTGTCGGCCAGGCACTGCTGGGAATCGGGTATTTCATACCGATTCTGATAAATATGGTTGTTTTTTAAAGATATCATAGCTATGCCATGTCCTGTACATGAAGAATAGAATTGTGCCTCCCTCATGGCTGAGGTAACATTAAATGCTGCCTTACAGTTAGATGAATTGCCCTGTCTATTACACAATGTTTTGTAATATCATCAGGTAGTCAGCTGCACACATACTGAATCTCTTTTTTATTTGAAGCAGCTGTGAAACAGGAAACCTATTGATCAATTAATGACAGAGAAAACCATTCACTGGCTAACTCTTAACTACTGCTGCCCTCAGGCAAATCTAGCTGTGATAGATCAATATGATTAGGTTTTATCAGGAAGGTCCAGTCCAGCCTTCTACGTTTAATCGGCTGCTGGACCGAATTTTACAATACAGCAGAGCAACATGGGAGATGTAGTTTATAAGTGTTTTAGATTCCAAAGGTTGTATCTTGGTGATTTTACTGAGTTAGTGGTATCTGCTCTGATGCTGAGAACACTCTGGACCAGATGCAGGGGCGTTTTAAGAGAGGAGGGGGCCCGTGTGCAGACTCAGTGTGGGTTCCCTCCTCTCTCCGGTGGTGCAGCGGTGCAGTAGATTCTTGCTTAGTGCCAGAATCTACTGCGCATGCACGGGTCTCCGGTAAAATGGCACCTGCGCTGTTTTCCCGGGGACAGCAGTGCTGCACATGCATGAGTCACCGGGAAAAGGGACAAGTATAAGACTACATGGGTGTAGGGCAGTGTTGGCTAACCTTGACACTCCAGCTGTTATGGAACTACATAACCCAGCATGCACTGCTACAGTTTTGTTATTAGGGCATGCTAAACTGTGACAGGGCATGCTGGGATATATAGTTCCACAACAGCTGGAGTGTCAAGGTTAGCCAACACTGGTGTAGGGTGTGCGGTGTGGGCCCCCCTGGACCCAGGGGCCCGTGTGCACCGCACACCCTGCACCCATTATAGATACGTCCCTGGCCAGACGTATCACAATCTGCATTTTTAATGTGGTGTGATTATTCATTTTTGACTAAATTTGCAACATGGAAATGTACATTTTCACACTAAATTGGCATGGTTCCCTTGCCGGGAGACGGGCTCCTAGGAGAGCCTGTGCCAGTGAAGAGATGGACACTCTGCATCCTGAGTTCGAGGTCTCAACAAGAAAAACCAAATACATTCCCCCCAGCACACTGCAAATAGGCCCAAAAAAGTGATTTACATCCTACATGATAATAGTAATGCAGAAATCTCAGTTGCATACATTTGCAAATATATGATAAGCCAACGGACAGGGCAAGGCATTTATGTTCCGGAGGTCCCAGATAATAGCACCTCAATTGGGTCATATATTTATGTATTTCCAAATTGAAAGCTAATTTTCTTGGAGGCACCCCAAGATCCTCCAAAATGTAACTACAAGGTACAGTATACCCTCCAGCCACTGATTCCATACATGCCTCACAAAAAGTGATACACAGAATGGAAGTTGAAAAAAAATCAATGTATAAGCCCAAAACAAGCGCATGAAAGGGAAGAGTTAGTCTAGACAAGAAAACAACAAACAGAATCCCCCATCTCATTACAAATAGGACAGCAAAAGTGATTGACATCCTACATGATAATAGTAATGTAGAGAACTCAGTTGCATACATTTGCAAATATATGATAAGCCACCAGGCCCCGACAAGATGTCTCTGTTCTGGTAGTCCTACACAACATGATAATAGCACCATTATTGGATGCTATTATCATGAAGTTGGGACCACCAGAACAGATACATCTTGCTGTAGCTAGTTAGTGGCGAACCATATATTTGCAAATGTATGCAGCTGAGATCACTGCATTACTAATATGAGGGATGTGGAGTGAGAAAGGATCTGCTTCTGGAGATATTTTAAAGGTACAAGTGGTAAGACTGGGAGAGGACCTGAGTATGAGGGTTGAAGGAGGGGAAAGAGATGATTATAACTCCTAGATAGCTAACTTGCAGAATAGAACAGCTGGTGATGTTAACAACAGTCAGTAAACAGGACATGGGAGAATAGGAATATGATGAAGTCTTAGACATGTTAGGTTTTGAAAGTGCTGGGACATCCAGGAGGAAAAAGCAAAGAGACAGATGGAGAAATGAGTGACAAGACATGGGAAGAGGTCCAGGGAGGATAGGTAGATTGAAGTATCATCACCATAGAGATGATACTGGAATCCAAAAAATCTGATGAGCTCACCTCAGGAGGAAGTATAAAAGGAAAACAGAAGGGAGCCAAGAACAAAGCCTTGAGCGACACCAACTGGCAGCATAAGGGGGAAAGGGGTGGAATCATGAGAAATTGCATTAAAAATACAGTCAGAGTTGTGAAAGGACTGTCAGAGGGCAGTATTGCACAGATCAATGGACTGAAGGATATAGAAGAGGAGATTGTAGTCCACAGTGTCAAGGATGGTGGAGAGATCGAGAATGAGTAGAGAGTAATGGTTCTGATATTTGTCAGTAAGAAGGCATTTAAAGATTTTAGTGAGGACTGTCTCTGTAGACGTGGAGAGGACGAATGCCAGATTGAAGGTGGTCAAGTAATGATAGGGATGAAAGAAAGGAGGCAAGGTGTCCTTAGACAATCTGCCGAGGGATAGCGATGGGGCTGTAATTAGATAAAGCAAAGGGATCAAGGGTATTTTTTTAAGCATGGGAAAGACAAGGACATGTTTGAATGCAGAGGAAATAGATATGTTGAAGATGTGGGCAAGATTGTTACAGGCAATAGGAAAGAGGGAGTGGTGGTGTTCTATAATTATTTTATTTCTCTTATGCACAAAACAATTGCATTATTCAGTTCTCATAAACTTTTTAATCGCCATCTATTGACCCAGCACTGCAGAAAATTGAGTATGTTTGCAGCTGGTACTATCACTGCAAAGCTAAGTAATAAGTAAAATGTACTGAATGCATGTGCTGTTTCAATAATTTGTTTTTTATTAGTGTGTATTTTATTTTAAGTATGCAAAAGTATTTGAAAATGAAAATATTAGAGTAGAAGTTTTTATATACATTATGCTTTAATATCCTCAAATGTGTTACTGAACTTTCAAAATGTACGTATACAAGTGGTAAGAACTTATCATTGTCCATGGGGAATAATATAAAGGGAATCAGTATTTAATGCCACTGGATGTTTTGCCAGCGGACTAAATACAGATGCTGGAAGCCTGAACCGTCAGGATCCTGACTGGGGATGGTAAGTACCATAACTCTCCCCTCCCTAACCCTAACCCTCCTTTAGTGGTGCCTAACCCTAACCTCTCCCCGGTGATGCCTAAACCTAACCCCCCTTCCCGCACCATAAACCTAACCCTCTCGGGGGCGGTGCCTAACATTAACCCTCCCCAGGGGGTGCCTAACCCTGGCCCCATGGGAGTGCCTAAAACTAACCCTACTCCCTGCGGCTAGCAGCTAACAGTCCCTACTTACCTTCGTTTGGAATGCCGAGAGTCGGGATTTCTGCATCTGGCTAAAGATAGGCGTCGGTATTCAGAGGCCTATCTTTAGTACAGAGTCAGGCTTCCAGTGTCGGGATTCTGATGTCCAGCATTCTGGATGCTGATAAATGAACTGCATCCCATTTAAAGTAGCAAGTAAATGACTTCTAAGTTCTTACATCGTGAAACTGATACTTTCTATTATAACAGACTCTTAGGGGTATATTTACTAAAGTGCGGGTATTTAGAACTGGAAATAGCAACCAGATTCTACATATTATCTTCTAGAAGGTGCTAGATAAACGATAAGTAGAATCTGATTGGTTGTTATGGGCACAAAAAGAAATACAATTGCACAACTCCAAATTAACTGATTATACATAAATAGATAAATGTTTGCAGTAAATAGAGGTTTTTGGCATAATCTTGGCCAAGGTTATGGGCCTATCCACCACATCCGAGTAACCTCTGTAGGGTAGGTCCCTAACATACTAGGATTCAAATCCAGAATGCAGGACACCCCCAAACTCGCCCAGCTAAGTCACCCCAAGGCACCGCTATAATTAGAAAAGTGAGGTGTAAAGGAAATAGTTAAGAGCAGCCGCAGCTGCACATAAAGAATAAAAATAAAAAAGTGAAATACATATATAAAAAACGGACAGTGAAGCGTTAAAATGTGTTGAAGGAAAAATGCAGCTTCGGCTGCTCTTAACTATTTCCTTTACACTTCACTTTTCTTATTATAGTGGTGTCTTGGGGTGGCTTAGCTGGGCTAGTTTGGTGGTGTCCTGCGCTCTGGATTTTGTATTTATTTATATATAATCAGTTCATTTGGAGTTGTGCACTTGTATCTCTTTTTGTGTATATATCGATTGTCTCCACAGGTAGCACCTCCAATTATATATATATATATATATATATATATATATGTGTCTATATACATATATATGTTCAGGGTATGCAGTCTGCGGCCCATTTTCTATATAAATCAAATCAGTGCATTGCTTTGCACACCTGAAAGCTTGAGACACTTTCCACTCAGACTAGCAGACTAGCACCTCTACTACATTGGTTTAGAGCATGGAGTCTGGCATTGTAATATGCACACCAGTCAGAGGCACAATATAGGTGAGTCCTGCAAATATTTAGATTGTGTACTGCAGCTTTGGTTCATTTTTGGGGTGTGGGTCCCCCTGGATTGCTTTGGTTGATCTTCCACAGGGCACATCAGTATAAAACATTTTTCCTTCAACACATTTTAATGTTTCACTGTCTGTTTTTTATATATGAATTTCACTTTTTAATTTTTATTCTTTATATGCAGCTGCGGCTGCTCTTAACTATTTCCTTTACACTTCACTTTTCTTATTATAGTGGTGCCTTGGGGTGGCTTAGCTGGGCTAGTTTGGGGGTGTCCTGCACTTTGGATTTGAACCCTAGTATGTTAGGGACCTACCCTACAGAGGTTACATGGATGTGGTGGGTAGGCCCATAACCTTGGCCAAGATTATGCCAAAAACCTCTATTTACAGCAAAATTTATTTATTTATAATCAGTTAATTTGGAGTTGTGCATGTGTATTTCTTTTTGTGTATATATCAGTTGTCTCCACAGGTAGCACCTCCAATTATATATATATGTTCAGGGTGTGCAGTCTGAGGCCCAATAACTTCACTTCTAAAGTATTATTAAATATAACCATTAGTGTCCCCGCTAGGAATTTTCAGTGGGGCGCCGTGCCATGCCCGATTTTAAAATGACAAAATGCGCCCTGCCCTTATGGCAGCTCCTGCCCTCGGCATCTATTCACAGTGAGGGGAGAGCTTGGGGGCAGCCCAGCATCTCCGTAAGTGCTGGGCATACACCCTAGAGATACGAAAAAGGGGTGTGACATGAAGCCACACACCTCCCGGAGTGGTCATGCCCCCTTTCAATAGTGAGCACCTTCGGCGCGCACAATACAGTGCTCCTTCTCCTGGACGGCGCCCTGGATGCCACTGCCCGCTGCCTTCCTATGCAATGCAAACCTCTGTTAGCTATTTCATAGACTTTTTAAAGAAGCAAAAATAGTCTCAATGCTTGCAAACTAATATATATTAGTATCAATCAAAATGGTGTATAAGTCAACCACACTGGGCCTCACTTAGCTGACTTCTGTATCAAATTATGGGGGAGATTTATCACAGCTTGGAGAAAGCGTGTCATGTCCAAAGTGGAATGCGTACCCAGATTTGGTGCAGGGAAGTCCTTGCGAGCAGTTTCCTGAAATTGGAACGAGGCTGGACAAAAGGGATTCCAATTCATGAATATCTGCCTTAGCAGAAGAAGCGGAGGACGGATAAATGAAACAAAAGCTAACCCCTCTGGGGAATGCAGAGCACCACTTCTGGAGCAGCTGAGGTGCAGGAACCCGGTACCAGTGCTGGCTGAGAATGCTGTTGGAGGAGACTCTGTAACGTAGCACAGGCAGCGGTGTAGGTCACCAGAACTGAGACGGAACAGACCAACTGGCAATGACACTTCGAGTTGGAGTAGGAAGCAAAAGAATTCTGCAATAGGGCACTGCAAACTGGAACACTGGAACCAAACAAAACTATGGAGAACAGAGAACTAGCACACAGACTAGCTGTGTAAGACATTGCACTGGCAACTCTAGAACTCCCAGGAAGCCCTTAAGTACCCAGTGCTTGGGCTGGGTTGGCTGTCAGAGCCCACTGTGAATCATGCAGACTGGATTGGCTCATTCCTGTCATGTGACCAGATCCAAGATGGCAGCGCCCAGCACCCGGCAGCTTCAGCACAGACTCCCAGCCACCGCATCTCCGCCATGCCAGAGACCCAGTGCTGCAGCTCAGGAACCTAGCTGCCAGCAGCCTGCACCCCCACCAGGCGGACCCCACCAGAGCGCCTGGCAGGTAAGTCCCAGACCCCTCGTGGTGCTCCAGTGCAGCCAGTGACATTGAGAAAGTGAAGAGAGATAAAGTACTAACCAATCAGCTTCTATCATTTTTCAAACTGTTTAAAAAATTGATTGGTTCTCTCTCCAAGGTTTGATAAATCCCCCCTTTTTGTATGCGTGAGTTTTCCAAACAATTAATAGAAACAAAATATCAACAGACCACACTAACCGTCACTAAGTGTGATAGACCGAATATACAAATTAGCGTCAGGAGTCAAGTAACAATAAATAATTATTTAATAATGTAACTAAAAATTAAATATATGGAAAATATCACAAAATACATAGAACACAAAAATAAATATATGAATAATAAAAAACCAACCACAAAGAGCTGACAGTTTAGGTATAAGGACTGATAAATATGTTAAAAATGTATTCAGCAACAGATGTATCAAGAAATATATCAGTCCCATGTATCAACAAACATACTTTTTGCTGGTAATAGTTCTGATGTCTTTTTGCTTTTTAGTAGCCTGAAGAAATAGGAATAATAAGAATGGTAAGAGCTACCATCTTTCGCTGATGCCGAGTTGTTGGCAAAATGGGTGCAAATTACTCTAAAAAAAAGCACACAAAAAGACAGCACAAAAAAATAACATATCCCTGCATATACGAGTCCGTATATATCATAAGATCATTTGAGTGCATTTCTGGGCATGCCATTGTGAAATAATTCAAGTTGCACTTGAACCCTGATCTAAGCATCTCCATCTCTTTTTTTTCTGTGACCTTGTTCACTAAAATCGTCACTGCTCGGCACCCTTTTGTCACAAATGAATTGTTCATACACCTAAAGATTCCTTTACTGTATAGAATAGTGAAAACCCCATCAAAATCTGTCCAGTGGTTCAAGATATTAGCCCAAACGAACAGGCAGACCCCTAAACCAGGGACTAGTTTATATGTATATAGAGATTACTAATTTTTATGCTTTTTTTTCCCCTAAAGTAACACATTGGACTATTTTACTATTTAAGTTGTGTACAGTATTGGTGAAGCGCCGCCTAGTTATTGTACATTGCATATAATCATTATTATACGAATTTAAAAAAATGAATCCAAACAGTTACTGTTTGCTACTGTGTACGCACGCATTCAATCTGTTTCTCTTTTAGAAAATACAATATTCTCATGTTCTCCCACTGGTGAAAATGCAGAGGAACTATGCACATGCACGTGGTTTGTGCTTTCTCTTCTTTTATTGAATACATAATTAGGTCAAATAGGCTTTTGCATATAGACATTTTGGGCCTGATTCTGAGTTGGACCCAGTTATGGCCATTTTCGTGTCTTTTGCTGTAGTCACACCGGCAAGTTTATACTAATGCTGCTACAAAGCCCTTCCCTAGAGTACATCCATGCCTCCAAATGTGCAAGGACTGAGATGCCCACTCGCAACGTCTATAGATGCTGCATTACCGCCTGGTGTGTCTAGACAACATTTTCCGGTACACCATCCAAACATTTACCAGCCCTGTGGCAAGTGAAGTCTCTCCATCCAGGTATGACCTCCTATGTGAGCAGCTTCGCATCTCTGTATGGAACCACTTTTAGCGACATGCCCGCGACACGTAAAATGCAACATCTCTGTGCGTCTTTTCAGCACCCCCATTAACTCCCAGTCACCCTTGAATACATTTTTGCTGCCCTGCGTCTAAATTTGTTTTGTGACTCAGTATAAACAAAATCGGGGTGCATGCACAGTGCGCCATAGATGCTTGGGCTAATGAAAAACACTGTTCTGCGTCTGACATGGCCCTGCAACCAACTCTTGGAGTATGACAGTACTTAAAAGCATACTAACAAGTCCATCTTTTGTCTAGATCAGCCATTGAATATGCAATCATTTTGTATTTTGTGCAGAAGTTTACAACCTTATTGACAGTCCCATTCAATTGGAACACTTTAAGGAGAAATTAAATTCACTTTCTAAGCGTTCTTAGGGGAAATTGCATTAATTTAATTCATTTCTACCTATTTAAGGGCCTGATTCAGAGGTGGAAAATAATTCTGTTGTGGCTTTGTATCCAGCGGTACTGGGAAGTTCTGCTAATGCTGCAGCTGCTGTAATGTGTATAGAGACACCCACCAGCTGCGCCTCTAATCCACCACTTGCATACAAAGACGCAGCATCTGTCGCATATTGAACTTCTGCGCAACCCTATGGCTGCTCAGAATGTCTGTCGGAAGTAAGCTGTCGGGGCCAGTGAAGCTGAATACAAAGATGCAGGCGGTGGCTGCGACACGACCGCAAAACACTCGTTATACAACCACATTTGACTAGTCCTCCCCGTTACCTCCCATAAACACTCACTAAATGTTAATGACCCTGGGGCCTATTCATCAACACTAAAATAACGTTTTTAAGGACATTTTCCTTAATTAACGTTATTTTAGTATTCATGAACACACTTAGCACAGGAGATATCACTGATATCTCCTTGCTAAGTCCCCCTACGTTAATTTCCACACTCCCCATACATTAGTACATTAGTATGGGGATATGGAAATTATGGTATTCATCAAATTTTGAAAATTATGTATTTTTGGAATTTGATGGTGTTACCATACACCACTGAGAGGTGGCGTATAGTAAGCAACACTTACCTGCTGCCAGCTGGGCAGGTCTCCTGGCGTCTTCCTCCACTGCTCTGGTCTCTCCTCTGGCTCCGTCTGCTATGCTAACATTGTGTTCTCCCAGCAGAGCACAATAAGGTTTAAAAAAAAAAATGTTTTTTTTTCTAGACAGTACTGTTTTCTGCTGGGAGAACACAATGTTAGCATAGCAGACGGGGCAGGTAAGTGCTGGACAGGGGGGAGGGGGTGAGCGGAGGGGGGGCAGGTGAGCTGAGGGGGGACACAAACTTACCGCATCTGTAGGTAGTGCTGCGCATGCACTGGTTTTACAGATGTAACAGCATGGATTCCAGCTGCGGTAAGTTAGTGTATTTCCCGAAAAGCTGTCATCGCAAAAATGACAGCTTTTCGGAATAGATAGTTATAGGGAGGAGGAATGATGAATTCCTCTGGTAATTAGGTAGAACTCCAAGCGAGTTCTAAACCTAATTACCTCCAGAGAAAGTTTAGCTATGATGAATAGGCCCCTATGTGCCCAAATAATCACTACGACCGCCTTGCAACGCATCGTAGTATGACTCAGTTGCATGTGCTGTATAAAGAACATGCACAAGCATATTGCCCACCTCTGAATCAGGCCCAAAGTAAAATATTAGACCTTGATAAAACATGCAACTTATGTTAGGAAATGTATGTATTCTTGGGATGATTCAGAGTTGGGAGCAAAGAAATAAAAAAAGGAACACATTTGCACCTTGGCAAAACCATGTTGCACTGTAGGTGGCGAAGATATACTAGGTGCAAAGAGATTTAGGGGTCTATTTATCAAGCAGTGAAAAGTGTGGCATCTCCTACCTATTATTTTATAGACTGTACTTGATAAATGCTACTTCAAAGCTGATTGGTTGCTGTGGGCAACTTCTCCATTGGTTCACTTCTCCACACTTTTCACTGCTTGATAAATAGACCCCTTAGGCCCTGATTCATAGGTGGATACAGTTGCAATATCGCATGCAAGTGGTAAGTGTATAAAGTCTGTGAATGCGTCTGTGTTGAACTGCGCATTTGTTTCGATGGTTACCGCTCAGTGACGCAGAATTTGAACGCAGAGAGAGTGGATTTCAGTGGGTGTTCCTGGGGGTAACAGGGGATGGCTAACCTGATGCCGGCGTACCGCTGATAGCAGCTGTATCTAAAAATACAGTAGCGCAGGCACAGGATGCCTTGTTCAGACGAAACAAATTGCACATGCTATAGGGCGCGTGCAAGCTTCAATGATGCATCTCAGTAGGAAGATCACCGGTTGCGGTATCAGCATAAAGACAAAGAAGCGGCTGTTGAAAAACAGCCGCATCTGTGTCTGAAACAAAATCAGCCCCTTAGAGTTGTGAGGGGTTTGTCCTAGATGATCTCCAAATTGCAGTGTACATATTAATGTGTCCAGTGTTTGTAGGCTACATGCAAAAGCAGCCAGTATTTACCCTGCATGTGTAAACCCTCTGGTAAAGGGTACAAATGTCTCCAGCGACATGGGGGACGGTGCACCACACTTACTCTACTCCAGCTGGTCGTGAGTGAGGCATAGTTATCAGTGGTTCACCGGAATACTTGGTGTTTAATACAGTTGTGTTGTGGTAGAGTGCCTATACTTGCCTACCCTTCCGAATGGCTGGGAGGCTCCTGAAAATCGGATGGCGCTCCCGGCTACCCAGAAAAGTGGACCAGTCTCCTGAGGCTGGAACCACCAGGCCACGGCTGCCCACTTCCCGAGTGAAATCCTGAGAGACGTGGGTGGTACAGGCAGCTGATGATGCAAATCACGTTGAATTGTGTCATCATGGCTCCGCCCCCCACTTCACAATGTTGATAATCACAGCATTGTATAGCGGGTGGCAGGACTGCGATAATACAATCGTGTCATCAGGTCCAAGACCCACCACGCCCATAACAGGGCTCCTGGAGGGGGAAGCCAAAAGGTCGGCAAGTATGAAGTAAAGCCCATAATGAGTGATATAAGTGCAGCTGACTGAAAGAAATTTAAATACTAAAAAAATAATACCACTTTTACACCTAAATTCCGGGTCTGACTCGGAGTTGGAACAGGGTTCCAATCCGGATCAGATCCGGAATTTAGCCGGCGCCGACCCAGGATATTCCCGAGTCGTGCCGTTCACACCAGAGTCAGCTTTTCCGGCGTTGAATTGGACGCTTGGAGATGACGTCATCTCCAAGCGCCACTGAAGCTGGTCCAATCAGCCGGCATTCTGCGCACTGCAGGTCATCGTGGCCCGGATCGCGCCGTTTACACTGCAGGGTTTCACGGGTTACTCCCGTGTTAAACCCTGCTAGTTACCTGGGTTGGATTGCCAGGTCACTCGACCCGGCGATCCGACCCTCTCACCTTTTACACTAAGGAGCTACCCAGGTTAACCCTGCAATAACCCGGGTTTTAGCTCCGGTGTAAAAGGGGTATGAATGTTTCCCACAGACAAAATCATGCACCAGATTTTACTTATTCTGGTGTCTGCTCACTTTTTCCTTTTGTGTCCTCATTTTCAGTGAAACATTGCTTTTACTAGAGTCTCTTGCACAAAACAGACCAACATCAGGTCATTATGTTAGCATCTGATCGCTTACCAGCCTGTGATTTTCATTATGAGCTAATTTGAAGTATAAAGGGTAGACAGCAGCCCAATCACAGAAATAAAAACATTCTTGATTATGTTGTAGCATGAAGGATTATAGCAGTTTTTAAAATATACAATATATATTCTCTTTTTTTATAAAGGCATCCAAAGTCAGATGAAATCCTGGCAGACTGCATAATTGAGAAAAGCAAGTTCCAAAACCATAATGGAGAATTGCCCTTATTTAATCAGGGGATGCTCTCAACCAGAAAAGTAAGTAACTAAGCAGAGCCATCCTGTATTTCTTTACTTACGGCTAATGTTTTGAGATTTTGAAAGTGCACAATTTTAGTCTGTGGCCCAGAGCCCGAAATGAGCCACAAAAGTCTACATTGCTATTGTACAGCAATCACTCACACTGGAAAATGTGGTCATAACATCCAGCGGAGGAACATGGTTACGGCTCCCCTGCACTCTTGGGCCCCTATAAATCTATATAATCTGTACCCACAACCCCCCCCCCTACTTACAAGACATACACTAGATGGGATAGGTTTTCTATGCAATTACTATAAAAAAAATCTAGAACAGAATACACTATTAAGGGTATATTTACTAAAGTGCGGGTTTTTAGAAGTGGAGATGTTGCCCATAGCAACCAATCAGATCCTAGCTATTATCTTCTATATGGTGCTAGGTAAATGTTAAGAAGAATCTGATTGGTTACTATGGGCAGCCAACATAAAGTAAAGAGGGAGACACGTGGTTGGAAGGGAGTACTAGGAGGTGCACTGAAAACTTTTCTATATTTTTAAACTTATCTTTTTAGCCAGTCTGTATCAAATAAAAATAAAAGCCTGGAAGTTGCCCTGTCTAATATTAGTTAGCTAATGTTTATCCATAGTTGCCATGATTGGCAATATCTTTATGTCCACTCTGGGAAATTTGGGCTTTCCCTGAAGGTAACCAAATATCCCCCCCCCCCCCTGTGTGTTATGGATAATACCACATACTTTTGATAAATTCTGAATCCAGATATGTAGAAATTTGGCTGTGGGACCCAGATAGGTCTTGCTACACTCCTGATAATACTGTATATTCATTCATACTGTTTTGCAATAATACCCCCTACCCTCCAACGTGTCCCCTTCCATCTGGTACAAAATGCTCTGCTCCTGGGCTTCCCACCTAATTAATGATTGCAGACACCTGTGTTGAGCTTGTTAATAGATGAGGCAGGTGTATCACCACAGGTGGCTGCAATCATCAATTAAGAGAGAAATCCAGGAGCAGAGCTTTTTGTATGGAAGGGGTCATGTTGGAGAGTCTGATATCCATGGACAGGTTCTGCAGTAGGCCATATACAGTATATATATATATATATATATATATATATATATAAACTACACAGAAAGTAAATGCACGTAACATATCATATCAGATAATATCCTCAGGGGTAGAGAAAGGGGAGGAGTATAATGCTTCCCAAGATGCTGCAGCCATGCCCCTCTCAGCATGTTCTGTTGATTAGCAACTGCACGTAGTTTATACAGGAACACATAGCCATGCCCACTTCTTGACTCCCAGCATCGGGTCCATCGGTTGTCTCAGCAGCCCTGAACAGAATGGAATTTACTTTCTTGATATTAAAGAGACTGAGCACTGGATCGGTCACCACATAGTTTTGTCTCCATAGGTTGGATACTGTGTTGCCTAAGCCACCTTCAATGTTAAATTCTTAATGCGTGTGTATGAATAAAGCATAATGATAATTATTAAGCATATCATCACCCTGTTGATATACTAATCATCGTCATCATCAAGATTAGTTTTAATGTAATTTTTTTTAGCTCTGCAAATGTCTCTGCTGATGATCATCATTATCAGCACGGAAATTTGCACCAGCACTCAGCACCCGCACCAGAAACGCTTACTCACAAATATGCTCTTACTGTACATTACCTTCATTTGTAGGTAATGTACAATTCTGCTTCTCCTGGTGTAAGGGGGGTATCTGCATGTAATGCCGGCAGCTGTTTAGCCGACGGATCAAATACCGACATCGACAGCCCAACGGGTCAAAATCCTGTCAGCAGGAGGTAAGTACTGTAATCCTCCACTCTCCCTACCGTAACCCTCCCTTAGTGGTGCCTAACCCTAACCTCCCCTCCCTAGTACCTAACCCTAACCTCCCCCCATTAGTGCCTAAACCTAATCCCCCTCCCTGCACCCTAAACCTAACCCTCCCGGGGGTGCCTGACCCTTACCCCCCAAGTGGTGTCTAACCCTAACCCCCCCTTCCCTACTCTAACCCTAACCCTCCCCCTCCCTCCGGGGGAGGGGGGTGCCTAACCTTAAGTCCCCTGGGGGTCCCTAAAGCTAACCCCATCCCCCCGTGGCTAAACACTAAGATGACCGGCTTACCTTCGTTTGGTGTGCCGGGTGTCGGGATTTAACAGTGGGGGTAATGATAGGCGTCGGGATTTTGACTCCTATCTTTAGTCCCATGTCGGGATGTGAGTGTCGGGGTATCCTGACCGCATCCTGTAAGGGGACACAAGTGTCAGGTGCCAGCCCTTCTGCACTCCTGCATATGGACGTGTTCTCTGTGAGCATGAGTAGTGCACATTTGTGCTATCTATGCTATGCAAACTGGCACCCCAGTATTAGGCCCATAGTGCCTAAGTAATAGTCTCACCATCACCTAGAGAATGAGGGCCTTATTCATAGGTGCAGAGAGTATATGTCGGATGCAAGTTGACGTTTTTTTCAGTTGGCGCATATATCCGAGTCGCACTGCGCATGCATCCCAATGGTTACCGCTTGGTAACACAGAACTAATTCAGTGGGCGTTTCGGGATGGCTTGCCAGATATAGGCGAATCGCGGCCAGCTACTGCGGCTTTTTCTGCAGATGCACTGATTATGACAGCCATGTTCAGACAGACATTTTGAGCCTCCATAGGGTTCGTGCAATATCTTATGGTGCGGCAAAGCATCAGATTAGGGCCACAGGCAGTGGACATCTCTGTACAAATCCCATGCACTGTAGAATTAGCAGAAAGATGCAGTTGCGCTGCTGATAAAGATGAATTAGGCCATAGCTCTCTGTGGTGTGCACAGGCAGCATTGTAAATGTAATTGGTATTACGCTTTAGGGACAGGAACACACAATGTTTGCGTGCACTATTTGTTAGTTACTGGCTCTGCATCAGGCCATCTGTTATCACTCATTGGGAATAACTACCACTCTGCAATGTGGAGAATACAATGTGCACAGTATGAGCATCTCATGAACAACTGACACCTAATTCTATTGTTTTGGAGCTTGATTTTCATCAGCAAAAAGAAAATTGGGGCTTAGGAAATGTAACTTACTTAAGAAATGCCATCCATTTATCTTCAGTTATTGGCTTTGATTTATACAGTGCCAGTAGGAAATTAAACTTAAGGAAAGATCTCTTTAATTCATATTCTAAAAAATGAAGGGTCGCTTCCCAAACCAATCAACTAGTGCAAACATTTGCTTTCTGATTATTGGCTTTACTGACAATATAAATCCGCTGACAAAGTAGTTTTGTGGAACCAGAGCACCGTAATTTGAGGTGACATGCTGTGTAATACCAGATATTAGCTTTTTAAATATATACAGAAGTTTGTGTTTTAGAACTAAAATACTTTTGTAAATTATGTTAAGGGATTGTATATGTTCCGTTTCTTTATAACAACTATTTTTTCTTAATTATTCATTTCTTGTTGCATTTACTCGTGGGTAACATAATTAATGTATCATATTTTTGTTGTTTGTTTACTGGTAAAACTCACATCTATTTTTAACATACAAATCAAGGGGCAGTTAATTGTTTCCCCCCTAAACTATAACTAAATATATTGGGAAAAAATTGACCCATTAGATCATCAGTCTCTTGCATTCACTTTGTTATTTCAAATTTTCAAATCATTAAAGAACGTTCTTCCTTGGGGATTGTGGTTTCTTAATCCACAGAAACAGAGGGAGTCTACAGTAAGATATGTGAAGATGAAAGCAGCGGACAAGCCGTCAACTTCTAAAGAAAAAAAGAAAAACATACTGTGCGAATACTCATTTGCTCATTTTCATACCTAAAAAACACAAAAATATAATCCTCAGTTATTATGTTTATACAAATATAATGAAAGACACGCACACACTAAGATCACTGCGTCGTTGCCTTATGGATCATAGAGCAGAGCACATAACTTGTGAATTTGTTTTGTCATCTTGCCCTCATTTACAACAAGTAATGCAAATAACTTTCTTACTGTTGGAATAACTCCCCTCCATATTGATTCACACCTTTGTTCTGGCTAAATACAGGGCATGGGGGCATGGCTAAGTACAAGAGGCGTGGCCAAATACAGGGGGCATGGCCATGCTGGATGCAAATATTTTTAAGCACACTATTCTGAAATGACCTCAAAGCAAACCATTATAACCACACACACATGGTTTACAGTATTTTATGCACTGAAAAAAAAGACAAAAATGCTATATTGTTCATTGCATAGACCCCAGAACAAAATGGTGTAAGTGAGCGTCCAAATCATATTATAGTGAAAAAAGCTTCATCCATGCTGGCCTGAACAAGTGCTGTTGGGATAAAGTAGTGCCTACAGCAACATATTTAAAGATTCGTGCTCCCATGGTTGCCCTGAAAGACAAAACACTACAGAGGCGTGGTCTGGAAGAAAACCTAACATCAAACATCTCAGTGCTTTTGGAAGTATTGCTTATGTACACATCCCCAGAGAAAGAAGACATAAACTGGATCCCAAACCCATGAAGCTGTTAAGCCTGGGGTAGGGCTTTGTAGGGTATTGTCCTGCAACCGCCTTGAGGGCTGGTATAATCTTGGCTTGATGCGGCCATGTAGCAGCATAAACCGCTGAGATGGTTAGAAGAGCTGAAGCCTGGACCAGTGGGGTGAGATGCGGCCTTTGGGCCTTGAGGGCTGGAAAATCCTTGGCTGGCTGTGGCCTGTGTGCCTGAAGACAATATGCGGCCTTTGGGCCGGTTGCAGCCTTGAGGGCTGGAGAAGCCTTGGCTGGCTGTGGCCTGTGGGCCTGAAGATAAGATGCGGCCTTTGACCCAGTAGCAGCCTTGGGGGCTGGAAATGCCTTGGCTGCTGTAGCAGATGACTGCAGGAAGTATGCTGGATTGCAACTAGAGTCACTGAGTTGAAACAAGCCGCAAGTGCTGTAGTGCGACCTTTGCCTCAGGGTTGACACAAGTGCAAGTACACTGGCTTGTGCACTGAAGACCCTGCATTGCTGCCTGTACCACCAGGTTGACACAAGCGTGAGTACACTGGCTTGTGTACTGAGGATGCTGGATTGCGGCCTGTGCCACCAGGTTGACACAAGCGCGAGTACACTGGCTTGTGTACTGAGGATGCAGGAGTGTGATCTGTGCCACCTGGATGACACAAATGACAGATAGATGGTAAGTGAACCCTGCCGCCCAGATGACACAAACAGCAGGTATATAGTAGCAAACTGTGCCGCCCAGATGACACAAATGGCAGCTATACAAGATAGCAGTAGGATTGGATACTCGACTGGATACAGGAGACAATGCCAGAACCGGTAACACGTGAAACGCTATCACTGGCATCGGAGCAGCATTCACAGCAGAAGGACATGGATGCAGGAGCCAATCCGGATTGCACCCAGAATGAAGGACAGGAAGCAGGTGGAGTTTCAGTGAACGCTGGCCCGGCGTTTGCGGCGGCTTGTGACAGAAGCATATCATGCTTTCAAATTGCCAAGAAAGTAAATGATACAGACTCTGGAACCCTAAGAAAATAAATAGATACTATTATCCAAGAAACACTGTAGCAAAACAAACCTGGAATTGGAGGTGCAGAAAAAGTATGTTATATTGGAGATGCCAGCTGGTGGATACATGTCTAAAACAGAAATTACCAGTGTGGACGTCCAGAAAAGAACTTCTTCAAGAGCAAATAGTGGAAAACCAGCAAAGAGATATTATGAGAAGTTTGCCTCTTAGATATTTTGGGATTCACAGACTGGGATATTTGCAAAGTCAAGCAATGAATTATGTAAGTGGAAATTGACAATAGACAATGAAATTACATCACTCAATGAAATCAATACATTGACAGTAGTTGAGAGACCAAGTCAATGCAATACAGTCAAGAGCAAGTGGATTTTCTTCAAAGACATGAGACATAGGTTCTGCACACTACTTGCTAGACCTGAAAGTCAACCAAGATCTAAAGAAAGGGATCATATCCATTGATCAGAAAACTTACATTGAGAATATAGGTGGAAAATATGGAATGTCAGATGCTAAACCAATAGATACTCCCATTGACAAAGATGTAAAACCAACTAAGGCATATGTCACAAATGAGCAAAAAAAAAATTGAAAATATGAAGACAGTTGCTTATCAGAACTTTATTGGATACTTGATGTACACAAGTGTTGAAACACACATGCCGTAAACAGAGTAAGCCAATTTGCTACAGATCCTGGGAGCAGGGCCGGCAACAGAAATCTTGGGGCACAGCACACAAGTTTTTGGGGCCCCCTATCCCATCCCAGTAGGTACATTGGCTAATCCCCAATTGTCTCTCCAGCCTCATCCCCCACTGTGTCTCTCAACCTTATCCCCTGTGTCTCTCCAGCCTCATTCTCGCCTGGGTTGCACCCTTAACCCTCACCTCTCCAGCACCATCCATGTGTCTCTAGCCTCTTTCCCCTATGTCTCTCCATCTCCACATATCCACTCATCTTCTCTGTGTCTCCCAGCTTTATTCCCCACCCTGCATCTCTCAGGCTTTATTTCCCAGATCCTGCGTCTCTCAGCTTCATTCCCCAGACCCTGTGTCTCTCAGCCTCAAACCCAGACCCTGCGTCTCTGAGCCCCAAACCCTGCATCTCTCAGCCCCAAATCCAGACCCTGCATTTCTCAGCCCCAAACCCAGACCCTGCGGCACTCAGCCCCAAACCCAGACCCTGCATCTTTCTGCCCCAAACCCATCCATATTATTATATATAATATATATATATATATATATATATATATATATATGTATATATAAAAAAAACCTGAGGCCCTATAATATATATATATATATATGTATGTATATATATATATATATATATATATATAAATATATAAAAAAAAACAGCCCCAGCCCCAAACTCAGCCCCTGTGTCTCTCAGCCCCAACCCCATCCACTGTGTCTCTCAGCCCCAGCCCATGTGTCTCACAGCACCAGATCCTGTGTCTCTCAGCCTGAAACCCAGCTCCTTTGTCTCTCAGACCCAAACTCAGCTCCTGTGTGTCTCAGCCCCAATCCCAGCCCCTGTGTCTCAGCCCATGTCTCCCAGCCCATGTGTCTCACAACCATCAGCCCCTGTGTCTCACAACCCTCAGCTCCTGTGTTTCATGACCCTCAGCCTGTGTCTCACAATCCTCAGTCCCTGTGTCTCACAACCCCCAGCATCTTCATCTCCGGTTCCCTCCAGCGTCTTTATCTCCAGCTCCCCCCCCACAACATATTAATCTCCAACTCAGCTCCCCACCAAGCGTCTTCAAGGGGAACACATCAACTGGGCTCCCGAGATTCCTGAGGGGCTGAGGCCACTCGGAATCTTGGGGCCCGGTACAAGTGTCCCATTTGTACTTCCCTGTCGCTGGGCCTGCCTGAGACACAGCATAGGAACTTAGGAAGGCAATCAAGAGAATGCCAAAAGCTGGAAATTATGCTCTCAAATCATGCTTGTTCCTGCACTGTACATTTTCACCCTTAGGGGCATATTTATCAAAATGCTTATCTTAGATGTGGAAGGTATGTGATCAGGGCCATAGAGAGCTGGCCCAGGGGCAGGGGCATGGTCACGTCTCCCACGATTAGGCAATGTCCCTTCCCCCGAGCCACCTCTTTATGGCCCTGATAACATACCATCCGCATCTGAGATGAGGATTTTAATAAATATGCGCCTAAAGGTGAAAATGTACAGTGCAGGAACAAACATGATTTCAGTGTACAATTCTAAAAAAATTTAAAAGTCTATTTGCGCACTGGGGGGTGCTATCAGTGTGATTGCCCCCCCCCTGCAGGCAACCAATTCTCTCCCCTCGGCGCCCCTGTATATGATAATATTGCCCAAATTCTCAATGTGATATCTGAATACATTGCAAGGATGTATCAAATACTACATGCAGGGACAGAGCTTGAGAGAAAGCTATTTCCCTGGGAATCCTCTCCCCACACTTCTCAGTGTATATTTTGCAAAAATACCCTGAGAGTGTGACTGTGCATACACAGCCTGTTACCCCTCCATGCCCCCCCCAACAATCTTTCCCTCCTTGCATTCCCTCCCTTAGCTAACACAATGATCAGTGATCTACTCTGTGACCCTGGTCAGCTGCTCTGAGCTGTGTACTGGCATCTCAGTTTACAGCACAAAGCAAGAACCCAGTGATCAGCTGACTGAAGTTACAGAGAAGCTCACTGATCACCAGCCCCGGGTGCAGGTCAGTGTTATTATTTTGTGTTTTTATTATAATTTTTGTTTCTTCCTGTGGTTAATCAGACACACAGGCTGATCACAGGAGCCTACTACAGACTTTGCTATCCCTGTCAACAGGCAGAGAAGGCTGAGCTTGAGTAGGTGAAACAGGTGTGGGGAGGGGGTGGGGGTGGTACACCATGCATAATGTCATCTCCAAATAGTGTTATGATTGCAGGGCTCCCTCCCAGTATTTCTTCACAATTTCTTTTGGTACATCTGAAACATACTTGTAATGGTTTCGCAGGATTCAGCAGATATGTACAGTACAACAGGTGAACAATGCACATATACAATGGATGTACCAGATCCAGCCAGGAACGTATGAGGTAGTACAGTTGGAATGCACACAAACGGGAACACACACTTATATGTATACACAGTGGTGGGAGTGGATTATGGACACACTTGCGTATATATGTAGTGGTGGTGATACTGTATGATGGAACACGCAGGGTCACTGGCCATCTCTTTGTTATGGAGACTGTCGGGGACACATCCTTCTCTATGGAGGACAGAGCTGAAGTCATGGGGTATAGTCACCCATGGACAGTAGCGCACAAGGGTTGGAGGTTACACCACTGGCAGTCTGGGGTTCTAGTGCCGCTGGGTAAGAAGACCACATTAGGCGCTCTTCCTTTAGACCATTATGCTCACTGGAGGTTTTCCTGTTGGTCAGTGGCTCCAGTAACAACACAGGGGAACCAGAAAATGGCTTTTATTACTTGAAAAAAAGATGGACTTTGAAACCCTTCCCCTTCTCTCCCTCAGTGCATGGCCCCTGCCACTTCTCTGACAGAGGGCAGTCTTTTCATCTCATGATTGCACCTCTCCACTACAGAAAAATAGAGAGCATCACAAGAGACAGAGAGGAAGAGTAGGTTGTTTTAGAGTGAGGACTAAGGAACACAGATGGGCAGGAACAGTATAAAACAGTAGGATATACATGGAAGGAAAGTGGGCAGTGTGGCCCATTTGCTAATTATCAGTAATAAGAAATTCTGTACTGCAGGGATGTATTATGAAACACATCCAGGGACAAGGGTTCCAGCAGGAGCTCATCCTTGCAATGTGTAAAGTAAAGTGATCGCATCAGCTGTGGCCAGGGCTGTAACTAAGGTGTGCGACCAGTGCCATGGCACAGGACACCGCAGGGCAGGGGGTGCTGTTTGTGCCTGTCAATTTTCCTGTTGATTATCATTCTCACTTGTAGTTTCCTCTTCTTTTATCCCCAGTATCTCCTGGCCTCCCCTATTTCGTCCCTGGCCCTTCCCCATGAGGCCATGGCCCTTTTTTAGGTGCACCATCTTATGTCTCTATTTGAAAAATGAAGGGGGGGCACCAATGCTCTCTCTGGCACAAGGCACCGAAAAGTCTAGTTATGGCTCTGGCTGTGGCACCCCTAGTTGCCTATTGCACATGCGAGGTGGAAAAATCACACATGTGTAAGTGGCTATATCGGGGAGGGATCCAGAGGATTCTTATCCTGGTAATATCTGCAGTAAGTTGCCAATAGGCTACAATGTCTAACACCATCTAACGGGTCCAAGATTTGCATTCCGGAGCTTAGTAAATTTCACAATATAGAAGCCCCCAGAGAAAACTATGTGGCTGCTATTGCAATCGGAAATGGGGCATCTGCAACAGATATTGCCGATATCTGCTGTGGAACCCCAGTAATACATCTTGGAGATGCTTATATTTTACAGGTATCTTCCACAAAATGTGTTAATAAATATGCCCCACAGAGAGGTACAGTAGGAGTAAAAGTGAAAATTAGGGGAAGGGGAATATTCTTCCCCCACACCCAGGGGTAATTATTTAGCTTAAACAAGTGAGCGGTACATAGCTATAATCAGCTCACCCCTAACTTTCTGCCATATTTCTGTGTCTCCTGTGTCTTGCTCTTTAAATTACAGGAATCTGCTAGGTAATGTGGGGGTACAAGTTTCAATATGATACTTTTTAAATAGCCTTCCTTGTGTAAACATCTCAAAACTCCCACTAAAATCCTGCATTTGCCCCTGCACAAGTATTTTGGTATGCCAAATTTGCAAAATGTGAAATTGATATCAAACTGTACACTGTATAATCCATCCATCTGCAGACACCAATCATGTTTATATCATTTTTGCATTTCTTTGTATAATATCTACTACATTTCCTGGTGCTTTTGATCTGGCATATCCTGCGTGTCACTTGTTGATTCAATCAAATGTTATTCCAAACTAAATCTACTTCTTAAATTACACTATCACTGAGTATAATTGGTTATGGCCATCAAGGTGGTGATGTTGCTAAAATCAGTTATACAGAGACATTCACAGCTCAAAATGTAATTATCATCACATGTATAAAGTGCATGTATGTACATGTATAAGCGCAACGGAATATGCTGCGTTATATAAGAAACTTAGGCCCTGATTCAGACCCACTCGCAAGCGGGCGCACGTACGTTAGGCGTACGTACAAAAATATTTAAATTCAATGGCTCGCTCGTATTTTCGTTCGCATCTAAAATTCCTCCCTAAACTCTGACGACCCCTCCTCTAACTAACGAGCGTACGAAATAGCGAGCGTACATCCCCGAAATGGCTTGAAAGGAACGCACGCACAAGTATAAACAGGAAGTGGCCTTGTCAGATGTCGATTACCTGCTCCTTTATTCTGCCTACCTCCATCAATCGTATCATGCCAATCAATGTATCAATTAGCTTAATTGTTTGTTTTTTTTCAACACAATGCAAGAAACTTTACTCTTGTCCGTGTTTGTGTTTACCCGCAGAATACGTACGGATGAAACATTCGCTTTTATTGTTCAAAAAACATGTGAACCACAATTAAACAATTGTTCTATTGCTGTGGATCCCCGCATATTTCCCTGGGTTCATTTCTTTATTTAAATTTGCTTACGCATGTCACTGCATCAAGCCTATCATAACTCTCCAGAGATTTCTGGCCCTGTCGAACACATGACTCATACACTAACCAATAAAATTGCTCCTGTTAATTTCCAAAATACATTAGCCAATCAGAAAATTTTTACACACTTTATCAAAAATGATTTTTAAGAAAAACACCATTGCCATCATGAGAGCCTCCGCATTCACCAGGCGCGAGCTGCTGGTGCTTACGGAGGTCATGGATCGCCGGATCACCAGCCAGCCTCCACCCATCACCAACCGGCAGAAGCGCTCCGCGTATGCGGAGGCACGGTCCCGCCTGCGGTCCTTCGGCTCACGCCGCAACATCGGGCAGCTGGAGCGCAGGTGGTCCGACCTGCAACGGCGAACGCCCCGCTTGCTGGCATGCTTTCGCATGCAGATCGAGGAAAGTAAGTGTTATGTATTGTGGTTTTAATGTTTGTGTTTGTGGGGCAAACTGTGTGTGCATGTTTTCCTGTCTGTCCTATTTATTATTTGTACTCATATCTGCGTGTGCATGTTTTCCTGTCTGTCCTATTTATTATTTGTACTCATATCTGCGTGTGCATGTTTTCCTGTCTGTCCTATTTATTATTTGTACTCATATCTGCGTGTGAATGTTTTCCCTCTATTTCTGATTTATTCATTCTACTCCTATTTGGCTTATTTTTTGGGTTGTGTTTTTTTTTTAGTTTTGGTCCCCGGATTTGTCCATAAACTAACCGCAATTTCTTTGACATATTTTAGGGGGACAGCCAAGACTCCGCCGTCACCGTCCGTCCAGACGGCGTTCCCGGCCACTATCCCCAACCCCCAGCCAACACTCCACCCCAAATCTTTCCCCTATTCCCCACTCCTCCCCATCCTTCCCAGACCCTCTCCCGGAAATGTCGGGCCTCCTTCCCCTCCGTCCCACTTCCCCCTCTCCTCCACCCACCCCTCTTCCAATTACCCCCTCCCCGGAGTCCATCATAACTCCTCCCCATTCTTTGGGGAATGACGGATCCTCCGAGGAGGATCATGGAGGCATTTCCGGAGCTCCCGTTTTGGCTCCCGGTATGTTTTTATTTTGTTTTTTTTTAAAGCACAAACTGTTTGTATGTAATCATGTGTCGTGCCTTTCTTCGTGTTTTTGTGGCTTGACTTTTGGTGATTTAGCAGTTTGCCTTTACCTCTTCCTGGTGATTTCAACATACACATATCACACCTGTGGGAATTTGTACATAGGCCTTGTATTTTTGGCAGCACCCCCTTTTTTTTTTTTTTTTTAGGTTTAGGAGTGATTTCGTTGTGTTTTTGTTTTTTTAATGTGGATTCCCTATTGTTGTATTAACCCACACACTTTTCTCACCCACAGAGGAACAGAGGCGTCGGCAAGAGGTGGCGGATTGTGTTGGCCAGATGCGCCAACATGTAATTGGCATTCTTGTGGCCCTCGACCGGCTGTCTGGCCTCCTTCGCCAGTAGTTTTTTTATTTTTGTTAACTTTTCAAAATAAATTTTTTCATACAAATATACGTTCTGGCTCATTTTTTAAATCCAAAACCAAGATAGTTTAGCCTGACATAAGTAGACTGTTCCTGCAAGGATTTCCCTTTTTTAAAAGTTAGATTGTGTTTTGTCTTTGTATGTCAAACAGACACAAGAAACACATAACAGTAACAATGTCATTTCCCTTTTTGGGTGTAGTGTCAATTACATATTTCTACATTTTACAGGTTCCTAGTCGGTGCGCAAGCTGCTTAGGCCAATCTTACAAATCCCAAGGTTGGGCCAGGCTTCCTTTTGGTGTGGGTTGGGAAGCTGAAAACATATTTCAGTTTAGCTCAACTGGCGTCAGTACTGGATTACCCCTTAGTCAAATGTAACTTGTGTTAACCTGGTTACACTTGCTGTTAACGTCCCAAAAAAGGAAGACCATTTCACTCTCCAAACATTTATTCACAACATAACAGAGAAAACAAAGTGGTCACTCCCAAAAAAAGAACACAGTGATAAATTCAAATACAACACATACCAAGAAATAATTAAATAAAAACAAAAAATCAAGAACTGGTTGACGAAGGACCATGCCAACATGATTCCACAAACATGGCGTTGCGATATGGGTTCCAGAATATATGCCCAAAAGGACCAGATCCAGGTTTGGTAAGGGTAGCAGGAAGTAGTGAGCGTTGGAGTGCCAAAGATTATGTGAACAAACAGAAGATGGTGAGAAAAAAACCACAAAATTAGATGTTCGCAAACAAACACAAACACATTAGGTATAAACACTGTAGTTTTGTTACAACTTACCTAAAAAATCTGGCCACAACATCATCGCGTATGGCCCCCCCACATACTGACCTCCGACCAACCTCGGGGGGGCCATCCTCAGGTAAGGCATCCTCTGGCTGCATTGGGACACCACTCCTTATGGCAATGTTGTGAAATATCCCACACAGGACCACAATTTTAGACACCATATCCGGCACATACATGAGCTCGCCACCAGAGCGGTGGAGGCATCTGAATCGGCCTTTTAAAAGGCCGATACAGCGCTCCACCACTTGCCTGGTGGCTGTAAGTGCGGAATTATACGCACTTTGTGGCCCTGGTGTGGGAGCCAAATAAGGAGTGAGCAGACAGGACATGCAAGGGTATCCACTGTCTCCTGTGAAAAAAAATAGACAACATCAGGAACACTGTGTATCAAGCTTAACATTGTTATGTACTAAAGGTCTCCACTTACCCAGAAGCCACGCATCACCAGCTTGTAGGTTGGTTAATTTCTGCCATATCCCTGATTGCCGGATGACGAAGGAGTCATGAGCACTTCCTGGTAATTTAGCATTCAGGGACAGGATCTGGAGGGAGGCATCACATACCACCATTACATTCAGGGAGTGATAGTGTTTACGGTTTCTAAATATTGCCTCCAGCCGTGCTGGAGGCTGAAGTGGTATGTGAGTACCATCCACAACCCCTATGATGTGTGGGAAGCCAGCTATTTGGTAAAAATTGGCCTTGGCCACACTAAGGGCACCCATATCCAAAGGCATTTTAATAAAATGATGGAGGTGCTTGAAAAGTGCCTCCATCACTGCCCTCAGGATCCGGGAAAAGGAGGATTGGGAGATGCCCGCCACTATTCCCACCATTGTTTGAAACGATCCTGAGGCACAGAAATGTAACACCGCCATAAATTGCGTCAGTGGTGGTATTGCTGTTGGACTGTCAATTTGCCGCTCAAGATCACTTTCTATTAATGAGAGAGTGTCTATGATGATTTTGGGAGGTAGACGGTAGCGTCTTAAAACCTCATCATCGGGCATTCCAAAAAGGGTGACACGTGTTTGAAATATCTGGGGCCTTGCATGCCTACGATGCCTACGCCTGGGACGAGTTTGAGGTTGGTCGTCTTCCGGGAGCAGGGCCAGAACAATTCGCCCCAGATCTACCTGAAATTCAAAGTTTACAATGTAAGGCTTTTGAGCCACCCCAAAAGTAACATAAAACAACTTAGCTTTATGATACCATCCATAGCTGCTTACATGCCGGGGTATTGTCATGATACGTATAAACTGTAAAAAAGCCAAAAATGAGACATCAAAAATTTAGAGGGTGATTTTATGTTTGTCAAATTGGTGCAAGCCAACACATAAAATAGGCGAAACACACATTTGGCCATCGATGAAAACGACATTGCACACCGTACGTCAAATAGGGGTCAAATGGACCCCAAAAATGGAAAAGGGAAAAGCAAAACTGGTTTACATGATGAATAAGCCTCGAAAAAAGCGTTAATTATTTCGCAAATGCAAGTCACTACACCAACAGTCAAAAATGCGTTAATTATTTCGCAAATGCAAGTCACTACACCAACAGTCAAAAATGCGTTAATTCGTTCGCAAATGCAAGTCACTACACCAACAGTCAAAAATGCGTTAATTATTTCGCAAATGCAAGTCACTACACCAACAGTCAAAAATGCGTTAATTAGTTCGCAAATGCAAGAAAAATAATGGACTTACCAAAATCGAATATATAAGATTTCCCTCAAAAAGGTCTTTGGGTCCGAAAGCCAAAACAAACTAAAATAGATGAAATTAGTGTTAAAAAAAAACAAACAAACAAAAAACCAGAAGTAGACACCAATTGGCCACAAATTAGACTGCACAAAACTTACCAAATCAGGAAACAATGGCAAAAAATAAACCAAAAAAATGCGAACGGAAAACCAAAACAACTGTAGCAAACCCAAAAAAATACAAACACCGCCAAATCCTCCAACCGCAAACAACAAAATCCAACCAACTTAACCGCCAACAATCCAACAACGCAACCTCGACTCCACACACACCAAGCCATAAATAGTGTTTATTTTCCCGCACAAATTAAGGATGAATCATAGGGACGCACAATCAATGATGCGGCCGCAAACTAAGGACGCATGTATAAATACGTCACGAAATCACATTTAATTTCTGGTTGATTTCATTCTGGAAGCAGAGACATGGCTTCAGACCAGGGAAACAATGGGCAAAATTCCGGCGGTAAGGCCTTCATGCATTTTGTCTCAATGATTCTTTTAAAACATAATATTGTGCAAGTTGTGAAGTGGCTAAATCTGCATATTTACCCAAATAGGTGAGGAGGATGACATGGAAGAGACTGCTGGCCCCAGTCAACCCGCCAAAGCTGCCAAAAAAAAAAGGCAGCAACATTTCACAAGCAAGGAGATGGAGGTTTTGATCCAGAAGTGCGTTGACATCCTGCCCCAGGCAGCCAGGAATATGAGCCAAAGCCAGAAGTGGAGAATGTGGGAGGAGGTCGCCGTTGCTGTCAATAGGGTGGGTGATTATGTCCGTCTAGCCCGGGATGTCAAACGGCGGTAAGTAAACACTTTCCCATCCTATAAACAAACCCCATTGTAAAAAAAAGGATAATGGTTCCAATTTCATTCCACAGATGGGCAGACTTCAAATATCGTCTCAAGCAAAAACTTGCCGACAGGGCTAGGCATGCAAGGGGGACAGGTGGGGGTCCCACCCCTGTGTCATTGGAGTTGACAGACTTAGAAGAGCTGGCACAGGGGTGTGTGCAGGCTGTGGAGGTGTTTGGCGTGTCCAACATGGATACGGACATGCCAGACTTTGCGGCTCCTCATGTTGGCCAATGTAAGTCTTGTGATGTCACCAACTCTGAAATGCTATTGTGCCAATATGTAGATTCTAATGTGAGTCTTTTCGCATTTTTCCTAACAGAGACAGAGGCGGATGAGTCTGCTCCAGAGGGGAGCCTTGGCCGCAGAATTTCTGCTGGCTCTGCAGGGGAGGAACCAGTACATCCGGCTGAGGACCCTGCAGAAGCCAGTCCAGGGCGTGCCCCCTCGCAGGCAGTGGGCCTCCTCACAGAACTCAATTTTAAATCGGATTTCCATACGGAGATTCTGCAGAGGATGGACGCCAGTCTGATACGGGTGGCTGAGGCCCTGGAGCAAAATGCTGCGGCCAACGTGACCATTGCTCAGGCCCTGGCGGAAAATACCAGGGCCAACATCCGCATCGCCGATGCCCTCTAGCAGCTCGTTCGCCAGCACATGGTGGAGCCGACCTCCCTTCCTGCCGGAACATCCGGATCCTCCACCTCTGGCACAACATCAGCCAATCCTCCAAATGTGCCTAGCCCTGTGCCTAGTCCAGAGGCCACAACATCTGCCTCTGGACAGGCCAGCCCGATGGCATCCCGGACCCGGTCTGGCGCCCACCCTCACCCAGCCAAACGGGCGAGAAAACGGTGACAGAAATGGCGACTTTTCCCACACTCCTTCTGTGCTTGGCTCATATTCCTTTCTGGTCAAAACTTCCCTCTCCTTTCTTGTGAAATGTTTTTAATTTTGGTATTTACGTTTATGTTACCAGTTATGGCTTTTTTTTTTTTTTTAACAAATATCTTTGCCACAAAAAAAAGGCAACAAAATATTAGGCCAATTTGTTTGTGTTTAAACAATAAATTTAAAACAAAAAACTGACATTGTATTGTGACATTATTGTACAAATGGGTTACATTTAATCCTGGCCCTAAAAGCAAAAACTGACCCTCTTAAAAAAAAAAAAAGGCCTCTTTAAGGAACGTTTAAAAAATCACATAGCGATGCAAATTCCACAGTAAACCAAAAAAAAGGGGAGCTAATTAAAACATGATGACATTATTGTTACAATAGGCCATAACCAACAAATTGTGGCCAAAATAAAACACCAAAAATGTACGCTAATTGATTGTGTAATCATGACATTAGCAGCTCTGATTTCCACCTGCGTACGCTTTTGTGCTATCCCAATAAACTGCTTTCCAAACACATACCAAGCCGGTTTTCAATCCAACACTAATTACTTTACTGACCAGCCGCGATTAATCGCAGCACCATCGTTGAGTCCCGGGACGGAGGAGAAGGCCATCGCCAATGTGGTCGAGTAATCCTGACCCTAAGCTGTGCGAGCATTTTGAAGGGAAAGCGGATGTTCCAGTGACGTATGAGACGGTCCGAACACATTTGACGTTCGCATCTGCTAATGTATGTATGCCCCAAAAACGCCTCGCCACGCCTGCGTTTTTTCATCTCCACCCCCGTCAACACCCAAAAACGCCCTGTTCTGTCAATCACATTTGACATGTCACTTCCTGTACGCTATTTTAGGAACGAGAGAAAAAAAGCTCGCAATCTGCCGTACGCACATGCGCAGTGTAACACCGACGCATGCGCGGTTAGTCAACATCGGAACGCAACGAGCGTACTGTTGTTAACGTGCGGCTCTGAATGAGGGCCTTAGTTTGGAGGTGGAGCAGCGCCCTGTGCCGATATAGTTTGGCGCCCTTAACCCCCGTGTCCGGTGAAGCCGTGTGCACCCAAAAAGGAGGTGTGACCTAATTTCAATAGACCACGCCCCTAGATGACATCATTTGGGGCGTGTCCATATGGCACGCCCACCTTTTACATCATGCAGGGGGCGAGCGAAGCATACCATCAGCAGCGAGGCATGCATTCAGCTTCACCGACACCGCTGCTCTCTGATTAGCAAAGCAGATTGTCGGCGGTGCGTGTTCCCAATCTCCCGCTCGCCTGCAGCACACTTTGGCCTGTGGGCAAAACAGCTGTACAGTGCCCAAAAAATGCTGACATTTGGACGGTTGAGAGGACTGCACCCTCTATGGGGTGGCGCACCTGTTCGACTGCATTGGTCGAACACCCCTGGAGCCGGCCCTGTATTCAGGGCCTTATGGAAAAGGCTGTGAGCTGCATCTACTGTGAGAACTCCTGCGAGTCTTCCCATATTTTTAAAGCAACAATTATTTTAAAGGCAAAACCAGTTGGCAACCTAATACATAAGCCCTGTATTTCAGCACACAATGGTCGGTATCCAATTAGCAGCATTTAATTACTGTTGGGGGCTATCCAATTACCCCCGAAGTCTGGCCCGGCAGGGATTTTTACTTGGGACCTGATGTGTCCCAGAAAATAATCCCTGAAAAATGCTGTATTTTCGCCGCCTCCATAGCAAAGTCACATAGGTCCGTGAACTTATCACAGATCCTATGTGTTTTCAGCCGAATAATCCTATTTGTTCTGCCGAACAAATAGGAGACACTGATAAAAAAAAAAAATCAGTGAAAAACGGGGATAATCAGTGAAAAATCCCTGTTTTTCGCCCACATAAATATATTGGGGCTAATTGCATACGGGCCAATGACCATTATATGTTTGTTATATTATTCAAAAGTTCAGTGTTTTGTTGAATTTGCATCAGACTGTTTCCTGTATATATATATATTCCATTGACTGAAATGCACAATGACCTACTGGAAAATCACTCTGCTTACTAAAATACGATTTGCAAAACATTGACAGAATAACTTGTACCCATCATTAAAATTGCATGATTATTTTATTACAAAGTATAAACTATTTAAATATTTGTAGAAATCTAATAAGCCAAATATTTATTTCCTCTCTAAATAGAGAACAAATAAACACAACCGGGAAGTAAAGTTTAAGGAGTACTCTATAAGGTAAAATATTGGAATGAGTTAGTGTGAACACTCTAAAACAAAGCTATTTACTCAATTATTCCTGACCAGCACAAAGGATATGGATACACACCTGCAGCAGTGAGGAAGAAAGAGGTATTGCCAACCGCATGTGCACTGGTGTGCACTGGTGTGTCTTTACATAAACATATAAACCAGTATGTACATATCACATGTATTATATCAATAAAAAGAAAAATACATTAAATCTATTTTCAAATAAAAAACATTTGCTACAACAATTCCAATTCCCAAGAATTTATAGGGAAAAGCAACTATTATAACTTTTTGTATCCACAGCATAAATTGTAACTTTTTAAATTGCTTCTTCATAAATAAAACTAGAAACAATATCAAAGTGTTTGGTTGCATTGATGATACTAATACTAATTGTCACAAATTTAATAGTCTTCAGGCCTGATTCAGAGATGGACGCTAATGCGATCGTAGCTGCGATTTCATATGCAATGCAGCTACGATAATATGCTAATGTTTCCAAAGCTTACCCGAGCATAAAAATGCCCACAGCTGCCTTCTGATATGCATTATGTTGCATACCTGTGTAAATATCAGTAACATCAATGCCCACCGCTGCCTTCTCATATGCATTACGTTGCTGACCTGCGTAAATATCAGTAACATCAATGCCCACCGCTGCCTTCTCATATGCATTACGATGCTGACCTGCGTAAATATCAGTCACATCAACACACACCTTGCACCTACGGCAGGTCTGACCAGCCGCAAACACTGCAGCTCTCCTGACACACAGATGTCTCTCATTCTACGTAGGAGATTGCAAGGGCTCATTTATGCACAACAATGAAACAGCGTTCAAACGGACAGACACGCCTGCATTTTTCCAACCACCCCCCTGTCACCACTACCAAACACTGACAGCTTGTCACTCACTGTGCAATAAATCCACTGTGCGTCCGTAGTCGCAACGCAAATGCTGCACATGCTCAGTGCGGCTTATATGCATGCGTGATTGCGAACAATTGCTCGATCTGCATCCATCATCGCCATTGCGTCCATCTCTGAATCAGGCCCTTTGATATATGCAGCTGCACCACTGTTAAAATCCCTTGTAGTATAGTGCAGTGTGCAATATAAAGTTCCAATTGGGTATATGATGGTCACTTATGTCACAATGTAGCTCGCTGCTGATAGCAGGTCACAATGTAGCTGGCTGCTGATAGCAGGGCCGCAACTAAGTGGCGGGCTAGGGGGGCACGTGCCCTGGACACATAATTTAAGGGGTCACACATGCCACCGAGGGTGCTGGGGTGGTTATGAGGGTGAACGTACGTTGGATCAGATTGTGTAGCTATATAGATGTAGGGGACCACCGCCCGCTTTTCGGTCCTCTCAACCGACTAGGAAACTTCCAGCAGGTGCATACAGCTGGAGGACCCAGTTAAGGCAGCTACAAATATTAGCGTTACCAAGAGAGCAGCAACACATTTCAGCCACTCCCGTGGCCTCTTTCAAGCTCTAATACAACTGTGAAAATAAAAGAGAGACAGATGATGCTGGTTACTTTCAACACAAGTAGAATTTTTATGAACTGGGCTCTTAAGTATTTAACAAATTAATAACGTACATTTTCTGAACAAATCCATATATTAAGTGAAAAAAAACATTATCCCACTCTTTCCTCCATGTATCTTCCCCCTACCTATAGGAATGTGAGAGGAAATCATTGTTATGTTATGCTCTCTGTATTTTTGACTATTTTTGGTGTGTGGATTATTACTTACATGTTTGTAACAAACGTACTGATGTAATCTAGGGACTCTTTTACATTTATCACTTCCCTAATATACACCAGATCCACAATTTTACACATGCAAGTGTGATTTCTATACAATACTCAAAGGTACAAAACTGCACTAAATCACGGCAGCTAATAGCAGTAATCTTTTATATGTCTCCTGCAAATTACACTAGCCACAGTGAGGGATGAGTGAGAAGAGATCAGTGTCTAATGGGGCCCATACATCTGTGACTAATTGGGGCAATTTCCCATGTTGCAGATGACTGGGTTGGGGGATCGTAAAAATCCAACATGTTGGACAATCTCAACTCTCCGAGTACAACTCAAAAATGATTGGAATCTTTTAGTTGGTGTCACAAGCCACCGCACTGCTAATATTGTGCAAAGCGAACGTCGGATCAGTGTTCGTTGAATCTCCGCCTACCGTCTGTTTGTCATTCTGGGACTGATCCTGATTGGTTCCTGCGTCCATATCCTGCTGCTGTGAATGCTGCTGCAATGCCTGTGATAGCATTCACATGTTTCCAGTTTTAGCGTGGTCTCATGTATCCAGTTGAGTTTCCAGTATCCAGTCAGCTTTATTGTTCATACTACCAGCCGCTCGAGTTACCTTGACTGTGTGTACTGTCACTAGTTTCATCCCAGCGGCACTAAGCGCACCTCAGCGTCTGTGTATGCAATCTTGTGTACTGCTGCTAGTGTCATCCCGGCGGCACTAAGCGCACCTCAGCAATCTTGTGTACAATCTTGTGTACTGCTGCTAGTGTCATCCCGGCGGCACTAAGCGCATCTCAGCGTCATCTTGCCAAGTCTTCCAGCCCTCAAGGCTGCTACTCAGCCCAAGGCTGCTACTCAGTCCAGAGGCTGCTACCAGCCCAGAGGCCACATCTCATCTTACTGGCCCTCAGGCCACAGCCAGCCAAGTCTCTTCCAGCCCTCAAGGCTGCTACCGGCCCACAGGCTGCACCTCATCACACTGGCCCTCAGGCCACAGCCAGCCAAAACACTCTAATCTTATCAGCTGTTTAAGCTGCTACACGGCCGCATCTAGCCAAGGTATGCCAGCACTCAAGGCTGTTGCGGGACTATACCGCTTGACTAAACCTCCAGTTACTAACATTATCACCGACCATTAAAATTGAGGTTTTAGTCATGGAAAATGGACAGAATCCTGCGCAAATTGTGGCAGCACAGATTCAGGTGCTCACTCAAAAAGTGCAGGAACTGTCCATCAATGTTGAGGAGACTCGGACTGCACCCTCACGTTCCTCTGCCCTTTGAGCGCAAGCTGAATATGCTTGACCATTTTACAGGGAGTCGTAAGGACTTTGTGAATTTTAGTGAAAGTTGTAAGCTTTACTTCAGGCTCAGGCCTCTGTCATCAGGTTCCAAGACTCAGCAAGTCAGGATTGTGATTTCCCTTTTGCAAGGAGACCCGCGGACGTGGGCTTTCAGCCTTCCCTCCACTTCGACTGCCTTTCAGACTGTGGATTCCTTTTTCTTTGCTTTCGGGTTACTTTATGATGACCCAGACAAGACAGCCATGGCAGAGGCTAGTCTTTGGTCTCTTAAGCAGGAAAATAGGGCAGCGGAGGATTACTGTACAGAGTTCCGGAAGTGGGCTGTAGACTCAGGATGGAAAGATCTTGCTCTTCGGAGTCAATTGCGATGGGGGCTATCGGATCAGATCAAGGACATCCTGGTCCAACATCCCTCCGCAGACATGCTGGATGACCTTATGAGTCTAACTATTCGCATAGACCGAAGCCTATGGGAACGCAGGTTGGAAAAGAGTCTGCCATCTCAAGCTCCTCAATCACCTTTTTGGCTGCCTTCTATGGATCAGGAAAAACTAATGCAACTGGAGGCCTTCTGTCTTCCTGCAGATAAAAAACGGAGGCACACTGGGAGTTTGCATGTATTGCGGAGGTAAAGGTCATATGGCTCAACTTTTTCCCATCAAGTTGGGAAAAGGAAAGGTCTAGATAGCAGTGGAGAGTTGCATCTAGGCCTTAAATCCATTTCTCCAAGAAATTCAGTACTTTTTCCCACAATACTCAAATCATCATTTGGTAAAGTGTCTGTGTCTGCCTTCATTGATAGTGGGTCCACGGAGAACTTTATGGACCTTGCTTTCTTTGAGATGTTGGGACTTTCTCCTGAGTCCTTGTGTAGCCCAGTCACTGTCGTTGGTCTGGATTGTAGGAATCTTTCCTCAGTCCCCATTTCCTTTCAGATGCCACCGATACAGTTGACCATCGGAGCTCTTCATCAGGAAGAACTTTCATTTCTCCTCCTACAATGTCCACTGGGTTTGCCTTGACTGAAGAAGCATGACCCAGTTATCCAGTTGCAAACTGGGGAAATTCTACAATGGGGTCCTTCCTGTTTCATTCATTGTTTGTCTTGTCCTGTCCGTCTTGATGCAATCCCTCCATCAGAAACTCCACTGGTTCCCGCTCCGTATAAGGAACTGGTGGAGGTCTTCTCTAAAAAAAAAAGCTGGTGTTCTACAACCTCATCAGTCATTTGATTGTGCCATCGATCTGATATCTGATGCGAGACTTCCTAAGGGTAGGCTGTACCCCGAAGATATAGCAATGCAGGATTACATCCAAGATGCTCTAGGGAAAGGATTTATTAGGCCATCCAAGTCTCCGGTAGGTGCCAAAATCTTTTTCGTCCAGAAATAAAAATTTATCTCTCTGACCCTGCATCGATATTCGTGGACTTAATAAAATCACCGTGAAAAATGCCTATCCTCTGCCCCTGATCTCAGTCCTGTTCGATAAATTACGGAGGCTTCTATTTTTTTCTAAAATTGATTTGCGTGGTGCATACAACCTTATCCGTATCCGTAAAGGAGATGAGTGGAAGATGGCTTTCAACACCCACTCAGGGCATTTCGAGTATCTGGTTATGCATTTCGCTCTGTCCAATGCCCCAGCCATCTTCCAGGACTTTATAAATCTTGAAGGATTTCCTGGGGGTCTTTGCTGTTGTTTATTTGGACGACATTCTTATTTTTTCAAGATCTGTGGAGCAACATCGTCAACATGTGAGGCTGGTGCTGCAAAGACTCCTGGATAATAGTCTGTATGCCAAGTTGGAGAAGTGTGAATTCGAGGTGGAAGAGATCTCCTTCTTGGGTTACACAATTTCTTCACTGGATTTTCCATGGATCCAAGTAGTTTAAGGCTGTCCTAGATTGGGAACAACCCACATATCTAAAAGCCATCCAGCGGTTCTTTGGATTATCAGATTATTACCGCCGTTTCATCAAATCCTTCACTGCTATTGTCTTTCCCATCGTAGATTTGACCAAGAAAGGGGCGGATGTGAGTAATTGGTCTCCTAGAGCTGTTCATGCTTTCAACCAGCGACAGCATTTGTGTCTGCGCCTGTCCTCCGACAACCCAATCCTGACCTTCCTTTTGTAGTAGAAGTAGATGCTTCTGAAGTTGGAGTAGGGGCCATTATTTCCTTGAGGGATGTGGAAGATGGTAAATTGCATCCATGCGCCTTTTTCTCTCCGAAATTTCTGGCAGCAAAGAGAAATTAAGATGTGGGCAACCGAGAGCTTCTGGCCATCAAGTGGGCATTTGAGGGTTGGTGATACTGGTTAGAGGGGGTAACCATGTGGTATCGGTGTTAACAGATCATATAAATCTGGTTTATATTGAGTCTGCCAAAAGATTGAATGCCAGACAAGCGCAATGGGCCCTGTTCTTCACCTACTTCAATTTTACCATCTCCTTTCGGCCAGGATCTAAGAATGTGAAGGCGGATGCCCTTTCTCTGAGCTTTTCTGTTAACCATTATCCTACTATCAGTGAAGAAACCATCATTCCGTCTTCTCATATTCATTTGGCCCTGACATGAACTTTGGTAGAATTTCTGAGGTGGTGCTAATCTGAAGCTCCTCCAGAGATGCCCTGAGGATTAATTTTCATGCTAGAGAGGTCTCATAAGGCAGTTCTTAAGTATTTCCACTTGTCCAAGGCTGCAGGTCATCCAGGCATTATTAAGACTCTTGAAATTCTTTCCTGCTCCATCTGGTGGCAGTCTGGTAGCTCGAGATGTTCATGAGTTTGTGGCAGCTTGTGATGTTTGTTCTAGGAATAAGACTCTCTGTTCCTCTCCTGCTGGTTGGTTGTGTCCATTACCAACTTCTTCTAAACCATGGACACATATTGCGATGACTTCGTGGTGGATCTTCCGTCATCTTCCCACTGCATGGTCATCTGGACCATTGTGGACCATTTCTCCAAGATGGTACATTTCGTTCCTCTCAGCAAGAACCTTCAGCCAAAGAACTGGCAGTTATTTTTGTCCAGCATGTATTTAGACCTCATGGACTTCCCGTAGACATTGTCTCTGACTGTGGTTCCCAATTCGTTGCCCGATTCTGGAGATGCTTTTGTGCAGATCTGGGCATTAATGTCAGCCTGTCATCAGGGCATCACCCACAGGCCAATGGACAGACGGAGCGGGCAAATCAAACTCTGGAGCAGTACCTCCATTGCTTTATTTCTAAGTGTCAAAACAACTGGGTATCTCTGTTGCCGTTTGCTGAGTTTGCCTTCTCAGTGTCTCCGTTATATTGCAACCTCGAAATTCATCCAAGGAAATAATTCCTTTGAGACATCGGCTTCCACCACTACTTCTCCGTTGTCTGTCTCCAAGTTACGCTTAGTCTGGAAGAAAGTGCATTAGTCCCTTCTGCAAGCATCTGGTCGTTCCAAGTACTGGGCAAACAGTCAATGTAGGCCCTGTGGTCTCAAAGTGGGGGATTTGGTCTGGCTGTCCGCCAAAAATATTAACCTACGTCAGAGGTCACAAAAGTTGGGACCCAAGATCATCGGTCCATTCAGGATTATTTCTCAAGTGAACCTTGTGGCTTTCCGTTTGAAGTTACCCCGGACTCTCAAAATCAATAATGCTTTTCATTGTTCTCTTCTGAAACGGATATTCCTCTCCACCAGGTTTTCTTCTAAGCATTCAGTTAGACCTCCACCAGTGCTTGTCCAGGGGTGCCAGGAATTTGTCTGTGGTCTTCAGTTTCTTGTATATTGGAAGGGGTATGGACCTGGGAAGCGTCCCTGGATTTCTGAAAGTCATTACATGCTCCTACCCTGCAGAGAGAATTCTTTGATGACTTTCCTGACAAGCCAGGGTCTAGGGCATAGGTCTTCTACCTTTGGCCCTCCATCTGCTGTGGAACTACAGATCCCAGGGTGCCCTGCCACAGTTTTAACATGCTGTTACATCAAAATGGTGGCAGGGCATGCTGGGATGTGTAGTTCCACAGCAGCTGGAGGACCAAAGGTTGAAGACCCCTGGTCTAGGGGTTCCTTAACCCCTCATCAAAGGGGTACTGTCACAAGCCGCCACACTGCTAATATTGTGCAAAGTGAACGTCGGATCAGTGTTTGTTGATACTCCGCCTACCTTCTGTTCGTCATTCTGGGACTGATCCAGAATGGCTCCTGCATCCATATCCTGCTGCTGTGAATGCTGCTCCAATGCCGGTGATAGCATTCATGTGTTTCCGGTTCCAGCATGGACTCCTGTATCCAGTTGAGTTTCCAGTATCCAGTCAACTTTATTGTTCGTGCCATTTGTGTCATCTAGGCGGCACGGTCCGCATTCGTACTACCTGCCGCTCGTGTCATCTTGGTGGCACGATCTGCATTCCTGTCCTCTGCCATTTGCGTCATCCAGGCGGCATTGACCGCACTCAGTGTCCAGAGTGCACTACCAAGCGGCCAGCTGCTTGTGTCAACCCGGTGGCACAGCTTACACACCAGAGTACGTGATTGTGTGTACTGCCACTAGTGTCATCCCGGTGGCACTAAGTACACCCCAGCGCCCTGTGTACGCAATCTGGTGTACTGCCACTAGTGTCATCCCAGCGGCACTAAGCACATCTCAGTGTCATCTTGCCAAGTCTTCCAGCCCTCAGGGCTGCTACTCACCCCAGAGGCTGCTACTGGCCCAGAGGCCACACCTCATCTTACTGGCCCTCAGGCAACAGTCAGTCAGGGCTTTTACTGGCCCAAAAGCCACATCAAGCCAAGGTTGTCCAGCTTTCAAGGCTGCTAATCAGCCCAGAGAATGCTACTGACCCAGAGGCCGCACTTCATCTTACAGGCCCTCAAGCTACAGCCAGCAAGGACTGCTACTTGCCAAAAGGCCACATCTCATCTTACTGGCCCACAGTCCACAGCCAGCCAAGTCACTTCCAGCCCTCAGAGCTGCTACCGGCCCAAAGGCTGTACCTCATCTCACTGGCACTCAGGCCACAGCCAGCCAAATCACTCTAATCTTATCAGCTGTTTAAGCTGCTACACGGCCACATCTAGTCAAGGTATACCAGCCCTCAAGGCTGTTGCAGGACTATACCCCTTGACTAAACCTCAAGTTCCTAACAGTTGGGAATTTTTAACATTTTGCAGATTCCCTAAGAAATCGGTAATCATCAGAGTTTGCAGTTGGCAGATTGGAGCAGCATTGGCAGGACGGGGAATCTCCATTTAGATGTAAGGCCCACATTATTTGACCACACACTTAAATAATGACAAATTGGATGAGATATGGTTATGTAGAGCAGATGGATAATTTACATGGCATAGGCCCTCTTAAAATTATTAGAAGATACCTGCACACACAGGCTAACCACAGTCATCTTCTGCTCACAATTATTAAAATTCTGAAAAATGAATTGAATAGATAATAATAGTAATAATAATAATAATAATAATAATAATAATGTTATTGATATAGTACCGTTGTTCCAATAGGACTCAAAGGGCCTGAAGTCTGAGGTGGGAGTAAAGTAAAAAAGAGTAAGTAACTGTGCACCTTGGTAGAACCATGTTGCACTGCAGGAGAGGGGTGTCTCCAAACAAACCTCAATTGCTGTGTAAAAATAAAGCTACCCAGTATTTACCCTGCATGCTTTGCTGCAGTACATGGTTTGTCCATGTGTAGTTACTTACTTTTTTTTTTGCCTTACTTCCACCTCATAATCAGGCCAAAAGACCAGAGTGCTTTACATTTGCAGTTAAGAAAACACAAGAACAGCCAGATCAGTTAAGACTAGATTTAGGGAGCATAGGTTGATCATAATTAAGAAATATAGTCTTCATAGTTTATCCAATAATTTTTCTATACATCACAATGGTAATCCATCAGGTCTTCTACTATTAGGAGCTCAACACATTCCCAACATGAAGAGAGGTGGGGATTGTTTTAGAAAACTGCGTGCAAAAGAAGCCTTGTGGATATTTCCTCTACAGACACTGGGCCTGATTCAGACCCACTCGCGAGCGCTATGCGTTTGCAAGCGGGTCGATGGTGGCCCAGTGCGCATGCGCACGATGGGCAAACCGTCGCTCTGGGTCTCGTACCAAAGGGGGCGTGCTGTCGATGTTGAGTGACAGCACGCCCCCTTTGGTGGGCGGGGCGGGGGCGTGGCTGCCCAGACGGAGGTGGTCCCATGGGAACGCCTACCATCTGGGGCCGGCCCAATGACATCACAAGTGATGCCAGTGGGAGTGATTTCGGCTCTGGTAGAGCCGAAAGCACGCTAGGGCTTGCGGCAACGAGACCCTACCACAAGGGTCTTGTCGCAAGCCCGATGGTCGCGGTGGTCTTGACAATTGCGACCATCTCCATGGCCACTCGCTATAGCTGTGGGTGGTCACCCACAGTTATGCGAGCGGCCAGGAGGCCGCTCTGAAAAACAAGAAGGACAGCCCTGCTTCAGAGCGAGCGCTCTGTCAGAGCGTCCGGCTCTGAATCAGGCCCTCTGTTACCATTATTACTCAATGATAACACTGATTTTGAGTCCTTTTTTTAAACCACTGTGGATTTATTTGTGTATTATGGGGTGGGTCTTCTCTGTAGACATATAAGGACATTTGTGAGCAGTTCTCATATGCAAGTACTTAGTTATATTTAGATATTGGACATTATATCATGTCCAGATTGAGCTTGAGCATTATTTAATTATCTATCTAAAGTAGATGAAAGGATGGTGAATACTCCATTTAATCTGATATATATCCATTAGATATTTAAGGTGGCTGTATACAGCCGTGGCCAAAAGTTTTGCGAATGACACAAGTATTGGTTTTCACAAAGTTTGCTGCTTCAGTGTTTTTAGACCTTTTTGTCAGATGTTACTATGGTATACTGAAGTAAAATTACAAGCATTTCATAAGTGTCAAAGGCTTTTATTGACAATTACATTAAATTTATGCAAAGAGTCAATATTTGCAGTGTTGACACTTCTTTTCAAGACCTCAGCAATTCGCCCTGGCATGCTGTCAATCAACTTCTGGACCACATACTGACTGATGGCCGCCCATTCTTACCTAATCAATGCTTGGAGTTTATCAGAATTTGTGGGTTTTTGTTTGTCCACCCGCCTCTTGAGGATTGACCACAAGTTCTCAATGGGATTAAGGTCTGGGGAGTTTCCTGACCATGGACCCAAAATTTCAATGTTTTGTTCCCATAGCCACTTAGTTATCACTTTTGCCTTATGGCAAGGTGCTCCATCATGCTGGAAAAGGCATTGTTCATCACCATACTGTTCTTGGATGGTTGGGAGAAGTTGCTCTTGGAAGATGTTTTGGTACCATTCTTTATTCATATTTATTTATATATAAAAACAGTTTTTAAAAGGATTGTATATCTTTTCTAATTATCCAAGACACAGTTATTATTATATACTGTGCTTTGTATATTAGTTTTTTATTTTTTACTTTTTACCAATTTGAAATGATGCTTCTAATTTGGTGTTTTATATTTTGTGCACAAGGTATATTTATATAACCAGATAAGTAGATTCAAATTGAGGAAACTGAGGTGTAATCTAATTCACCTGGAGAGACAGGTGTTAGCAATGATGATTAAAAGCAACATCCAATGAGTAAGGAGGAGGTGGTATATAAGTTCTACATAATGGAGAGTCCTTCACTCTTTGATAAAGTTTCCTATCTAGAAGCGAAATGCATCAGCGTAAAATAATTTGTTGCATAATTACTTTGTTGCTGTAACATGGATTTCCCCAAAGAACTTAGCGATTGCCTACACACAAGATTTGGCTGGTAACTCCAGAGATCGCAGCACTGTGGACAGCACTCTTACCAAGCCCTCTGCTGATGTAAGGCTGGAGATCTGAGTCTAATCACCGCCGCAAGTTCCTAGGTAATCATAGTGTGCTGCTACCCAGCGAATACATGTTTGGACACCCTCTATCTATGGCTTAATTGGGTGTAAGTCGGGATTGTCCCATTTATTGACTGTTTGCTGCTATACTAATTACAACACTCAGTGTTCAACAACGGAGGAACCGGGTACAATAAATTGGAATTTTCAGTGTATCAATTGCTGCCACTCTATTCATTGTGGACCTTGTGTTTATTAATATCTGTACCAGGAGCGCTTGTTAACAATCACAAATTGACTTGTGGAAGAATCATTCTTAATACCTAAATTGGACATAGGCCCTCATTCAGACCCACTCGCGAGCGGCTGTCCGCTCGCAAGTGGGTCGATGATCCCCACTGCGCATGCGCGCGACAGACTTTCCTTCGCTCGGAGTGTCTCATCAAAGGGGGCGTGCTGTCGATGGTGACTGACAGCACGCCCCCTTTGGTGGGCGTGCCGGGGGCGTGCCTGCCAGACGGAGGCGTTCCTAAGGGAACGCCTTCCGTCTGAAGCCGGCCCCACTGACATCACTAGTGATGTCAATGGGAGTGATTTTGGCTCTGATAGAGCCAAAATCACTCCTGGCCTTGCGGTTGAAAAACCCAACCGCAGGCTTTTGCTCGCAGTTTCGATGGTCACGATGGTCAAGACCATCGCGACCATCATTTTGCACGCTCGTATATGCTGTGGGTGGTGACCCACAGCTATACGAGCGTCCAGGAGGACACTCCATATTAATGGAGGTGGGCCCTGATTCAGAGCGAGCGCTCTGGTCAGAGCGTCCGGCTCTGAATCAGGGCCATAATCTGATATATGACAAATGGAGATACACTGTCTGATTCCGTTTGGTACTCATTTTGAAAAGTTTATTCATATATGCTCTTTGGAAGAACATCTGTATACCAATTTGCACTATAAATGCTTTTTGAATAGCATCAGTGTATGCATGTGACACTAAAATTTTTAATATATATCTTTTTAAAATAACTTAATTATGGAATAAAAGAAGTCCAATTTTTTATATTAACTGTGTCTTGGAGTTGTTATTTTCTGCCATAATAAGCTCATCATATCTATATTAGCGCAGTGCTACCTTGGGTTAAAAAAACACAACATCAATGTAACAGAAAAGAGAGCAGAATGAGACATTGTATTTGGAATAGAGACATTGGGCAAATGGCAGAACATTGGTTGTTGTGATATTGCATCATGAGTGGCTAGCTGTAGCTAATAAAAGTTAATGTCTATTGGTTGCTATATTAAACATTTCTTTTGAAGTTTTTCCTGGCTGTTTTTAGAGCTGATTTTAAATATTTTCCTGATTGGCTTTCAAATTCCATTTTTTATTAATAATAATAACGCTGTATTGAATGGATTAGTACAGCATTTGAAGCATTGGGGAGAACACATCAGTTGTACAATTCTACACTTGCCCATTTGAACCATTAAATGATTAAATTCTGATACTATTATCTTTCACTCTATTTTATTTTAGACTAGTAGTTGATGTATAGAAAATATATGTGAAACCGTTTCCCGGCTCATTATAAGTCAGACATATTATCAATGCTTTAAAGGTTTTAAATGGTGAAGTTAACATGTAGGTATAATAAATAGTGATGTTCTCCTTCCACTTCCATGGCTGTTATTCTTGGCTTTGTACAACATTAAAACCTTGGCGCTAAGCACTTTGTAAATTATATTGCCAGTAAAACCACATGTTTGTTATGTAAGGGCTCACCATAAAGCATATACTGTGCACTATAAACTTTTACACTATTTCCCACTTACTGTTTTATTAGCTCCCTCCCCACCACTTGTACAGCATCTGTCTTACCAGCTTACCGCAGATTAACTTTGCAATATCCCTGACTGTGTTTATAAGTCATGCTGTTACATAATGTCCCCCAAATGATAATTACATACTTCCCAAAATGTCATAATCATTCAGGGATCATTGCTATTGTGAAGGTGCATCCAAACACATTATGCACAGTACTATCAAGGACAGTGATAGTCAACATTTAGCCCTAGGGCCACATGCAGCCCACAGAGCATTCCCCAGCTAGCCCAGATCACTCTTAATTTTTTTTTCAGATCTGAATGTTAAAGCTTGTAACACTTGTATAAAATGCTTGCTGATATTACATATAGGTGTCTAATTCTCTCATCAGATATAATTCTCACATTTTTTAATATTAAGGGATAAAGTGCCCTCATCCCCCCCCCCACCCCCACCCTGAAGTGTATCAAGTGGCATAAAATTATTCTATGTGGAACTTGGTGAACTATTGTCCCCATAATCACAGGAACACAGAACATGGTTATATAACGCATGGGTATATGCAGGTGGATCTCGCGGATACCTGCATACCAGTGACATGCGGTGAGGTCAATGGCTGGGGGAGGCACACATGGAGGTGGGTCTGAGTGCCTGGAGCCTGTCCCACCCCCTACTCACTGTAACTCTCCCCTCACTACACTAAGCTTCAGTGTCTATTGATTCTCCTACCTACATCACAAACTGTGTCTCTTCTCTTCCACCCGCTGCAGCTGCTGACTGAGCTCTGATGGATCTCTTAGCAGTGCACTTCCTGGTCACATGACACATCCAAGGTGTCCATCAGTGCTCATGGCACACGCCTCCCCCATCCACAGTGAGGCATGCCTCTTTTTGCTTTCTTTCTGTGCAGTATTACTGGCCATGGTGTGGCCTCACCCCCAGCTCTACAAGCAGTGTCTGAGAGGTGAGACTGAGCCTCACCTCTCGCCTCTCCCTGCAATTCTAGGGAGCTTCGCGGATTTAGCCAGTTTTAAATAAAAAAAGTTACAATAAACAAAGAAGATGTTTACAAGTTATAAATATCTTCTTTGTATTATTCTAATCGGTTTTATATCAATACTCTGGAGTATGACAGAAAGTATGACAAGGGAGGCTCTGCCTCCCCTGCCTATCCTGATTGCACGTCATTGCTGCGTACTAAACATGCGTTGTGGAAAGAAATCAACAATTCTGCATGTTCCAGATAAGACGTACGCACATAGACGGAGTTTGCAATTGCATACTAATTGATCCATCCAATGATTGAGCACTCGTTGTGCTTTTGGTGTGTAACTAGGAGATGACTATGCAGATGAAAGAAGCTGATCCATCTTGTGGGAATGTCATGGAATTGTAGTGGGCATGTAAGGTAACTTCTGTGCTTGTTCGTGGTGTGCACACGTAGATAGGATCTCTGTTTCTGACGGATCTTTTGCAGCATGGGATGGGTGCAAGTCTCGATACTCATGATGATGGCTGTGGACCTAAAAACAGTGGGTGGGATGGAGTTCCATGTGCAGATGATTGGAAACGGAGCATACACAGGCGGGTTCTCGTATTAGCATAAGTTAGTAAGCAGGTTGCCGCAGGAAAGCGAACATAGATGCGTTCAACTTAGAATCAGCACCAAAGTATTTTTTTTGCATTTTAATTGATCCATCTATTTGCAAACCAACATATTAAACTTAGAAATGAAAAACACATAGGGCCTTATTCAGAGTTGTAAATTATACTAATATACTAATGCCGCAGGAGGCGCCTAAGGACAAAAGATGCTCCCTGACGGCATCGCAGGTTGAGTGGTGCGTCCGAAGGTGCAGTATCAGATCACTGTCGAGACTATCGGTCACGGCATTGGCCATCTGAGTGAGCCTAAGGCTACTCAAAATGCCCTTTGCAGCTCCATAGCCGTGACCAGTTAATCTGCAGATCTCCAACAATCGGGTGTACAGATATTTTTTAGTCCTTTATTACATGATCCTCAGCTGTATATTTATAATCCAGACTTTTGTGATGGCAGTCAAGTGAACATGCAAGCAAAGCTTTCAGAGGATTTATCTTACAAAAACCAGCAAGCAAGCCGATCAGAATTGTACAGTAATAAGAGTCCAAGGGCTCTATTTACTACAATCCGCATATTGAATGCGGATTGTAGTGTGATATTACCAAGTGAATTCGCATTGCGAATTCAGGCAATATCACAGGGATTTACTATAAATCCCTTACAGGGACAGAGCTTGCGATAAAGCTCTGTCCCTACGGATCCCATCCGCACTCTAGTCGCGGTATTTTTGAAAAAAATACCGCGACTAAGAGCCCGCGACTAAGAGCCCGCGCATGCGCCGACCCACCGTCGCCGCTACCCCCACCGATGCTAAGCCCCGCCCCCCGCGATCACGGACCCCCCCCCCCTCCCTTCATTACACTTACCTGCATCCTCCTGGCCTCCGGTGATCTTCTCCGGGCTTCCCGATCAGGTGATCTCCCATACTGCACTGGGGCCTGATCACCTGATGACCGGGCCGCAGTGCACTGTGGGAGACCAGCTGACCGGAGAGGAGCCATCACCGGAGGCCCGATCACCGGTCCCTGGATTCAGATAAGTAAAAAAAAAATATTTTAATTTATTTTTTCTTTTTTTTACAGCAATCAGCTTGCGGTCTGTTTAGACCACATAGCTGATTACTGGTACCGGCTCCCGCCTCTGCTCTCCCCGTTAGAGCAGAGTGGGAGCCCGGTAACCGGGGGAGACCCTGGATAACGCCACCTCCAGGTGGCGTTATTATCACAGGGCTTTCCCCGATATTTTTTTACAATTTATTTTTAGTAACTCTGGTCGGATCACATTTCCCATTACAATTATGGGAAATGCGATCTGCTTTACTAAAAATAAGTGATACTTAGGGGTTGGAGTAGAATTTTACTAATTCTACTCCAATTGCCCTGAAATAACTATAGGTGAAACTAAAATAATGTGAAAAGGGTGTGAAAACACCCTTTTTCACTTTATTTTAGTAAAAATAATGTTAATAAATAGAGCCCCACATGAGTTTGCTTCTCCTGTAATCCTTGCCCATCCTTATAAAACTATTTTGTAACTAAAGCGTAAGTGAGTGCTCTATGGTGATCCTATTGGCTTGTTGTGATAGATAAACAACATTTTTTAAAATATTCTCATTGAGCATTTGCCTTGTACTTTTCACTGGTGTAATTTGACCTTATGTGGTCCCAGAGCTTTGATAAGTATACCACACAGCTGAATGAATGCACTGCCATGATCCAAACTATACTTATAGAATGTAATGTTGGCTAAATGCAAGTTAATAAATATAGGGCCTAAATCAGCACGGATCGCAATTATGATCGCAGCAGCGTAATCACGCGTAATGCAGCTGCATAATATGCTAATGTCTGACATCACTCAGCCATCATAGAGACGCCCACTACTGCTTTCTCACATCCGTAATACCTTGCAGTCCTGCGTATATATAGGTAACATCAGACCATCACACACAATTACAGCAGGTTTGACCCGTCTCAGTAATTGCAAGTTTTGCCGCACGCAGTGAGTGCACAAGCTGTGTAGGCAATCGTGGTGGCTAATTTATGCACGCCCAAGCAATAGCGTTCAAATGGACAGGCACACCTACGTTTCTACAACCACTCCCCTATCACCACCCCCAAACGCTCACGGCCTGTCTCTTACTCTGCGAAGGAATCTTGGCTGCATGCGTAATCGCAGTGCGATTGTCACACATGCGCAGTGCGGTGTATACGCAGCGCAGTACGCAATAATCGTCTGATCTGCGGATGCGGTTGCAATTGCGATCCATGCTAAATCAGGCCCATAGTCCACAATCACATAATGGTGAAGCAAATCGGAGCTGTGGGGAACGATCTGCTCTGGTGTGACAATCAGTTCAGACAAAACTTTGCAGTGATTTTCTTATTCCGAAATGCCGACACTGGAATTCCGACACTAGTCAGAATACCGGCGCTGGCATCACGACCGGGGGTAAGAACTGGGATTAGAGCGAGGGTTAGGGGTTAGGCACTAGGGGGAAGGTTAAGGTTAGGCACTAAGGGGGGAGGGTTAGGTTTAGGGTGTGGGGAGGGTGAGGTTAGGTTTGGGCACTAGGGTGGAGGTTAGGTTCAGGCACCGGGGAGAGAGGGTGAGGGTAGGGACCGGGGGAGGTTTAGGATACTGACCAACAAAGTGTCGGTATTCTAACTCTGTTGGGATGCCGGCATCTGGATGTATTCCATCCAGATGATGCTGGAATTTTACGAGACAGATATACTTTCTGTAAAGCAGCTCCTTTACATATGTGTAAAATATTAGTAGAGTGACCTTTGTTAGGACCCTGGGTCCATAACCTATAAGCAGAGTATAGGCAGAGTGGGGGCTCTTAACAGTACTCTGAGCCCTGGGAGTACTAACATGCTGGATTGGTGAAATGCACTGCAAAGGTGCTGCTGGCTGTTAGTACACACGTGAAACAGCTTAACCAGTTCTTAGGTTTATTAACCAGGGAGAAATACAGGTGCCTATAGACACAGGGATTAAGCAGGTACAATATATCACTGGTTATTGGATGCAGCCTAGATCAATTGGGTATGCTGAGCATTGTAGTGCGCCAGGTGTAATTGGAACATACACCCTAGCGGTGTGTAGTGCTGTGCTCCACTATAGAAGCGATGATGGTTCAGGGTCTCTGGGCATGTCCATCTAATTTGGACAACAAAGAGAAAGCGGCGCATGTCAGAGGTCTGACCCGACAGAGCCACGGCGGGTCCTAGAGACCGTTGCCGCTCACTTATAAATGGAGGCAGTGCAGGGCGCTCCTTATCCAATATAAAACATATTTACTACACAGAATACACACATACATTATATTTTATATCCTTTTCTGCCCAAGATTTTTCAAATGTGTTTGTCTGCTTTCTAATATGACAATTAGCAGAATCTGTGTTCTATGATTCTGTGTAAGAGTATAAGTGATAAATATCAGATGATACAATTGTCCACTTAGAGAAATAGTATGTTAGTATATTTATAGGGGCTGCATTGGGAGCGCTCCACTGCACATAGGCCCCCATTTGTTAAAATGTCTCTGACTATAAGGATGCAACTCAACTCTGCACAATATTACTATGGTAGCCCAACATCGTTGATTTTCCTGTGCACCTCTATGGGGCACGAGGCAAAATTGGCAATGTTCGTGATCGCAATGTGCCGTTCTGAATACGTATCATGGCCATCGCATAGAATTGCATCAGGAAACTAAAGCTTGCATCAATTTTGTGGGGCAAAATTCAACCTTGCCCTGCCATTTTCATTCCCTAGTAGGGGTATAATAGCATTACCATTTTTAATCAGAGCCAGAACTGGGGGGTGGGTTGGAGGGTACAACTGGCCCCCCTTAACAGCTCAGAAAGGCGCCAGCTGCATGTAGGCACTGAGCATTGGGGCACACAGTGCACAAGTGCAGTGCATTGCTGGGTAAGTCCCATGAGACACTACAAAAGGATAGAGAGGCATGTGCAGAGCTCTGATTGGTTGATCACATGCTTCCCTGGCCCATGAAGGAGATCAGCAGCAGCTTCTTGGGAGGGATGCATCTGAGAGAGGCAGTGCCAGGCTGCTGCAGCTGTGTCTGTGTTACCTTTGCCGAATGCTGAGGAAGAATCATGGAGCCCCTCATACTGAACAGAAGCAATGAGGTAATTACTATGTTGGATACACATTTACTCCTGTATGTAACATCTTTGCATATTTGTTTATTTTTTACCATATTTGCCAATTAGCAATACTGTATATACTACTGACACCTCTACTATTGTTTAGGAGTGACTAAACAAAACCAACTTAAATGTGCAGCTATTGTGATAAACTTAATGCATTATTAGTTGTTGCATGAATTGCTGGATTTGAGGGATTGTGAGTCCCGGGGGTATATTTACTAAAGTGCTGGCATTTAGCAGTGGATATGTTGCCCATAGCAACCAATCAGATTCTACTTATCATTTCTCTAGCACCTTCTAGAAGATAATAGCTAGAATCTTATTGGTTGCAATGGGCAACAACTCCAATTCTAAAATCCCGCACTTTAATAAATATACCCTCCTATGTCTGTATTTGGGTGGAATTTGATGTTGTAGTCACTATATGTGCGTGTCCATGTCTATACATAGGGCGGCCAGATGGTGCAAAGTTTGTGGTGTTTAATATTTTAATACTTATTTACTATTGGGTATGGAGATGGGGAAAATGTCAGGTTGAAGGGAGAGCATCATATGTATATAATTTAGATGTACTATGTTATTCCAATGTCTGTATATTGTAGAGGTGCTGTTCTCACATAGTATGATATTATTTCGGATAAATATATAATGGTGCCTCGATAACTAGAAATGTACTGAACTACAGTGGAACGAGCCCAGAAGGTGCCAGAAGGTTCTGGCTGCCTAATACTGGTTAGGGCTAGTTCTGCCGACTGTGCCGAGGGACCGAGAGACAGTGACAGTTGGAGGGAGGGGTCAGTTACAGCTGGGTTGACCCTGAGGTAACGGCTAAAAGAGGCGGGGGCGAGTTGGTGTCAGGTAGCTGATTAGGAGAGATGGAGCCCGTGCTCTCTAGTGTGAGGAGTCCGGTGACAGCGCGGAGCTGTTTCATGGAAGAAGAGGAGTGACAAGTGCTTGTAATTGGGTAGGGGGAGCAGAGTCATACCCCCTTGAAGCAAAAGGAGAAACAGAGGTGTAAAAAGAAGAGAAGAGAGATTATTTATTTATTTATTTATATAGCGCACACAGAGAGAACATATGGCCATTCACATCAGTCCCTGCCCAAGTGGAGCTTACACTCTATATTCCCTATCACATGCTCACACACATACTAGGGTTAATTTGTGTTGAGAGCCAATTAGCCTACCAGTACATTTTTGGAGTGTGGGAGGAACCCGGAGCACCCGGAGGAAACCCCTGCAAGCACAGGGAGAATATACAAACTCCGCACAGTTAGGACCATGGTGGGAATCGAACCCATGACCTCAGTGCTGTAAGGCAGTAATGCTAACCATTACACTATCTGTGCTGCCCGATCTGAGAGTGCTGTGCGTGGCATCAGAGTGGCGCTGAGGAGGAGCGAGCAGTCAGCACTGTTAGTGATCTCTGAGAGGAAGACATCAGGAGAGGGCTGTAATCTCTCTCTGGGGAGAGATCTATAGTCTGTCACAAACAACACTACCTGCTATTTGCAACTATAAACTTCTGACAAACATACGGTGGCCAGAATAATAAAGACATAAATACCTCTGCAGCCCACCTTACAATGTATAATATACATACTGCAGTGTCTGTGCATGGCTACACATAGGCTGCCTGCTGTTATTATAATTACAACTCTGTAACCAGAAGCAGCTACAATCTATGGTGCAGGTAGTGCTTTAGCTACACAAGGCGTCAGGACATTTTATAAGAATACAGGTACCTCATAGTGGCAGCCAATACATAGAGCATCATAGGAAACGCCTGTGGTTCCTAATTTTCCCAGCTGCACTCAGGATAGTCTAAAGATAATTCTGACATAAATATAAGTATCTATCCTGATCAAACTCCCACAGATAATTTACCACATCAACCAACCAGGGTATGGAGCTTATCAGACTGCACAGGAGAAGCACAACTGCATCCATCAACTGTAGAGAGCAAAAGATTAATCCATCACTACTTTACCAGCTAAAACATATATATATATATATATATATATGTATATATATATATATATATATATATGCATATATATCTCTACTTTCCATACTCTGTATTTATGATGCTAAACAACTACTTAAATGGGTGGAACATTATTGTGGTGACTTGCAAAACTTAAGGATTAATATGAAAGCTGCGATATATATATATATATATTACCTCATTTCTGCCATCAGTTTAAAGAAACCAAACTGTATGGTGATGACTGTTATGTAGTATGAAATTATATAATTCTGTATTGGAAACTACTGGTAGTGGTATAACATTGTCGCTAATGAGTTTAAGGTAGACTCATTGTTTCCATAAACAAGAATATTTAGATTTGTATATATTTATGTTATTGCCATTGTGACTAGGTCGTTGTCGCCGAGTAGGAGAGGAATAACATTTTGAGTGGTAACTCATTTAAAACTAAAATAAAAAGTGGTTACTGTGGGAGTGAGTGACTTAAATAGGTCTTAGGCCCTCATTCAGAGCCGCTCGTTAGCGGCAGTACGCTCGTTCCGAGCGATGTTTGCACATCTGCGCATGCGTACGGTTTTTAGTACGCATGCGCGAACCAGTCAGTGCGGCCAAAAATCGTTTGTACGCTATATAGCGAGTGCCTGCTATTTTGAGTGACAGAATGAGGCGTATGTGGGTGGTAACAGGGGAAGGTGCTTGAAAATGGGGAGTGGAGATCCGAACGCAGGCGTGCTTAAAGGTCAAAACGGGCGTATTATGGGTGTGCATAATTAATACAGCAGCGTCATTGACCACGTCACTGGGTTATTTTATAGCCAGAACTGCTCGCAAATTTGTGGTAGCAAACACCAACCACAAGAATAGCGAGCAGTTCATACGCTGCTCGATGTACTTGATTAATCTAATAAATAGCGGACATGACGTATGGTGCGAGCGGCCAGGGGGCGTTTTTAACAAATAAACGAGCGTATGTTTTGCTCGCTCGTTCAGACTTAGAGGTGTGAACAGACTGCAATTTGCGAACGGATCATTTGAATAGCCACCCCTTGTTTTTGAACGAACGACCGCAAATAGCGAACGGCTCTGAATGAGGGCCTTAGTCTGTAAAATTGTACCAAATGTTTATTACTTAATATTGTAACTAATGCAACAACTTTTCTGGTATGATTTATGCCTTAAATGATTGTAAATTCTCTACATAAGCTTTTTTTTCCCATAGGAGTTACATTTTGAAGAGTTCCAGTAAAATAAAGTTTAAACTCTTTTATGTCTGATACACTTGAACTGTGTGTTGTCTATAATTGTAGGGGTAGTAGAGCTTAACCGTTATCACACACTTTCTACTAGAATTAGGGGTTTCCCAAGCCAGGCCCTGGTAATTTGCTGTCTAAAAACTAATGCTGCCCATCCACTAACAGACTTGTCCCTGAAAGATGAAAGATCAAAAGATCTTCACAAATCGTTCAGCAATTCCTGATGATCGTTATCGTTCATGTACATGAACGATTTGTGAATGATTGCACAAAACGACCAAAGACCATAGACCAATGATTTTCAAAGCAGTTGTTAATAAACGTGGGCTGAAATATTTATTTAAATCTATATATGTTGGTCGTTGGTCATTGGTCGTTCCGGCTTTGAAATGAACGATTGACCGATAACGATATCCAATAATGACTAATTAACAGGCAAAACAGGACGACGCAAACGACAGTCGGGATCGCTCATCGCCGGTCGTTTAGGGCATTTTACTGCTTGATTTGCGGACGATTTCCAAGCGATTGAACGATAACGACGGTCGCTATCGCTCAATTGCTAGGTTTAATCGCCTAGTGGATGGGCAGCTTAAGGCTTGGTTAGAGGCACTTACTGTGAAAAGTGATACATTAATTAATCAATCAGTAACCGGAAAGTACAGATAAGTGCCGACTACAATATGTATATATCCTTTAATTTTTTTCAAGTTTTATACCTTCGGAATGGAATGGGCATGAAGTCCACAACCTAACCCTAACCCCGCTACACTCCCTAAACCTAAAAGTGCAGCTAACGCTAAAGGCGCCCCGGACTTACCTTGTTCGGGCTGACGTCCTTTGGACTTCCGGAGTCGGGATTAAGATAGGCATCAGTATTTCAACGCCCTTAAGTCCCTTGTCACGATTTAGATGTTGGTATTGAGACCAGCGGCCGCAACTACATCCCCTTCGGAATATTTGCGTGGATAGTCCTGCAAGCCGTTCTTACAGCGAACTTGCACTGCGAATTCCATTTGCAATCCAATTACAAATTCTCATTTATTTTTCAGAGTAAATTTAGTTTTTTTATTGTGCACATCCCCCTAAGCATGTGAAATTGCAGGAAATTCTTTATTTTAAGAAGAATTTCTCTAAAAGCTCAATGGGTTAAATAATGTAGGACAGGTATGTGGAGATGTAAATTATATGGGACAGGTATGGTGAAATGTACATGATGTGGGACAGGTATGTGGTAGTATAAATGATGTGGGACAGTTATGTGGCGGTATAATGATGTGGGACAGGTATGTGGAGGTGTAAATGATGTGGGACAGGTATGTGGAGGTGTAAATGATGTTGGACAGGTATGGTGAAATGTAAATGATGTGGGACAGGTATGTGGTAGTATAAATAATCTGGGACAGGTATGTGGAGGTATAATTTATGTGGGACAGGTATGTGGAGGTGTAAATGATGTGGGACAGTTCTGTGGAGATGTACATGATGTGGGACAGGTATGTGGAGGTGTAAATGATGTGGGACAGGTATGTGGAGGTGTAAATGATGTGGGACAGGTATGGTGAAATGTACATGATGTGGGACAGGTACGTGGTAGTATAAATAATCTGGGACAGGTATGTGGAGGTGTAAATGATGTGGGACAGTTCTGTGGACATGTACATGATGTGGGACAGGTATGTGGAGGTGTAAATGATGTGGGACAGGTATATGGAGGTGTACATGATTTGACAGGTATGTGGAGGTGTGCATGATTTGACAGGTATGTGGAGGTGTAAATGATGAGTGACAGGTGTGTGGAGGTGTCAATGATGTGGGATAGGTATGTGGAGGTGTAAATGATGTGGGACAGGTATGTGGAGGTATAATGATGTGGGAAAGGTATGTGGAGGTGTAAATGATGTGAGACCGGTATGTGTTGGGATAATGATGTGGGACAGGTATGGTGAAATGTACATGATGTGGGACAGGTATGTCATAGTATAAATTATGTGGGACAGGTATGTGGAGGTATAAATGATGTGGGGCAGTTCTGTGGAGATGTACATGAGGTGGGACAGGTATGTGGAGGTGTACATGATGTGGGATAGGTATATGGAGGTGTAAATGATATGGGACAGGTATGTGGAGGTGTAAATGATGTGGAACAGGTATGTGGAGGTGTACATGATTTGACAGGTATGTGGAGGTGTGCATGATTTGACAGGTATGTGGAGGTGTATATGATGAGTGACATGTGTGCGGAGGTGTGCATGATGTGGACAGGTATATGGAGGTATAATGATGTGGGACAGGTATGTGGAGGTGCAAATGATGTGAGACAGGTATGTGTTGGGATAATGATGTGGGACAGGTATGGTGAAATGTACATGATGTGGGACAGGTATGTCGTAGTATAAATTATGTGGGACAGGTATGTGGAGGTGTAAATGATGTGGGACAGTTCTGTGGAGATGTACATGATGTGGGACAGGTATGTGGAGGTGTAAATGATGTGGGATAGGTATGTGGAGGTGCAAATGATATGGGACAAGTATGTGGAGGTGTAAATGATGTGGGACAGGTATGTGGAGGTGTACATGATTTGACAGGTATGTGGAGCTGTAAATGATGAGTGACATGTGTGCGGAGGTGTGCATGATGTGGACAGGTATGTGGAGGTGTAAATGATGTGGGACAGGTATGTGGAGGTGTAAATGATGTGGGACAGGTATGTGGAGGTGTACATGATTTGACAGGTATGCGGAGGTGTAAATGATGAGTGACATGTGTGCGGAGGTGTGCATGATGTGGACAGGTATGTGGAGGTGTAAATGATGTGGGACAGGTATGTGGAGGTGTAAATGATGTGGGACAGGTATGGTGAAATGTACATAATGTGGGACAGGTATGTGGTAGTATAAATAATCTGGGACAGGTATGTGGAGGTGTAAAAGATGTGGGACAGGTATGTGGAGGTGTAAATGATGTGGGACAGGTATGTGGAGGTGTAAATGATGTGGGACAGGTATGTGGAGGTGTAAATGATGTGGGACTGGTATGTGGAGGTGTAAATGATGTGGGACAGGTATGTGGAGGTGTGCATGATGTGAACAGGTATGTGGAGGTATAATGGTGTGGGACAGGTATGTGGAGGTATAATGATGTGGGACAGGTATGTGGAGGTGTAAATGATGTGAGACAGATATGTGTTGGGATAATGATGTGGGACAGGTATGTGGAGGTGTAAATGATGTGGGACAGGTATGTAGAGGTGTAAATGATGTGGGACAGGTATGTGGAGGTATAATGATGTGGGACAGGTATGTGGAGGGATAATGATGTGGGACAGGTATGTGGAGGGATAATGATGTAGGACAGGTATGTGGAGGTGTAAATGATGTGGGACAGGTATGTGGAGGTGTAAATGATGTGGGACAGGTATGTGGAGGTATAATGATGTGGGACAGGTATGTGGAGGTATAATGATGTGGGGCAGGTATGTGGAAGGATAATGATGTGGGACAGGTATGTGGAGGAGTAAATGATGTAGGACAGGTATGTGGAGGTTTTATGATGTGGGACAGGTATGTGGAGGTGTAAATGATGTGGGACAGGTATGTGGAGGGATAATGATGTGGGACAGGTTTGTGGAGGTATAATGATGTGCTAGAGGTATAACACTTGCTTGCTATCATTTTACACCATTAATAAAAAGTGCACAAATCAGCCATTTGAAACCTTTAAAAACATCCAATACTGGGCCTAATTCAGATCCGCTCGCGAGCGCTGAGCACTCGCAAGCGGGTCGATGGTGCCCTAATGCGCATGCGCACAACGGAGGGAGCTCCGTCGTGCGCATGCGCGAGACCCGCATAGCGACAGCCAAGCTGTCGCTATGGGTCTCGCACCAAAGGGGGTGTGCTGTCGATGGTGACTGACAGCACGCCCCCTTTGGTGGGCGTGCCGGGGGTGTTGCTGGCGAGACGGAGGCGTTCCCATGGGAACGCCTTCCGTCTGGAGCCGGCCCCACTGACATCACTAGTGATGTCAGTGGGAGTGCTTTGGGCTCTGATAGAGCCAAAAGCACTCCTGGGCTTGCGGCAGCGAGACCCTACCGCAAGGTCTCGTCGCGAGCCCGATGGTCGCGATGGTCTTGACCATCGCGACCATCTTTTTGGCCGCTCGCATAAGCTGTGGGTGGTCACCCACAGCTATGCGAGCGGCCAGGAGGCTGCTCCATTTTTAGGTAGGAGGGCCCTGATTCAGAGCGAGCGCTCTGGTCAGAGCGTCCGGCTCTGAATCAGGCCCACTTTCCTTATGCCATCTAACAGCCTTCTATATGGTTCTGCTATCCCAGTTGTAATTTTTTTGGGATCCTGGAAGGTTTCCCCACTGTTTCATACACTTCTCCCAGGTTGTATTCTGTAGAAAAGTTGCACACCTCTGCTGCAAGTACCACAAATTGGCATTTCTAATTGGATATCATAATTCTCAGGTGCGAGCATTCGTGCGATGTCTGCGAGTTTCATGAAGCAAACGCGCTATTGCAACTTGCACCTAATAGGATTGAGCCCGCTGTAGGCTTGATACGGCAGTGCACGCACATGCACTGCTGAACGCGGATTCCCGATTATCGGGTGTCATACACCTCCTGCTGCATTTGCATTATTGCAAAGATCGCAATTGCAAAGCTGCCTGCGTGCAGCTTTGCAATTGTGATCCATACTGAATCAGGCCCTGTGTTTGGTCTATGGCCGATTGTGTGACGTTGATTGCTACAGAGAGGGGAGTGTGATGTGGGACAGGTATGTGGAGGGATAATGATGTGGGACAGGTATGTGGAGGGATAATGATGTGCTAGAGGTATAACACTTGCTTGCTATCATTTTACACCATTAATAAAAAGTGCACAAATCAGCCATTTGAAACCTTTAAAAACATCCAATACTGGGCCTAATTCAGATCCGCTCGCAAGCGCTGAGCACTCGCAAGCGGGTCGAGGGTGCCCTAATGCACATGCGCACGACGGAGGGAGCTCCGTCGTGCGCATGCGCGAGACCCGCATAGCGACAGCCAAGTTGTCGCTATGGGTCTCGCACCAAAGGGGGTGTGCTGACGATGGTGACTGACAGCAAGCCCCCTTTGGTGGGCGTGCCGGGGGCGTTGCTGGCGAGACGGAGGCGTTCCCATGGGAACGCCTTCCATCTGGAGCCGGCCCCACCGACATCACTAGTGATGTCAGTGGGAGTGCTTTTGGCTCTGATAGAGCCAAAAGCACTCCTGGGCTTGCGGCAGCGAGACCCTACCGCAAGGTCTCGTCGTGAGCCCGATGGTCGCGATGGTCTTGACCATCGCGACCATCTTTTTGGCCGCTCGCATAAGCTGTGGGTGGTCACCCACAGCTATGCGAGCGGCCAGGAGGCTGCTCCATTTTTAGGTAGGAGGGCCCTGATTCAGAGCGAGCGCTCTGGTCAGAGCGTCCGGCTCTGAATCAGGCCCACTTTCCTTATGGCATCTAACAGCCTTCTATATGGTCCTGCTATCCCAGTTGTCATTTTTTTGGGATCCTGGAAGGTTTCCCCACTGTTTCATACACTTCTCCCAGGTTATATTCTGTAGAAAAGTTGCACACCTCTGCTACAAGTACCACAAATTGGCATTTCTAATTGGATCTCACAATTCTCAGGTGCGAGCATTCGTGCGATGTCTGCGAGTTTCATGAAGCAAACGCGCTATTGCAACTTGCACCTAATAGGATTGAGCCCACTGTAGGCTTGATACGGCAGTGCACGCACATGCACTGCTGAACGCGGATTCCCGATTATCGGGTGTCATACACCTCCTGCTGCATTTGCATTATTGCAAGGATCGCAATTGCAAAACTGCCTGCGTGCAGCTTTGCAATTGTGATCCATGCTGAATCAGGCCCTGTGTTTGGTCTATGGCCGATTGTGTGACGTTGATTGCTACAGAGAGGGGAGTGTGATGTGGGACAGGTATGTGGAGGTGTAAATGATGTGGGACAGGTATGTGGAGGTGTAAATGATGTGGGACAGGTATGGTGAAATGTACATAATGTGGGACAGGTATGTGGTAGTATAAATAATCTGGGACAGGTATGTGGAGGTGTAAAGGATGTGGGACAGTTCTGTGGAGATGTACATGATGTGGGACAGGTATGTGGAGGTGTAAATGATGTGGGACAGGTATGTGGAGGTGTAAATGATGTGGGATAGGTATGTGGAGGTTTAAATGATGTGGGACAGGTATACAGAGGTGTAAATGATGTGGGATAGGTATGTGGAGGTGTAAATGATGTGGGACAGGTATGTGGAGGTGTGCATGATTTGACAGGTATGTGGAGGTGTTAATGATGAGTGACAGGTGTGCAGAGGTGTGCATGCTGTGGACAGGTATGTGGAGGTATAATGATGTGGGACAGGTATGTGGAGGTATAATGATGTGGAGGGTATATTGGTGGAAGACTCTGGTCATGGACTGCACCGTGTAATTTGGCCTGTCATGCTGCACTTTACTGGGGTTAAATTAGGGGAGGGGTTATTTAATTGGCCTGGAAAAATAGTTTTTGCAGAGACGAACTGGAGGGGAGGGGACCCCAAATTAGAATCTTGCCTAGGGCCCCATGGGATCTTAATCCTGCTCTGATGCAGGGATGGAAATAACATACAGGTATTATCATTAGACTGCCTTTCATTGATTTGTCGGTTTAACAAAGTTAGGAAAGCAGCCGGCTTCGCGTTGCATGATGGTCTCTGTAGTCCTACAGTGATGCTCAGTGCGCAGTAGCAGTAAGCTCCTAAACCTACGTCAAACTACAACTCCCGACAGCACGCAGGCACTCGTTTCTCCTCTCCCAGCACTGATTGGATAACTTCTCTGTATGGAGATGCACTGTTGGCTGCATGTGTTCTCGAAGCTGTAGCGCTGTCCCATTGTTGTGACTGTGAGAAAGGATAATGGGAGAGAGCATTGATGCCTGCATACAGAAGACAAATCCACAAAAGCAAAGACCCCTCAGACTTACTGATCTCTGACATCAGGTAGGTGGTCTGGCGAGCTACTCCAGCTGCCCCTTAGTGGGCAACTTATGGGTACCAAAATGAAATTATATCCCCCCACCAACCTAAAAACGTTGACTGCAGACATTCATTATTGAACTGCTTTCCAGCCCTTTGGCGAACATACTGCCTTCTGTTACAGCCAAATATTAAAAATTTTGACTCATCAGTCCAGAGTACCTGCTGCCATTATTCTGTACCCCAGTTCCTATGTTTTCGTGCATATTTGAGTAGCTTGACCTTGTTTCCACCTCGAAGGTATGGCTTTTTGGCCACAATTCTTCAATGAAGATCACTTCTGACCATTCTTCTCCGAACAGTAGATGGGTGTATCTGGATCCCACTGGTTTCTGCCAGTGCTGAGCTGAAGGCACTGCTGGACATTTTCCGATTTCGAAGGGAAGTAAGTATGATGTGTTTTACACCTGATGCACTAAGTTTTCTCGGCCGACCACTGCGTCTATGGTCCTCAACGTTGCCCGTTTCTTTGTGCTTCTTCAAAAAAGCTTGAACAGCACATCTTTTAAATATTTGCCTGGGAGAGACGTTGCTGATGAAGTATAACTACCTTGTGAGTATTTATATATATATATATATATATATATATATATAAAGTCACTGGTGCCAGCCATCCACATTACCAAAATATACTTGCCCGGGTGCCATCTGAGGTGAAAAAACCTGATGTATGGATGTGTAGAAGGCAGCGGCACTCACAGGACTTGGTAAATAAGACTCAGGTACACAAGCGGTGTACACGATTCGACGTTTCAGTCGGTGAGGACTTTTATCAAGAATGCAGCAGTGATACAAAGTACATACCTTTATAGGACTATATAACAGTGGTGAAGTGCTGTCCGCTCCCCTCCTGTTGGTCGCCGAGTGAATGACGTCATCAGCGTGCGGCCGGACCGTCACGTAGCAAGCTGGAAAGGATGACCCCCACCCACCGGCAAACACTACAGGGCAGGAGGCGGAGTGTATGCAAATGGTCACCAAGGAGACAATGTAAAACATCAGCAACACCTCTGTCGGTCATTTAGGTCTTTTTCACACTTTATGTGGTAAGGTCCTTAGCTCATTACAAGCTATTTCCTTTATAGTGCTGCATTATTGCCCCACCATATTATCCTACATATGTACACATCTAGTTATATGTATAAGGTTCTTTAGATGCACCCCCGTAGTACCGTGGTACCTGTACATTGTACAGCGTGTATTCTTTTTTCACCTCCAGGCTTTATTGAATTGATCCATCCTTGTTGTGGGACCATTGGTATATCTAGTCCTGTTATTCATTGTATCATCTTAAACTGTGCTGCGTAATTTTTTTACGTTATGGACCAGATGACCACTGCAGTTTGTATGTTATATGTCGTATTAGTTATGTCTTGTTAGCACTTATGGATATGTTCACCTATTTTTATGTAGATTTATTTCTTACACTGGTTGGTATCTGGTGTATTTTGATGCACTTATTACATTGCTGGATTTCACTTGTTCATCATGCTGATGTTTTACATTGTCTCCTTGGTGACCATTTGCATACACTCCGCCTCCTGCCCTGTAGTGTTTGCCGGTGGGTGGGCGTCATCCTTTCCAGCGTGACACGCCCGATGTCACGTGCTACGTGACGGTCCGGCCGCACGCTGATGACGTCATTCACCCGGCGACCAACAGGAGGGGCGCGGACAGCACTTCACCACTGTTATACAGTCCTATAAAGGTATGTACTTTGTATCACTGCTGCATTCTTGATAAAAGTCCTCACCGACTGAAACGTCGAATCGTGTACACCGCTTGTGTACCTGAGTCTTATTTACTAAGTCCTGTGAGTGCCGCTGCCTTCTACACATCTATATATATATATATATATATATATATATAGTTCCAAATTCCCGGCACTCTTGTAGATCTGAGCTCATAAGAAGTCTACAGCAAATAGGAGAGGGGGGAGGAGCAGGTGCACACTATAAGCACTAAGAATACAAATGATCAAAATATCTATAATAGACTGCAATAATTAACATAGTTTTAAATGTAAGGTTTCTTAGTACATGTTTGGCCAAAGATGTTTGCCCACCTACCACGTCACAGTGAACCTTATACAGGTGGGTCCCTAACATCTCTAATACTGACACACTAATTAATTTATCAAGGACTTACCTATCATAGAGCCCATTAGATGTGTGTACTGCAATGCAAGGACCCATACCAGTTAAAATCACCTGGGGCAGGCAGGAAGAGTGCTAGCCCAAAGAAGGGGTCTCACCTTCAGAATGTACCTTAAATACACACACACAGGAAATGACACACTAATTAATTTATCAAGGACTTACCTATCATAGAGCCCATTAGATGTGTTTAATATTAGGATGTGCAGCCCAGCCCCTCCCATTTCCTGTGTGTGTGTATTTAAGGTACATTCTGAAGGTGAGACCCCTTCTTTGGGCTAGCACTCTTCCTGCCTGCCCCAGGTGATTTTAACTGGTATGTGTCCTTGCATTGAAGTACACACATCTAATGGGCTCTATGATAGGTAAGTCCTTGATAAATTAATTAGTGTGTCAGTATTAGAGATGTTAGGGACCCACCTGTATAAGGTGCACTAATGGCGGATACCAGATGCATGTCTAACACCAACATAGCAATCAAGGCCTCAGTTATACGTTTTGCTTCAGGATGACTGCTGTCGTACTTCATCCTCCTCGCTAAGGACTGTTGGAGGGTCAATTGTTTAGTAAAAGTAGTGGTGTTCCTACTGATGAACTACGGATGATGAACTACTCCCAGCAGCAGCAACAGCAGCAGTGGCAGCAGGAGGCGTAGCAATGCAGGATCCTCCGGAGGAATCCCGGATAGGAGAGTCAGTCATGCCAGTGACATGGCCTGCAGGACTACTTCCGATCCTGACTAAGGAGGAAATTGACGAGGAGGGACTTGACGGTGTGGTTTGCAGGTGCTTGGATACAACAGGACAACGGGATTTAGGTGTCCCTGGACTGCTTACGGTCTTAGCCAAAGTTTCTGAACTTGACAGTAACTTTTTATGAACGCACTGCAGGTGCCGTATAAGGGAGGATGTTCCTAGGTGGTTAACGTCCCTACCCCTACTTATTTCACCTTTACATATGGTACATATGGCAAGACAGTTGTTGTCCGGATTTGGATAGAAATATTGCCAGACCAAAGAGGTGGAATGTTTGGTCTTCTGCCCAGGCATGACCGTGATGGGCTTTTTCATCCCACGGACAACAACTGTCTCCCCCGGAGCCTGATTTAAACAAACCACATCACCATCAGAATCCTCCTCGCCAACTTCCTCCTCAGCGCCAGCTACACCAGTATCCTCATCCTGTTGTACTTCAACAGTGACATCTTCAATTTGCATATCAGCAAGTGCACTGTGGGCGCTCCATTCAGCACTTGCAGGGGGCATGCAAATGGTGGAAAGAGCCACCTCTTTCCGTCCAGTGCTGGGAAGGCCAGGCATCGCAACCACCACCACACTTGGACTCTCCTTGGGGATTTGTGATATCTTCTTAGAACGCACAGTTTTTCGCTGTGCTTTTGCCAGCTTAACTCGTTTGATTTTTTTAGTGGGAGGAGGGCTTCCATCGTCATGTGAAGCTGAACCACTAGTCATGAACATAGGGAAAGACCTTAGCCATTGCTTGCCACTCCGTGTCGTAAATGGCATATTGGCAAGTTTACGTTTCTCTTCAGATGATTTAAATGTTTTTTTCAAGGTCATTTTCCTGAACTTTGTCATTTGGGATTGTATGTGCCCTCTACTATGACATTGGGCATCGGCCTTGGCAGACGATGTTGATGGCATGTTATCGTCTATGTCATGACTAGTGGCAGCAGCTTCAGCACTAGGAGGAAGTGGTTCTTGATCTTTCCCTATTTTATTTTTATCGGAAAAAGTTTGGTCCTCCATTTATGTTATATTGATATATACGTGCGCCTAAGGAGCACACAAACACAGAAAATATTTTTTTATTTTTGTTGGAGACTAGTGCACTTTGTGGGTTACACCACCCTTTAAGAAATGTGCCAGCCGGCCCTTTACTTATGGGACACAGGCGCACGTATGGCGCTGTTCCTTTGTTGATGCACGTGCAGCTACAGCCCACACAATTCACAAACAGAAAATATTTTTTTATTTTATTTGGAGTGCCCTTTGGGGGTTACAGCACCCTTTAGCGGTCAATCCAGCCGGCCCTTTATTTATGGGATACAGGCGCACGCTTGGCACTACTTTGTTGATGCACGTGCGGCTACTGTGCACACATTTCACAAACACAAAAAAAGATATTTTTTTATTTTGTTTGGAGTGCCCTTTGGGGGTTACAGCACCCTTTAGTGGTCAATCCAGCTGGCCCTTTATTTATGGGACACAGGCGCACGCTTGGCACTACTTTGTTGATGCATGTGCGGCTACTGCGCACACAATTCACAAACACAAAAAAATATATATTTTTATTTTGTTTGGAGTGCCCTTTGGGGGTTACAGCACCATTTAGCGGTCAATCCAGCCGGCCCTTTATTTATGGGACACAGGCGCATGCTTGGCACTACTTTGTTGATTCACGTGCGGCTACTGCGCACACATTTCACAAACACAAAAAAATATATTCTTTTATTTTGTTTGGAGTGCCCTTTGGGGGTTACAGCACCCTTTAGTGGTCAATCCAGCCGGCCCTTTATTTATGGGACACAGGCGCACGCTTGGCACTACTTTGTTGATGCACGTGCGGCTACTGCGCACACAATTCACAAACACAAAAAAATATATTTTTTTATTTTGTTTGGAGTGCCCTTTGGGGGTTACAGCACCCTTTAGCGGTCAATCCAGCCGGCCCTTTATTTATGGGACACAGGCGCATGCTTGGCACTACTTTGTTGATGCACGTGCGGCTACTGCGCACACAATTCACAAACAAAAAAATATATATTTTTATTTTGTTTGGAGTGCCCTTTGGGGGTTACAGCACCCTTTAGCGGTCAATGCAGCTGGCCCTTTATTTATGGGACACAGGCGCACGCTTGGCACTACTTTGTTGATGCACGTGCGGCTACTGCGCACACAATTCACAAACACAATAAAATATATTTTTTATTTTGTTTGGAGTGCCCTTTGGGGGTTACAGCACCCTTTAGCGGACAAGCCAGCCGGCCTTTTACTTATGGGACACAGGCGCACGCTTGTCACTACTTTGTTGATGCACGTGTGGCTACTGCGCACACAATTCACAAACACAAAAAAATATATTTTTTTATTTTGTTTGGAGTGCCCTTTGGGGGTTACAGCACCCTTTAGCGGTCAATCCAGCCGGCCCTTTATTTATGGGACACAGGCGCATGCTTGGCACTACTTTGTTGATGCACGTGCGGCTACTGCGCACACAATTCACAAACAAAAAAATATATATTTTTATTTTGTTTGGAGTGCCCTTTGGGGGTTACAGCACCCTTTAGCGGACAAGCCAGCCGGCCTTTTACTTATGGGACACAGGCGCACGCTTGTCACTACTTTGTTGATGCACGTGTGGCTACTGCGCACAAAATTCACAAACACAAAAAAATATATTTTTTTATTTTGTTTGCCCTTTGGGGGTTACAGCACCCTTTAATGGACAAGCCAGCCAGCCTTTTACTTATGGGACACAGGCGCACGCTTGGCGCTGCTCCTTTGTTGATGCACGTGCAGCCACAGTGCACACAATTCACAAACACAGAAAAAATATTTTTTTTAGCACTTGGGGGGAGCACCCCTGACAGACAGAGCACCCCCTGGACAACACTACAGCACCCCTTTAGGACTGGGACACTGCACAGGACTTTGGAGTGGATACAGCCCCTATGGACAACTGACTGCACAACACAGTCCAGCCAGCCCCTATGGACTTTGAAGTAGTGGACACAGCCAATATGGACAACAGCAGCACAGCGCAGCACAGCACAGCACAGCACTACACTGCACTACACTACACAGCCCAGCCAGCCCTAACTCCCACCCTCCCTCTTCACTGTCCACAGCCGAGTGAGAAAATGGCGCCAACGCGGGTACCTTATATAGGATCCAAAACCCGCTAGACCCGGAAGGCGGGATGATGACGTTTTGCCTCGATTTCAGATCCGAGTCAGGCGGGAAAAGTCGAGCCTGACTCAGATCGACCTCGGATCGGGGGGGCTGGGGGGGGGGCGGATTTCAGAAATCCGAACCTGCTCACCCCTAATATAAATATATATATAAATATATATAAATATATATTAACAATTACCAATTGTGCACTAAGACAGCCACAATAGTATAATAATTTATCCAATTATATATTGGTGTATTCCAAGCAGCAATCCACAAATTAGACCTCGCTCTCTCCAGAGGTCAGAAAGTGACATAACTTAAATGATAACCTGAGGAGCGCTTAATATTCACAATTTTGATATAAATATAATATAGATTATGAGTCAATGGAAGATGAGAGTTGACACACAACCACTTTAATCATTCCAAAACACATTATTAAAATTCAAAAATACATAAAACTTTTCTTATTAACATATAACCTGTTATTATCCCAATTATAAGGAACAGGATTATTGAACAAATCTTTGTCAATAGTGATGACAATCATCAAACGCGTTTCGTCGATCATGACTTAATCAGGAGTTCTGTGGCGTCTTTGACTTGCTTGTCTCAAAATGTGTAAGACTAATACTGGTTGATTCGTTAGACAGCTCCTGAGTATTTTTAAATAATTAATTATAGGAACATATAAAGTTTGTTCCATCTTTCAGACTTATATTCTGGTCTCCCAGGTTTGGATCTTGATTTTGATAGAAACCACCTTTAGATGTTAATGAGGTGTATAATCCTCATGCTGAGAACAAAATATCTCCTTAATTGCTTGCTCCTGTTGTATAACAGATCATATATAAAACCCAGACTTCTCTAATGTTTCTTTAACAGAAGGATAGTCCTCCACCCTTGTGAGTCTGGGAGTGATCCTTGCTGAATCAGGCCCATAGTCAGGTGTATGGTTAACCAATCATACCAAAAAGGTGATGATTATCATAAGTTTCATATGTAGGTTGAAACACAGTCATTAACTGTTCATTCACTTTGCATTTTGCTAATTGATAAAAATAAACTATTGTCACTTTTATTTTTGGAAGCATTCTTACTTTGCAGCATTTTTTCCACAACTGCCTAAAACTTTTGCACAGTATTGTATGTACAATGCTTTACAGGAAAAATTACATTAAAATGTTACAATAGACTCACAAATAGGTATATAAATTAAACATTGAAAAATTAAAATGATAAAGACAGAAATTATCACCTTTTATCCAAAATAATTAATTGTGTTGCTTGGGGTTAGCATAGAAAGATGTAGAATTCCAATTTTGGATGCAAAACAAAGAGCAAATGGTAGGCAGTACCCATCTACTCTCCTTTGCGATCAAAGGGCAGGTGGATGCAAAACAAAGAGCAAAGGGAAGGAAGCAGGATACTGCAATCACCTTCATAAACAGCTGGGTCTATTCATTCTTTTGATCATAACACATACTGAGCTGGGATCTAATTCCCCCTTATGCTGTGCAGGGCCATATCTAGAGGTGTGCAATTAGTGCCGCCGCACAGAGCGCAGAGCCCTCTGAGTGAAAGCTTTGCCGCCCCATAGACCTTGCTTCTGGCTAGCAGGGTGTCTGGAACAGCGCCCTGTAGCCAGGATTGCTGTGGCATTGCTGCCTGTAGTGTCAGGCAGGCACCCTGCCGTATGTACAGCTGCTGGAAGCATCTTCTGGGTTCTGGCAGCTGTGCCCCTATGCGCGATATCATAACATCATGCGCAAAGGGGACTGGGGCGGCAATGGTGCTGTAATGGCATTGCTGCTGTGTCTGTCTCTGGGCATCTGTTGACAAGCAGTTCTAGTTTTGGGGCTCATTCTAAACTGTATTTCATTGGGTAGGCTAGCTTATGCAGGTTATGTGGGTGGTTCTGGAATCTGATAGACTTGTCTGAAGAGGTGAGTTTTCAGGGAACGCTGGAAGGTTTGGAGACTAGAGGAAAGTCTAATTATGTATCGGTGGGCATTCCACAGAGTGGGTTGGTTATAATGTGCCCATTTAACTAATTTATGTATTTGTAAAGATATTTGTATTTTTTGCATCAGAAATGCAAAAACATAGAGTAAATGGTAGGAAGCAGGATACTGGAATCATCTTCATACACAGCCGGGTCTTTTCATTCTTATATTCTCAGCCTAGTGTATAACATTACTGTTTTACACTCATCCTCTCAAGTTTGCCTGTAGCCTTCGTACATTTAGTTGCTTCAAACTGTACCCCATATTGAAGGTCTTGCTAGTACCTTAGAATGTTATCTTTGCATCATGCTCATTTACTCCCTTTTTATGTATTTTATGATTTACCTTTGTTGCCACCGCCTGGTACTGTGTGCCAGTGCTGGTATTCCTCAATCCTATTCCATCTCAGTTTTCCACAACTGTACCCAAGTTCATTTTTAATTAGTTTAGTTATTATCAGAACCTAGGTTCATAAATATACACTAGCAACATTACATTTAATTTGCTATGTGATGGCTGGGGATGTAGTTAATATCCCAATGATCTGGATGCCAACGCCGAAATCCCAGCAGCCGGCATCCCGATCGTAAGCAGACCAGGGCAAGGTAAGTGTCAGCCGTGGAAGGGAGGGTTAGGTTTAGGCACCCCAGGGGGACTTAGGGTTAGGCTGCAGGATGGGAAAGGTTAGGGTTAGCCTCCAGACAGGAGGGGTTAGGTTCAGACACCACCAGTGGGAGGTTAGGCACTAAGGTGGGAGGGTTAGGCACAGGCACTTACCGGGATAGATAAGGTGCGGGGTAGGGAGGGTTAGTGTTAGGGTGCAGGAAAGGAGGGTTAGGGGGTAAATAGGACAGGGGAACATTACTTACCATTACCCTGTCCGGATTCGAACCATCGAGTCAGTGTATTTCATAATATATCCCTGCTATGTACAACGGGGAACTCGCAGCGGTTGCAGTAACTGCTGTCCCCGGGAGTTATAGCCCATGCATTTAGGAGAAGTCTTTCACAGAAGTGAAAGACTTCCCCAAGGGAAGCTGACACTGCGCATGCACACAGTATCAGCTTCCGGAGCCGGACGGAGACTGTGGAGGAGAGATCGAAATATATCTCTCTTGCCCCTGGAGCCCCCATAGGCTTATAGTAGTTTACACCATCTGAAGATAGTGTAAACTGCAGGGGCTAAACTCCGAAAAGCTTCGTTTTTTGGAGTTTAGTACATAGGGGTGATATCGTAGTTCCCATTGATAATAATGGGGACTGCGATCTGCAGCACTAATTAGCACTTTGCCGAAGATTTCGGTGAAATCTCCTGCATTGTGCTTTTAGTACATAAGTTCACTACATAAAATTATGCAGAAACTGCAATTTCTGCATAAATTTATGTAACAAACAGATTAATACATAGGCCCCTATGACTTAGATGTACTAAGCTCTGGAAAGTAATAGACTGGAGAGTGATAAATGACCAGCCATTTAGCTCCTAACTGTCATTTTTCAAACATATTCTGTAAGATGACAGTTAGGGCTTTTCACTGCTTTATGAATAGACCCCCCTATCTCTCATCTATGTACTAGAATGCCATGTGGAACAGTAACAAATGCTTTCTCCACAAGACCCTATCTCTCATCTATGTACTAAACTGCTGTGTGGAACAGTAACAAATGCTTTCTCCACAAGACCCTACCTCTCATCTATGTACTAAACTGCTGTGTGGAACAGTAACAAATGTTTTCTAAAATTCTAATAAAGATCCAACCTACCTATTTTCTATATTTCTCCAAGTCTGCAGTAGCTATATCTGTGATCAATGACTTATGCTGAATAAACATGCTGATTCATTTACCACTTTTCAATTCCATTAGTTATATGGGGAAGTGCCTAGAGACATTTCTATGTAAGACTATTGCATATTGAAAGCTAATGACTTGCTGCATGACGTATAACCCATTTACTCTAGTTTGAATAACTGGCAGAAACAGGAGGATAGCACTGGCCTCACAGCTGCTTGTTAGACTGAAGTAATCTATCAGAAGGTGATTGAGTATGTTCTATCAATTAAGGAACAAGCAATTCTGCTGATTTGCTATTGACAGACCAATATAGATAATAGGTCTGCTGGACACTACAGGTCAAGATCACAATCACAAAAGATCATCATATAAATAGACCAGTTCATAGACAAGTGATTATTTATATAGAAAATACCATCAGAATATTTATTCTATAATCAATCTCTTTGATTTATGTAAAATGTATCAATGTGGTACAGATACTACATATGCTGAAGCTGCTCATGTTTCAGTTATAAATACCATTTATCTACATATATTACTGGTAATGTGCTAAGGATGGTGTAACGAGGACCATTTGTAATAAGTACTGTCCAAAAAGTCAGTGATAATTGATATCTGTTAAGCTGCATACACACCTAAACATTTTCTGTCCAACCATCCAACTAGTTGATTGGTTGGAATGAAAATCTGGTAAGGTATGAAAGCAAATGACAATCGGCAATTTGCTCCCAAACGCCGGAAAATGGACAAAAACTGTTGTTTGAACAAATTGTTTAGATCAAACATTTAACAAACTTGTCTGACGACCATTTTCATCTGTTTTCTAGAATTTAGGAGCAAATTGCTCCCATACGTTACCAGATTTTCATTCCAACCAATCAACTAGTTGGATGGTTGGACAGAAATTCTTTACGTGTGTATGCAGCTTTGCTCTTCTGCCACTACTATGCTGTGACAACCTGGATACAGCAAAGTTTACATTAGATTGATAATATAATTTATGTAAAATCATTGACGTGTGCAGGAGGGGATCCAGTCAAGATGATGGCGGACGGGATGCTGAACATCAGGATACCGACACCTGAATCCTGACGCCCGTCCCGAAGGGATCAAGATACCAACGTCAGCATCCCTACCGTCGGCATCCCAAAGGTAAATATGCGGGTTACGGTTAGGGTTAGGCCAGGGATGGGGGGGTTAGGTTTAGTGACCTGCCGGGGTGGGTTAGAGTTAGGCACTGACCTGGGAGGGTAAGGGTTAGGCTGCGGGGAAGGTGGGTTAGGTTTAGGCATCACTGGAGGAGGGTTAGGGTTAGGGGGGGAGAGGGGGAGGGTTAAGCAGGATTTTCAACATCAGATGCCGCTGTAGGTCTTCTGACTGCCGCCATCCTGTCCACTGGCAAATCATACCGATTCCATGCAGGAGACAGCACAGGGGTTGTGGACTACTCCCCTCCTCCCTCTCCAGGGCATAGACTACTCACTTGGGCAACCTGAGCGGTGAGTTGAGTATGTACCAGAGTGGGGGGGGGGAGTCCACGACCCAGCAGGGAGGAGAGTCTCTTTGAGGCACCCCTGTGCTGCCTTCTGTGCATGTTTATGTGTAAAATGCAAATGTGAGTCTTGCCTTAGGTCAGTGGACATACAGTTCCTCTTAAAGTTGTTTCAGATAAGCACATTGAACAGTTACACGCTTTGATCTATCACAATTAGCGCTAAGACAATTAAATACAAAAGGTACAGCTTGATACATACGCATGAGCACCGGTCCCAGTATACAGTCGTCAATCCTGAGGTCTGTGGTCATCCAAGAGAATGGCTACTGACTGGGACCGGTGCGCAGGTTATATACCCTACACATAATAACAACAATGTAGACAGACAAAAATAATTCCATTGGTTCTTGCTCTTGGTCTTTATAGTACGCTGTAGTTCATATGTTGTGACTAGGGGTATGATCCACTTGTCCAACAATGTCTTGAGATTACATTGTCTTTCTTTAACTGGTTTAAGACACTACATACAGAGTATACATTCTAACCAATAATTTCCTATAATCCATAACCATTGAATGCAAGATGCGACTCCCTCGCTGATAGATTCGAATATCTGGAAATAAACAGGATGTTAGTATAGTACCAAACATGCCATCTCTACCATGTTGTATACCTTAAATATCATATAGGCACACTTTATACCATAATGATTGTCTAATAAAACCTTTTCTATATGTGCTTGCATAAGTAATAGTGAGATATTTACAGAAATTCATAAGTATGCGTTGTGCGTCTGAGCACAGCGCAAATGTTGCGGTGCGTGTATGTATTGTGCACAATGCAATTTTGCCCTGTGTGTTTGTGCATTTTATTTTACATACGCTAATGTGCGTTGTGCGTCTTCATATTAAAATAGATACAGGGTATATTCAAGGGTATGTGCATAAGCATAAGAGTGTCTATGTGTTCGCATTGTGGATACGCATGCGATTGTCTATGTGTATGCATGTGTGTGCAAATGTGCATTAGTGTTTGTGTCATGGATTAAAATTTTATATATATATATATATATATACATATAAATATAGCTTTACCCAGTAACTGCTATTTTTTATTTTATATCCGTCTGAATCTAATTACAAAAGGTCATATAAAATGAAGTTTGTCCTGCTCACAGGTGGGGCAAGCCTTGGCCATAGTCAAGAAGTCTGATTACTTTAACAAAGGCTTTCTTATGCTTATTTAGAATACAATTGTCAGTACTTCTTAACCACATCAGCATTGGACACAAGGCATACAATTGCTAATGGTAATCAAACTTCTGACAATTGTTTCTAACTCTACATTCAGAACACTTCCTCTGAGCATATCAGTGTCTGTGTTACACTTCAATTGCCATAGGCATACTGTATCTGTATGCGGAGCTTCTCAATATATATGCAAACACTCACAGTGTCTGTGTATTTTTAATTACTTGTCACAGACATACTCCTGCTTCTCACACACATGACTAAACCTTGAATTACATATATATATATATACAAATTTGTGCACATCGGCTTGCTTCCGACGCAGAGTAGCGTCTGATTTACTCTTTATCAGCCCATAAACTACTAGATCATCAGATAATAATTATAAACGACCATAACCAATTACTTGACTTCGACACTAGTATGAATGCAAATAAATGTGGTCTTAATTGGGTCTCACATATGACAAGGGGTTGCATATTTATAAAGCAGATGCATATTTAAATATCATGGGTAAATAGTCTCATGATATGATTAATGCACATACCACAACACAGTGCATCAAAGACATTGATTTACTTGCATCTTTGTGGTTTTCTGGACTACACACACACACACAAATTGTGTTGCTGCTTCAGAGACACATCCTGCTCTGTCCTCACTCCCATGCAGTTAGTTACTCTGCTGAATTGCCCAGGAGTGAAAACAGAACAGCAGTTATTAGAAAGGTTAGGATATTGGACAGACATTGATTCATGGAAACAAAAGCATCTCATTATTTTATATAGTAAACAATTCACTAGTAAAACAAATTTACAGTACTAATATTGTAATCCAAGTTTCACGTTATTTAGAAGATGGCAGAGCTAAGGTCAGCAACAAAAGTCAATTAGCTCATTGCCTTTATTGTGTAAAGAGCATGTTTTCATCTATAGACATGAATTCTCCAGCAATTCTATTCAGCATTGGAATTTTTTGCAAGATTGAGAAAACTGCACTATTTAAACAAATCATATTGACTGATTATAAAAACTCCATATACTGTATACTATGTAACATGTAACGATACTGGATCAGAACCTCTATACACACCTTCCTATACCTTCTAATATCCTGCCTATACCTTCTAATATCCTGCCTATACCTTCTAAGGATGACGCTAATTTGCGTACGCAGCCATACAGTAAATAAAGACTTAAGACCTGGAATCTGTGGTTCCAAAGCACAAGTATTATTCAAGTAAAAGTACAGTCAGTTACACACAATTGATCCAGACACAATTTAGGCGCAAAGGAATTATACAGACCCAAGTACAGTATACATACGCAGCGCTTCCGGTACCAGGTGTTAGGCATCAGCAAGAAACCCCTCGTCTATCAGCATTCAGCACAAAGACTAAAAACCCAGTGTTGGAGCACCCATATTTATACCCCCCCAGGGATAGACAAAACAATAGAGAAGTTTGTTGCTGATGCTATTGGCTCCCAAGGGGGATCCATCTGTTATGGAGCATTTAACAGGCTGATTCAAATAGACTCTCCCAGCCTCTAACAACTGGGGGTCTTTGCCCTCCCACCCCATGCAATCATCCTAACAGTTGTTCATAGTTCATATAATATACATTTTGTTGCTTGAAGTCTCTGCGGTCCATAAGTTGAGAATGCTTGATGCGATCTCCCCACCGATAACACCGGAATACTGTGGAAAGAGTACGCATCAGTATAGAACCAAACACGGCTTGTGTAGCATGTATAAAACCTTAGTTACCAAATATCTTTATTTCACAGCGTTTATACTAACTGAACAAACCTAAATCTTATACCTTAAAGCTAATGGAACCTTGTAAGTGAATATGTAATGTGTGAGTGCACGGGGTTTGATATGGAGACGCTAGTTAACTGGGGACAGATGCGTGCGCATTTAGCTACTAAACGGTGTTTTCATTCGGGCCTTGTGCATTCGCTAATATGCGACTAGTTAACAGCGCTATTATGTGTATTATTGTGTATATGAGAAATGATGAGAGATGCAATGGCATTGTGCTAATAGTAATCTCACATATGTACTTAATTGTGAGTTTATCTAAAACGGCGCTTGGGTGGTCATTCGCAAAATGGCGACTTGCGATCTCCTTTCCAAGATGGCATCTTGCGGCTAGTCGCAAGATGGCGTCACCGCGATTCAACTTTAAACTGAACTTGTCTCAGCCAATTACTCAGCTTCGACAGTCCACCCTTTGATAGCAAACAATATGCTATCACAATCTACTCTTTGAATTTAATTTAGGCTTACATTTACATATTATTTAGTGTTATTGTGGGATGGCACAAGGTGGTTCTTAATCCATCAATAATGTGTCTCTGGGTGGGGACATAAAACTACTATTATACGCACACCGCGGATCTTGGGAGATCATGTGAAAGGTGTGGGAATGCACCAGTCTTATAAAAGGAGTCTTGAAGGGAAATTGAGACTTTACATTGTCTGAGGTGTTCTAAAAATTACATTTCAATAATACATTCTATGCATGTCTAAATATAATACATCAAATGATGGTATTTCCTCTTTCAGGGTTGTAATGCAGTTCTATTTTTACCTCAGTATTCATATTGTCATTACTGACCACCATCATAGTTTCGTTCTTGCGTTTTACTCTATTTTTACATTTTCCACACTTCAACACAATAGGAACACACCGGACGCATATGCCAATTACTATGATGACAATTAGTATAAGGATCAAGAATTTGCCTATGCTGGCGATCACTTCCTGGACCCATTCCCCTAGACCTGAGAACAATTTTACTGGGTTCAGCCATGAAACCCATCCTTCTATCTTCTCCCCTACTTCAGCCACTGAAGCGTTATGTTCTTATGAAACTCCCATTTTAGCTGCAGAATTTCATCCATCTTTCAGTCTATCACCTCCTTGGGTCACTGGTATCATTGGTGACATAGGTGCAACATTTTACTCCGAACTGGATGGCTAACATTATGCAATACCCTCCAGTAACAGCAGTTAAATAATTCAAGACTAGCCTGTGTTGCACCAGTTCTTTCTTGTACGCTTGTAATTCTCTCCCTGTATACCTGAATGTGTCATTGTACAGCTCGGTGATATTATCTATCAATTTAGCAAGTTCCTGGATATATCTAAAATTTAATGTACCCCGAGCAATCTTGGTGGGATCCAATGCAACTAAAACTTTTCCCTTGCAAACAATCCTATTTCTGGGTCTTCCATCTGGTACATGAAAGTTTCTGGCTGTATTATTTTAGCACAATAACCATTTGGCACCTTACCAATAATTTCTTTGGTGGAACTCAATGTATACCGATACCTAAAATGTTTCCCACCAGACTTAATGGAGCATAACAGATCATGGTTTATGGACTCATTTTCAGCTCTTTCAGCTCATCGTCTGATTATTCCCCGTCACTTCCCAACTCCCGAGTTTATTGGGGTTGGTTATGCTTAAACACAAAAGTTATCTATCTACTTGGAATTGATAGAGTTTGAAATGAGGTGGTTTGGATGAGAGGAATTTTCCATCCAATGTTTTCCCTTCTTGTAATTCTAAAATTTCCGTGATATTCAGCGGAAATGGCACCAACCCTACATTATGCCGTCCCTGTGGCACATGTGAACACACCCAGCAATCAGTTTGATTTAACACTTTGCATACCATACTATGATAATCCTCTAAAGGATACCCACCCCAGTACGGGCTATATTTAGGTTGGCACTGTTGGATACAGTTCTCATCAACTAGGGACCCACAAAGCTCACAAATACAGGAATCTTCAGACGATAAACCTCCACACCTTCCCAGAGTATCCGGAATGATAGCTCTCTTAACAATAACAGTACTAAGATTGGTCAGACACTCCCCTGATTGGCATTGCACTCCTCCTGACTCCACTCCATCGGCACTGCCATCAGCTCCCATTTCTTCGATCGGTCTCCCATCACAGAAACTGGATACTCCCGAACCGACCAAGATGGTGAACACTCTAAAAGAGAATATGAAAATGAACACAGCAGGCCCGTCCATTGTCACAACAAGACCTGCAGATTTCTTTTAGTTCAGGTATCTCACTACAACCTGTTCAATCGTCCCGGAACAAGCTCGCGAGTGACAGGTCCACACTATCAGCTTTGTCTCCAACTCGTTTCTCCACCGGTTGATTGACCTTTTTGCAGTGAGTGGAATGGCCCCAGGTATCTCTCTCGGCCACCTTCAAAGATGTAGTACTTGTCAGCAGCACCTGGTACGGACCTTCCCACCGATCAGTCAAACAACCTGAACGCAAGAAATTTCTGATCATTACATATTCTCCTGGTTCGACATCATGACAGTTAGTTTCAGGCATATCATTAGACAACAATTTCAGTTTCTGCTAACTGTTGCTTTAACTGTTTACTCATTGATATAAGATACTTTACAGTTACCTCGTTGTTACCCTTCAGGTCTTCCTGTGGACTTATAATCAAATGAGGTTGTCTACCAAACAATATTTCAAATGGGGACAGATTCAGAGGAGGTCTAGGAGTGGTCCTTATGCTATGTAGGACCAAAGGTAACGCTTCTGGCCATCCTAGTCCCGTCTCTGCCATAATTTTACTTAACTTATTTTTAATAGTCCCGTTCATCCTCTCTACCTTGGCACTGGCTTGCGGTCGGTAGGGGGTATGAAGTCGGCTATTAATACCCATCAGCTTACACATATTTTGAAAAACATCACCTGTGAAATGAGTACCCCTATCACTTTCAATGATTCTAGGGATACCGTACCTGCATACAAATTCCTGAACTATTTTCTTGGCAGTAAACGCAGCAGTATTAGTGGCTGCTGGGTAGGCCTCAACCCAGTTAGAAAATACGTCTGTGCACACTAATACATACTTAAGGTTCCTGCAGGGTGGTAATTGGATGAAATCAATTTGTATCACCTGGAAAGGTCCATCAGTCGGTGGAATGTGGGACGGTTCGGTAGGGATCGCTTTCCCTATGTTCTTTCTCAAACAGGTCAGACAGGACATTGCTATTTTTTCTGCTTGTGAAGAAAAACCTGGTGCGCACCAGTATGCCCTCACCAACTTGCACATAGCTTGTTTACCCAGATGAGTCAGACCGTGTGCTGCCTCAGCCAGGCTGGGGTAATATGCCTTGGGGGCTACTGGCTTACCTTGTCCATCCCTCCAGAGCCCAGAGGACTCTTGCCCACATCCCTTGGCATTCCAAATGGATTTTTCCTGAATTGAACACAAATTTTGCATCTCAATTAATTTCAGCATATCAATTGTTTGGAAAGACATCATTTTCTCTGTTGTGGAAAACATTTTTAACCCTGCTGCCCATTTTGCAGCTTCATCGGCTCTGTTGTTGCCCAGTGACACCGGGTCATCCTCACATGTATGGGCTTTGCATTTACATACTGCCACCACTTTGGGCAGTTGGATTGCTTCTAAAAGATGTTTTATGTGTCGGGAATGTGCAACTGGTGTTCCTGCTGCTGTCATAAAATTTCTCAGACGCCATAGAGCCCCAAAATCGTTCACCACCCCAAACGCGTACCTCGAGTCAGTGTAAATGTTAGCAGATTTGCCTGCTGCCAGTTCACACGCTCTAGTTAGTGCTACTAACTCTGCTACCTGGGCTGAGTGAGGAGGACCAAGAGGTTTAGCTTATATGATGTCTGTGTCATTTACAACAGCATAACCTGTACATAATTCACCTGTGTCTGTTTGTCTATGACAACTCCCATCCATATAAAAAGTCACATCCACATTCTCTAAAGGTGTGTCATGTATGTCAGGTCTAGCAGTAAAGGTCTGATTCAGATATGTCATACAATCGTGCGTATCATTATGTCTGCCGAACTCACCTCCCACCAGCAACTCACCTCCTTCCACCCTTTGTACATCATGTTGTACATATGGTAAATACGTTGCTGGATTCAGCGTGCTGCAACATTTAACAGTAATGTTTGCGGGTGCGATTAGAGCTAGTTCCCATTTGGTAAATCTAGCTGAAGAGACGTGTCTGGTTTGAGCTGAGTTCAACAGAGCAGACACAGCATGGGGAGTGTAGACAATCATATCATGACCCAATACTACGTCCTCACTTTTACTCACCAATACTGCGGTAGCTGCTACACTTCTCAAACAGGTGGGGAGTGATCTTGCCACAGTGTCCAATTGGGCACTGTAGTATGCTATGGGCCTACTGGCATCACCATGTTTTTGTGTAAGGACACCTGCAGCACAACCATCGGCTCCTGTACAATACAAAGCAAAAGGTTTTTCATAATCAGGTATTCCCAATGCAGGAGCTTTTGTCAGACTATCCTTAATATTAAGGAAAGCCTGCTCTGATTCCTCTGTGTGTACGACACGATCGGGCTTAGAGGAAGAGACTAATTCCTGTAAAGGTAAGGCCAAAATAGAAAAACCTGGTATCCACATTCTACAGTATCCACACATGCCAAAGAAGGTACGAATTTGCTGTTGATTCTGCGGCAGTGTCATGTTTTGTATGGCCTTGATTCTATCTGTTGTAAGATGTCGTAACCCCTGGGTTAGGCAGTGTCCCAAATATTTTACTCTGGATTGGCATGGCTGTAGTTTGTCCTTGGCCACCTTGTGTCCTGTTTGCGAGAGATGAAGTAACAAAAGTTTAGTATCATTCAAACATGACATAAACGAGTCAGAACATAGCAATAAATCGTCCACATATTGAATTAGAACAGATCCATTGGCAGGTTGAAAAGATTGTAGACAGTCGTGCAATGCCTGGGAGAAGATACTGGGGCTGTCTATGAAACCTTGGGGTAACCGTGTCCATGTGTATTGTAAACCTCTGTATGTAAATGCGAATAGATACTGACAGTCAGGATGGAGAGGCAGAGAGAAGAGAGCAGAACAGAGGTCAATGACAGTGAAATGGGTTGCATTTGGTGGGATCTGCATCAGAATGACAGCTGGATTTGGTACTACAGGGAATTGGCTCTCTACTACCTTATTAACACCTCTAAGGTCTTGTACTAGCCTATAGCCCCTCCCACCACTCTTCTTCACTGGAAAGATAGGACTGTTGGCTACACTAGCTGTACGAACTAAAATTCCCTGTTGCAATAATCGCTCAATTATTGGAAAAACCCCTAATTCTACCTCCTGTTTAAGTGGGTACTGGGGAATTTTTGGAGCTTGCCTACCGCTTTTTAAATTTACAATTACGGGGCTTACGTTTGCCATTAATCCAGTGTCCTGTCCATCTTTAGTCCAAAGGGAATCTGGAATTAGGGACAACATTTCATTTATCTGAGATGGATTTTCATATAAACTTGTAGAGTGATACATTATCCTTTGGGGAGTGTCCAACATATCCTGCACCTCGTGTGCAACTCTCTCTGGGATGTCTAAAAATACACCATCAGGGGTGCAATATATAACACATCCCATCTTACATAACAAGTCTCTAGTCATCATATAATGGACAAACAAAGACATATACATATAAAGAGATTGTTACACATTTAAATATATTCCAGTACTGTCAAAATTCAAGTAGAGAAATTCATATACTGCACAGGGATAGGTCACAATTGTTTTTTTCCCCTGGTTTAAGTGACCAGGTAGGATTGAAAAAATGATTTTAGTATACCAAAATAATTTTTTCAATCCTACCTGGTCACTTAAACCAGGGGAAAAAAACAATTGTGACCTATCCTTGTGCAGTATATGAATTTCTCTACTTGAATTCTGAGTGACAGTACTGGAATATATTTAAATGTGTAACAATCTCTTTATATGTATATGTCTTTGTTTGTCCATTATATGATGACTTTTATAGTTATATTTAGCTTATTTTTAGGATAGAAGTGTATTAAAAGTTATGTTTTAAATTGAATATATCAGGAAAAGTGTGCCCCCAAACAAAGAGTCTTCTTTACCATTTTCCTTGTGCTTATGATTTTCTCTGACTCATGGGGAGCACCGCCGAACAAAAATATGCATAAGTAATGGGTCTGATGACATGATTAAATAAATATTATCGGTAACCTAAATTTGTTTTGTCATAAAAGAAATTTTCTGTGAACACACCTGTGCACTGACCATCCTCGACATGTGTTATAACAAGTCTCTACCCAGAAGGTTAGTAGGAGTCGCAGCAGCCAGGAGAAAAGAATGCCTGGTATGCAACGGCCCAATAGTAACCTCTGTGGACTTTGTTAAAGGATAATGTTCCACTTTACCTGTTACACCCATGGTTGGTACTGTCTCGTTGGTCACCTGTAAATTAACGGGAGATTTTATCACTGACCTGGTCGTCCCTGTGTCTACAAGATAAGGATATTCAGTACCAGCTACATCAACCATCATGACCGGTTCTTCCCTAGTACTTCCCATTAACCTGACTATCTGTAGACTACAAGTATGACCTGACCCCTAGCGTTGACTACCATTCTCCAATAAAGCATTTACCGCCACAATTGGAGCTGGTGCCTGCTGGACATTTGCTGGCCTCTGTGCATATCCCTTATGGGGATATCCAAGTCTTCCCTGATTTGGGGTTCCTATTCTTTTTACTGTACAGTTTCTACTTAAGTGTCCTGGTTGTTTACAGTTAAAACATGTTCGTGGATCGGGTGAAGACATATATTGTTGTGAAGTTTGAGCAGAGGGTAAAGGTGGTGGATATGGGTAAGGATAGGGAGGGTAAGGATATTGTGGGGGATATGAAGTTTGTGAGTAGTATGGGACCTGTGGTTGTATCGGGTTAGTGGGATAGGGCTGTGTTTGTTGTTGCGTGGGGTTAGTGAGGGCACATGCTTGTTCAGATGTAAGTGTATGTGCAAATGCAAGTGTGTCGGTTGGGTGTGATGTTACCGTCATTCCCTCCAGAGCTTGTATACTGACAGCCATTAGTTTTTCACTCTGGGCTTCTTTCTTCTTTGAAATGTTTTTATCATGTTCGATGGCGGTTTCTATGAGGGTATCTATTGTGAGTCCCCGCCAGCCAGGCTGTGAGGTCTGAACCTGTGTTTTTAAACTCTCTTTCAGGGCTCTATTTATTAACATTATTTTTACTAAAATAAAGTGAAAAAGGGTGTTTTCACACCCTTTTCACATTATTTTAGTTTCACCTGTAGTTATTACAGGGCAATTGGAGTAGAATTAGTAAAATTCTACTCCAACCCCCAGTATCACTTATTTTTAGTAAAGCAGATCGCATTTCCCATAATTGTAATGGGAAATGTGATCTGTGTGCAAGTTACTAAAAATAAATTGTAAAAAAATACCGGGGGAAGCCCTGTGATAATAACGCCACTTGGAGGTGGCGTTATCCAGGGTCTCCCCCGGTTACCGGGCTCCCACTCTGCTCTAACGGAGAGAGCAGAGGCGGGAGCCGGTACCAGTAATCAGCTATGTGGTCTACGTAGACCGCAAGCTGATTACTGTAAAAAAAAGAAAAAAAAATTAAACATTTTTTTTTTTCCTTACCTGAATCCAGGGACCGGTGATCGGGCCTCCGGTGATGGCTCCTCTCCGGTCAGCTGGTCTCCCATAGTGCACTGGGGCCCGGTCATCAGGTGATCGGGTCCCAGTGCAGTATGGGAGATCACCTGATCGGGAAGCCCGGAGAAGATCACCGGAGGCCAGGAGGTGCAGGTAAGTGTAATGAAGGGAGGGGGGGTCGCGGGGTCCGCGATCACGGGGGGCGGGGCTTAGCACCGGGGGCGGGGCTTAGCGTCGGTGGGGGGGGTAGTAGCGACGGTGGGTCGGCGCATGCGCGGGCTCTTAGTCGCGGTATTTTTTCTGAAAATACCGCGACTAGAGTGCGGATGGGATCCGCAGGGACAGAGCTTTATCGCAAGCTCTGTCCCTGCAAGGGATTTATAGTAAATCCCTGTGATATTGCCTGAATTCGCAATGCGAATTCACTCGGTAATATCACACTACAATCCGCATTCAATATGCGGATTGTAGTAAATAGAGCCCTCAGACTGTCCACGAGTACCGTGACTATCATTCCCCTGTGGTGAGTGCTATCTTTAATATCCTCTATCCCAGTGTACTGGGTGATAGCCTGCAGAGCAGAGCCCAATCGCAATAATCTTCTGCAGTTTCACTCTCCTTTTGCTTAATGGTGAAAATTTGATTCCAGTTAACTACTACTGGAAAATATATACCTAATTGCGTTACAATGCGGGAAATGTTACCTTGGTTTACTTGGTCTGTTAAGGGAACGTCACCATCCAATACACAATCCGTGATAAATTTTGTCACGTCGGTATTGCGTGGCAGACAGGCCCTCTACACCACACGCCAATCTTTATTAGTGGGCTCATGTGAACTACCCAAATTTCTCAAAAATCTTTGACATTTGGCTAGTTCCTTTTAGGGATTGGGGAAATCATTTATGATGGAATTTAGTTCTGCTCTTGTCCAAGGACAATGCATTACTACTTCCCTCGTGGGCACTATACCGTTCGCATCTGCATTTCCATTTGGAACGGTTATTGTCCGAATGTGATGCAGACCGGTAGCGCTGCTACCTTTGACCTGGTTTCCTGGTTGGGGGTTTAGTCTGCTGCTGCTACATATGGTATGAACAACTTCCTCTACGGGTGCAGAGGGCGTTAACACTTCCCTTGCTGTTACCGATGGAGATGGCGGCACCACTCGTGATTGTGGTGATGCAGCATCTATCATCTGCACAGCATGGGAAATGGCAGACATTACAATAGGCTCATCATCCACATCATAAACATTTTCTTTATGGTTGCTTAAGAGAGGGTACAAATTGCTTGTTACATTTTTATGAGTATTTTTGGTAACTGTACTTGCACCTCCATCCACATAAGGTGGGGGAGGTGAGCGTGAACTGCTGGAAATACTCTCCATAACGCTACCTTGCCGCACGTGCGCACCATTTTGCGGCTCGCCCGTATTGCAATTTAGCGTAGCGGATGTATTCTCTGGCAATGTGCTCGCGACACTAGTTTGCGTCATTTGCACATTTTTAAGCCACGCATCCCCTTCATGCTGCCACAGTTTTAAACATTCATAATATTTAACCTTTTTCTCTTGGGAGCGCATCAGACTGATGTGATCCTGGACATTATCTAAGACATTTTTATCAAAACTACCAATTCTGGGAAACGGTCTAACACTCTTCATCGTTATTTTAAACCATACATCACAATACCTTACTGCATAAGTACCGTACTTAGTATGCATAATACGACGAGACAATCCGATCGGCGCTTCCATTAGCAGCACATCATTGTCTAACATCTCCACTGTTTGCGCGGCTCCCATTCTGAGACAAAATCCTACGCTTTTCAATGAAGATTTAAACTGGTGAAAGACAATCAAGAGACTTTCACTTACCTGTGGACGATTTAAGTCGGCGGCGCCCACACACCTGGATAAGATTTGAAAAAGGCAACTTCCACACCCGGATAAGATTTAGTAAGGCAACTTCCACACCTATGGAAGTTTATATGTCGGCCACTTCCACGCACCTCTCTACAACAAAGACAACATGTACACCTGCTACTGTGTATAGAACGGTAAAGCTGCTTACCGAGCGACTAGCACTTAGCTCTTAAAGGTCATACGGTACCTTTAACTGTAGGGAACAAGTTACCCCTACCAACAAACACTCACTGTTACACACTTTTTCCTGCGCAGAAAAATACACGTTAACCCAGATATTGGTAACAATTGAAAAATGTAAACCTCAACGGCTTTATCTAAAACACGTGGCAGCACAACCGGAAGTACGTATACGCTATTGTGCGACCAGTCGCATACACAATAATGCGACTACCACACAACCATATGACAACCTTTAGCTGCGTACACAAAAGTGCGTCTTTGCTGTGCGCAAACCTGTGACTTAGCTGCGTACTCAGTACTGCGGCACCCCTTTAAACGTAAGATTCTGTCAACAGAGGAAAACAAACTTTTTCCAGTCCCTGGATTCTAGTCAGCTTCCTTGATTCACATGGAGACAGATAGCAATCTTTCAGCACAAAGCGGTTGCAGGAAAACCCTACATGTGGCCACTCCACTCTTGATGCTGAAATATCGATAGCCGTATGTACCGTGTGAGCAGGTAAGTGACTTCACTACGAGCCCCCAACTAACGATACTGGATCAGAAACTCTATACACACATTCCTATACCTTCTAATATCCTGCCTATACCTTCTAAGGATGGCGCTAATTTGCGTACGCAGCCATACAGTAAATAAAGACTTAAGACCTGGAATCTGTGGTTCCAAAGCACAAGTATTATTCAAGTAAAAGTACAGTCAGTTACACACAATTGATCCAGTCACAATTTAGGCGCAAAGGAATTATACAGACTCAAGTACAGTATACATACGCAGCGCTTCCGGTACCAGGTGTTAGGCATCAGCAAGAAACCCCTCGTCTATCAGCATTCAGCACAAAGACTAAAAACCCAGTGTTGGAGCACACATATTTATACCCCCCCAGGGATAGACAAAACAATAGAGAAGTTTGTTGCTGATGCTATTGGCTCCCAAGGGGGATCCATCTGTTATGGAGCATTTAACAGGCTGATTCAAATAGACTCTCCCAGCCCCTAACAACAGGGGGTCTCTGCCCTCCCACCCCATGCAATCATCCTAACAGTTGTTCATATAATATACATTTTGTTGCTTGAAGTCTCTGCGGTCCATAAGTTGAGAATGCTTGATGCGATCTCCCCACCGATAACACCGGAATACTGTGGAAAGAGTACGCATCAGTATGGAACCAAACACGGCTTGTTTAGCATGTATAAAACCTTACTTACCAAATATCTTTATTTCACAGCGTTTATACTAACTGAACAAACCTAAATCTTATACCTTAAAGCTAATGGAACCTTGTAAGTGAATATGCAATGTGTGAGTGTACGGGGTTTGATATGGAGACGCTAGTTAACTTGGGACAGATGCGTGCGCATTTAGCTACTAAATGGTGTTTTCATTCGGGGCCTTGTGCATTCGCTAATATGCGACTAGTTAACAGCGCTATTATACGTATTATTGTGTATATGAGAAATGATGAGAGATGCAATCGCATGGTGCTAATAGTAGGGATGTGCGCTGGACCATTTTTGCCGTATTTGTCGTATTTGGATTAATTTGGTTCTAATTTGTTGTTTGGCTTTGGATTTGGATTTGGATTTGCCAAACTGCAGTAACTGGCTTTGGATTTGGATCTTTTTCCAAAAATTGACAAAAAAAGCTAAAATCACATAAATTGTTCTTTTTTTTCTTCCTAGAGTATTATTAACCTCAATAACATTAATTTCCTGTCAATTTAGACCACCTCACAGCTTTTAATATTGTTTTCAACATTATTGGCCAAAGGTTGCAGTGAGCTGACTGGTTACTAAGCGACAGAGCAGCGGCACAATGACACAGACACCATAGTATAAAGCACATCTATGACACATTGCCTCACAGCAGTGGCAGAAATTAAAAGTAGTGCACCCACCCAGTGGGGTACGGCCAGCAGAGTCACAGTACTTGTTTACATAATGGGCTACGGCCCAAGGAGTCACAGTGCACAATCTTATTGACATTACACCGCACATAGGGCCTGATTCACATTACACCATAAAGTAGTGTCTCTTATTTATGTTACGACACACAGTAGTGCCCCTTTTACACAATGCCCACAGTAGTGACCCTTTTACACAATGCCCACAGTAGTGCCCCTTTTACACAATGCCCACAGTAGTGACCCTTTTACACAATGCCCACAGTAGTGCCCCTTTTACACAATGCCCACAGTAGTGGTGTCCCTTACACAATGCCCCCCAGCAGTGGTGCCCCCTATGCAGTCCCCTTAGTAGTAGGGTCCCCTATGCAGTGCCCCCAGTAGAATGCCCCCCAGTAGTATGCCCCCCATTAGCAGGCCCCCCCAGTAGTATGCCCCCCATTAGCATGCCCCCCAGTAGTATGGCCCCCCCAGTAGTAGGCTGCCCCAGTAGCAGGCCCCCCGGTAGTAGGTTGTCCCAGTAGTAGCCCCCCTGTAGTATGGCCCCCCCAGTAGTATGGCCCCCCCAGTAGTATGTTCCCCCCAGTAGTAGGCCCCTCAGTAGTATGCCCCCCCCAGTAGTAGGCCCCCCCCAGTAGCAGGCCCCCCCAGTAGTAGGCCCCCCAGTAGTATGCCCCCCATTAGCATGCCCCCCAGTAGTATGCCCCCCCCAGTAGTATGGCCCCCCCAGTAGTAGGCTGCCCCAGTAGCAGGCCCCCCAGTAGTAGGCTGCCCCAGTAGTAGCCCCCCTGTAGTATGGCCCCCCCAGTAGTATGGCCCCCCCAGTAGTATGCCCCCCCAGTAGTAGGCCCCTCAGTAGTATGCCCCCCCAGTAGTAGGCCCCCCCAGTAGTAGGCCCCCTCAGTAGCAGGCCCCCCCAGTAGTATGCCCCCCCAGTAGTAGGCCCCCCCAGTAGTAGGCCCCCTCAGTAGCAGGCCCCCCCAGTAGTATGCCCCCCCAGTAGTATGCCCCCCCCCAGTAGCAGGCTCCTCAGTAGTATGGCCCCCCAGTAGCAGATCCCCCCCAGTAGCAGACCCCCCCAGTAGTATAGCCCCCCCAGTAGCAGGCCCCTACCAGTAGTATGGCCGCCCCGCACCCCCAGTAGCAGGCACCCCCAGTAGCAGACCCCCCCCAGTAGCGCCCCCGGCCCTTACACAAGTAAAAAAAATAAAAATAAAAAAACTTACCTGTATCCCCGCTCCCGCGCCGTCCGCTCTGCTGTCACAGGCTGAGGAGGGAGCCGGAAGACGGAGCTCATGTGTGAGCTCCAGCCGGCTCCCTCCGTGCAGCAGCCAATGAGAGTCTGTGTGACTCTCATTGGCTGCTGTAACAAACACACAGCTGCTGCTGGCGGCTGTGTGTTTGTGTCTGTGTAGGGCAGACCGCTATCACAGCGCTCTGCCCTACACAATAGGAGCCCTGATGTCGGATTCTCTAGTGAGAATCCGACATCAGGCGGCCGCCGTTCGGCCCCGAACGGGGATCCGAGTTAGGCGGTGAACACCCGAACAGGGTTCGGGTGGACTCGGATCCCCAATGTTCGGAACGGTTCGAACCGCTCATCTCTAGCTAACAGTAATCTCGCCATATGTATTTAATTGCGAGTTTATCTAAAATGGCGCTTGGGCGGTCATTCGCAAAATGGCGTCTTGCAATCTCCTTTCCAGTCTACACAATATTAGGCAAGTGATTTTAATGTTAAGGCTGGTGGGTGAATGTATTATTAGCATTATCTGCTATGTGCAAAAGCAGTTTTCCTTTTACAACTATTACAGAATAACACCTGTAAGATAATTTCTGAGAATATATAGCGTTCCCCCTAGGCTGTTTTAGCAGGGCGCCACGCCCTGCCAGATTTCAAAAGGGCAAAATGTGCCCTGTCCTTTTTGGCGGCGCCCCACTAAATCAGCCTGCAGGTGCCATCCCCACCCACAGGCCACAGTGTCTCGCGGGTGGGGAAAACTGTGGTGTAGCGATCACCGCCGGTTAATACATGCTGGGTGTATGCATCTGGCATCTATTCACAGAGAAGGGAGAGCTTGGGGGCAACCCGGCATGTCCGTAAGTGCCGAGCATTCCCCCAAGACTGATGAGAAGGGTGCGCATCTTAAAGACACACCCCCGTTCTCGTGGCCAGGCACCCTTTTTTGTGCACACGCACGCCTTCGGCACGCACCGGGGTGCCCTTTCTCTAGGACCGCGATCCGGCCTGGCGCCGGACCTAGAGAAAAAGCCTCTATGTGAAGGGGCAAAATATTTCAGAGGACCCCTGAATATCAGCACCCCCAAGTGTGTCAAGTGCACTGGAGTACTGGAATATTTTCTGGACTTAGACAGAAAAGATACAGCAAGTCGTTACTCCAATCCCACTGGGCTGTTATTTTATTCCGGATACACACACATGGCTTTATCAGCTGTTCAGGAACAGGAGTATCCCGGTTCAGAACGCCACTCATTTAACTAGGGATAACCTAAACGAACCCAAGCGTAGTAATTATACAGGATTTGGGATAAGACTTTTTATATCAGCTTGATAATTCTATCTTAAAAGGAACTGTATGCTTCGTTTATATTCCATTCCACACGGATTTCCATTTACCTTTGGACTCATTTTTTTATGGATCAAACACCAGCCTATTAGAGTCATATATGTATCTATTCCAGAAGGCCCTCCAAAGTACCTTATTAGGTCATTATTATTGAGATATCTATTTAACCATGAACAATATTAGTTATATTGTTATTTTTAAATGAATGTGATGTGTGGTCAAATATATCAAATGTGATTAAATTATTAATTTTTGCATATAAGAAGCCCTGACTGTTGTTATATATTTCTGCCATCTTACAGTCTAGTAGTGTGTTTTTAATTAGCGCAGTCTTGTTTGGTTATATGCATTTTTGTTTTTACTAGGGAATCACAATCCCTGGAGTTTAAATTTGCAGCTGATTGTTATATTACCTCCACTTGCAAAGTGGGAGACAAAGAAGCACTTAGTCGATTGTATATATTCTTTATGGTTCATTAGCGCCGTGGTCATTGGTTAGTTTTTATTACAGAATAACACCTGGAAGATAATTTCTGAGAATATGTAGCGTTCCCGCTAGGCTGTTTTAGCGGGGCGCCACGCCCTGCCCGATTTCAAAAGGGCAAAATGTGCCCTGTGTTTTTTGGCAGCGCCCAACTAAATCAGCCTGCAGGTGCCATCCCCACTCACGGGCCGCAGTATCTCGTGGGTGGGGAAAACTGCGGTGTAGCGATCACCGCCGGTGAATACATGCCGGGCGCATGCATCTGGCATCTATTCACAGAGAAGGGAGAGCTTGCCGGGCATGCCGCCAAGAGTGATGAGAAGGGTGTGCATCTTAAAGACACACCCCCTGTTCTCGTGGCCACGACCCCTTTTTTGTGGGCACCACGACTTCGGCATGCACTAGAGTGCCCTTTCTCTAGGACCGCCGTCCGGCTGGCGCCGGACCTAGAGCGAACACTAAATATATTCAAATATATAAGCATACATTAAAATATGGAATGATAAGTGGAGTGTAGGAATTGGTTTTAAAGTTGCCAGGGGTAGTCTGTTAGGTGAACTGAACCAGAAAAACTGACTTAAGTGACAGCCCTGCTTACTCTAATCCTGGTGTGATCAGCTTTGTTATAATACAAATATGTCTTCAATAATGATCTGTAAATGAATAGTTAATAAGAATTAGAAAACTGTGATGTCAAGTCTCTGAACAAACTAACTTTATATTGAGTAGTATCAAATACATTCTACAACCTTGTGGTAGGGTCTCATCTGCCGCAAGCCCTGGAGTGCTTTTGGCTCTATCAGAGCCAAAAGCACTCCCACTGACATCACTTGTGATGTCAGTGGGGTCGGCCCCAGACGGTAGGCGTTCCCATGGGAACGCCTCCGTCTGGCCAGCCACGCCCCCGGCACGCCCACCAAAGGGGGCGTGCTGTCGCTCACCATCGACAGCACGCCCGCTTTGTAGCGAGACCCATAGCGACGGCTTGCCCGTCGCTATCCGGGTCTCGCGCATGCGCACGACGGAGCCAGGTCTGTCGTGCGCATGCGCACTGGCCCAACATCGACCTGCTTGCGAGCGCTCAGAGCTTGCGAGCGGGTCTGAATCAGGCCCAGAATTCCAACATCACCTGCAGTCAGTAGCGGATTTACCGCTAGGCAACACAAGCAGCCGCTTAGGGCACGGAGGATCCGAGGGAGCCCTCCAACAAGGCTGTATAGTGGATGCTTTTTACATAGTTCCGGCCCCAGCAGACTGTCAGCACACTGATTGGACAGCTGCCAGGTGCCGCTGTGTCTCACAGCCCTCCTCTCTCCTGCTCTGTGCTGTGTGCTGCATGTGAGTAACGTCACACGCAGAGACTGAGAGAGAGGAGCCCTCCACGCTGACTGGAAGGTGAGTGGCACTGTGTGCTTTGTGAAGGGTGGGGGGGCTGCAAAGGGGGATTGTATATCATGAAGGCTATGTGAGCTTTGTGAAGGCGGGGCTTGGGGGAATGGGGGGGCATCTGGGGGGGGTTGTGGAATATCCTAAAGGCTGTGTGAGCTTTGTGAAGGGGGGCCGTGGGAGGGGGGTTGTATATCATAAAGGCTGTGTGTGCTTCGTGAAGGGGGGAGTGGGGGTGGCCGTGGGGGGGGGGTGGTTATATATCATGAAGGCTGTGTGTTTTCTGAAGGGGCAGGGGGGGTTTGTATATCATGCAGGCTGTGTGTATTTTGTGAAGGGGGGACTGTGGGGGAGTGGGGGGGCAGCAGGGCGGTTGTCGTATATCATGAAAGGCTGTGTGTGCTTTGTGAATGCATAATAAATAAGTCTGTATCACTCTGTGTAACAGTAAGTGTGTGTGTCAGTAAGTGGTGTCTGTGTCAGTATGTTGTATCTGTGTCAGTAAGTGTGTTTGTGTCAGTAAGTGTTGTATGTTAGTGTCAGTAAGTTGTATCTATGTCAGTAAGGGGTGTCTGTCAGTAAGTATGTCTGTAAGAGGTGTCTGTCAGTGTCTCAGTAATTGTGTCTGTGTCAGTAAGTTTCTGTGTCAGTAAGGGGTCTGTGTCAGAAAGTGGTATCTGTCAGTAAGGGGTGTCAGCAAGGCACTGTGTGTGCAGCTACTGTATGGGAGCAGTGTGTGTGTGGCTATGGGGAAGTGTTTGTGTGCGACTATGGTGGTAGTGTGTGTGTGTGTTTGTGTGTGTATGTGGCTATGGGGGCCATGTGTGTATCTGCGGCTATGGGGGCCCTGTGTATGTGTGCGGCTATGGGGGCCCTGTGTGTGTGTGGCTATGAGGGCCCTATTTGTGTGCAGCTACTGGGGCAGTGTGTGTGTGGCTATAATGGCAGTGTATGTGTGTAATATTGCATGCAGTTGAGGGAGTGGGGCCCCAAACTGATATCTTGCTTAGGGCCCCATGAGATATAAATCCGCCTCTGCCTGCAGTCTGCCTCTGCTGTACTACATTCTCAGTCCAGCTTTTTCACAGTTTGCCTCCATTGTGATACCAGCACTCACTTCAGTGTGTCCAAGGATTGTTCCAGTGTACTCTGGGCCTGAGTCAGACCCGCTCGCAAGCGCTATGCGCTAAACCCGGCTGGTGACGGGCACTCCGTCGCTCCGGGTCTCGCACCAAAAGGGGGCGGCTGTCGATTTTGATCGATAGCGTGCACCATTTTGGAGGCTTGGTGGGGGGTGGCTTCGCAAACGGTAACCCCTCGCACCCCCGGAAGGGTAGGCACTTCTCCCGCTTTCTGCACACTCCATAGTGAAGTGAGCAGAATGGGGAGAAATTTGTCGACGATCGCAGGTCCCCGTGTAGGGGGCTGGGCTTAATGACTGGATTCTGCATGAATCGCGTCATTTAGCCCCACCCATTACGTAAATTTACACCAATCGAGGCAATTTGCCGTGATGGGGGTGGGCTTAATGACGCAAGACATCAGGCCTCGCCCCCCGTCGCGACCCAATCTTTCTCCTCCCCAGGTTCTCCCAGCAAGGAGATCAAAAATGTAGGCAAGTATGCTCTGGGATCAGTACCACCCTCACCAATAACTAGAGATGGGCAATTCAATTTTTGCTTGGATCTTCCTACCAAGTTCGGATCTCAGATGCAGAAAAACATCATCTTTCACAGATAACTCAGCACAGACGTCTGTGAAAGATGAAGTTTTGCCTTGTCGTGAGATCCAAACTTGGCGGGAAGATCTGAGCCAAAACTGAACCGCTCATCATAACCAAACACAGAAGGAAAGAGACCAGCACCAAAGATACACATAAAGGACTTGTCAGGGCAAGCATGTAGTGTCAGATACTCCTTTACACATTAATTAAATAATCACAAAACCTATGTTCTCTCCCTACAACACCACAAAGCTATAAACATCATCCTGCTGTATCTACTATATTAAGTTTGTTGCCATTATATATCTTACTGCAATACATAACCTTGTACACCACAATACATTTTAATGACACATTCCCACACTCCCCAAACATGACATTTTATTAACCCAGTAACGCCCATCTAAACATATACACTTCCTAAACTGTATATGTACTAGCTCTTCTAAGAGAAACTTTCCTTTTTTCTTTAAATGTGAAGCAGTGAGATAATTTCATGAGATTTAAGATTTTATTTTACTTCCATATAAGAACAATCCATCAAATTCTCCACATGGACATCCATGGGGAAATCAGTTTATACGATATTTGGAGAACAGGACATTTAAAATCTATACAAAAATATTTTTTAATGGATTGGTTTTTGTTCCAATTTACAAGTGATAAACAATGTTAAAATGTATATTTACATATCCAAGGCAAGCTCTATGTCTGAAGGATATATATTATTCAGACAAATTGTTCTTTTATTCAGCAATTTTTGACTTTAAGAGCTATTATCCAGTTAAAATAGTCATGATTGACCTAGCTGTCTGTTTATTGTATCCAGATTATGAGAGGGCAAAATCAAAGTGCCGTCAAGCAAGTACACTGCTGCATAAACCATAGAAATGTCAGTTTGCAATACTTGGTTAAGGTTCTTCATCCTCTGTGGGTTTCTTATCCATCCTCTCCACATGCTGGCCTAGCAAATCTGACATTGATTTAATGATCCCTTTCTGGGAAAGAACATGGTTACATTGTAATTTATAGACTGCAGCAACCTATGGTCCATTGAGCCTGTCATTAGACCACATAGTGGTTACTTTATAACAATGGGGATGCACATTGACATGTATTACATGACAAGTAAGTAAGCCTTTCATATTAATTCAATAGGATACAGATCTCTTTATCATGCTACGTAATAGCTTGTGCAGCCTCTCCCATGCTGCGCTCCAGTGATCTTCACTTTCAATGTCAAATATTTGCTTTATCATTATTGACATGTATATTTTTTTCTTATATTATATTTTCCTGCAGTCTATGTTTATGAAGAATTGAATTAGTACCATGAGCAGGGCCGGTTCTAGACCTTGTGGAGCTCAGGGTGAAAGTTCCCTTTGGCGCCCCTCCACCACACAAAAAAATCCCACAAAACTCGAAGAGGGCATTCTTCTGCAAGCGCCTGAAAAGGGGGTGTGGTTTCATGACATGCCCCTCTTCATCACTCTCCCAGAATGCCATGCGCAATGATGTCATTCTCAGCACCCCCAGCATTCTAGGAGACTGGGAGGGATTGGGAGCAGCAGCACAGTATGTAAATATGATGCCACCAAAGTTTGTACGTTATACCACACAGAGTCCATTCATGTTATACCACAAAGTAGTACTCCTTATACACATTATGCCACACTGTAGTAGTGCCCATTATAACATATTATGCAATGCAGTAATGCCCCTTATACATTATGCCACACACAGTAATGCCCTTTATAACACATTCCACACATTGTAATGCCCCTTACACATTATGCCACACTGTAATGTCTTACACATTGGCTATTGGCCATATGCCACACCTGGCTATTGTTCATTCACTTTGTCCACCTACATACAGTATGTGGCTGAAATCAGACATCACATTAGCCCGAGTTTCAAATATGAGTTTCCTGTACATTTTGTGTGTGCCCTTTACTCATTATGCCAGGCTGGAATGCACCCCCCTCTCCCCTCCAGTTACTCACCTTCCTTCCCCCTAGTGACTAACATTCCACCCCCCCCCTCGTCCCAGTAGCTCACCGCATCCTGTGTCCCTCCAGACTGAGGCTTCTATCCCCTATGGCCATTCAAATTCCCAGGATCCCAGGCACAATCGTGATAGCTTTACGCGGTGTGCCACACAGGCATTCTGGGAGACAGTGGAAGGGAACAAGTGGCCATCATAACACTGCCAAATTAATGTCTAAGATGGCAATGCCTCTGCAGGCACCATCTAATTAGATGGCACCGGCGATGAGAATGCGGCTGAGTCCTCAGGCTGCAATAGCAGGGAATAACCCTGCTTGCTTGCCCCTAGAACCGCCACTTACCATGAGCAACTACAAACCGTCCTGGAAGAATATGTAGAGAATATCATGGCTTTCCCCACTTAGTACAGTGTTTATGTGTTTATATTGTCGGGGTAAACAAAAAAGGGGAGGATATATTAGTTCTGTGAGAACTTCAACCCAAAGACTCTATAGGAGTGCACTCTCATAGCCTCTTTTAGCTATGAGAGGGCACTCCTATAGAGTCTTTGGGTTGAAGTTCTCACAGAACTGATATACTCTCCCCTTTTTTGTCTACTTGCATTTACTCTGAGTAGCACCACCACCAGCCACAGTGGTATTTCATTACCGCACAATACAGTTTAGGTGGATATAGCTTATTATATATACCTCTTATACAGTACATTCCAACAGACATATGTGGATCTGTGCGGTGATTCTCAAATCCCTCTTCCCCATCCCACATCTTATTGTCAGGGTAAGCCTGGTCAACCCAGGTCCTTTCTCTGTGTGAAAGGGTCTACTCATCTACCCAGGTCCAAAATGCCGGAACCTCAACCCTGGTCACTACCAGAGTTATTCTCGGGTCCAATCTGGGTTGCCTGCAATCTGAAATGGTGCAAACTGGGTAATCAAATCCGGGTTACAGTAATAGGATCTCAATGGTGGTTCAGGAGTGCTGACAGCCACTTTTCAAGACTCATCTTTGTGAGCCTGTAACAAAATGTCCACCTGTATATTGTAGTCACTAATGTTGTGTGTAATGTATAGTGGTCATTAATGATGTCTGTAATATATGTTGGTCACGAATGCTATCTGCCAAATTGATTTGGGGAGCTTCCACTTTGTTTTGTCTGTTGTTTTGAGAGGCATTGATGAATCCAGCATTTGGTGGGTATGCTGTTTCTAATAGTGCTAATTGGAGGTCCCAGGGGTGATTCCCAGGTAAGCTGGCTCTCAATTTGGATGTATTTCTGTATGTGCCTTTACCATAAAGCCTTACAATAGACAATTACATGGCCCAGAGTGGGTACTGTACACATGCAGTGTAGGGACCACCAGTATCAGAGAAGCCATGAAGTTGGCTTACCAGGTAATTGCAAATGCATGCAACAAATATCTCTGAATTTCTATTACCATATAATTTTCAAGTATTGTTGCAGGTACAATATAGTGTGCTAGGGGACATCCCCCTTTCTGTTTTTTGTTTAGCATAACCCCTCCGATTCATGCACCTGAAAAGTATTGCCAAATTGATTTGAACAGTTTCCACTTTGTTTTATCCACTAATGCTATCTGTAGTATATGGTGGTCAATAATGCTGTCTGTAGTATATGGTGGTCACTAATGATGTCTGTATTATAAGGTCACTAATCTGCATTATATGGGGGTCATTAGTGTTGTCTATAGTATATAGTGATCATTAGTGTTGTCTGTAATATATGATGGTCTCTAGTGCTGTCTTTAGTATATGGTGGTCACTAATGCTGTATGTAGTATATGAAGGTCACTGATGCTGTCTGTATTACATGGGGGTCACCAATGCTGTCTGTAGCAGTCATTAATGTGTTGTGTAATATATATTGGTCACTAATGCTGTCTGTAGTATATGGATGTCACTAATGCTGTCTGTAGTACATGGAGGTCACTAATGCTATCTGTAGTATATGGTGGTCAATAATGCTGTCTGTAGTATATGGCAATACTAATGCTGCTTGTAGTATATGGAGGTCACTAATGTTGTCTGTAGTATATGGCAGTCACTAATGCTGTCTGTATTATAAGTAGGTCACTAATGCTATCTGCATTATATGGGGTCATTAGTGTTGTTTGTAGTATATAGTGGTCACTAATGCTGCCTGTAAGATATAGTGGTCACTAATGTTGCTGTAGTATTTGGTGGTCACTAATGCTGTCTGTAGTATATGGAAGTCACTGATGCTGACTGTATTACATGGGGGTCACTAATATTGTCTGTAAGATATAGCAGTCATTAATGCTATCTGTAGTATATGGAGGTAACTAATGCTGTCTGTAGTATTTGGCAGTCACTAATGCTGTTTGTAGTATAAAGTGGTCAATAATGTTATCTGTAGTATATAGCGATCACTAATGCTGAGTGTAGTACATGGAGGTCACTAATGCTGTCTGTAGTATATGGAGGGCACTAATGCTGTCTGTAGTATATGGCGGTCACCAATGCTGACTGTAGTATATGACAGTCACTAATGCTGTCTGTTTTATATGGTGGTCACTAATGCTGTATGTAATATAAGTTGGTCACTAATGCTGTTTGTAATATATGGTGGTCACTAATGCTGTCTGTAGTATATGGTGGTCACTAATGCTGTCTGTATTATAAGGAGGTCACTAATGCTGTCAGCATTATATAGGGGTCAATAGTGTTGTCTGTAGAATATAGTGGTCACTAATGCTGTCTGTAATATATAGTGGTAACTAATGTTGCTGTAGTATCTGACAGTCACTAATGCTATCAGTACTATATGGGGGTCACTAATGCTCAGTATTATATAGTGGTCATTATTGCTGTCTGTAATACATGTTGGTCACTAATGCTATCTGTAATATATGACATTCACGAACACTGTCTGTTGCATATGGAGGTCACCAATGCTGTCTATATTACATGGGGGTCACTAATGCTGCCTGTAGTATATGGAGGTTACTATTGCTTTCTGTAGTACATGGAAGTCACTAATGCTGACTGTAGTATATGGTGGCCACTAATGCTATCTGTAGTACATGGTGGTCTCTAATGCTGTCAGTAATATATGGAGGTCACTAATGCTGTCTATTTAATTGCGGTCCCTAATGCTGTCTGTAGTATATGGCAGTCACTAATGCTGACTGTTTTACAATATATGGTGGTTACTAATGCTGTCTGTAATATATGTTGGACAATAATGTTAGGATCCACTTTCTTTATTCTCCAAGGTCAAATGTTCCCAAAAGAAACAAAAGAAAAAGACCACAATAGTGCAATATTGTTGGATCCCGAAATAATCCTCGTTTCACTTGTAATGGATAAGAACCGTACCGTTTATATTGGTCTATTGAATCAGCACACTATCAGCACTCAAGTCAAACCACACAGGATATGGAAACCACAGGAGAGACAATTCCATATAGTGTAATATGTATTTAATATGAAATACATATAACATTTAATATGAAGAAAAAAACAGATGGACTCTCACCATGAGGGAATGTCTACCAACAAATGTAGACAAACAGAGCTTAGGTATAAAAGCCAGGCATCCCCGAAACTCCTTGACTGCCCACTGGATCCAGTGCAACTGTCTTCCAAATCCTCCTCCTTGTCAACGCGTTTTGATACAGGAATGGTACCTTTATCAAGGCCTGTTGAGAACTTCTACCTAAACCAATATTTATACTCCTAATTCACCTGGTAAATCTAATTACTGAAAATAGCCTATTTCCAGACATGGATGTGCTAACTTTCTATTCCTGACATATATTCTATGGTCTCTGGGTCATTCCAAATCTCCATTTCACTTCATGAAGTTATGATAGTCACTAATAGTCACTAATGCTGTGTAATATATGGCTGGTCACTAATGCTGCCTGCAGTATATGGAGGTCACTAATGCTGTCTGTATTATATGGTGGTCAATAATGCTATCTGTATTATATGATGGTCACAAATGCTAACTTTAGTATATGAGGATCACTAATGCTGTGTGTGGTATATGGCTGTCATTAATGCTATCTCTATTATATGGCAGTCATTGATGCTGTCTGTATTAAATGATGGTCAGCACAGACGGTGTAATGGTTAGCATTACTGCCTGACAGCACTGAGGTTGTGGGTTCAACCTCCACCACGGCCATAACTGTGCAGAGTTTGTATATTCTCCCTGTGTTTGCGTGGGTTTCCTCCGGGTACTCCGGTTTCCTCCCACACTCCAAAACTATACTCGTAGGTTAATTGGCACCCAACAAAAAAAAATTAACCCAGTGTGTATGTGTGTGTGCATGTGATATGGAACATAGATTGTAAGCTCCACTGGGGCAGGGACTGATGTGAATGGCCAACTATTCTCTGTAAAAGCGCTGCGGAATATGTTTGCGCTATACAAATAACTGGTAATAAATAAATAATAAATAATAATAAATAATGGTCATATTGGTAGATGTTGACTACTATCTACTGGGATGGGATGGGTGAGTGCTGTGGCAAAAAGGCTACCTTCACCCCTGACAATGTTTATGTGTTTGCTCCTCAGTACAGTGTGCATGTTTTTGCCCTTAAGTACAGTGTACTGTATATGTGTTTGCCCCTCAGTACAGTGTGTACCTGTTTGCTACTCAGTACAGTGTATATGTGTTTGCCCACTCAGTACAGTGTGTATGTGTTTGTCCCTTCAGTACTGTATGTATAAGCCCCTCAGGGCAGTGTGTATGAGTTTACGCTTCAGTACAGTCTGTATGTGTTTGCCTCTCAGTACAGTGTGTATGTGTTTTCTCAATTTGTTTCAGAGTGCCTTCTGGTACCAGTACTTAATATATTTGTTTGGATGAGCGCCTGTTTATTAATTTTTTTGTATGTGTATTTGCCCATCAGTACAGTGAGTATGTGTTTGCCCTCAGTGAAGAGAGTTTGTATTAGCTTCAGTACAGTGTCTATGTGTTAGCCCCTCAGTATTGTGTGTATGTGTTAGCCCCTCAGTACAGTGTGTATGTGTTAGCCCTCAGTACAGTGTGCATGTGTTAGCCCTCAGTACAGTGTGTATGTGTTAGCCCTCAGTACAGTGTGTATGTGTTAGCCCTCAGTACAGTGTGTATGTGTTAGCCTTCAGTACAGTATGTATGTGTTTGCCCCCTCAGTACAGTGTGTATGTGTTAGCCCTCAGTACAGTGTGTATGTGTTAGCCCTCAGTACAGTGTATATGTGTTAGCCCTCAGTACAGTGTGTATGTGTTTGCCCCCTCAGTACAGTGTGCATGTGTTAGCCGTCAGTACAGTGTGCATGTGTTAGCCCTCAGTACAGTGTGTATGTGTTTGCCCCCTGAGTACAGTGTGTATGTGTTAGCCCTCAGTACAGTGTGTATGTGTTAGCCCTCAGTACAGTGGGCATGTGTTAGCCCTCAGTACAGTGTGTATGTGTTAGCCCTCAGTACAGTGTGTATGTGTTAGCCCTCAGTACAGTGTGTATGTGTTGGCCCTCAGTACAGTGTGTATGTGTTTGCCCCCTCAGTACAGTGTGTATGTGTTAGCCCTCAGTACAGTGTGTATCTGTTGCCCCCTCAGTAAAGTGTGTTTGTGATTGCCCCTCAGTACAGTGTGTATGTGTTAGCCCTCAGTACAGTGTGTATGTGTTAGCCCTCAGTACAGTGTGTATGTGTTAGCCCTCAGCACAGTGTGTATGTGTTTGCCCCCTGAGTACAGTGTGTATGTTTTAGCTCTCAGTACAGTGTGTATGTGTTAGCCCTCAGTACAGTGTGTATGTGTTAGCCCTCAGTACAGTGTGTATGTGTTTGCCCCCTCAGTACAGTGTGTATGTTTTAGCTCTCAGTACAGTGTGTATGTGTTAGCCCTCAGTACAGTGTGTATGTGTTAGCCCTCAGTACAGTGTGTATGTGTTAGCCCTCAGTACAGTGTGTATCTGTTGCCCCCTCAGTAAAGTGTGTTTGTGATTGCCCCTCAGTACAGTGTGTATGTGTTAGCCCTCAGTACAGTGTGTATGTGTTAGCCCTCAGTACAGTGTGTATGTGTTAGCCCTCAGCACAGTGTGTATGTGTTTGCCCCCTGAGTACAGTGTGTATGTTTTAGCTCTCAGTACAGTGTGTATGTGTTAGCCCTCAGTACAGTGTGTATGTGTTAGCCCTCAGTACAGTGTGTATGTGTTTGCCCCCTCAGTACAGTGTGTATGTTTTAGCTCTCAGTACAGTGTGTATGTGTTAGCCCTCAGTACAGTGTGTATGTGTTAGCCCTCAGTACAGTGTGCATGTGTTAGCCCTCAGTACAGTGTGCATGTGTTAGCCCTCAGTACAGTGTGTATGTGTTAGCCCTCAGTACAGTGTGTATGTGTTTGCCCCCTCAGTACAGTGTGTATGTGTTAGCCCTCTGTACAGTGTGTATCTGTTGCCCCCTCAGTAAAGTGTGTATGTGTTAGCCCTCAGTACAGTGTGTATGTGTTTGCCCCCTCAGTACAGTGTGTATGTTTTAGCTCTCAGTACAGTATGTATGTGTTAGCCCTCAGTACAGTGTGTATGTGTTAGCCCTCAGTACAGTGTGTATGTGTTAGCCCTCAGTACAGTGTGCATGTGTTAGCCCTCAGTACAGTGTGTATGTGTTTGCCCCCTCAGTACAGTGTGTATGTGTTAGCCCTCAGTACAGTGTGTATCTGTTGCCCCCTCAGTAAAGTGTGTATGTGATTGCCCCTCAGAACAGTGTGTATGTTTTTGCCCCTCAGTACAGGGTGTATGTTTGCCCCCTCAGTACAGTGTATGTTTGCCCCCTCAGTACAGTGTGTATGTGTTTGCCCCTTCAGTACAGTGTGCATCTTTTTGCCCCCTCAGTACAGTGTGTATGTTTGCTCCCTCAGTACAGTGTGTATGTGTTTGCCCCTTCAGTACAGTGTGCATCTTTTTGCCCCCTCTGTACAGTGTGATGTTTGCTCCCTCAGTAAAGTGTGTATGTGTTTGCCCCTTCAGTACAGTGCGTATGTGTTTGCCCCTTCAGTACAGTGTGCATCTTTTTGCCCCCTCAGTACAGTGTGTATGTTTGCTCCTTCAGTACAGTGTGTATGTGTTTACCCCCTCAGTACAGTGTGTATCTACTTGCCCCTTTGTAAAGTGTGTATGTGTTAGCCCCTCAGTACAGTGTGTATGTTAGGGTGGTCCTCTTTAACATTGTCAAAAACAAAGATGCTTGAATCATGCCTCCACATAGACTATTTTTGTCCATTATAATGTAGTAACTTGTGTACCAACTTTTAGCTTTGTACGTTGTAGTTTAGTGGTCGCCCAGAATTTTACTTTCTGGAAGCTGACACAAATGGAGATTATTCTTTCAAATGTCTTCTCATGTATATTTGGCTCTACTGGAGGCCCAGAAGTCGGAACTTTCAACCACTTTCAGAAAGAATGGAGAAGTATTGATAAAAACGTTTATAGTGCAGTGGATATTGCCCTCTTCCAAGATCCTGTCTTTAACAGATTACGACAGGAAATGTTAGAATATTTACCAAATGCACTGGAAAAACAGCAACCAAGAGACGATTATCGAAAGCTTTTGAATTTATCTATTTTGTTTCTTGGTGGTGGAAATAGCAGTGAAACATTTCGAGCTCCTGGTCCTACTCACCACGCTCGATGGATGGGTAAAGATATTTAAGCTCTGAAAGTATGTATTTTTTTAAATTAGTTCCAGTTAACACCTAGGGGTAAATTTACTAAGAATCGAGTTTGGGAGAGTTTGCAAACTCTGGAGAGTTTGGGCATTCTTTTCCACTCGCAAATTTACTAATGTAAAACTCGGGAGAGAAATCTCCTTTGCTATGGGAAAATACTGGAGAGTTAGCAAAACTCTCTTCAATTCACCATCGGCTAAACTCGAGAAGCTTTTCACTAGTGAAGACAGGATTCAGGAATTTAAAAAGAGGAGAGTTTCTAAACTCTCATGAGAACGGACAACACTCGTAAAAATTTGTGAAATCAATTCACCTGCCTGTGATCTGCAAGTTTGGCAGAAACATACAAAATCAGTGTGATCCATGTATGTTTCTGCCTGTAAATAGAAAAGGGTTAATTTTTTTTTAAATGATGTGAGGACCCCCCCAAAAAGCCTAACCAGCCCCGGACTTGTCAGCCTGTCCTGGTACCTAAACTTACAGGGAACAAAACAAGTAGGGTTCCACCGTAATTTAGGTACCAGCATCAGGCTGCAGGGCCAGTCCTGGTTTTAATTATAGGGGGAAAAAATGTGTAGGGGTCCCCCTATAATTAAAACCAGCATTGGACCCACAACGACCGGGGTGTAATGCCACAGCCCAGAGACCCTATTACCAGGTCTCCAGGGCCAAAGCATTTTCACCCCAAGTTGCTCAGGCCAAGCCGAGGATCTCAGGGGAGGTGGGGACCCTCCAAAAAAGGGGCCCCCCCTCTCCCAAAATCCCAGGACTGGTCTGAAGCCCGGGGCTTTTCCCCGCATCCCTGGGCTGTGGGTACGGGGGTAATAAAGTATTAAATAGAAAGAAAACTATTGTATTTTACAGTGGAACTACATGTGCCAGCATGCCTGCTCTTTGGCACTTGTGGACTACAAGTGCCAGCAGGAGGCCAGCACCCGTACCTCCACTGTAAAATAAATAGTTAAATAAAGACTGTACACACACACCATATACAGTAAAAGTTTAATACACACCTACCTCACTCACACATACTTACCAGTTGCCAGATGTTCCCATGTAGAAATCCGTGTGGAATGACCTGCAAAAAAGTTCCTATACTCATCTCCATCCTCGCGCTGGTCATCGTAGCATCCAGGGGGGGTCTTTGCAAAAAAACAAACTAGCAGGGCGCTACATGGCTACGGAGCGGCTCCACTGGGAATGCTCCAGAGATCCCATGTGCAAGTCCCGCAGCTAGCAGCCACCACAGCGCTGACAGTGCAACTTCAACCGCACTGTCAGTTTGTAATACAGAGATCCCTCTTTCAAACAGCCCGCTACTACAGTAGTTCCTAAAGTCATGAAATGGCTATAGTGTTTACTGTAAGTCTGAGGTGCACTCTGTGTGACTCCCAACACACTGGGCATGCGCAGTACTATGATCCTCTATACGCCATGGCATAGCGCGACTGGTGTATGGAGTGGCTCCACTAGGCAAGCACCAGAGATCCTATTGCAACCCCCAGATCTGGCAGCCACCACAGCGCCGAAGTGCCGAGAGTGCAGCAAGTTTGCGCTTTAAAACGCACAATCAGTTTGTAATAAAGAGACCCCTCTTTCAGACAGAGCCCACTACCAGTTTCTGAAGTCATGAAATCACTATAGTTTCGAAGTCTGGGATAGCGCCAACAGTGGAACAAGTTTGTGCTTTAAAACGCACAGTTTGTAATACAGTGACCCCTCTTTCAAACAAAGCCACTAACAGTTTCTGAAGTCATGAAATCACTATAGTGTCTTAGTCTGGGACAGCGCCGACAGTGCCGCAAGTGTGCAACTTCAACCGCTCTGTCAGTTTGTAATACAGAGATCCCTCTTTCAAACAGCCCGCTACTACAGTAGTTCCTGTCATGAAATCACTATAGTGTTTACTGTAAGTCTGGGATGCACTGTGTGTGACTCCCAACACACTGGGCATGTGCAGTACTATGATTCTCTATACGCCATAGCATAGTGCGACTGGCATATGGAGCGGCTCCACTAGGCATGCGCCAGAGATCCTATTGTAACCCCTAGATCTGGCAGCCACCACAGCGCCAACGTGCCGACAGCGCAGCAAGTTTGCACTTTAAAACACACAATCAGTTTGTAATACAGAGACCCCTCTTTCAGACAGAGCCCACTACCAGTTTCTGAAGTCATGAAATCACTATAGTGTCCAAGTCTGGGACAGCGTCGACAGTGCCGCAAGTGTGCATCTTAAAACGCACTGTTAATTTGTAATACAGAGACCCCGCTTTCAAACAAAGCCCACTACCAGTTTCTGAAGTCATGAAATCACTATAGTGTCTAAGTCTGGGACAGCACCGGCAGTGCCGCAAGTGTGCAACTTCAACCGCACAGTCAGTTTTTATTACAGGGATCCCTCTTTCAAACAGCCCGCTACTACAGTAGTTCCTAAAGTCATTAAATCACTATAGTGTTTACTGTAAGTCTGGGATGCACTCTGTGTGACTCCTGACACACTGGGCATGCGCAGTACTATGGTCCTCTATACGCCATGGCATAGCGCGACTGGCGTATGGAGCGGCTCCATTGGGCATGCACCAGAGATCCCATTGTGTGTGACTCCCGACCCACTGGGCATGCATAGTACTCTGATCCTCCGTATGCCACGGCATAGCGCAACTGGCGTATGGAGTGGCTCCACTGGGCATGCGCCAGAGATCCCATTGCAACCCCCAGATCTGGCAGCCACAACAGCGCTGACGAGCCGACAGTGCCGCAAGTGTGCATTTTAAAACGCACAATCAGTTTGTAATACTGCACTTTTAAACAGCCCACTACTAGTTTCACTATAGTGTCGTAAGTCTGGGACAGCGCCGTCAGTGCCAAAAAAAATGATTCTCTTCCGGTCTCGAACCCGGGTCAAGAACTGTTGAAAAGCGATCACCTAACCTCTAGCCCACACACTAGCTATATCGAGAACCGCACATAGTGGGCTCATCCTTGTGCACTCCACCCACCTGCTGCTGTTTTTAATAATAAAAAAATGTATCTTCCTTTCAAAATATTATACTAGTACATATATACACAGTACCCCACCATTAGAGAATAATTCATCCCATCTCATTGAAAGCTGTGCGTGCATCTCATTAATCTACAGTATCGGTTATACCGTCATAACAACACGGCAACTACACTACTATACAGTTATGTACAGTATGTGTACTGATTTGTGTCCCTTTCTAAGAACTTATGTGATGTTAAAAAGACTGGTTTTGCGAACATGCAAATACAGTGCGTGAATGTGATATCCATACAATTTAACAGTATGGTATTCAGTACAAATTACAATAGCGGTGCACTCGCCACCCAGTGGTTAAGCGCTGCGTATCTTTCGTTGAAAAATACCATGGTACGTCAAAGTCAAGCCATCACGTAAATTTCTATGGCGCGACACAGAGGCCTGAATGGTGCGCTATGAGCAACAAACTAGCTGGGCCCATCTGTATGTGTTTGTCCCTCGGTAAAGTGTGTATGTGTTTGCCCTTTAAGTTAGTGTGTATGTGTTTGCCCTTTAAGTTTAGTGTGTATGTGTTTGCCCCTCAGTACAGTGTATATGTCTTAGCCCACTCTAAACAATGTGAATGTATTTGCCCATAATTGTAGTGTGTATGTGTTAGCCCTTCAGTATAGAGTGTATGTGTTAGCCCCTCAGTATAGTGTGTATGTGTTAGCCCCTCAGTATTGTGTGTATGCGTTAGCCCCTCAGTATAGTGTGTATGTGTTAGCCCCTCAGTATAAAGTGTATGTGTTAGCCCCTCAGTATAAAGTGTATGTGTTAGCCCCTCAGTATAGTGTGTATGTGTTAGCCCCTCAGTATTGTGTGTATGTGTTAGCCCCTCAGTATAGTGTGTATGTGTTAGCCCCTCAGTATAGTGTGTATGTGTTAGCCCCTCAGTATTGTGTGCGTGTTAGCCCCTCAGTATAGTGTGTATGTGTTAGCCCCTCAGTATTGTGTGTGTGTGTGTGTGTGTGTGTTAGTCCATCAGTATAGTGTGTATGTGTTAGCCCCTCAGTATTGTGTGTGTGTTAGCCCCTCAGTATAGAGTGTATGTGTTAGCCCCTCAGTATAGTGTGTATGTGTTAGCCCCTCAGTATTGTGTTTATGTGTTAGCCCCTCAGTATAGTGTGTATGTGTTAGCCCCTCGGTATTGTGTGTATGTGTTAGCCCCTCAGTATTGTGTGTATGTGTTAGCCCCTCTGTATAGTGTCTATGTGTTAGCCCCTCAGTATAGTGTGTATGTGTTTGCCCCTCAGTATAGTATGTGTTAGCAGGGCTGCCATCAGAAATTATGGGGCCCGGGACTGACAAACAGACAGGGCCCCCACAGGTAGGGGGGAGGAGGGCGTGGCAGAGGTGGATGGAGCTACACCAAGGGTTGGTACACCAATTTGTTTAAAAAGCCAGTAAAAAAATGCTGTAAAGCAATATTGATTTCTGATTTTATATATATATAAATATTAATATAAAAGCCAGAACCACATAATACATTGAAAAAGTCAGATCCTGGATCCACATTTCATACCAGAGAGGGCTGGCAGGACTAGAAGGGGTACATAGAGGGCTGGCAGGACTAGGAGGGGTACATAGAGGGCTGACAGGACTAGGAGGGGTACATAGAGGGCTGGCAGGACTAGGATGGGTACATAGAAGGCTGGCAGGACTAGGAGGGGGATATAGAGGGTGGGCAGGACTAGTAGGGGAAGCACAGTGTAGAGAAGGCTGGCAGGCTGGACAGGGAAGGCTGGCAGGACTAGGAGGGGTACATAGAGGGCTGGCAGGACTAGGAGGGGTACATAGAGGGCTGGCAGGACTAGGAGGGGGATATAAAAGGTTGGCAGGACTAGGAGGGGTACATAGAGGGCTGGCAGGACTAGTGGGGGAAGCACAGTGTAGAGAAGGCTGGCAGGCTGGACAGGGAAGGCTGGCAGGACTAGGAGGGGTATATAGAAGGCTGGCAGGACTAGGAGGGGTACATAGAGGGCTGGCAGGACTAGGAGGGGGATATAGAAGGTTGGCAGGACTAGGAGGGGTACATAGAGGGCTGGCAGGACTAGTGGGGGAAGCACAGTGTAGAGAAGGCTGGCAGGCTGGACAGGGAATGCTGGCAGGACTAGGAGGGGGATATAGAAGGCTGGCAGGACTAGGAGGGGTACATAGAGGGCTGGCAGGACTAGTGGGGGAAGCACAGTGTAGAGAAGGCTGGCAGGCTGGACAGGGAAGGCTGGCAGGACTAGGATGGAGACAGGGAAGGTTAGATGGACTAAGGGGAAAAGCACTGGGAAGAATGGCTGAAAAGGGGGAGGACAGGGAAGGGACGGCTGGCTGGACTGGGGGGGAGCACAGGGCTAGTGTACCTGTAGAATTTCAGCCAACTATAATCAGCGCCGAGAGAGAGCAGAGAGAGCCCGGGTGGCTCTGCTGGCAGCAGTGTTACATCGGTGACGGCATTTCAAATATGGCGCCTGCTGCGAGCCAACCACAGCTCGCGGACCAGCAGCCAATCAGGAGCAGCCGCTTCTGATAGGCTGCCGTCCCGCGAGCTCTGGCCAGCTCGCAGCTGGCACCATAATTGACATGCCGGCGGCGGCCCAGTATTTATCAATTCCAGCGCAGCACCGCTGCGTCTGGGCCCCCCTCTCCTTCAGTTCTCTCCGGGCCCGGGACTCGAGGCCCAGCTGTCCCCCCCTGATGGCGGCCCTGTGTGTTAGCCCCTCAGTATTGTGTGTGTGTGAGTTAGCCCCTCAGTATTGTGTGTGTGTTAGCCCCTCAGTATTCTGTGTGTGTGTTAGCCCATCAGTATAGTGTGTAATGTGTTTGCCCCTCAGTATAGTGTGTATGTGTTAGCCCCTCAGTATAGAGTGTATGTGTTAGCCCCTCAGTATAGTGTGTATGTGTTTGCCCCTCAGTATAGTGTGTATGTGTTAGCCCCTCAGTATTGTGTGTATATGTTAGCCCCTCAGTATTGTGTGTGTGTGTGTTAGCCCCTCAGTATTGTGTGTGTGTGTTAGCCCCTCAGTATAGTGTGTGTGTGTTAGCCCCTCAGTATTGTGTGTGTGTTAACCCCTCAGTATAGTGTGTGTGTGTTTGTCCCTCAGTATAGTGTGTGTGTTAGCCCCTCAGTATAGAGTGTATGCAGGGCTGCCATCAGAAATTATGGGGCCCGGGACTGACAAACAGACAGGGCCCCCACCGGGTAGGGGGGGAGGAGGGCGTGGCAGAGGTGGATGGAGCTACACCAAGGGTTGGTACACCAATTTGTTTAAAAAGCCAGTAAAAAAATGCTGTAAAGAAATATTGATTTCAGATTTATATATATATATATATATATATATATATATATATGTGTATATATATATATATATATATATATATATATATATAAATATAAAAGCCAGAACCACATAATACATTGAAAAATTCAGATCCTGGATCCACATTTCATGCCAGAGAGGGCTGGCAGGACTAGAAGGGGTACAACGAGGGCTGGCAGGACTAGGAGGGGTACATAGAGGGCTGACAGGACTAGGAGGGGTACATAGAGGGCTGTCAGGACTAGGAGGGGTACATAGAAGGCTGGCAGGACAAGGAGGGGGATATAGAGGGTGGGCAGGACTAGTAGGGGAACATAGAGGGCTGGCAGGACTAGGAGGGGTACATAGAGGGCAGGCAGGACTAGGAGGGGGATATGAAAGGTTGTCAGGACTAGGAGGGGTACATAGAGGGCTGGCAGGACTAGTGGGGGAAGCACAGTGTAGAGAAGGCTGGCAGGCTGGACAGGGAAGGCTGGTAGGACTAGGAGGGGTATATAGAAGGCTGGCAGGACTAGGAGGGGTACATAGAGGGCTGGCAGGACTAGGAGGGGGATATAGAAGGTTGGCAGGACTAGGAGGGGTACATAGAGGGCTGGCAGGACTAGTGGGGGAAGCACAGTGTAGAGAAGGCTGGCAGGCTGGACAGGGAATGCTGGCAGGACTAGGAGGGGGATATAGAAGGCTGGCAGGACTAGGAGGGGTACATAGAGGGCTGGCAGGACTAGTGGGGGAAGCACAGTGTAGAGAAGGCTGGCAGGCTGGACAGGGAAGGCTGGCAGGACTAGGATGGAGACAGGGAAGGTTAGATGGACTAAGGGGGAAAACACTGGGAAGAATGGCTGAAAAGGGGGAGGACAGGGAAGGGACGGCTGGCTGGACTGGGGGGGAGCACAGGGCTAGTGTACCTGTAGAATTTCAGCCAACTATAATCAGCGCCGAGAGAGAGCAGAGAGAGCCCGGGTGGCTCTGCTGGCAGCAGTGTTACATCGGTGACGGGATTTCAAATATGGCGTCTGCTGCGAGCCAATCACAGCTCGCGGACCAGCAGCCAATCAGGAGCAGCCGCTTCTGATAGGCTGCCGTCCCGCGAGCTCTGGCCAGCTCGCGGCTGGCACCATAATTGACATGCCGGCGGCGGCCCAGTATTTATCAATTCCAGCGCAGCACCGCTGCGTCCGGGCCCCCCTCTCCTTCAGTTCTCTCCGGGCCCGGAACTCGAGGCCCGGCAGTCCCCCCTGATGGCGGCCCTGAGTGTATGTGTTAGCCCCTCAGTTAAGTGTGTATGTGTTTGCCCCTAAGTATAGTGTGTATGTGTTAGGCCATCAGTATAGTGTGTATGTGTTTGCCCCTCAGTATAGTGTGTATGTGTTTGCCCCTCAGTATGGAGTCTATGTGTTTGCCCCTCAGTATAGAGTCTATGTGTTAGCCCCTCAGTATAGAGTCTATGTGTTAGCCCCTCAGTATTGTGTGTGTGTGTGTTAGCCCCTCAGTATAGTGTGTATGTGTTAGCCCCTCAGTATAGTGTGTATGTGTTAGACCCTCAGTATTGTGTGTATGTGTTAGCCCCTCTGTATAGTATCTATGTGTTAGCCCCTCAGTATAGTGTGTATGTGTTTACCCCTCAGTATACTGTGTATGTGTTAGCCCCTCAGTATTGTGTGTATGTGTTAGCCCCTCAGTATAGTGTGTATGTGTTAGCCCCTCAGTATTGTGTGTGTGTGTTAGCCCCTCAGTATTGTGTGTGTGTGTTAGCCCCTCAGTATTGTGTGTGTGTGTGTGTGTGTGTTAGCCCCTCAGTATAGTGTGTGTGTGTTAGCCCCTCAGTATTGTGTGTGTGTGTTAGACCCTCAGTATAGTGTGTATGTGTTAGCCCCTCAGTATAGAGTGTATGTGTTAGCCCCTCAGTATAGTGTGTATGTGTTTGCCCCTCAGTATAGTGTGTATTTGTTAGCCCCTCAGTTTAGTGTGTATGTGTTTGCCCCTCAGTATAGTGTGTATGTGTTTGCCCCTCAGTATTGTGTGTATGTGTTAGCCCCTCAGTATAGTGTGTATGTGTTAGCCCGTAAGTATTGTGTGTGTGTGTTAGCCCCTCAGTATTGTGTGTGTGTGTTAGCCCCTCAGTATAGTGTGTATGTGTTAGCCCCTCAGTATTGTGTGTGTGTGTTAGCCCTTCAGTATAGTGTGTGTGTGTTAGCCCCTCAGTATTGTGTGTGTGTGTTAGCCCCTCAGTATAGTGTGTGTGTTTGCCCCTCAGTATAGTGTGTGTGTTAGCCCCTCAGTATAGAGTGTATGTGTTAGCCCCTCAGTATAGTGTGTATGTGTTTGCCCATCAGTATAGTGTGTATGTGTTAGCCCCTCAGTATGGTGTGTATGTGTTAGGCCCTCAGTATAGTGTGTATGTGTTTGCCCCTCAGTATAGTGTGTATGTGTTTGCCCCTCAGTATTGTGTGTATGTGTTAGCCCCTCAGTATAGAGTCTATGTGTTAGCCCCTCAGTATAGTGTGTATGTGTTAGCCCCTCAGTATTGTGTGTATGTGTTAGCCCCTCAGTATAGTGTGTATGTGTTAGCCCCTCAGTATAGTGTCTATGTGTTAGCCCCTCAGTATAGTGTCTATGTGTTAGCCCCTCAGTATAGTGTGTGTGTGTTAGCCCCTCAGTATAGTGTGTATGTGTTAGCCCCTCAGTATAGTGTCTATGTGTTAGCCCCTCAGTATAGTGTGTGTGTTAGCCCCTCAGTATAGTGTCTATGTGTTAGCCCCTCAGTATAGTGTCTATGTGTTAGCCCCTCAGTATAGTGTGTGTGTGTTAGCCCCTCAGTATAGTGTGTATGTGTTAGCCCCTCAGTATTGTGTGTGTGTGTTATCCCCTCAGTGTTGTGTGTGTGTGTGTGTGTGTGTGTGTGTTAGCCCCTCAGTATAGTGTGTGTGTGTTAGCCCCTCAGTATTGTGTGTATGTGTTAGCCCCTCAGTATAGTGTGTATGTGTTAGCCCCTCAGTATAGTGTCTATGTATTAGCCCCTCAGTATAGTGTGTATGTGTTAGCCCCTCAGTATAGTGTGTATGTGTTAGCCCCTCAGTATAGTGTCTATGTGTTAGCCCCTCAGTATTGTGTGTATGTGTTAGCCCCTCAGTATAGTGGGTATGTGTTAGCCCCTCAGTATAGTGTGTATGTGTTAGCCCCTCAGTATTGTGTGTGTGTTAGCCCCTCAGTATAGTGTGTATGTGTTAGCCCCTCAGTATTGTGTGTGTGTGTGTTTTAGCCCCTAAGTATAGTGTGTGTGTTAGCCCCTCAGTATTGTGTGTGTGTGTTAGCCCCTCAGTATAGTGTGTGTGTGTTAGCCCCTCAGTATTGTGTGTGTGTGTGTTAGCCCCTCAGTATAGTGTGTGTGTGTGTTAGCCCCTCAGTATAGTGTGTGTGTGTGTTTGCCCATCAGTATAGTGTGTATGTGTTAGCCCCTCAGTATTGTGTGTATGTGTTAGCCCCTCAGTATAGTGTGTATGTGTTAGCCCCTCAGTATAGTGTGTATGTGTTAGCCCCTCAGTATAGTGTCTATGTGTTAGCCCCTCAGTATAGTGTGTATGTGTTAGCCCCTCAGTATAGTGTGTATGTGTTAGCCCCTCAGTATAGTGTCTATGTGTTAGCCCCTCAGTATTGTGTGTATGTGTTAGCCCCTCAGTATAGTGTGTATGTGTTAGCCCCTCAGTATAGTGTGTATGTGTTAGCCCCTCAGTATTGTGTGTGTGTTAGCCCCTCAGTATAGTGTGTATGTGTTAGCCCCTCAGTATTGTGTGTGTGTGTGTGTTTTAGCCCCTAAGTATAGTGTGTGTGTTAGCCCCTCAGTATTGTGTGTGTGTGTTAGCCCCTCAGTATAGTGTGTGTGTGTTAGCCCCTCAGTATTGTGTGTGTGTGTGTGTGTGTGTTAGCCCCTCAGTATAGTGTGTGTGTGTTAGCCCCTCAGTATAGTGTGTGTGTGTTTGCCCCTCAGTATAGTGTGTATGTGTTAGCCCCTCAGTATTGTGTGTATGTGTTAGCCCCTCAGTATAGTGTGTATGTGTTAGCCCCTCAGTATTGTGTGTGTGTGTTAGCCCCTCAGTATAGTGTGTGTGTGTTAGGCCCTCAGTATAGTGTGTATGTGTTTGCACCTCAGTATAGTGTGTATGTGTTTGCCCCTCGGTATTGTGTGTATGTGTTAGCCCCTCAGTATAGAGTCTGTGTGTTAGCCCCTCAGTATAGTGTGTATGTGTTAGCCCCTCAGTATTGTGTGTATGTGTTAGCCCCTCAGTATAGTGTGTATGTGTTAGCCCCTCAGTATAGTGTCTATGTGTAAGCCCCTCTGTATAGTGTGTATGTGTTAGCCCCTAAGTATAGTGTGTGTGTGTTAGCCCCTCAGTATAGTGTGTATGTGTTAGCCCCTCAGTATAGTGTCTATGTGTTAGCCCCTCAGTATAGTGTGTGTGTGTTAGTCCCTCAGTATAGTGTGTGTGTGTTAGCCCCTCAGTATAGTGTCTATGTGTTAGCCCCTCAGTATAGTGTCTATGTGTTAGCCCCTCAGTATAGTGTGTGTTTGTTAGCCCCTCAGTATAGTGTGTATGTGTTAGCCCCTCAGTATTGTGTGTGTGTTAGCCCCTCAGTATAGTGTGTATGTGTTAGCCCCTCAGTAGTGTGTGTGTGTGTGTGTGTGTGTGTGTGTGTGTGTGTGTGTTAGCCCCTCAGTATAGTGTGTGTGTGTTAGCCCCTCAGTATTGTGTGTATGTGTTAGCCCCTCAGTATAGTGTGTATGTGTTATACCCTCAGTATAGTGTCTATGTGTTAGCCCCTCAGTATAGTGTGTATGTGTTAGCCCCTCAGTATAGTGTCTATGTGTTAGCCCCTCAGTATAGTGTCTATGTGTTAGCCTCTCAGTATTGTGTGTATGTGTTAGCCCCTCAGTATAGTGTGTATGTGTTAGCCCCTCAGTATTGTGTGTGTGTGTTTTAGCCCCTCAGTATAGTGTGTATGTGTTAGCCCCTCAGTATAGTGTCTATGTGTTAGCCCCTCAGTATAGTGTGTATGTGTTAGCCCCTCAGTATAGTGTCTGTGTTATCCCCTCAGTATAGTGTCTATGTGTTAGCCCCTCAGTATTGTGTGTATGTGTTAGCCCCTCAGTATAGTGTGTGTGTGTTAGCCCCTCAGTATTGTGTGTGTGTGTTAGCCCCTCAGTATAGTGTGTGTGTGTGTGTTTGCCCCTCAGTATAGTGTGTGCTAGCCCCTCAGTATAGTGTGTACGTGTTTGCCCCTCAGTATAGTGTGTACGTGTTAGCCCCTCAGTATAGTGTGTACGTGTTAGCCCCTCAGTATAGTGTCTATGTGTTAGCCCCTCAGTATAGTGTCTATGTGTTAGCCCCTCAGTATAGTGTGTATGTGTTAGCCCCCCAGTATACTTTGTATGTGTTAGCCCCCCAGTATAGTGTCTATGTGTTAGCCCCCCAGTATAGTGTCTATGTGTTAGCCCCTCAGTATTGTGTGTATGTGTTATCCCCTCAGTATAGTGTGTATGTGTTAGCCCCTCAGTATTGTGTGTATGTGTTAGCCCCTCAGTATAGTGTGTATGTGTTAGCCCCTCAGTATTGTGTGTGTGTGTTAGCCCCTCAGTATAGTGTGTATGTGTTAGCCCCTCAGTATTGTGTGTGTGTGTTAGCCCCTCAGTATAGTGTGTATGTGTTAGCCCCTCAGTATTGTGTGTGTGTGTGTTAGCCCCTCAGTATAGTCTGTATGTGTTTGCCCCTCAGTATAGAGTGTATGTGTTAGCCCCTCAGTATAGTGTGTATGTGTTTGCCCCTCAGTATAGTGTGTGTGTGTTAGCCCCTCAGTATAGTGTGTATGTATTTGCCCCTCAGTATAGTGTGTATGTGTTTGCCCCTCAGTATTGTGTGTATGTGTTAGCCCCTCAGTATAGAGTCTATGTGTTAGCCCCTCAGTATAGTGTGTATGTGTTAGCCCCTCAGTATAGTGTGTATGTGTTAGCCCCTCAGTATTGTGTGTATGTGTTAGCCCCTTAGTATAGTGTCTATATGTTATCCCCTCTGTATAGTGTGTATGTGTTAGCCCCTCAGTATAGTGTCTATGTGTTAGCCCCTCAGTATTCTGTGTATGTGTTAGCCCCTCAGTTTAGTGTCTATGTGTTAGCCCCTCAGTATAGTGTCTGTGTTAGCCCCTCAGTATAGTGTGTATGTGTTAGCCCCTCAGTGTTGTGTCTATGTGTTAGCCCCTCAGTATAGTGTCTATGTGTTAGCCCCTCAGTATAGTGTCTATGTGTTAGCCCCTCAGTATAGTGTCTATGTGTTAGCCCCTCAGTATAGTGTGTATGTGTTAGCCCCTCAGTATTGTGTGTATGTGTTAGCCCCTCAGTATTGTGTCTATGTGTTAGCCCCTCAGTATAGTGTGTATGTGTTTGCCCCTCAGTATTGTGTGTATGTGTTTTCTTACTCAGTACAGTATGAATGTTTCTTGTTTGCAAATTCTACACTATCGACTGGTCTGGCGCCAGTCGATTGTGTAGAATTAACCTATTTTTTGGGGGGACTAGATTACTTATAATGTTTTTGATCTTTTCAACATACTATCTAAAGTATTGCTGATGTTGGTGGAAGAATGCAGAAATAATAAAGTAAAGCATGTGTTATGTTTGCTTTGCTTTGTGCATGCGATCGATGTGTATACTGTAACTTTACTGACTACTTAATTCACTTGTATGCACAGATTTAGTACAGACATATAATTTATCCCCAGGTATATCATTTACCTCTATAATAACATGCATTAATATATAAAAGGTAGATTTATTAGTTCTTTATATTCTTAGTATTAAAGAGTTCTTAAGGAGCAATTTAAGAAACATTGAATTAGAGCGAGGTTAATTAATTATGAAGTGTGAGTGTCAGTTCATTTTGGCTTCAGTTAACGAAAAGTCATAGGAAATAAAGCAAATGTTATTAACTTTGAGAGTTACAATGTATGTGGAAGCTTCCCCTATAATAAAAGTATAAAGTCCATTCTAGAGACATAAAATGTGAAAAATGTGAAAATTGATAACATATAGAACACAGTTTGTGTGAGTAACCCACCGAACATGCAACTGATCTCACAAAGGACACAAATATGATTTTCTTGGTATTGTGTAGCAGGTTTCCTTGGTTCATTTTGGCAGCCGTTAAACATATCCTTAATAGGATTCATATGGGACCTCAAATAATGACAATGTTTGGAGGTGGGCCAGCTAGTAAGTAATTTAAACATCACAGGAAATTAAATTTTAAATTTCGATTTTGCGTAAAGTTTTCTGTAATGAAAATGTCACACATAAATTATGAAGTCTGATTATGTTCTTTTTTTTCCCCTGACTTTTTAATAAAATAATAGAGGTACTTGACAGTCAAGAACAAATGCATATTTTATGTGAATAGAATTACGTTCACCTAGGCTCTTTTGAAAATAATAGAACAGATGTTAGACCTGCTATATCAGTTATCAGGTGCTCTGTTAAACAGCATCAAACACAGGAATTTATAGAACAAAAATAGAAACAATCAAGGTTGCTGCAGTGTAATGGTGCAGCGCCTCCACTGGATTTTTATAAAGATACGTTTGTTTTATTGAGGCAGTTCTGTATTGTATTTGTTTATTTTTCATATCTTTGCTTCTACTTGGCACTATTCAAATCCCACACCCATCTGCAAGTTAATATATTGATAGGTTAACCTTTTCTTTTATAAGCTGTACTTTTAATTTAAAGGCACAAAAACACCAAGAAAATTCTTCACAAATATGATAATTTAAAGGATGACTAAACTTAAACACAAGATTTGTGTTATGAAACAGCTTCTAAGAACATTCACCAATGTATTTGTAAACTCTAAAGGGGTTTATCAAAACTAGTGCACAGTAGACTTACTGGGAAAAATTTAACAAACTCAGATTTTGTCAGCGAGTACTAAACCACTGCAAATCATGGTGACTATGGCATCCAAATCGCCAGATGTAATACCATGTGATTTGGAGGGCGAAAACTCCAACAACCAGTGAGGTGTGGTGAGGCGGAATGAACTAAATAAATGGAAAAAAATGTCATAGCTCCTTTCTTCCCTCTTATAATAGGAATGTGCTATTGAACATATGGTTGGCCACGGTGGGTTACCCTCTATGGTGTGTAACCATCGGCATGAAACCATCAATGATTTTGACCACTGATGGCCAGCCCTACTTTATTAGTCAGCCCTGCTCTAATGGACAGTGGGCCAATCAGATTTGTGGGTAGGGCTATGTGTGTAGCGCCGGGGGGGTTGGAGCTATGCTCCATCTCCTGGCGCCAAGTAGGGAAAAAACCATCATGGTGCTATATGCCATCAATGGCCATTGGATCTCCGCCATCGATGTCCAAACCATCGACCATTGGTTGTTAACCATCGATGGTTTGTAATCACCAATGGCCGATGGCCATCCCTAATTCAACACTGGATCCAGTAATCTGGGGGAGATAGGACAGAATCTATGGGGACAAGGATAATATCAGATATCTGGTGCCCATAATACATTCAAAATATATGGTGCCCTTAATAAATTCTAAATATATGGTGCCTTGCCTAAATTATAAATGTATGGTGTCCATAGTAAATTCTAAATAGTGGGTGCAATAACATATGGTGGTCATAATAAATAATATATGTTACATTGATTTTCCATTTGGTTTTCCTCAATAGCGGATTACGGCAACTATGGACTAAATGCTGGAAGAGTATGTTAGCACATATAGCTCCAAAACAGCTTTGCATAAGTTCTACTACACCTACATTAGACAAAAGAAAACCTTGTAGCTATGAGTAAAAGACTAATTATTTTATGAAAAACTGTATTTTTACAATATAATCAGCACATTTATACAGAAAAACTAATTTTCTTGTTCAAGCCTGAAAGGGGGCAAATGGTTACAGCCTTAAAAAGCTCATGAGAAATTATTAATACCATCTATGGAAAAACATTGTACATATTTCATTCCAAACTGACAACCTGTTGAGCTGCAGTTTGTAATCTTGTCAACATTGTGCCATTAATTGTCTCTGGAGCTTGGTATTCAAATGAAATGGTGATACAACCGTCCACACTCATATTGAATGCATACACATCAAGTAAAGCCTACCCATTATTTTCAATGTTTGCCCTCATACAGTACATCTCATTATTTTAATGAAATCACTTTTAAATAGGGAGTATAATTGTGTCCATGGATATATATTGTATGTGTTGTATGTGTGTGTATTGCTATTTCATTTAAATTTCCCCGCCTCACTGTAAATGATTTAAATGGCCTTGACCTCAGTCTGACTGCACGGATTAATGTGGTATAATGATTGCTGAGCCTATCATTGCAGCAGGCATCATTAATTATCCTTATTGATTGTAACTTTCAAAGATAAAGCATTATGCTGACTGGAATATACCCTTTTTCAAGCAAGGTCAAGCAAAATAGAAAGGCTAAATAATTGCTAACAAACATCAAAATAAAGGCAACCGCTAGGACAGTTGCTCAATTAATATACCATTACATAATTTGCTAGTTTTTTAAAAGAGATAATATTTGTACATTTCTAGTCTGGATCAATGGTGCGAAAGATAATCCGTGGACCACATGTGGTGTGCGCATAACAGGCTTATTTACTGTGGGCGGTTGCCATAGCCATATTCATTTTTATAAAATATTGGAATATGCTTCATGACAGAGATCATGATTATTTATCAGAGTAAATAGCAGTGCCTACTCATCGCTGCCGAGTGATTATTAATTTTATTTAATGATGCAGAGTGATTATTAATTTTATTCGTTTATACTGAATCAACATTAAAGTATTATGTGGATGGGGACTCTCTCATCTGGTTGTCATTGAGATCAGTCAGGCTGGCTGCTTAGAGCCATGCAGGCAGTGTGGAGGCCACGCCCCTTCCCCCTCTTAAGGTGCCCACACATATACCGATCTGCACACGATCCCACGATGTGTGCGATTTCCCCTGAACTCTCCCCCGGCAGCTCCCCGGCAGCTCCTACACACGATTTGGAGTAAAAAGCAGTAAGATCTATCGTGCATCTTAATTTATTTATTTTTTCCCAGTGCATTTTGTCCCAGATTGTCAGATCTGCCCTACTGCACGGCAGATCTGACGATGCGATGTGCGACCAGCGGGGACGCGCATCGCATAGTGATCGTGAGTGGGGACTCACGATTTGGCCATATTTTACACGATCTGTCGTCACGATTCGTCGGAATTGGCCAGATCGTGTAAAATGTCGCTATGTGTGTGGGCACCTTTACAGTCCCCTCCTGCACCGAGGTCTTCCTGGGCCTGTCAGTCACAAGCTCCGCCCCCCCCAGATTACACAAGGAGCTGCTGCTGGAAGAAGCACAGTAAGGTGTCTCTGTAATGGCTTCCCGATGAGGAGAAAGGATTGGTGTGTGTATAGTCTGTGTTACTCGGAGGATCTCAAGGAACATTTCAGTAAAAACCTGATCAAAATCGGTTCAGTATTTCTTGAATTTATCGTAAACATACATACAAATGAATGATTATATGTATATATACTGTATATATATACAAATATATACATATAGAAATGTGTACTCCTGCATATTCTATAAGATGTGAGGAATGTGAGAGGCTTGTCAGTCAAGTCGGGAGACATTGGGCCTGATTCAGAGCTGTACTGTACATCATACTTTCCTACTGTACCGGAACGGCCGGGAGCCTCCCGAAAATTGGGTGCCGCTCCCGACCTCCCGCAACAGTAGGAAAATCTCCTAGAATGGCCGCTGCCCACATGCCCACACCAAGTAGTACTCACATAGCAAGCGAAAGTGGGCAGTCCAGGGGGGACGATGACACGATTCGACATTGTAAAGCGAGTGGCCAGGCAGCGATTACGCAATTGCACTGGCACACCCCCGCACCGCCCACCTAAGCTTCCCCCTGCTGCACCGACCTGGCTGCCCCCTCCCAGAAAGTCAGTAAATATGCTGCACATGCATCAGGGTACATTACCGTAATCACTTGCAGCGAGTATTTATTCGCAGTGTGATTGACATTTGGAGGAGGTAACGGGGAGTGACGTTTAAAAACACAGGCAGATCATGTCACATCCTGCACATGTGATCCTGTACGCAAGACATATGGCTCCGGTGTCTCAGTTCCCGCTGCCACTCGCGCGACCATGGAGTTACTCAGGTCTGCTAACATCGAGTGATCTGCGACTGATGCTGCGTTTTTCTACATCAGGGCCGTAACTAGGGTAGTACGGCCATTGTCATCGCACAGGGCACCACAGGACAGGGGGCACTGTTTGGGCCTGTCAATTTTCTGTTTATTATCAATCTCACTTGTAGCTTCCTCTTATTTCATCCCCAGCATCTCCTGGCCTCCCCTATCTCTTCCCTGGCCCTTCCCCATGAGGCCTTTCCCCTTTTTGGGTGCTTTATGTCTCTGTTTGAAAAATGGGGGGGTGTCAATGCTCTGTCTACCACAGGGCACCAAAAAGTCTAGTTACGGCTCTGTTCTACACAGATGCCAATACGCCGGTGGGTGTCATAATAATACATATCCCGGTGGCTGTGACATTTGCATATTGTCACACAGCAGCTGCGTATGGGATTGCCTCTGCGATTGCATTAGTGTACATCTCTGAATCAGGCCCATTGACAACATCTCATTTGCTGACATTGGTATTGAAGGGAATGAAAAGATTAGAGGGTGACCATAGGGGAGGTCAGGCAAAATCTTATAAAGGCGACTATTATGTGCTATAATATCATTAATGATGGGGTTTACTGTAATCATTCTTAGAAATTGATCTACTAAAAGAACAAAGATTACAGATGATAAGAGGCATCTGATCCAATGATGTATTGTGAAACTTGGGATATTATACCAATAACCTAACCAGGCAAAAAAAAACCATATTATATTTCATTGCTATACAGTATGTGTCATGGTGCATTCATGAAAAAAGAAAATTAAATCTTATTTCAAGTGCTATCTTACAGCTGACTCACCTTTTTATAAATATTTACGTATTTATAGAGAGACCAGAGGGTCAAGCGCATTCAGAGTAGTAAAATGTGATCGCAAATCCATTTTTATCTGTGCAAGAGTCGTCTATGCAAATTTCAAGCTGCGGCTCACTCCTCTTGCTATATCTGGTAAAAGATGAGACTAGATTGCGACTGGAGGTGTTGTCTCTGCTTGCATACACAAAATATATAAATAACAACACACATTGCAATCACTTAACAGTTATTGGCTAGGTAAACCTGGAAATAAGTACCTAAGTAGATTGGTGCATTTACAATGTTCAATGAAGCAGACGCAAATATAATTTTTTATGTCAATGCTTTAGAACATATGTCTTTTCCACTGCCTAAAAAACCCGGGCAATTGCTGTGCGTACCCATGACGCAGTTCAGTGGAAACAGCTCCAAGGAAAAAATCCCGGGTCTACTGACCCAGGGTTTTTTCCCGGGTATAGAAAAGGGTTTTTAGCGGGTAAAACCCGGTAATGCTGCACTGGAAATAGCTCTTACCCGGGTATTTTTACCCAGGTAATTCCAAAAGCCACTGATTGGTCCTTTCAGGGAGCTGGCTGCTGATGTAATCACCCAGAGACTGCAGGAGACGCGTCCACACTGGGAGAGGCTGTTTTGAGAGAGCCTGGAAGGAGTTGCTGGGCGCACACAGGGCGTTCTTGGAAGGAGAGTTGAGGAGAGCTGGGTGCTGGTCACATAGGTCTGGAGAGAGAAGGCGCTGGGCACAGGTCTGGAGAGGGCTTGGAGAGGCTTTCAGCATGTGGTCTGATGAGGAGCTCCTAAGCATAAGGGGTGAGGAGGAGGTCATATGTCAATGACGGGCACAGTCAGGGATGCCACTGTGTATCATAACATCACAAAGATACTGGCAAGTCGTGGAATTAAAAAGTCCCAGCACCAAGTGATAAACAAGTTGAAGTTCATGAGAAAGGTGTTTATCAAGGTCCATGACCATATTCGCAAAAAAAGTGGTGCGAAAAGATGTAATGGAAGTACTATGACGCATGTTATTACATCTTTTGGCAACTCTGCTGTAACAAATCCGGTCAGCCTGCCATCTTCTTTATCCTACACCACCACCAGCACCAGTCAAAAACCAATAGGGGAATGCAGTCAGTCAAGTCAGCACAGTCTAGCCTGCCCTGATTCTCTGCTGCTGCTTTCTGATGAACATGACACAAGCGAGCATGATTCCTGTGTTGAGATGAGCACAACTGATGTGGAGGACACACAGACCACCATGTTGCAAAGCACCGTGACAATGTCGCAGAGCACCGTGTCACAACCCCCCTGTCCTGAACCAGAGAGATCGCAGACAACTGAGAATCCTAGGGGTAAATTTACTAAGATGGGAGTTCTATTTAAGAAGTGATGTTGCTCATAGCAACCAATCAGATTCTACTTCTCATTTATCTAGGACCTTCTAGAAGATAATTCCTGGAATCTGATTGGTTGCTATGGGCAACATCACTTCTTAATAGAACTCCCATCTTAGTAAATTTACCCCATACACTGCGTAAAAATTGTTTATATAATAATAAGGATAATAAAATATTGTGTTTTTTTTTAAATGGTATCTGTTGCAGAGTGTAGCAAGTGTGCACTTGGGAATAGGCCAAAAACACATGTACGCTACCTTTGCTTTTAATATATGCTACGGTCTTCTGTTCATTGTAACTTAAATTATCCCTTGAACATATATGCACCTACGGGGAATGGAAAGGTCCCAGCCGCAAGTACATAACAGAGTGAAAAGTCCTGCGAAAAAACAATATCTCTTGCAGAGGGTAGCTTTTGTGCAGGTGGGGGAATGCCACAAACACATCTGCTATGTGTATATATATATATATATATATATATATATGTATATATTAGGGGTGAGCGGGTTCAGATTTCTGAAATCCGAACCCCCCTGATCCGAGGCCGATCCGAGTCAGGCTCGACTTTTCCCGCCTGACTCGGATCTGAAATCGAGACAAAACGTCATCATCCCGCCTTCCGGGTCTCGCGGGTTTTGGATTCTATATAAGGTACCCGCGTCTGCGCCATTTTCTCACTCGGCTGTGGACAGTGAAGAGGGAGGGTGGGAGTTAGGGCTGGCTGGGCTGTGTAGTGTAGTGTAGTGCAGTGTAGTGTTGTGCTGCGCTGTGCTGCTGTTGTCCATAGGGGCTGTGTCCACTCCTCCAAAGTCCATAGGAGCTGGCTATGTTGTGCTGTGCTGCTGTTGTCCATAGGGGCTGTGTCCACTCCTCCAAAGTCCATAGGGGCTGGCTGTGTTGTGCTGTGCTGCTATTGTCCATAGGGGCTGTGTCCACTCCTCCAAAGTCCATAGGGGCTGGCTGGACTGTGTTGTGCAGTCAGTTGTCCATAGGGGCTGTGTCCACTCCAAAGTCCTGTGCAGTGTCTTAGTCCTAAAGGGGTACTGTAGTGTTGTCTAGGGGGTGCTCTGACCATCAGGGGTGCTCCCCCCAAGTGCAAAAAAATAAATATTTTTTCTGTGTTTGTGAATTGTGTGCGCAGTAGCTGCACGTGCATCAACAAAGTAGCGCCAAGCGTGCGCCTGTGTCATAAGTAAAGGGCTGGCTGGCTTGACCGTTGAAGGGTGCTGTAACCCCAAAGTGCACTCCAAACCAAATAAAAAAATATTTTCTGTGTTTGTGAATTGTGTGCATTGTGGCTGCACGTGCATCAACAAAGGAGCAGCGCCAAGCGTGTGCCTGTGTCCCATAAGTAAAGGGCCGGCTGGCTCATTTCTTCAAGGGTGGTGTAACCCACAAAGTGCACTAGTCTCCAACAAAAATAAAAAAATATTTTCTGTGTTTGTGTGCGCCTTAGCCGCACGTATATATCAATATAACATAAATGGAGGACCAAACTTTCTCCGATAAAAATAAAATAGGGAAAGATCAAGAACCATTCCTCCTAGTGCTGTTGCTGCTGCTGGGAGTTGTTCATCATCCCAGAGAGGAAGTAGGAACACCACTACTTTTACTAAACAATTGACCCTCCAACAGTCCTTAGCGAGGAGGATGAAGTACGACAGCAGTCATCCTGAAGCAAAATGTATAACTGAGGCCTTGACTGCTATGTTGGTGTTAGACGTGCGTCCGGTATCCGCCATTAGTGCAGTGGGATTTAGACAATTGATGGAGGTAGTGTGTCCCCGGTTCCAAATCCCGTCTAGATTCCACTTCACTAAGCAGGCGATACCGAGACTGTACAGAAACGTCAGAAAAAGTGTCCTCAGTGTCCTGAAAAATGCGGTTGTACCCAATGTCCACTTAACCACGGACATGTGGACAAGTAGAACAGGGCAGACTAAGGACTATATGACTGTGACAGCCAACTCGGTAAATGTATCACCTTACGCAGCAACAACAGCAGCGTCACCAGTCGCAGCATCTCAGAAATGCCAGCTCGTTCCAAGGCAGGCTACGCTGTGTATCACCGGTTTCAGTAAGAGGCACACCGCTGACAACCTCTTAGAGAAACTGAGGGAAATCATCAGCCAGTGGCTTACCCCACTTAGACTCTCCTGGGGATTTGTGATGTCTGACAATGCCACCAATATTGTGCGGGCATTACATCTGGGCAAATTCCAGCACATCCCATGTTTTGCTCACACAATAAACTTGGTGCAGAATTTTCTGAAAAGCGAAAGGGGCGTGCAGGAGACGCTTTGGGTGTCCCGAAAAATTTCTGCCCACTTTTGCCATTCAGCGACTGCGTGCGCCTGTGTCATAAGTAAAGGGTCAGCTGGCTTGTCCGTTAAAGGGTGCTGTAACCCCCAAAGTGCACTCCAAACAAAATAAAAAATTCATCTTTTTTTTCTGTCTTTGTGAATTGTGTGGGCTGTAGCCGCACCTGCATCCTCAAAGCAGCAGCGACAAGCGTGCATCTGTCTGTTAAAGGGTGGTGTAACCCTCAAAGTGCGCTCCACAAACAATAAAAAAATTCTTCTTTTTTGTCTGTCTTTGTGAATTGTGTGGGCTGTAGCCGCACCTGCATCCTCAGAGCAGCAGCGACAAGCGTGCGTCTTTCTGTTAAAGGGTGGTGTAACCCTCAAAGTGCGCTCCACAAAAAATAAAAAATTCTTTTTTTTCTGTGTTTGTGACTTGTGTGCGATGTAGCCGCACGTGCATCAACACAGTAGCAGTGCCAAGCGTGCGCCTGTGTCATAAGTCAAGGGCCGGTTTGGACATCTGGTCCGGACTGAAGGACGTGCCAACAATTTCTGACAAGTCTACTGTCACTGCATATGATACTGTCCTCAAAGCAGCAGCGACAAGCGTGCGTCTGTCTGTTAAAGGGTGGTGTTACCCGCAAAGTGCACTCCACCAAAATAAAATAATCTTCTTTTTTTCTGTGTTTGTGTGTGAAATGTATGCGCAGTAGCCGCACCTGCATCCTCAAAGCAGCAGCGCCAAGCATGCGTCTGTCTGTTAAAGGGTGGTGTAACCCCCAAAGTGCGCTCCAACCAAAATAAAATAATCTTCTTTTTTTCTGTGTTTGTGTGTGAAATGTATGCGCAGTAGCCACACCTGCATCCTCAAAGCAGCAGCGACAAGCGTGCGTCTGTCTGTTGAAGGGGCGTGTAATCCCCAAAGTGCGCTCCAACCAAAATAAAATAATCTTTTTTTCTGTCTTTGTGTGTGAAATGTATGCGCAGTAGCCGCACCTGCATCCACAAAGCAGCAGCGACAAGCGTGCGTCTGTCTGTTAAAGGGTGGTGTAACCCTCAAAGTGCGCTCCACAAAAAATTTTAAATTCTTCTTTTTTTTCTGTCTTTGTGAATTGTGTGGGCTGTAGCCGCACCTGCATCCACAAAGCAGCAGCGACAAGCATGCGTCTGTCTGTTAAAGGATTACATCGGTGACAGCATCCAAGTAGGCATGTCAGACAGTCCGTACCTGTACTGGCAGGAAAAAGAGGCAATTTGGAGGTCCCTGTACAAACTGGCTCTATTTTACCTGAGTTGCCCCCCCTCCAGTGTGTTCTCCGAAAGAGTGTTAAGTGCAGCCGGGAACCTTGTCAGCGAAAGGCGTAGGAGGTTTCTTCCACAAAATGTGGAGAAGATGATGTTCATAAAAATGAATTATCAACTCTTCCAGAGAAACCAGCCTCCAGAACGTACAGAGGGACCTGTGGTTGTGGATTCCAGCGGGGATGAATTAATACTCTGTGAGGATGAGGATGTACACAACACTGAAGAGGGTGAGGAATCGGTGGATGAGGAGGATGAGGACGACATCTTGCCTCCGTAGAGCCAGTTTGTGCAGGGACAGATTAATTGCCAGCTTGTTTTGTGGGGGCCCAAACGAACCAATCATGTCAGCCACAATCGTGTGGCAGACCCTGGCGCTGAAATGATTGGTTTGTTAAAGTGTGCATGTCCTGTTTATACAACATAAGGGTGGATGGGAGGGCCCAAGGACAATTCCATCTTGCACCTCTTTTTTTCTTTGCATTATGTACTGGTTGGGGCCTAGTTTTTCAAACTGCCATCCTTTCTGCCACTGCAGTGTCACTCCTAGATGGACCAATTGTTTGTGCCGCCCACTCGTGTCGCTTAGCATAGTCATCCAGCTACCTCGGTGCAACCTTTTGGACATAAAAACACTATTGTGAGGTGTTCAGAATAGACTGGAAATGAATGGAAATTAAGGTTATTGAGGTTAATAATAGCATAGGAGCAGAAAAACCCACAAATTCTGTGATTTTAGCTGTTTCTATGGTATTTAAAAAAAAAATACAGATCCAAAACACAAAACCAAGAACCCAAAACACGGAAGGGTGGTTTTGGCAAAACCAATCCAGATCCAAAATACGAAGAAAGAGCCAGATCCAAAACCAAAACACAAAACACGAAAAGTGGCAGGTACACACCCCTAATATATATATATTAGGGGTGAGCGGGTTTGGATTCTGAAATCCGAACCCCCCCGAGCCCCCCCGATTCGAGTCCGATCCGAGTCAGGCTCGACTTTTCCCGCCTGACTCGGATCTGAAATCGAGGCAAAACGTCATCATCCCGCCTTCCGGGTCTCGCGGGTTTTGGATCCTATATAAGGTACCCGCGTCGGCGCCATTTTCTCACTCGGCTGTGGACAGTGAAGAGGGAGGGTGGGAGTTAGGGCTGGCTAGGCAGTGTAGTGTAGTGGAGTGCAGAGTAGTGTTGTGCTGTGCTGTGCTGTGCTGCGCTGTGCTGCTGTTGTCCACTACTTCAAAGTCCATAGGGGCTGGCTGTGTTGTGCTGTGCTGCTGTTGTTAATAGGGGCTGTGTCCACTACTTCAAAGTCCATAGGGGCTGGCTGGATGGTGTTGTGCAGTCAGTTCTCCATAGGGGCTGTGTCCACTCCAAAGTCCTGTGCAGTGTCCCAGTCCTAAAGGGGTGCTGTAGTGTTGTCCAGGGGGTGCTCTGTCCATCAGGGGTGCTCCCCCCAAGTGCTAAAAAAATAATATTTTTTCTGTGTTTGTGAATTGTGTGCGCAGTAGCCGCACGTGCATCAACAAAGTAGTGCCAAGCGTGCGCCTGTGTCATAAGTAAAGGGCCGGCTGGCTTGACCGTTAAAGGGTGCTGTAACCCCCAAAGTACACTCCAAACCAAAAAAATATATATTTTCTGTGTTTGTGAATTGTGTGCGCAGTAGCCGCACGTGCATCAACAAAGTAGTGCCAAGCGTGCGCCTGTGTTATAACTAAAGGGCCGGCTGGCTTGACCGTTAAAGGGTGCTGTAACCCCCAAAGTACACTCCAGTCCAAACCAAAAAAAAAATTATTTTCTGTGTTTGTGAATTGTGTGCGCAGTAGCCGCACGTGCATCAACAAAGTAGTGCCAAGCGTGCACCTGTGTCATAAGTAAAGGGCTGGCTGGCCTGACCGTTAAAGGGTGCTGTAACCCCCAAAGTACACTCCAAACCAAATAACAAAATATTTTTTCTGTGTTTGTGAATTGTGTGCGCAGTAGCCGCACGTGCATCAACAAAGTAGTGCCAAGCGTGCGCCTGTGTCATAAGTAAAGGGCCGGCTGGCTTGACCGTTAAAGGGTGCTGTAACCCCCAAAGTACACTCCAAACCAAATAACAAAATATTTTTTCTGTGTTTGTGAATTGTGTGCGCAGTAGCCGCACGTGCATCAACAAAGTAGTGCCAAGCGTGCGCCTGTGTTATAAGTAAAGGGCCGGCTGGCTTGACCATTAAAGGGTGCTGTAACCCCCAAAGTACACTCCAGTCCAAACCAAAAAAAAAATATTTTTTGTGTTTGTGACTTGTGTGCACTGTGGCTGCACGTGCATCAACAAAGGAGCAGCGCCAAGCGTGCACCTGTGTCCCATAAGTAAAGAGCCGGCTGGCTCATTTCTTAAAGGGTGGTGTAACCCACAAAGTGCACTACACTCCAGCAAAAATAAAAAAATATTTTCTGTGTTTGTGTACGCTTTAGCCGCATGTATATATCAATATAACATAAATGGAGGACCAAACTTTCTCTGATAAAAATAAAATAGGGAAAGATCAAGAACCACTTCCTCCTAGTTGTTCATCATCCCAGAGAGGAAGTAGGAACACCACCACTTTTACTAAACAATTGACCCTCCAACAGTCCCTAGCGATGAGGATGAAGTACGACAGCTTTCATCCTGAAGCAAAACGTATAACTGAGGCCTTGACTGCTATGTTGGTGTTAGACGTGGGTCCGGTATCCGCCATTAGTGCAGTGGGATTTAGACAATTGATGGAGGTAGTGTGTCCCCGGTTCCAAATCCCGTCTAGATTCTACCTGCATCCTCAAAACAGCAGCGACAAGCGTGCGTCTGTCTGTTAAAGGGTGGTGTAACCCTCAAAGTGTGCTCCACAAACAATAAAAATATTCTTTTTTTTCTGTCTTTGTGAATTGTGTGGGCTGTAGCCGCACTTGCATCCTCAAAGCAGCAGCGACAAGCGTGCGTCTGTCTGTTAAAGGGTGGTGTAACCCTCAAAGTGTGCTCCACAAACAATAAAAATATTCTTATTTTTTTCTGTCTTTGTGAAATGTGTGGGCTGTAGCCGCACCTGCATCCTTAAAGCAGCAGCGACAAGCGTGCACCTGTCTGTTAAAGGGTTGTGTAACCCTCAAAGTGCGCTCCACAAACAATAAAAATATTCTTATTTTTTTTTCTGTCTTTGTGAATTGTGTGGGCTGTATCCGCACTTGCATCCTCAAAGCAGCAGCGACAAGCGTGCGTCTGTCTGTTAAAGGGTGGTGTAACCCTCAAAGTGCTCCAAAAATTAAAAAACATTTTTTTAAGTGTTTGTGACTTGAGTGCGATGTAGCCGCACATGCAGCAACACAGTAGCAGCGCCCAGCGTGTGCCTGTGTCATAAGTCAAGGGCCGGTTTGGACATCTGGTCCGGACTGAAGGACATGCCAACAATTTCTGACAAGTCTACTGTCACTGCATATGATACTGTCCTCAAAGCAGCAGCGACAAGCGTGCGTCTGTCTGTTAAAGGGTGGTGTAACCCTCAAAGTGCGCTCCACAAACAATAAAAATATTCTTATTTTTTTTCTGTCTTTGTGAAATGTGTGGGCTGTAGCCGCACCTGCATCCTTAAAGCAGTAGCGACAAGCGTGCGTCTGTCTGTTAAAGGGTGGTGTAACCCTCAAAGTGCGCTCCATAAACAATAAAAATATTCTTATTTTTTTTTCTGTCTTTGTGAATTGTGTGGGCTGTAGCCGCACTTGCATCCTCAAAGCAGCAGCGACAAGCGTGCATCTGTCTGTTAAAGGGTGGTGTAACCCTCAAAGTGCTCCAAAAAATAAAAAATATTTTTTTTATGTGTTTGTGACTTGAGTGCGATGTAGCCACTTGTGCAGCAACACAGTAGCAGCGCCAAGCGTGCGCTTGTGTCATAAGTCAAGGGCCGGTTTGGACATCTGGTCCGGACTGAAGGACGTGCCAACAATTTCTGACAAGTCTACTGTCACTGCATATGATACTGTCCTCAAAGCAGCAGCGACAAGCGTGCGTCTGTCTGTTAAAGGGTGGTGTAACCCTCAAAGTGCGCTCCACAAACAATTAAAAAATTCTTAATTTTTTTTCTGTCTTTGTGAAATGTGTGGGCTGTAGCCGCAACTGCATCCTTAAAGCAGCAGCGACAAGCGTGCGTCTGTCTGTTAAAGGGTGGTGTAACCCTCAAAGTGCGCTCCACAAACAATTAAAAAATTCTTATTTTTTTTTCTGTCTTTGTGAAATGTGTGGGCTGTAGCCACACCTGCATCCTTAAAGCAGCAGCGACAAGCGTGCGTCTGTCTGTTAAAGGGTAGTGTAACCCTCAAAGTGCGCTCCACAAACAATAAAAATATTCTTCTTTTTTTTTCTGTCTTTGTGAATTGTGTGGGCTGTAGCCGCACTTGCATCCTCAAAGCAGCAGCGACAAGCGTGCGTCTGTCTGTTAAAGGGTGGTGTAACCCTCAAAGTGCTCCAAAAAATAAAAAATATTTTTTTTAAGTTTGTGATTTGAGTGTGATGTAGCCGCACGTGCAGCAACACAGTAGCAGCGCCAAGCGTGCGCCTGTGTCATAAGTCAAGGGCCGGTTTGGACATCTGGTCCGGACTGAAGGACGTGCCAACAATTTCTGACAAGTCTACTGTCACTGCATATGATACTGTCCTCAAAGCAGCAGCGACAAGCGTGCGTCTGTCTGTTAAAGGGTGGTGTAACCCTCAAAGTGCGCTCCACAAACAATTAAAAAATTCTTATATTTTTTTCTGTCTTTGTGAAATGTGTGGGCTGTAGCCGCACCTGCATCCTTAAAGCAGCAGCGACAAGCGTGCATCTGTCTGTTAAAGAATGGTGTAACCCTCAAAGTGCGCTCCACAAACAATGAAAATTTTTTTCTTTTTTTTCTGTCTTTGAGAATTGTGTGGGCTGTAGCCACACTTGCATCCTCAAAGCAGCAGCGACAAGCGTGCGTCTGTCTGTTAAAGAGTGGTGTAACCCTCAAAGTGCGCTCCACAATCAATTAAAAAATTCTTATTTTTTTTCTGTCTTTGTGAAATGTGTGGGCTGTAGCCGCAACTGCATCCTTAAAGCAGCAGTGACAAGCGTGCGTCTGTCTGTTAAAGGGTGGTGTAACCCTCAAAGTGCGCTCCACAAACAATAAAAATATTCTTCTTTTTTTTTCTGTCTTTGTGAATTGTGTGGGCTGTAGCCGCACTTGCATCCTCAAAGCAGCAGCGACAAGCGTGCGTCTGTCTGTTAAAGGGTAGTGTATCCCTCAAAGTGCTCCAAAAAATAAAAAATATTTTTTTTATGTGTTTGTGACTTGAGCGCGATGTAGCCGCATGTGCAGCAACATAGTAGCAGCGCCAAGCGTGCGCCTGTGTCATAAGTCAAGGGCCGGTTTGGACATCTGGTCCGGACTGAAGGACGTGCCAACAATTTCTGACAAGTCTACTGTCACTGCATATGATACTGTCCTCAAAGCAGCAGTGACAAGCGTGCATCTGTCTGTTAAAGGGTGGTGTAACCCTCAAAGTGCGCTCCACAAACAATTAAAAAATTCTTATTTTTTTTTCTGTCTTTGTGAAATGTGTGGGCTGTAGCTGCACCTGCATCCTTAAAGCAGCAGCGACAAGCGTGCGTCTGTCTGTTAAAGGGTGGTGTAACCCTCAAAGTGCGCTCCACAAACAATTAAAAAATTCTTCTTTTTTTTTCTGTCTTTGTGAAATGTGTGGGCTGTAGCCGCACCTGCATCCTTAAAGCAGCAGCGACAAGCGTGCGTCTGTCTGTTAAAGGGTGGTGTAACCCTCAAAGTGCGCTCCACAAACAATAAAAATATTCTTCTTTTTTTTTCTGTCTTTGTGAAATGTGTGGGCTGTAGCCGCACCTGCATCCTTAAAACAGCAGCGACAAGCGTGCGTCTGTCTGTTATAGGATTACATCGGTGACAACATCCAAGTAGGCATGTCAGACAGTCCGTACCTGTACTGGCAGGAAAAAGAGGCAATTTGGAGGTCCCTGTACAAACTGGCTCTATTTTACCTGAGTTGCCCCCCTCCAGTGTGTACTCCGAAAGAGTGTTTAGTGCAGCCGGGAACCTTGTAAGCGAAAGGCGTAGGAGGTTGCTTCCACAAAATGTGGAGAAGATGATGTTCATAAAATGAATTATCAACTCTTCCAGGGAGACCAGCCACCTGAACGTACAGAGGGACCTGTGGTTGTGGATTCCAGCAGGGACGAGTTAATACTCTGTGAGGATGAGGATGTACACAACACTGAAGAGGGTGAGGAATCGGTGGATGAGGAGGATGAGGACGACATCTTGCCTCCGTAGAGCCAGTGTGTGCAGGGACAGATTAATTGCCAGCTTGTTTTGTGGGGGCCCAAACGAACCAATCATTTCAGCCACAGTCATGTGACAGACCCTGGCACTGAAATGATTGGTTTGTTAAAGTGTGCATGTCCTATTTATACAACATAAGGGTGGGTGGGAGGGCCCAAGGACAATTCCATCTTGCACCTCTTTTTTTTCTTTGCAGTATGTACTGTTTGGGGCCTAGTTTTTCAAACTGCCATCCTGTCTGCCACTGCAGTGTCACTCCTAGATGGGCCACGTGTTTGTGCCGCCCACTCGTGTCGCTTAGCATAGTCATCCAGCTTCCTCGGTGCAACCTTTTGGACATAAAAACACTATTGTGAGGTGTGAGGTGTTCAGAATAGACTGGAAATGAGTGGAAATGAAGGTTATTGAGGTTAATAATAGCATAGGAGCAGAAAAACCCACACATTCTGTGATTTTAGCTGTTTTTATGCTTTTTTTAAAAAAAATACAGATCCAAAACACAAAACCCAGAACCCAAAACACGGAAGGGTGGTTTTGGCAAAACCAATCCAGATCCAAAACACGAAGAAAGATCCAGATCCAAAACCAAAACACAAAACACGAAAAGTGGCCGGTGCACACCCCTAATATATATATATATATATATATATATATTAGGGGTGTGCACCGGCCACCCCTAATATATATATATATATATATATATATATTAGATTCAGCAGGTATATATATATATATATATATATATATATACCTGCTGAATCTAATATTTCTCTTAGTTTACCCCTTTCTAGTGTTCACCGTTCCTAGTCGCAAGAAAAAATATTTTTACTATACAGGTTTTGATATTTTATAAGGGCTATTTTTGTTTGCTATTTTGTTAAAAATATAAGCACCACTCAATATGTTGGGCCACTTTAGTGGTAATAATGTTTATGTGTGTTTTAAATATTGTGGCTGCTGGAAAGCACTTTTTATGACCTTTAGGCCAGGATGTACTAAAGGAAAAATGTCGTAAAAACCCCGTTTTCAGGGTTTTTACCGCATTTCCATATGTACTAAGGCCCGGCCACACTTTTATCGGTGCAGAGGGTAACGCCAGAAAAACCTGGCATTACCCTATAGAAGCCTATTGGCTTCTTACCGCACCCTGCTCCCGATGGTTCGCGCCTTGCCGCCCTGCCGTCGCCCAGCGCTAGCCCCCACTCACCTGCTGTCCATGGTCACCGGCCCGCGCTCCTCCTGGGTCCTCCGCCTCCTCCTCCTCCTAGTCTTCTTCTGGGTGCAGGGAGGAGGAGGAGCCCGGCGCTTCCTGCACATGTGACCAGCAGGAAGCTCCCAGGACTCGGAGGGGGCGGGGTCCCACGGAGACCCCGTCACCTGGCGTCAGCTGCTTCACAAAGGGCAGCTCTTATCGCAAGAGCTGCCCTTTGCGATACTAATCGCATATTTTAGCAGCTATGCGATTAGTAAGGTTGCGGTGACTGGTGGAATGGTCACCGCAACTTTAGTACATCCTGGCCTTAATATAATGATGTTCAGCAGTATCCTGATTAGTGGGGATGGCATGTTGACATCTTGGTGTGTTAGCTGTGTTCTGTCAAGCTACCTAAGGTCGCTATGTGCTACAGTTTTAACTAAAGTTGTCAATATGTCCTCCCTACTAATCTGGACACTGCACAATACATCACACTCGCACTTATGATAAATACTTGTTATTACGGTCTACTTGTGTGTGAGTTACTATTTGAAAAATGTTTGTGTGTTTGAAAATTTTTGCCCAAACATTCTCATTAATACCAACAGTTTTATTGAAAAATGTTTTCCCATCCTCAATTGAAGCTGTAGTAGTTTTTTAAGTAAAGCAAGTGTGTAGTGCAGTGTAAAATCTCTTTAAAAACACTGTTGGGACAGTTTTAGGAATTTTGCATAAATGGGTGTGTTTTCACTGTTTGCATCCAATCACATTATCAACTTCACATTTATACCAGTATCAGACCACATGCAACTCAGAGACCAGAAGGAGGTTGCATTTGAGACTTTGCAGGCCCTTTTAGCCTCAATGTGTGAATGCATGCCCACACCATGCCCTTGCTGTACTTTGGATGCGACTGCACGCTCACTGCCATCTTATTCACGCCCACTTCCTGCAACTACATACCCATTCCAGCACTGGTCTCAGCCACCTAGTTGCACATAGTCTAGAGCATACTTACCCACTTTTGGGGGCAGTCAGGTCAGTGTAGCAGAGGGCGTGGCGGCAGCCTAACTGGGTGGTGCGGGGCATGTTGGCACAATCGGGTCATCACGACCCTGCTCTCCGCTTTACAATGGCGATATTACCAGTGTTGTAAAGCAGGAGGCAGGGCTACGATGATGCGATTCAATGCAAATCATGTCACCGGGCCCCCCGTACCGCCCACTTTAGCTCGATAAGTGGTACAACCAACCAGGGGGTGTGGCAGGCATCGGCCTATCCGGGAGAGTTGCCTTCTCTTGCAGGGACCGGGAGCTGCACCCGATTTTTGGGAGGCTCTTGTCTGTATCGGGAGAGTAGGCAATCATGGCCTAGAGTCATGTTTGAGACAGAAATAAGATGTGGATGCAAATATTTGCGCATAATCAATGCAAAGAAATTCAGCTTGAGACAAAATTAAATTTCAAAAAGCATTTCAGACTGATAATGCCCAGAATCGGTAGTAAGATGGTACTCTGATCATTAACACCTTAATTTGGCTGTTCATGCCTGTTTTTTATTAGAAAGATTAAATAATTTGTTGTTAAATAGATTCTTAGAAAAAGAGGTAGACTTCCACATGCTGTATGACACAAATGCATATAGATGCCTATAACTATAAGCACGTTTGTGACATAGGGGAAGATTTATCAAATCTTATAGGGGCCTATTAATTAAGGGCCTGATTCAGCAAAGAACGCACGCTAGTAGACGCACGCACCCATCCGCTGCGAGAATATGCTAATCAGTGCATATGCACGGAGACTGCAAGATGCAGACGCCCATCTCCCTTTACTCACGGCCTGATCAGTACGCAAGATAGCGTAAACATCGGTAACATCGTGAACCATTAAACTCATACGCACAATATTGGTTGACCTGACCTGTCGCAGGATTTTGGCCACTTCCTGTGTACAGCTTAAGGTATACAGCTTAAGGTATAACTGCTTTAATTATGCACGCCCCAATAACGGCGTTATAACGCCTCCATTCGCCTGACCACCCCCCGTCACCACCCACAAATGGCACTTCCTGTCATTCAATATCGGAAGCGTCTGCGTTAGGGATGTGCAGGCTCGGATAGATTCGAGTTTGCACGCCGAGTTCGGATTTTTCCCTCTAAAAAAGCGCAACTCAGAAAGAGGCAAAACCTCATTTTGCATGGACAAACATCTTCATTCCTGGACAAAGTCCAAGAATGATGATGTTTGTCCATGCGAGATGACGTTTTGCCTCTTTCTGAGTTCCGTTTTTTGGAAGGAAAAATCCGAAGTCGGCGTGCAAACTCGAACCTATCCGAGCCTGCACATCCCTAGTCTGCGTACACACTGCGTGTAGTGTGCGTACCATAACCCGATCGCACTGGCTAGTACACGCACGCACAGTGTACGCATGGACAGAGCAAAAACATTGGCCAAGTGCGGACGCTCTCTCCTTTGCGTTCCTTGCTGAATCAGGCCCTATGTTCATTATGGTGGGGCCGGGTTGCCCCGGATTATTAAGTATCCAACTTGCTGCAAGTAGCAATGGTGGATACAAAATCACTGGAGCAATTCAAAATTGCTCCGGTGCGGAGACAACTGATCTGCTCCACGATCCACTTCACTGCTATTTACGTAGCAGCGAAACTTAGCACTGACGACTCTGACTCGGCAGTGCTAGTGCACGTGTGTGAATTGGGCTTCATGCAAGGGCACAAAACTCCAGCGTCTGGTATCAGACAGGAGTGGAGGGATGTGGGAGTAAATGTCATCTAAAGATGGTGAAATTTCAGCCAGTAAAGCTCCAAAAATATTGTATATTTGAAGGTCGATGAATTTGATCTCTGTACTTGCGTATGGGGACGGTGAGCCAGATAAGGGCTGAAAGATAAGCAGGAGATATCAGTGAAATCTCCTGCCTTACCTTTATAATGAATAGCCATGATACTTAATTTCTACAAAAGTAGGTCAAAATGCTAATTTTCACCTGCTTTTATAGAAATTAAATGATGATGAATAGACCCCAAGATAAAGTGGAGAGAGATAAAGTGAGCCTGTAAAATCACAAAAGCTGATTAGTTGGTACTTTATGGCAGTTAGGAGCTGTTTGGTTATTACTTTTGGGCATATTTATCAATATTATTTTTACTAAAATAATGTGAAAACGGCTGTTTTCATTTTCACACACTTTTCACATTATTTTAGTGTCAGTTAAATGTATTAAAGGACTTTTAGTAAAAACTACCCCAAGCCCTTAAATTCGCATTATTTTAGTAAGCAGATGGTATTTCCCATACTTATAATGTTTACTAAAATAAAATTGTATACAAATAACAGGGGAAACCTTGTGAAAATAATATCACCTGGAGATGGCATTATTAGGGCTTTCCCCTACTTCACTGACTCCTGTTCTAACAGGCAGAGCAGAGCTGGGAGCTGGCATCTGTGATCAGCCATGTGTGTCTAAATAGACCACAAGCTGATGACTGTAAAAAAGAAAAGAAAATATTTAAAGAAAAAAAAACCCACTTATCTGCACCCAGGGACCAGTGATCCGTGATCTGGTGAGCTCCTCTGTGACTTCGGTAAGCTGATCGCTGGGCTCCTGCCCCATGACCCCGGTCACTTACTCTGTGCTGTAAACTGAGATGCCGGCGGTCACGTGGGAGGGGGGAGACCAGGGGGAACAGGCAGCGCATGCACGGTCACAGGAGGTCATCCAGACCCGCTCGCGAGCGCAGGACGCTCACAAGTGGGTCGATGTTGCCCTACTGCGCATGCGCACGATGGAGGGAGCTCCGTTGCGCGCATGTGTGAGCGGGGTCATCAGTGCAGGGCCTGGTCCGGCCCGAAATCCAGTGACCGCTGGACAAACAGGCGTCGGCGGTTCGGGCAGCGCGGTGCGGCGGCGGGAGACGGGGCTGGACGAGCTTGCATCTGGAAAGATTCAAGCTCGTCCAACCACCAGCGCGGATTTTGAATTTGGCGCCGCTGGCGAGCCAGTAATGGCTCGCGGGCGGACAGCCAATCCGAGTCTGGCACGGCGGGCCAATTGTGGCTCGCCGCGTCATGGCTCCGCCCCCTCGCGGCTCCATATATTAGGCGCCGCTGAGCGGGGCGAGGCAGTCCGTCGGAGGAGAGCAAGCCAGGAAGACCGTCCGCGGAGGAGAAGAGTTCCAGAGGCGCAGGAAAACGCCGGAAGACGCCATGCTCAACAGCTGAAGACGGAGGCGCTGTTGCTGGAGGAGGAAGACGGCGGCGGGTGGCGGTCAGCGGAGCCGAAGCTGAGGACCGGAGAGCTCTGCAGTGGAGGAAAGTTAAAGAGCTTATCGAAGTTCCCCACTGCAGGCTCTCCCAACGAACAGGGTAGGCGGCCGTGGGCCACCTTTACTTATATTTAATATCAAGTACATCAAGTGTTGTCGGGCTTAAGGCCCGTGGGTATAATCAGGCACTAGGCCTGTGGCCACGTAGGAGGGGCACAAGGCCCCGGGGATAGCAGGGGGCATTAGGCCCTGTAGGGGAAATCCTTAGGCTCTACAGTCAGCAACCTGGGCACTAGGCCCAGGTTGTTTAGGCTCAAATAGGCGGCAGATCTGCATATAAAGTGGTCTGGGCATTAGGCCCAGGTCACTAAAACGACCCTCTGGTAGTACTGCGTATAAAGTGGTCTGGGCAGTAGGCCCAGGTCACTAAAACGACCCTCAGAGGCAGCCCTACATATAAGGTGGTCTGGGCATTAGGCCCAGTTCACTAAAGGACCATTAGGTTCACTAGTGGTGGCCCAGCTCCAAAGTGATCTGGGCGTTAGGCCTAGATTCCTAGGGATCGGCCGAAGGAAGGTGGGTTTAAAGTGAAAGGCATCCTGGTAAGAACCAAAGCGATCATCCACAGGTCGGCGGACCTGTGCCACAGAGTGACCGGCGCTGGAGGTCTGTACCACTGGGTACAGAGTGCTGATAAGTGGTTCAAGGGATAAAGTAATCCGAGTAATAGGCTCGGATCACTCGCGTTAGCCCCAGCTGGGTGAGGTTGAATACTGGGCATAGATTATTGAGTAAGCCCTCTCGGGAGTCAGTGCAAGGGGCTGTGCGGCTTCGGTTCTGAACCCCTGCAGGGGGAGCTCTGAAGATTTAGCCTAGTAGGTCAAGGCAGCGGTGTGTTCATAGAAGGGCACAGACAGGGCCGGCCGGCCGGGAAGAGAAAGAGAGGGACAGCTGAGACGAGAGTGTTTCCGCTAAAGGTGTATTGTCCCCAAGCCTAGTTAATATAGTGTGTAAGAAGACGTTTATTTGTTGTTTGCCCTGAATCTTCTCGTTATAGCAGAGAGTTCACGGAGGAAGTTTCTGGAAGTAAGGTTCAAGCTTCCAGGCATACAAAGAGGTAACCCAGTTGGTACAGCATTGTTTGCGTGTTTGTCCGTGAAGGAAGGGGGGATTGTTTTGTTTGATTCTCAGGGGCGGCAGACAACCCGTCAAGGTGACAAGGGGGCTAGTGTGAGTATCTCTCGGTGTCTGTCTGTCTTTCATTGGAGCGTTCGATAGGGGATCTCTCACAACGGTGAGAGATCCAAACATCCTATACTTTCTCTTCCTCTGTCTGTTCTTCCTTTGAACACCGGTTAGGGGATCTCTCACAACGGTGTGAGATCCAAACTACACCTGAGTGTGTGAGCACTGTATAGGTGAAAACTGGGTAGCTGAGGCCCCGTGCCAATGATGACCATTCACCCAACCGGTGAAGGTCGCGTTCATCCCTAGCGGTTATTGTGTCACCAAGCATAGGAGGATTGTTATTGAATACCCCATTCTTTTACAGCTTCAGGCTGGTTTGAACCTGAAACCACAACGGTGAAGAGGATCCGGATCGTAGATCAGTTGGCAATTTGGGAACGAAGGCTCTAGGACTCTGCCGCGGAAAAGTGGTGAGTGTTGGCTGACGAGTTATCGCTAGGGCTCACATTTTGGCGTAGTCGGCAGGATGTCAGATGATGAAGAGAATAGGGGGGCAACTGGACGGGTCAACATAGGCCCTGCACTTGCTCATTTGCCTCGGTATGATGGCCGCAATTTACAGTTGGAGTATTGGAAATCGCGACTCGAGGGAATTGCCCTCCTATATAAGGTGTCTCCGGAGTCAAAACTCCAATTGGCTCTGAATTCTCTCGAAGGGGAAGCCAGACGTACTATCCTCTTGAGACCGGAAGAAGATCGCGATTCCCTGAAAAAGGTACTGAAGATTCTGGGGGATCTCTATGGGAATACGTCATCGGCTGGTACCCTACGACAACGGTTGTTTGCCCGGTTCCAGAGAGAGGATGAGTCCATTCCTCAGTTTGCTAACGCACTTCAAGAATTGATGGGCGAGATTAGAAGGCGCGATCCGGATGGGATGGGTGCACTTTCAAATACCAGCCAGATGTTACGAGATCAATTTGCAATGGGGTTGAGGAATGTCCCGCTGCGACAGATTTTGTTAGATAAAATCACGCAAGACGACAAACTGACTTTTCATCAGATACAGATAGACGCTGTGTCCCGGGACCGAGATGCAAATTTTGGTCCATATGCTGTCACTCCACAGTGGGTACATCCGACGTCTGCTCCCGTGATGGGCCGGGAGGCCAACCCTTTGGAATCATGCGTTCAAGATCTTAAAGCAGCTTTTGCTAAGGCAACCCAGGAAATGAAAGAAGAGGTTTCCCGGCTAAGAGAGGAAGTATACCGGCAAAGAGGCCGCAGAGCTGAAGAAGAGTACCGGCCCAGAGAGTCGGACGGATCCAGAGGAAGAGGTGTTGGAGTTAGACAAGGAGGAGCTAGGGGCCCCCGATGCTACCGTTGCAATCGGCTTGGACACATTGCCCGGAATTGTACCGAGGCAATTTCTGAGCCCCAGTTAAACTAGAATCCCTCGCGGTAAGGGGACCACCCGCGGGGGAGTTACTTGGAGAGATAGCCATTGTCAACTCGGCTGAATTGGTAAGGGAGTGTCCCATTGTTGTTGGATGCCTAGGGGGAAAAAATCAACAGTGTTTGTTGGATACAGGATCTCAGGTGACCACCATGTCCGAGGACTGTTTCTTGAAACATTATTCTCACCTGAAGGAATCTGTTTTGGAGAGTTGGGTCACTCTCACCGCAGCTAACAACCTCCCCATTCCGGTGGTAGGGGTTGTCTGGATGGAAATAGAAGTTTGTGGCTGAAAGTTGGGGAAGAAAGGTATCCTTGTGGTCAGTAGCGCAGGTTTGAGTCATGGACCGGTGATCCTTGGAATGAACGTATTGAAAGACCTGGATCAAATTTTGTTTCAAGAGAATGGTCCTCGGTACTGGAGACATTTGGGGGTCCAACGACCGGTTCAACAAGCCTTTCAACAGGTGGGACAGTGATGTGGGGCCCAGGGAAAAGGAAAGGAATCTTTGGGCCTCATTAAAATCAGCCATCGGCAACGAATAGATCTACCCCCTCGTCAGGAGATAGTACTCCCCCTGGAGGTGCGTACCCATCAGCGATTGGACGGGTTCGAGGTAATGATAGAACCCACAGGCTTCTTCGGAATAGAGTCCGGAATAGTTCTGGCTAGAACTTTGTCAGTAGTCAAAGAAGGGAAGGTGTTGGTCCGGATATGTAACTTAGGGGCACAAATTCAGCGTGTCCCAGCAGGAGCTATAATTGCCCGAGTGGTAGCTATTGATGGTGATGGTGTTCGCAGAGGCCAAAGTATTTTGCTTCAGTCAGAAGCCACTGAATCATGGACCATGTCAGTGCAGGTCGAGCAGGAGGAGGAACCAAGTATAGAGTGGAACGGAGGGATAATAAGGGAGCAGATGGATGTCTCGCTAGCTGACTGTGACTCCGATACTGTGCGGAAGTTGGACCAGATGCTGTGGAGACGGCGGAAAGCTTTTTCGAGACATGAGGAAGATTTCGGCTACACGGACGATTTACAACATGAGATTCGCACTGGAGACACCTTACCCATTCGCGAAAGATACCGGCCTATTCCCCCAAAGCTTTACCAGGAGGTCAAGACAATGCTTCGACAGATGCTGGATAACGAAGTGATTCAGGAGAGTAAGAGTCCATGGGCCGCCCCCATAGTGTTGGTTAGGAAGAAGGATGGGAGCATCCGTTTTTGTGTGGACTACCGGAGGCTGAACAGTTGCACCATATGGGATGCCTACCCTCTACCTCGGATTGAGGAGTCCCTGGCGGCGTTAGGCGAGGCCAAGTTCTTTTCCACCTTAGACTTGGCCAGCGGATATTGGCAAGTACAGGTTGCCACACAAGATCAAGAAAAGACTGCGTTCATTACGCCCATGGGACTTTTCGAGTTTTGCCGCATGCCATTCGGGCTCACCAACGCCCCGGCAACGTTTCAGAGGATGATGGAGCGGTGTCTGGGAGATTTGAATTTCGAAACCCTTCTGATTTATCTAGACGACATTATTGTGTATTCCGCCACTGTGGATGAACATTTAGCTCGTTTGGAGGTGGTCTTGCAGCGCCTGGAGGGATATGGGTTGAAGGTCAAACTTCGGAAATGTCACCTACTAAAGACTAGTCTGGAGTATTTAGGGCATGTGGTGTCGCGTGATGGGGTGCATCCCACACCAAGTAAAATTGCAGCTGTGCAAGAATGGAAGACACCCCGTACAGTGACTGAGTTACGAGCATTCCTAGGGTTGGTCGGTTATTACCGACGTTTCATCAAGGATTTTGCCAAGATTGCTGAGCCACTCCACGCCCTATTGCGGGGGGTGACCACAACTCAGAAAACTCAAGCGGTGGCGTGGGGCGTATCCCAGGAAGTGGCCTTTGTGTGCTTAAAGCAAGCTCTCACAGAAGCCCCCATATTGGCCTATGCCAATTTTGAGACACCATTTGTTTTGTATACTGATGGGAGCTTGCAAGGCCTAGGGGCCGTACTTGCTCAGGTTCAGGATGGCCAGGAGCGAGTGATTGCCTACGGGAGTCGTAGTTTGAGAGAAACAGAGAGGAACCCAGACAACTACAGTTCCTTCAAGTTGGAATTATTGGCCGTCGTCTGGGCTGTGACCGAAAAATTTGCTGAATATCTGACGGCCACCCATGTAGATATCTTTACCGATAATAACCCTCTAGCCTATTTGGGGACTGCCAAGCTTGGGGCCCTGGAGCAACGCTGGGTAGCCCGGTTAGCTAAGCTTTCCTATACCATTCGTTACCGGCCAGGGAAAAATAACGGAAATGCTGATGCTTTATCTCGGTTTCCTGTAGAAGTCCCTGGGACACAGGGGGATGAAGACTGGGAAGAGGTAGAAGTCCCCGATCTGACCCGTGTGAGGAAATCAGGGGCAAAGGGCGATCGGAATGTCAAGCAGAGTGCCACGATACTCCGGAATACCGAACAAAACTGGGCACGCGAGCAGCAGGAAGACCCCGGTTTCAGAGCTATTATGCAGTGGAAGGAAGATGGTCACTGGCCCAGCAAATGGGAAAGGAGTAGGCTTACTACTTTCTGTCAGAAGCTGCTGCGTAAGTGGGACCGACTCAAGGTTTGTGCAGGTACTCTCCGGCATCGCACCTACCTTAGTTCGGAGCTTCGGTTTGTAGAGCAGATAGTGGTACCAGAAGCGTTGGTCCGACCACTGATTGAAAACGCACACCAGGAAGGAGCACACTTGGGCAGTGATAAGACCTATCAATGGTTGCGACGTCAGTATTTTGCACCTCAAATGCAGAACATGGTCGTTCGGGTCTGTCGGGAGTGTAGACGCTGTGGAGTGGTCAAACCCTCAGAACAACATGCGCCTATTCAGACCATCTGTACAAATCGACCATTGGAGTTACTAATGATAGATTATGTGCTGATTGGAGAGTCTGTTAGTGGTCATCAATACGCTTTGGTAATGATGGACCACTTCACAAAGTTTACTGTGGTAGTGCCAACCCGTGACCAGACGGCTGAGTCGGCTACAAAAGCGATTGTGGAAAATTGTATACGGCAATATGGGTGTCCCGAAAGGATACATTCAGATCAGGGAGCCTGTTTTCAAGGGCGGCTAATGGAACGTCTGTGCCAACTGTACGGGCTACAGAAGTCCCGTACAACTCCATACCACCCTCAGGGTAATGGGGCCTGTGAAAGGTTCAACCGGACCTTGCTACAGATGCTCCGAACCCTGGAAGAAACAAAAAAACGGAGGTGGCCTGAACATGTGCAGGAATTGGTTTGGGCCTACAATAATAGAGTTCATAGTACTACCGGGTTTTCTCCTTTCTTTTTGTTGTTCGGTCGGCCGGGCCGGGAAGTTCAGGACTTGGTACTAACCGAGTCCGATGGTAGGGAGGGATCGCTTCCTACAGGTTGGGTGGAGGAACATCGGCGGCGTCTGAAAATTGCTCATGATTTGACGGAAAAGATGATAGCCGATCATAGACGTACCCCGGCTGGGGCGCGAGGGGTTGAGCCGTTTTCCGTAGGGCAACGGGTCCTGGTCCATATGACTCGTCCGGGGGGTAAACTATCTGAGCATTGGGAAGTTTTACCTTATGTGATCAGATGTCGTTTGTCAGCGGAAGGACCGGTCTATCAGGTGGAATCCACTGATGGTCTGGGGCGATTGCGGACTCTTCATCGGGACATGTTGCGTCCCTGCCTTTTCCCAACTTCAGCAGAAAGGGACCTTATACCTGACGTCGTTCAGAATGACTCGCGTAATGAGGAGACCACGTTGTCCACTCCGGCCGGAATGGGCAACCTTGAAGAGGAGTGGTGGGCACCCGCAGAAATTCCCACTGTGAATGAAGTCGACGATGTTCCAGAGGTGGCGGATGTAACACCCTTACCTAGACGTTCTCAACGATTCAATCGTGGCGTGCCTGGGCCTCAATATGCTGATCCCGACTTTGTCTGGTCTCAGACCTCCTTTGTAGGGACTACAAAGGACACAGGGGGTGGAAATGTGAGCGGGGTCATCAGTGCAGGGCCTGGTCCAGCCCGAAATCCAGTGACCGCTGGACAAACAGGCGTCGGCGGTTCGGGCAGCGCGGTGCGGCGGCGGGAGACGGGGCTGGACGAGCTTGCATCTGGAAAGAACAGCTGAAGACGGAGGCGCTGTTGCTGGAGGAGGAAGACGGCGGCGGGCGGCGGTCAGCGGAGCCGAAGCTGAGGACCGGAGAGCTCTGCAGTGGAGGAAAGTTAAAGAGCTTATCGAAGTTCCCCACTGCAGGCTCTCCCAACGAACAGGGTAGGTGGCCGTGGGCCACCTTTACTTATATTTAATATCAAGTACATCAAGTGTTGTCGGGCTTAAGGCCCGTGGGTATAATCAGGCACTAGGCCTGTGGCCACGTAGGAGGGGCACAAGGCCCCGGGGATAGCAGGGGGCATTAGGCCCTGTAGGGGAAATCCTTAGGCTCTACAGTCAGCAACCTGGGCACTAGGCCTAGGTTGTTTAGGCTCAAATAGGCGGCAGACCTGCATATAAAGTGGTCTGGGCATTAGGCCCAGGTCACTAAAACGACCCTCTGGTAGTACTGCGTATAAAGTGGTCTGGGCAGTAGGCCCAGGTCACTAAAACGACCCTCAGAGGCAGCCCTACATATAAGGTGGTCTGGGCATTAGGCCCAGTTCACTAAAGGACCATTAGGTTCACTAGTGGTGGCCCAGCTCCAAAGTGATCTGGGCGTTAGGCCTAGATTCCTAGGGATCGGCCGAAGGAAGGTGGGTTTAAGGTGAAAGGCATCCTGGTAAGAACCAAAGCGATCATCCACAGGTCGGTGGACCTGTGCCACAGAGTGACCGGCGCTGGAGGTCTGTACCACTGGGTACAGAGTGCTGATAAGTGGTTCAAGGGATAAAGTAATCCGAGTAATAGGCTCGGATCACTCGCGTTAGCCCCAGCTGGGTGAGGTTGAATACTGGGCATAGATTATTGAGTAAGCCCTCTCGGGAGTCAGTGCAAGGGGCTGTGCGGCTTCGGTTCTGAAGCCCTGCAGGGGGAGCTCTGAAGATTTAGCCTAGTAGATCAAGGCAGCGGTGTGTTCATAGAAGGGCACAGACAGGGCCGGCCGGCCGGGAAGAGAAAGAGAGGGACAGCTGAGACGAGAGTGTTTCCGCTAGAGGTGTATTGTCCCCAAGCCTAGTTAATATAGTGTGTAAGAAGACGTTTATTTGTTGTTTGCCCTGAATCTTCTCGTTATAGCAGAGAGTTCACGGAGGAAGTTTCTGGAAGTAAGGTTCAAGCTTCCAGGCATACAAAGAGGTAACCCAGTTGGTACAGCATTGTTTGCGTGTTTGTCCGTGAAGGAAGGGGGGATTGTTTTGTTTGATTCTCAGGGGCGGCGGACGACCCGTCAAGGTGACAAGGGGGCTAGTGTGAGTATCTCTCGGTGTCTGTCTGTCTTTCATTGGAGCGTTCGATAGGGGATCTCTCACAACGGTGAGAGATCCAAACATCCTATACTTTCTCTTCCTCTGTCTGTTCTTCCTTTGAACACCGGTTAGGGGATCTCTCACAACGGTGTGAGATCCAAACTACACCTGAGTGTGTGAGCACTGTATAGGTGAAAACTGGGTAGCTGAGGCCCCGTGCCAATGATGACCATTCACCCAACCGGTGAAGGTCGCGTTCATCCCTAGCGGTTATTGTGTCACCAAGCATAGGAGGATTGTTATTGAATACCCCATTCTTTTACAGCTTCAGGCTGGTTTGAACCTGAAACCACAACGGTGAAGAGGATCCGGATCGTAGATCAGTTGGCAATTTGGGAACGAAGGCTCTAGGACTCTGCCGCGGAAAAGTGGTGAGTGTTGGCTGACGAGTTATCGCTAGGGCTCACACATGCGCGAGACCCGGCTAGCGACGGGCTCTCCGTCACTCCGGGTCTCGCACCAAAGGGGGCGTGCTGTCGATGTTGATTGACAGCACACCCCCTTTGGTGGGCGTGCCGGGGGCGTGGCTGCCAGACGGAGGCGTTCCCATGGGAACGCCTACCGTCTGGGTCCGGCCCCACTGACATCACTAGTGATGTCAGTGGGAGTGCTTTTGGCTCTGATAGAGTCAAAATCACTCCAGGGCTTGCGGCAGCGAGACCCTACCGCAGGGTCTCCGTCGCAAGCCCGATGGTCCGAATGGTCTTGACCATCGCGACCATCATCATGGACGCTCGTTATAGCTGTGGGTGGTAACCCACAGCTATGCGAGCATCCAAAAGGCCGCTTCATTTTCATGTAGGAGGGCCCTGATTCAGAGCGAGCGCTCTGGTCAGAGCGTCCGGCTCTGAATCAGGCCCACAGTCCTCTCAGGGTATTTTTTGTGAAAAATACCCTGAGAAGTGCGGAGGCTCTGTCCCTGTGCACAATATTTGATATATCTTTGCAATGTATTCAAATATCGCATTGCGATTTTGTGCAAAACTTATCACATCACATCCTCATCTGAGATGCGGATTGTGATAAATATGCTCCTTTATCTCTCTCCACTTTGTCTCTCTCCAAGCTTTGATACATCTCAGTCAGATTGCCTAATGACAAGGAGAAAGAAAAAGAGGTGATGGATGGCTTAAAGCATACATGCCTACCCTCCTAGAATTTGCCGGCGGCTCCTGATTTTTCAGGTAACATCCGCACCCCCAGAAGGGTAGGCACTTCTCCCGCATTCTGCCCACTTCCTAGTGAAGTGGGTAGAATAGGGAGAATTTCCACGGCGATCGCAGGTCCCCGTGTAGAGGGTGGGGCTTAATGACGCGATATTTCATGAATCGCATCCTTTAGCCTTGCCCCCTATTTACATTTGTGATAATCGCGGCAGTTTACCATGAAGGGGGCAGGGCTTAATGACACGAACTGTCAGGCCCTACCCGTCACGGAAAAAAAGTAGGTAAGTATGGCCTAAAGGGGGACTATTTTAAAATATATATTTATTAAATAGATTGTAAGCTTGCGAGCAGGGCCTTCCTACCTATATATCTGTCTGTTATTACCCAGTTTTGTTCAATTAATGTTTACAATTGTAAAGTGCAACGGAATATGCTGCGCTATATAAGAAACTGTTAATAAATAAAATAAATAAATAAATTAAATGCCTTCTCTTCCCTATAAAGCGACTTTTTTCATGTCACCTTTTCTGATACCACATTATTTATTTATTTTATTTAGTACCAGTTATTTATAAAGCGCAGACATATTCTGCTGTTCTTTACAGAGAATATTTGACCATTCACATTAGTCCCTGCACCGATGGAGCTTACACTCTATATTCAAAATAGAATAATTTGCACAGGCACAAAAAGAAAATTATTTTTTTGGGGCACTCTTTTATTAAAGTTTAATTTGTAATTAACGGTGTGATTATGGTTTTTAAAATTTAACTTTTATTAATTTATATCTAAAAAAATGTGGAAGGAAAAAGAAAGTTCCTATAAGGCGTAAGCATAACTTAAGCAGTCCAGTAACCATGCATTTATCAGCTATGAAACATATAGACTTATTTCCAGTCATAAAAATTTGGCAATATGCCCTGTGTATATCACTCTATTTAACTGTTCTTCTCACACTCCGGTGAGGAGGGTATGTGCAAAAATTATTATGTAGATGAAAATTTCAGAAGGCTGGTTTCAGTAGTCCAACCAGTGATAGCAATCATGCATCAATCAAATGATCAACCTAATACTTACTGCACATGTCCCGTTTAAAATGTGCAAATGTTTCTCTCAAAAGTAAATATAGCCACAATCTGGTATACAGCCTGGCCCCGTTTCAGGCGGGACTCTGTAAGTGAATCAAAGGAATGTTACCTAGATCAAAAATGTTCAAAATTATGGATCAAATTGTATAGATAACAACTGCACAGATCAAGATATCAATCAAATTGCACAGATGAAAATTGCACAGATCCCATGTGGTAACAAAAAAAGGGTTTTAGTGTTCTGATTTGTTTTAAAGTTCATAACTATATTCCCTACCACATGTACACACAAACACACCGGTTCATTTTTTTTTGTCAGGATCCAGTAAACCTACCAGTATGTTTTTGGATTGTGGGAGGAAACCAGAGCACCTGGAGGAAACCCACACAGGCATGGGGAGAATATATAAACTCCACACACTTAGGGCTCTGGAGGTAAACAAACCCATGACCTCATTGCTGTGAGGCAGTAATGCTAACCATTATACCAACCGTGCTGCTCTCATCATTTAATGCATAGAAAGAGCTCCCATAGTTTTGATGTAGAGACTAGGGTAATAATGTGACCTGAAATGTGCTGACGTCTAAATAAGGGAAATAGTTATAAGATCCTGATCCCAGACAGTTATTGGCAAATGTTTCAAAGGCTGCACTTACGAACCAATCATACAGAAATTGTGAGAAATTTAGATTAATCATTATGCAAATTGTGAGCCCAAGGAGCACATACATCCCCATCATGTCATTAGGAAGCCTTAGGGATTGCTAATAGCCCATCATGCAGTAACATGTCCACAGTAGTCTAAGTAGTGGGCTGTTTGGTTTACATATCAATATTTGAAAAGATCAGTAGAAAGATCTATATTAAGGTCTGCAAAAATGTTGAATTTACTAACGAGGCAGCTGATGTTGTACAAAAAAAAAGATAATGCTTTCAAGAGGTATATGTGCATACGGTTTAAAACACATGATCATGGCTGTATGATGTTGAATTGAGGAGAACTGATTACTGTTTCTGAAGTCTATAAGCACTTTTTTCACCAAATCAATCAAAATTGGTAATGACAACGTTAGTGAGTTTTTTCTTTTCTTAGATTTTTTGAAGTCTTTTAATGATCTGGAAGGGGCTGAATTTGATAGTCTTGTTTATATTTTCACTATGTAACTTTGTATGGGGCGAATGTGGAAACAGTTATTCTGGAAGTAAAAGAGCGATGTAGAAACAAAGAGAAAATATTTAGTTCACCGAGACAGTACAAGAAGACCAATGGCAACTATTCCTGATAGGAAACTTTGGACCTGATTCAGACCCGCTCACTAGATGTGGCCGCTCGCTCCCTGTGTATGTAAATTCATCTAAGTGACGTCAAGGCAGGTGCTCGTACAGCAAGACATAAGCACGCCCACTATGTCATGGCGAGCGATCACTTTGTGTATCCAGACGCCCACCAGCCTGTCTTTAGCCACCCACTAGCATACGTTATCTCCAGGAAGTATATACAACCATCGGTACATCGGGAACCATTGGATCAGACCGCAGCGCTTGCGGTTGACTGTACCCTACTGCAAGCACTGCGAGCAGTTCAGTGTAAAAATCAACCAGGTGACGTGTACTATGACGCTGCCTGTTAATTATGCAAGCCTCTGAAACAGCGTTGAAACACTCTGGCACGCCTGCACCCGCAACTCCACTCCCCCAATACAACTGCCCTGCCCCTGTTACCACCCACAAACGGCCTCTCCTGTCACTCATTCCACTGGGCTATCTTGGCAGGGCGAGCGAGCACACTCCGATCGCTCGTACTAGTTTGCGCACGCGCACTGCGAACTACACGCATGCGCACATTACCGAATATCGTCTGCAACGAGCGTCCGCTTGCTAGCAAGCGGGTCTGAATCAGGCCCTTTGTGTTTAACACTATGGGCCGCATGTACAGGTATAAGCATTTTATGTAAAAAATACAGACCTAAAATGTGCTAGATAAATAGAGACACCAGTAAGTATGAGCATTCAGAGCAGGGTAGCTTATAGAAATGATCTCAGAGTTGATATATAATTGTCTTTTATGTATTTAACATTTCCATACAGAATGTTGCATACAAGTAGGATAGCTTAGCTATGTCAGCTGTGTAAATGATTTGGGTATAATACAGTACCACTATTCATACTGTATGTCTAGGAGTGTGTACTTTGTGGTAAACCCTTACAATTAATTAATGAGCTAACTTACACCACTGAATGGGCGATATATCTATGGTGCATCTGCTGGTGTGTACGGTGGATATGTCTGTGAATGATGTCGTTCATAGACATATCCGATCTGCTGTGCAACACAGCAGATGAAGTTATATCTTGCAGATATATCGTTTCATCTCCTGCTGCGTATGAGTGACCTGCCGATCACCCGAACACATGCTCCAGGGACCCTGTGATGAGTGACAGCTCAACAGGGCAGGCAAATACAAATGCTTGCCCAGTTGTGATGTCACCACTAACTGCACAGACACATGGCCAGAACAATCGGTAAGTGCGGTGTATACATAGACTTTTTGGTGCCCTGTGCCAGAAAGAGCATTGGCGCCCCGCTCATTTTTCAAAGGGACATAATGCTCCCAAAAAAGGGCCATGGCTTCATAGGGGATGGCCAGGGAAGAGACAAGGAGATGCTGGGGATTGGTGATAAAATAAGAGGAAGCTACAAGCAAGAATGATAATAAACAGAAATTTGACAGGCCCAAACAGCGCCCCCTGACCTGTGGTACCCTGTGAGATGGCACCGGCCGCACTAGCTACGGCCCTGTAGTTTTACCATTGTGCTGGAATATGCATGTCTATCGCATACCGCAATTCATATACTGTACGCATGTACGCACACAGTGGCCATTTGGATCTGCACCTCTGTATAAATGACCCCTAATAAAAACTGATCCCTAATTTAGTTTTATGGCTTTTTCTGCATTTGCCTTATTGTCCGTTTTTAGTAAATAACCCCCACTGACTAACAGGTTGACCACGTTATTGCCCACTTTAGCCACAACCACATCCTATATATGTAACATAAATAGTCATAGGCCAAATACTGATGTATGTGAGAAATCTACGTATGCAATGTATTCAGCTAAATATATAGTAAATGGTCATCCTACATTTATGATAGGCCACATAGAAAATAAATATTTTAGTCAACAAATATGTTTTGAGTCTGCTGCAATCACCACAGTATAAACTTCCTGAATAGGACAAATGCTAAAATGAATAATCTAGAGTTACTCACCACCCACAAACGACACGGAAATGCAATGTCTGATTTAATCATCTTCAACTTGTCCGGCTGGTTTCTATTTTCTAACAATCATTTTTATGTACCTTCTTCAAGAAATCTACAGATCAAAAAGAGTTAGTGACCGAACTACAGAGGTAAGGTCATAAGAGGTCTCATAAGGGGCCATGTAAAGATTGCGGGACGGTTATAGAAACACAACAATTACATAGAGCGGTTAAAGATCATGTGTCTTACCTCATCTTTCCATTTATTCCTATCTGAATTTGATAGATTGTGATGGAGCTGATGATGGTAACTGTGTTGTATATTAGATGGACCTTATGAAGGGCTTTACTGTTCATAAACTCCCATCATAGAGTACATTTTAGCTCTACCTACAGTGTAGAGACCAGACTAAAATATTATACTGTCTAAAATACAACAAAACATGCCAACTAGGATGTGTACATTTCAAGTAGGAAAACATTGCTCAAAGTGGCATTGACTTGTGGTACAGTACTTGTATGAATTGGTTCAAGCCAGTATGGGATACAGATGGTGGTTTTCAACCAAATTACTTTTATTATTTATTATCTTTTATTTATATGGCTCCACCAAATGTCTGTCATACATGGAAAAATGCAATTGTATAACAAGCAATGCAATATAAAAGGGTCATCAAACAATACACTGAGAAAAATAATAGTGAGATACTGATAAAAAAGGGAGAGACAGTAATTAGCAGTAGCGCACTATACCCCAGTGCCCTGGGAGAGCGGACAGAAAGGATAAGAGTCACTAACTGTGACTGTGAGTGCACCTGGAGATAGGGATTGTGTGGGAGATAGTAAGATGGTGGCAAGCCCTGCTCAGGAGAGCTTACAGTCTAGCAGGGAGGAAGGTATGACTGAAAGGTGAACTGGAATGAGATGAGGAGGAAAGACAGTAGGTGTGAGTAAAATGGCTTTGCTATTGTTATGGTGGCACACTGCAAATGATGGATTCCTTTATCACTAGATCATCTCTGCCGAATTCGGTGATCATGAGATTCACCACAGAGCACATCTACGAAGGGGGTGTAGTCAGGGTCCCACAGTCACAATGCCAATAGTCAGAATATCAACAGTGGCATGTCGACAGTCGCAATCCCCACAGATCCCAATGCTGAGTATTAGCGTTAGGATCAGGCACTAGGGGGAGGGTTAGGCGGCTGGAGGGGACGGTTAGGATTAGGCTGCTTGAGGGGACGGTTAGGGTTAAGCTGTGGGAGGGGTGGGTTAGGGTTAGGATGTGGGAGGGGACATTTAGGATTAGGCTGCGTGAGGGGTAGGTTTGGATTAGTATTGAGGCTAGGATACTTACCAAAATCCGTCTGAATTTTGACCATCGGGATGGCGCTGTCGGTATTCTGACCATCGGCATTGTGACCTTTGGGATCCCGTATCCAACCCCTGTGAAGGAGGTAATGACATAAAATGGTATTCCCTAGGAAAAATAAAAATGATTTAACAATGTTTATTTTACTTTGCATTTGAAGAAAAGTATATTGCCCTATATATTACTAAATTAGATTGAGACATTAGGCAAAAAAATGTGACCCATAGGAGCAGATTAAATACTGCACTAAGAATTAAGACTAGAATAAACGTAGGGGGCTTTGTAATAGGTTCGGATATTGTAGAACAGGTGGGATTTCAGCGAGATTGCCGCTAAATTTAAAGATGGAATTATTATAAGCTAATTGCTAAGCCTTATAACTGACTGCTAGTTTAAATATAGTTAAATATAGTTAAATATAGTTTAAACAGTTTCAAGATATCAGTGAACTATATGCAGTTTAAATATGTGGTGAATCCAGCTGGTTCCGTAATATTCAAACCTATTACATAATCCCCATAGTCTCATAGCTGAAAATTACAGTCCAACAAGTAATGTTCCATTTATAAATATGAAGATAAATTCAGCTCTTTGTGCAAAGCAATTTCAGTCCTTTTGATAGAATATTTATAAAAAATATATATCTGTAAGTGCTGTTATCATGTAGCCTAAGGGACGCCGGTGCTGAGAAGCCTTGACGTGGCCAGGTGCTTACCCACATATTTGCAAATATATACAACATAGTTCTCTGAATTGCTATTATCATGTAGTATTCATGCTTCTTACTGTTTATTTTAGTTTATTTTATTTTTATTCTCAGTGTGTTGGAGGGAATTTTTTTTTTTCTTTTTTTAAATCTGACAACCTAGCAGCCCCCAGAGAAACCTTTCACTGTCGGAAATGGTGGGACCATGGCATATATTGGAGATATCTGCTGCAGTCCCTACTTGTTAAATTCTGGGTATCCTTAATAATTGCGGGTACCCCTTACCCCCCCACCCCCCCAAAAAAAAAGAAATATGGGTGTATTTGGAAGATATCCTGCAAATTTCAGTCAAAATGTGCTTTGTCTACAGACTTCTTTTATTTCTTTTTATGTTGCATTATTTTACAATATTAAGGTTGTAAATGATGAGGCTAGACCCACATCACTGGTACATGTGCAGCTTCTTGTGTGTAATTGTTCTGTTTTATGATTAGTAACTCTCATTGTCTGGTGCTGCTGGGTATTGTGGTGCCTTCCAAATTAACAGTGATGATGAGGAAGATAATATTTATATAGATGCAAACTGGAATCTGCTATCTAAAAAATAAATTAAAGCCTCTTTAAGACATCTAAAAAAATCTCTCATCATTTTTGTAGTGTTTGTACAGTGCTTAGTGTGTAGAAATGGGCCCTAGACTGCACACCCTGAATATATATAATGAGAGGTGCTACCTGTGGAGACTTGTTGCAAACACAAAAAGAAGAATTACACATGCACAACTCCAACATTACTAATTATATATAATACATTATGCAATGGAATTTTGCAATAAATCAATAGAGGTTTTTGGCATAATCATGGCCATGGTTATGGACTTACCCACTGCGCCCAGGTAACCTCTGAGGGTAGGTCTCTAACATACTGGGGTTGAAATCCAGAGCGCAGGAGATCCCAAACAAGCCCAGCTGAGCCACCCCAGGACATCACTCCAATGAGGAAAGGTGAAGTGTAAAAAGGTGTTAGATAGATAAGAGCAGCTACTGCTGCAGATAGTAAGGTGAAAAATAAAGATGTGAAAATAATACATATATATTAAACAGGCAATAGAGGTGCTAAAAGTGCAAGAAAGGAAAATTGTGTTTATAATGGGATGCCCTGAAGCAGCCCAACCAAAGCAATCCAGGGGACCCACGCCCCAAAAATCAACCCACAGCTGCATTACAGTATAAAAATGTTATAGGACTTACCTAGATTGTGCCTCTTACCAGGGCGACAGGGGCAGTCGTCCTGGGGCCCCTACGCATAGGGGGCCCCCACAGAGGAGAGCAGAGCAGCATATCGCTGCCTGCGCTCATCTGTTCCAGAAACAGCTGCCGCCGCGGAGCTCACTAACCCTGCCTGCTGTCTCGCAAGATGATAACATCTTGCGAGACTATGTGTGTGTGTCAGAGGCTGTCACGGTAAGTGAGACCGGACAGTCACATAGAGCTGCTGCAGTCAGTCACGTTCAATGTTGGACAGGGCACCCGTGGCTGAGGCTGAGCTGCTGCCGCTGTTCAGTAGACATTCAGCTGGTCAGGCAGGTATCCATAAAAGTTTCTAGCCCCTTTTTCACTTCCTTGTATCTATGTGTGTGTATATATATATATATATATATATATATATACTAGAGATGAGCGGGTTCGGTTCTCAGGGAACCGAGCCCACCCGAATTTTGCAGATCCGAGTCGGATCCAAGCAGGCTCGGAGTTTCCCGCCTGACTCGGATCTCGAAACCGAGGCAAAACCATAGAGTCGGAAATCTCGCGGTTCGTGAGCTTACGTCTCTAATATTAATGTATTATATAGGGACCATGCGGCGGACGCCATTTCACTCCGGCTGTGGAGACTGAACAGGGAGGGTGGGTAGTGTAGGGCTGGGAGAGTGGTGCTGTGTCCTGGGCTGTGCATTGCTGATCCATTCCGGGCTGGTGCTGCTGAGTGCTGATCCATTCTGGGCTGGTGCTCTGCTGTCTGTTGTGTCCTGGGGTGCTGCAGTGCTCATCCATTCTGGGCTGGTGCTCTACTGTCTGCTGTGTCCATCTGGGCTGGTGCAGAATACATCTGGGCTGGTGCTGCGTCCATCTGGGCCCAAGTTCTGGACTCCCACAAAAAATAATAATAATAAAAAAAAGTGTATTTTAGTGTAATATTTTTCTGTGTGTGTGTGTGCGTGTTAGGCTTAACCGCACAAGATCCAGCCAGCAACGCAAGTGATCAATCGCTGCTCTGGGCCCAAGTTCTGGAGCTGAAAAAAAAATAAAAATCAATTGTCTTTTTTTGTCTAATATTTTTGTGTGTGTGCACAACTGCACGTGTGTGAATTTTGTAACCGCACCTTGGCTACACTATTTGGTGCTTGTGACACTGCTTCACCATCGCAGAAAATATGGGGGGCTGTCACATGACTGGAGAGCAAGGTCAAGAACCACATGTAGCTGCCGCCAACAGTGCAAGGCCTTCAACTTCCTCGTCCTCTATGAAAGCCCATGCCCCAGGGCTTAAGTTACGCGATCGATATGGTAAAGCTACTTGTACTGAAGTTAAGAAAAAATTTTTAAAGGAGATTTGCCTTTAGATAAACAAAATATTGGTAATATGCCCTGGCAAGGAAAGGATAAGGCCTTGGCCTTTCTTTAGGAAGACTGCTGATTTTGATACCCCTTCGGAAAAAACAACTGTGTGCCCTGAGAAATCAAAATTACAAATCCCCGGGGAAAGTGCAAGTGTGTCCGCGGTTGCCATGTGTGAGCCAGACCTAAATACTAGTGTACTGGAGGATGCTCCAAGTTCCAACATTTGTGTGCCCTCTATAAATGTGGGGAAGAACAGTCAACATCTTGTAGATGTAGTCAGTGAGGATGCTTCTGTGGAATTGCACATGGAGGAGGAGGATAATTTGGTAGTTGAAGGTGCTAAGGATGATGAGAATGTTGATAATGAAGATGTTGGTGATGAGGATGTTGATGCCCAGGATGTCCTTTGTGTAAGTAAGGCAACAGCTGTTGCACATGGATTGAAAAAGCCAAAGCCCATTGTTGTCATGCCGGGGCAAAGGACAAAAAAATCCACTTCTCACGTGTGGAATTATTTCCACCCTAATCCGGACAACAGTTGTCAAGCCATATGTAACCATTGCAAAGCAAGAGTGAGTAGAGGGAGGGACCTACACCACCTAGGAACCGCCTCCATGTTACGTCACTTGGAGAGCATTCATCAAATATCAAAGTGTATGTCGCCAAGTTCCAAAACTCAAAACGTAACAAGTCCAGGGTCACCTACCCGCTCCCTCTCTGTGGGATCCAAGCGCCTTCTATCTCCAACACCTGCATCATCATCAACATCCTCATTCGTGATCGGAAGTAATTTAAAAACACAACTGACTATTAAACAGTCCCTTGATAGAAGAAGTAAGTATAACAGCTGTCACCCAGTTTCACAGCGGATCACTGACGCCATGACAGCTGTGCTAGTATTAGATGGTGAAATAATAAAAAAATGAGGATGGTAGTGTGGAGGAAGTGCAAAAGGAGGATGAGGGGGAAATTTGAGTCCTATCTGACGCTAATGTGGATGTTGATGATAAGGATGTGGCTAAAATGCTTGGTTTTTCTAAACTGTGCATGTCCTTTTTATTATCCCACATAAGACTGGGTGGGAGGGACAATTCCATCTTGCACCTCTTTTCTTTACATTTGGGGCATTGCCAACTGACATTATTATAGTTTATTAAACTGCCATCCTGTCTGCCACTGCTGTGTGGCAATGTTTCATAGATGTCTGATATTTTTTTAAACTGCCATGCGTTTGTGCCACTGCTCTGTTGCTTACTTTAGCCAGCCAGCTCGCTGCAGCCTTTGGCCTATATTGGTGAAAAATGGTGAAATCAATATTGTGAGCTGTGAGGTGGTTAAAAATGCCTAGAAATGCCTGAAAATTATTGTTATTAAGGTTAATAATACTGTAGGAACAAAAACAGGCCCAAATTATGTGGTTTTAGCTGTTTATATAATTTTTGGGAAAAAATACAGATCCAAAACCAAAACCAAAACCTAAAAACAAAACACCAAAAATAAAATAAGAAAAAAAAAAAAAATATATATATATATATATATATATATATATATATATCAGCTGATAAGTTTATGTATTGTATCGGCAAAGAATACAAATGGATTCATTAAAAGTATGCTCACCCACTTAGTAATAGCAGAGTGGTATCTGTGGAACAGGGGCATATCTTCCTATTGGCCTGCATGGCCCTTGCCAGGGGGGTACTGTTTCAGCCCAACATCACTAGCACATGATCTCCTATCTCCTCTGCTCTTAGCAGTGTCCCGCAGTCAGCTGCAGCAAAGCTCCCTGGTCTCCTTCTGTCTCCCCTGCTCTTGCCAGTGTTCTCCATTGATTATTAATATTTAAATTTTTATTAGCCTTCTTATATGTCCCTTTATATCAGAAACATTTAAAATTAGGGAGAGTAAATTTTTTTATTTTTATCCCTAATATATTTCATCCCCCAGGATACCCAAAACATACCAATCACCACTCACTAATTCCAATATGTCAACTGTGCAGGAAAAGAGTGCAAGCACCACATCAATCATAAGGCTCTATTCGCAAGGTAATTTGCATATATGCAAAATATCTTGCCCACAATGCATCTTGTTTGTTATTGATGCCCTCTTTTCCTGTGTTGTTGACATATAGAAATTAATAAACAGTGCTTTTCATGTAGTAAGTGTTATAACTGAAAAAAAAAAAAATATATATATATATATATATATACACATATATATATATATATATATATATATATATATATATATATATTTATTGTCTCCCTATTTCTACAGGCATGTAAATTGAACTACCCCCAGTGTAAGTGTAATAAATTTATGTTTTTTTATTTTGGGGGACTGGCTATGATCTTTTTAGGTGGTGGCTAATCCCATGTTGGGAATAAGACATGATCCATATGGACTGTCTTCGTTCTTATGTGGGAAAATATAAAAGATCTATCATCCCAGTAAATTAAAGGTGGAGTGTAGATATCAGTTGTTAAAAAGCGCAATGCAGCATAGATAACCAAATTTTAATCTATGCAAATTATGTTACCCATAATGCATTTTGTTTGTTTTTGATTCAATATTTTTAAGCTTTTCCTGTGTTTTTTTGCATAAATAAATTTATATATAGTGGTTTGCAATGGAGTAAGTTCTATAAAAGATATATATATTACAAAGAGAAATAAAAATTATACTCTCCCTATTTCTTCACGTGTGAATTAAACTACCCCAGTGTGTTTTTTTTTTTTTTTAGTGGTAGCAGTCATTGGAGTGGGGCGCCAGTCCCTTAGTTTGCCAGGGGCGCTCGGACCCCTAGATACACCCCTGCTGTGGAATATCCCCTGCATGCAGATCGATGATAGGACACTTGTGGAAGGAGAACCCCTATTGAATTGCCGGGTGAGTTCTCAAGTGCTGTGTCTGCCCATGTGAAGGGGAGTGGAACCTGCTGTTTCTTCTAGCGCTGTGCAATGGAGCTCACACACTGTGCACCGTGTTTCTGCTCCAGGCGCTGCTTACCCTAGGTGTCCGTCTGCCTGAAGGTGAGAGCCGGTGGCTCAACAGATTGCGATGTCAGATTGATTTTGTGCACTGCAGAGGGTAGGGTGCACTCGGGCATCGGTGCTGTCAGAAGGTGAAGTACAGGGTGAGTCCGCACCTGTGGTAGCTTATCTCCTGGGAGTGTAATGGAATGATAAATCTATCAGCTGTAATATAGAGGCTCAACGCGTTTCTGTGTATAACACCTTCGTCAGGAGCATGGTTTAAGAAAAGTATTCGGTCATTTTATATGATTCAGCTTCATTAGCATAACAAGAATCTTTTTCAGTTGTGAATTTAATCAAAGTTGCTGAGAGAGCTACTATGTGACATTTACAAACTTTAGATCTGTCGTCACACCTCTATTGATTTATTGCACAATTCTATTGCTAAATGTATTATATATAATTAGTAATGTTGGAGTTGTGCATCTGTAATTCTTCCTTTTTCTGTTTGCAACAATAGTCTCCAGAGGTAGCACCTCCCATTATATATATATATATATATATATATATATATATTCAGGGTGTACAGTCTAGGGCCCATTTTTACATACTCTATTTAGTGTGCTCTTATGCACACCTAACGGCTGAGACTCCTTCAGCATAGGCTAGTACCCCTTCCCACCTGTCCCCTATTGATTTTAAGCAGGGATCTGACATTTTGACTGCACTTTAGTGAGAGGCACAATCCTAGGTAAGTCCTACAACTTTTTTATACTGTAGTGCAGCTATGGGTTGATTTTTGGGGCGTGGGTCCCCTGGATTGCTTTGGTTGGGCTGCTTCAGGGCATCCCATTATAAACACAGTTTTCCTTTCTTGCACTTTTAGCACCTCTATTGTCTGTTTAATATATATGTATTATTTTCAAATCTTTATTTTTCACCTTACTATATGCAGCAGCAGCTGCTCTTATGTATCCAACACCATTTTACACTTCACCTTTCCTCATTAGAGTGATGCCCTGGGGCGGCTCAGCTGGGCTTGTTTGGGAATGTCCTGTGCTCTGGATTTCAACCCCAGTATTTTAGGGACCTACCCTCAGAGGTTACCTGGGCACAGTGGGTAGGCCCATAACCATGGCATGATTATGCCAAAAACCCCTATTGATTTATTGCAAAATTCTATTGCAAAATGTATAATATGCAATTAGTAATGTTGGAGTTGTGCATGTGTAATTCTTCTTTTTGTGTTTACAGTGCTTAGTGTACAATAAATCTGAGTTTGAGGTGTTTTTTACTGCGTCCTCCTGCTTGGAAAAACACTGCTTGATATATATATACACACTAACGTTCAAAAATGTTTGGGGTCACTTAGAAACTTCCTTATTGTTGAAAGAAAAGCACAGTTTTTTTCAATGAAGATAACATTAAATTAATCAGAAATACACTCTATAGATTGTTAATGTGGTAAATGACTATACTAGCTGCAGTCGTCTGGTTTTTAAAGGAATATCTACATAGGTGTATAGAGGGCCATTTCCAGCAACCAACACTCCAGTATTCTAATGGTACATTGTGTTTCTAAGCGCGTTAGAAGACTAATGGATGATTAGAAAACCCTTGAAAACCCTTGTGCAATTATGTTAGCACAGCTGAAAACGGATTTGCTCGTTAGAGAAGCTATAAAACTGGCCTTCCTTTGAGCTAGTTGAGTATCTGGAGCATCACATTTGTGGGTTTGATTATACTCTCCAAATGGCCAGAAAGAGAGAACTTTCATGTGAAACTCGACAGTCTATTCTTGTTCTTAGAAATGAGGCTATTACATGTGAGAAATTGCCAAGAAACTGAACATTTCGTACAATAGTGTGTACTACTCCCTTCAGAGAACAGCACAAACAGGCTCTAACCAGAGTAGAAAGAGAAGTGGGAGGCCCCGGTGCACAACTATGCAAGAAGACAAGTACATTAGATTCTCTAGTTTGAGAAATAGATGCCTCACAAGTCCTCAACTTGCAGCTTCATTAAATGGTACCCGCAAAACGCCAGTGTCAACGTCTACAGTGAAGAGGCAACTCCGGGATGCTGGCCTTCTAGGCAGAGTGGCAAAGAAAAAGCCATATCTGAGACTGGCCAATAAAAGGAAAAGATTAATATGGGCAAAAGAACACATACATTGGACAGAGGAAGATTGGAAAAAAGTGTTATGGACAGACGAATCGAAGTTTGAGGTGTTTGGATCACACAGAAGAACATTTGTGAGACACAGAACAAGTGAAAATATGCTGGAAGAGTGCCTCACGCCATCTGTCAAGCATGGTGGAGGTAATGTGATGGTCTGTGGCTGCTTTGGTGCTGGTAAAGTGGGAGATTTGTACAAGGTAAAATACATTTTGAATAAGGAAGGCTATCACTCCATTTTGCAACGCCATGCCATACCCTGTGGACAGCGCTTGATTGGAGCCAATTTCCACCTCCAACAGGACAATGACCTAAAGCACACCTCCAAATAATGCAAGAACAATTTAGGGAAGAAGCAGGCAGCTGGTATTCTGGGCCTGATTCTGACCCGGTCGCAAGTGCTGTGCGCTCGCAACCAGGTCGATGATGGGCCAGTGCGCATGTGCACAACAGAGCCGGCTGCGTCGTGCGTATGCGCGAGACCCGGATAGCGACGGGCACTCCGTCGCTCCAGGTCTCGTACCAAAGGGGGAGTGCTGTCGATGTTGAGTGACAGCATGCCCCCTTTGGTGGGCGAGCTGGGGGGGTGGCTGCCCAAACGGAGGCGTTCCCATGTGAAAGCCTCCATTTGGTGGCGGCCCCGGTGACATCACTCGTGATGTCAGTGGGAGAGATTTCGGCTTTGTTAGAGCTGAAATCTCTTTGGGGCTTGCGGCAACGAGACCCTACCACAAGGGTCTCGTCGCAAGCCCGATGGTCGCGATGGTCTTGACCATCGCAACCATCTTCCTGGCCGCTCGCTATAGCTGTGGGTGGTCACCCACAGCTATGCGAGCGGCCAGAAGGCCGTTCTAAAAAAAAATAGCCCGGCCCTGATTCAGAGCGAGCGCTCTGTCAGAGCGTCCGGCTCTGAATCAGGGCCTCTATAATGGAGTGGCCAGCGCAGTCACCAGATCTCAACCCCATTCAGCTGTTGTGGGAGCAGCTTGACTATATGGTACGCAAGAAGTGCCCATCAAGCCAATCCAACTTGTGGGAAGTGCTTAAGGAAGCGTGGGGTGAAATTTCTTCAGATTACCTCAACAAATTAACAGCAAGAATGCCAAACGTCTGCAGTGCTCTAATTGCTGCAAAAGAAGCATTCTTTGACGAAAGCAAAGTTTGAAGGACAAAATTATTATTTCAAATAAAAATCATTATTTCTAACTTTGACAATGTCTTGACTATATGTTCTATTCATTTTGCAACTCATTTGATAAATAAAAGTCAGTTTTCATTTAAAATATGAAATTGCTGGGTGACCCCAAACTTTTGAACGGTAGTATATATATATATATATATACTGGATGGATTTGGACGACATCACATAATTTGGACAAAAACTTCACAGAGTGGTAACATTGGATCCCAGAAACATATTAGGGGGTTAGGGTCCCGGTCGGACCTCCTGTTGGTGTACGGGGACCTCCTGTTTGACCTGGGGAGCTTTTCTGGGTTTTCCACTGGATGGATTTGGATGAAAACTTCACAGAGGGGTGGCAAGTGGTCTGGGAAGCCTAATGGAGTGGTTTGGGTCCCGGTCGGACCTCACGGCGGAGTGCGCTGACCAGAACTTTGACCCAGGGAGCCCGTGCTAGGCCTTCCAGTGGATGGATTAGGACGACATCACATTAACAACACAGGAATGGAGATAACACCACAGATATAGAAGGATTACCATTTTATACAGTATAAGCAAAATAATAAATTACCCATCATACACATACAGTAAATGTGACAAGCATGGAGATCGGTAAAAAGTCATTACAATATATATGACATTAAACAACAATTTACCTAACCCTAACCCCCCCTAAGTACCTAAACCCAGGGCCGGCTTCAGGGGTCTGAGCACCCTGTGCCGGCCCGGAACGCTGTGCCCTGCTATCACGCGTGGCAAAGCCGCGCCCGGCCGAAATTGTGGGTGTGGCCTCATTACCATAGGCCATGCCCCTATGTGACATTATTTGGAGGCGTGCCCACATGGCACGCCTCCAAATAACGTCAGGCTGGGGGTAAAGCCCAGCCCTCTGTCACTGGCTGGGCTTCCCCCAGCCCTCTCCCGTCTGTGAATGGATGCTGCGCACATGCGCGCTGCATCCATTCACACTCTGGGGGTCGGGCACCGCCGCATAGCTGCGGCGGTGGGGGTCCCCAATTTCCCGGTTTCACCACCCGCGGGCCACTTCGGCCCACGGGTGGAACTGTCCCGCTGAAATTGGGATGTTGGGGAAGGGTGCACCCTCTATGGGTGGCACCCCTGTTCGATCACACTGGCCGAACACCCCTAGAGTCTTCAGGGGGGGTGCCCAACCCTAACCCCCCATTCCCCTAGCCTAACCCTAACCCACCCGGCTTACCTTCATTCTGTATGCTGGACGTCGGGCTCCCGGCATAGGTCTAATGACAGGCGTCGGGATTTCGGCGCCTGTCATTAGTGCCTTGCCGGGATTAGACAGTCAGGAAACCGGCGGTCAGGATTTCGTCTGTCGGCTTCCCAGCTGCTTCCCGGCCCAGAGAGCGCTTTTACTGGATATCATAGCACCCAAACTACAGAGTACAAGTTTGCTAAAGAGGCACCAAATTCTTCTGTAGATACGATCCACCACATGTTACAAATCTTGCTGCTAGTACTGTATGGCATGTTGGAAAATGGCACGCTTATTTTTTATTTTACAATTTTGCTCTCTATTTTGTTGCCATTTACCCTGTAGTGTTCTATGTAAATGAGCTGGAAATGAATCATCAGAGAGAAAGGAGTCATTATAACTTCAGGAGGAGCAATAAAATGGTTATAAAAGTAACTTTCTCTTTGCTAACACATAGACAACGAGATAAATCCTGATTTGATCTCTTAAGGACACAAATGTGACTGTGTTAGTGATGACAGGACTACTTTAAAGATTAAACTTAGAACTAATGCTGGTATAAAAAAAATATATAGTCTGTGTCACTGACAAAGCCAAGTTTAAATCAAGACCAAATGCCACTTCTCAATCACAGCTTGGGAGGATTAGGTGGGATGTGGCGCCATTTATCTTCATACTTCATATATACATTTATGTCAACCTTATCTTGAAAACAGACGTGAGTTTTCCTCTGAGGCGAGAACATATCAAATTCAGCACTACATGATGAAAGGAAAATATATTGTTATACAGCTATACATGTAATACTAATAATTAAAATATTTTCAAGGTGATTTTAAAAGGGACATCATCACAGTGGGTTATGATTGTACAGTATATAATATCCCCTGTCCATTGTCTGCCTTTAGGATGTATTGTACTTGACATCACAGTGTAACATTGGTTAACCACTTAATTACCAGAATACTTATTGTATATTGCTGACAGGCAATGATATAGATTGAAATCTTGTACATAGCTGCCAACTGGCCCCAATGTCCAGGATCAGGTTTAAAGCTTCATCAGTGCACTTACAGTATGTTCTGGAAAATATCCCTGTTTTTTCAGTATTAGCTAACTGCATAATAACATCCATATTTTACTGTGTGTTAGATACAGTTCTTGACATATATCTCTATTATATCTGTTCTAATTAACATGTATAAATACAAAAAGAACACTATTTTCACAATCAGCAAACATGATGATTGGGATTATAGCTCTGCAAGGTCCATTGAGGCAGTGTCTGTGTAAATGCATTGGCTCAGCACAAAAGGGACTAACGCCCAGGGCCATAGAGAGCCGGGCCCGAGTAAAGAAGGGGGGTGGCCTAATTGAGGGAGGCAACACCCCCAACAAGTATTATAAAAACAGGAGAAATCACTCAGCGCATTACCTTTTTGTTAAAGCTTATAAGATATCCACCTAATCAAAAGATAATAATATACAAGAATCTTAAGGTACCCATACAGGGTAAGATTTTTTACCCGATATGGACAGTTTCAACAGGTTGTACAGACCAATCTTCCGAAAATAGGCGTTCTTTGTGTCTTCTGAGACCCCGATGCGCGTCCCTGCCGTCCTCTAGTTGGATCGCAGATCAGATGATTTTGCAGAGAGAGCTACGATCTTTTGAGTACAATGTGATACACTTCTATGCATCTTATCCTATGATCGTAATGATCAATCGTACACCATTTGACCACATCTTATAAAAAATTTCAAGGGAAGAATTTCAAGGGCAATCGTACAAAACACATCTAACCAACTTTGAATTACACCGTGTATGGGGGCCTTTGGAAAAGAGAAGATAAAAACAGTTCACCCCTAGGGTATGGAAGTCCTTCCTTCTCCGTGAAAAATCCGGGAGATTTGAACCTTGAATTTTTCATATAAAGTGGACACTCCTTATAATTCCATGCAGCGTAATTCCATATGTGGAAATAAGAGGAGATAGTGGAGTACACAATAGTGAAGTACAGTATTTAATAATAATACTAATAAAATCCACAATCATGTATATATTCAACAAAAACATTAATAGTAACAGTTTCAACATGGATCACCATGTCTGTATAAGAATCCACCAGTTATAAGTAATAAAGGCGTACCAGAAGGGATGAGTGTAGTAGTATACACCTATACTCGCATTTCAGTTGTCCAACACTTTCCGGGACCAGAAATACGTGCAGCTGAACTTGGAGCCAGGTGAATTCCTCCAACGTCCCAAACACTAACTGGTTCAGTGCAGGCACCCTCCCTCATCCCCAAACATGGCCAATCTGTCGTTATCGGCAGACTGACCAGCATGTTCGGGTGATGATAGATGTCAAAAACGACCAGCGGGAGCGCGCATCGCTGGTCGTTTTTAACATTAAGCTGCCCAATTTGTGCCCGATTAACAAGCGATTGAACGATAACAATGTTGTTATTGTTCAATAGCTCTGTTTAATCGGGTAGTGGATGTGCGCCTTAAGACTTTAGGAGAACACAGGAGAGAGCCAATCACATCCATTTATGTTCGGAAGCAATATTTTCTTGTGCTGGTCTCGGCTCGATGTATTAGTTTCCAAATATTTAAAATTCTGTCATCTTGTGGGATTTTTAATAACATATTTGTGAATATCACAAGGTTCCTTTTTGTATTAGATCAAGGTGTAATTGTAGCTATGGTATTCCTTTAAAGACCGACGGGAGACTAGGAAGTTGCAGCGTTTTATGCAGTGAGCCCAATTTCCATGACTTGACAGCTCAGTCCACTGAGAGAAACTGCTGACGGCTCATTAAACACATCACATTAGCACATGCCAGCAATGATGTTTATGGTATATGTTTAATAGGGTAAATGTTGTCCCTTATTTAATTAAGGGGCATATTCTACAAGCAACCATGATGCTTGATCTGCGGCTTTCTCCCAAACTCCCGGATGCCATTAATAGGCATTTTTGCCTGAAGCTGAAACTCTATGACAAGAATACATGTTTACCTTTTTACTAGTACACACACCGTGTTCAGCAGAGTTCTCAATGTTTTAATATGACATAAATCAATAGTTTGCTAATAACCCTGTAATTTTTATTTTAGGATTGCTTCCTAGAAGCCTCCTTGCTCCTGGCAACTACAAAGACAAAATGTTACAAATAAAATTAACAGTAATTGATATGCAGGTTATTCTCCTGACTAATGCTGTATTAGGGATGTGAATATCTGTGCTATTACAGCCTCCTTGTAGTGTCAGGAGCTCTGTGTGCATTCTCAGCTTCTAAAAAATACATAAAAGAACCGTCTCCGAGGAACGGGTCACTGGAAGTAATTTAGAAAAATAAAGCAAGCATACGCAGTGTTTTTTTCCCCATTTTTTTTTTTTTTACAAACTCTATGTGAACATTATGTTAAAATCAAGACTAGAAAAGTAATTTGCAATTAAATCTAAGATTTAAGGTTGGATTATGTTACAGATAATACAAATACAGCTGTATTATTTATATATATAATTTGGTAGTGTGTGTATGTATATATATATATATATATATATATATATATTATATTAGTACAGAGACTGTTTCATAAAGATGAATCCTGTGTATTTTAAAAATACATAAACAAGAAATGACAACAAAGTTTCGGGACTGTGTCGTCCCTTTGTCAATGTAAATAACAAATAAAAAAAACAACCTTAAATTGAAGAAAGTAGCCTGCCACCTGTGGAACGCACCTTGTGTGCCGGAGATGCCGCTCACCACTGTGTCCCCTCTTACTGATGTCACGTCTATGCTCCATATCCGTGGAAACCCCAGACGCTATACGGCAGCCTTGAGAGACCAAAAAGAAGTGATTCATACACAAACCTCCACCGGAAGAAAAAGTAAGTGTAAAAAGATACATGCTGCACGAAATATAGCACTAGCAACACTTGCTATTAACCCTGGAAGTAAACAGAGAACCCCCGGGATAAATATACTCCTATTTTGTGCACTATGGATATCTGTAGTTTATACACAAGCATTCCACATGCACCAGGCTTGGAGACTATGAGGGAATTCCTCATTAAGGAGAACATGAAGAACTTGGACTAGCAAATATTATCGCCAAACCAGTGGATGTGCAATGGGCAGCAATGGGTCACCTTCCTTTGCCAATATATTCATGCTACGTGAGGAACCAAAGATGTTTTTTGCTGACCCAGAGGTCGCCAAACACATTTTTATGTATTGCAGATATATAGATGATGTGTTCATTTTATGGACAGGAGGGATGGGAAGGTTGGAAAGTCTATGCAATTTATCAACAGTAGATCTTCCCCCATCAGGATTACATACCAAGTGGATCTGACTTCTTTAAATTATCTAGATGTGCTAATAACCATCTGTAACAACCATCTAGTCACTGAGGTGTATGTTAAACCTACGGACAAGAATACTTTACTCAGGGCTAACAGCCACTATCCGGCAACACTTAAAAAAGGACTACCTAGGTCTCAAATGATCAGAGCGGCCAAGATAACCAGTGACCAGACAGCATTAGAACCAGCTTTAGATAAGGTGGTTACAAGATTTTCTATCCAGGGGATATGACATCAAACTTCTAAACAAACACAAGAATGAAGTACTGAAGATTGCTAGAAACAGTTTATTCAAATCAAGGAAGAAAAATCATGACACATCGATTCCCTTCATCAGTAAATTTAACACCTCCAGTCTGGTCGTACCTAGAGCCACCAGAGCCTTATGGACTATCATCTCCACTGACACAAGCCTAACATGTTTTAATCAAAAAAGACCCCTGACTTGTTATACCAGGGGGAAAAATATTAAGGACATCGTGGTACATACGGACATTACTGGCTTCGAACAAGTGAGAATGACTACCAATTTGGGTAGAGCTCCAGGTTGTTACAAATGTTTAGGATGCACTACGTGCAACCACATGATCACCGGACGAACCTTTCAACATCCAAGTAAGAATAAGGTATACAAAATCAAATTCATACTGACTTGTACTTCTACACACATTGTGTATCTTATGACGTGTCCATGTCGTTTAGCGTATGTAGGCAAATCTGTTCGTACAGCAAGAGGATGGCTCTTCACAGATATGCCATAAAGTCAGCATTAAAAGGAAAACAATCTGACCAACCGGTGGCGAGGCACTTTTCGGATAAGGGACACAAATTAAGCGATCTGAAGCATCAACTAATCGACCACGTCCCCAAAAGTATGAGAGGAGGAGATCATGATGGAATACTGTTGTGAAAGGAGGCCCAATGGATTTTTAATTTGAGTTCCAGGAGGACTGAACAAGAAGATACAATGGAGTGTTTTAAAATAATTATTATTATCTACACAGTTTTTACAGAGACTCTGTTTTACATGAGGTTAGATTTAGGTCCTATACATTTTTTTCACAGTTTTTCAAATCCATTCACATTTTTTTCATATACACTTATTACTTCACTGATTTCTTTACACTTAACACTTGGCATACCAGTAGGTTTTATACACATATTTAGTTACAGACAGTTTTAGTCACAGATATTTCTTTACACAATACACTCATCAACTTTTTTCACATCTCTTCATTTTTTCAATAGGGTTTTACATCAGAGTCCATATTACTATTGAATGCCATTGCTTCTCCTTTGTCACTAAGCTACATGTCTTCAGGACTGTTTCCTTTCATTCATTCTTCTTGTTCTTTCTTATATCATCGTTGGTTATTTTGAGGAGTATATTTATCCTGGGGATTCTCTGTTTACTCCCAGGGCTAATAGCAAGTGTTGCTAGTGCTATATTTCTTGCAGCATGTATCTTTTTACACTTACTTTATCTTCCGGTGGGGGTCTGTGTATGAATCACTTCTTTTTGGTCCCTCAAGGCCGCCGTATAGCGTCTGGGGTTTCCACGGATACGGAGCATAGATGGCGCGGCGCCGTGACATCAGTAAGAGGGGACACAGTGGTGAGCGCCATCTCCGGCACACAAGGTGCTTTCCACAGGTGGCGGGCTACTTTCTTCTATTTAAGGTTGTTTTTTTGATTTGTTATTTGCCTTGACAAAGGGACAACGTTGATGTCATTTCTTGTTTATGTATTTTTAAAATACACAGGATTTATCTTTTTGAAATAGTCCCTGAGTGCCGCCGCTTGTATGTCTGGTACAGTGGATACATTTGTCCGGAGGGCACCAGAGCTATTGGAATCCTGTAGGAAGAGTGCCATTCCAAATTGGACATTATATACATATATATATATATATATATATATATATAAAAATAAAAATACCGGCACTCACTTTGTTGCAGAGCCTACCAAATACTTGCTGGGGTGCTCACCTTGGGGTACCCCTCCACATATATATATATACAAGAATTAAGTGGCACTCCCAGTCCAGATAATTAAAGAAAAACCAGTGCTTTACTGTGCAACGTTTCGGGGTCAGCCCCCCGTCGTCAGGACACACAACGAACAATAAAACATTACTAACATTTATACTTACTGACAGGTGCATGAACCCTGCAACGTGCTGCCCGTGTCCCCGGCGTCAGGCATACTACTTCTGGTTTTGGCTGCAATCTCACACCAGAAGTGACGTCCTCCGGATTCCAGGCTAGCACGATTGCTAGGGGAAACAATAGTGTATTACAACAAGTGTCAAAATGTCTTCAAAAACAAAAGAAGACCATGTTAATAAATTATAGCCAAACCCTTGTGAATCATATATTGGTATGAATATGTTCATATTATACATATTATATATTCCTGAGGACAGTGCTATTAAATATGTATTGAAACGTTGACAACAGTATTACTGTATTACTGTTTTGGATTTCAATTTGCAGTGAGTGCCGTGCCAGATGGGACATGTACTGTTAGTGTATGTGAGGGCATTCTTTGGACCAAGTACTGTGAGTGCTGGATCTTTCTAAACTTTATATATTGTGATGTCTTGGGGTTAATTAGCTCGGCAGAGGGAGAATGGGTACAGTGTTTAGGTGCCTAATGAGGGTCCACACACAGCTTTCAGGTGAAAATAAACAAGGTGATGCTTTACTGCCAGCATAAGAAATCAGGAAACAGAAAATAACAAACAAACCTAGCCCTTGCTTAGGCCACTAGCTCACTTCTTCAACCCTCTCTATAAGGGAGCAGCTAGTCTGCCAACATAGTCTCTGAGATGGTGGTCCTTCCTGCCACATGCAGGACTGGACCTGGCCTCCTGGCCTGCAGCTTCACTGCCTCAATGTCACACGGTCTGAGAGTTTTGTGGTCCCCCCTTGCCTCCTGCAAGATTTGGACACCGGCCTCCTGGCCTCCCAATGGCTCGCTCAGCTTCACTGGGCTCTCTGGCTG